>CM052539.1:36069076-36080363 GCA_028533065.1 Trachops cirrhosus
TCATGGGGTTCCCCTACTCCTAGACACCCCATTTCCCAAAATCTTTAAACAATATCAAATTTAAATATAATATCTTAACAAGTGGCAACATTTTATAACCTACCTGCCTTCTTTCCTTCCTTCTTTTTACAACAGACTTTTTTCTTAGAGCAGTGTGAGGGTCACACAAAATTTGAGAAGGTACAGAAATTTCTCATATATTTCCTGCTCCAAAACCTTCATAGTTTCCCTTATTATCAAAGTTCCCCACCAGAGTAGAACACTTGTTAAAATTGATGAACCTGCATTGACATATCATAAGCCACCCAATATCCATAGTTACCTTAGGGTTTACTCAGTGTTGTTCATCCTATGAGTTTGGACAAATGTATAATGAGATATATGCAACATTATAATAACTTATGAAATATTTTCACTACCTCTCAAATCTCCTGTGCTCTACCTAGTCAACTCTTCCTTCCCCCTATCCTTGCAACCACTGATCCTTTCACTGCCTCCATAGATTTGCCTCTCTCAGAATGTCACGTACTGTTGACTCTTGAACAACGTGGGGGTTAGGGGTGGCAACACCTGTGAAGTTGAAAATCTGCATATAACTTCACTCCCCCAAAACTTAGTAGTCCCTCAGTATCCGTGAGGAATTGGTTCTGAGGGTGCTCAAGTCCCCTTCATAAATTGGTGTAGACCAAAGCATATAGTTGGCCCTCCACATCAGCAGACTCCCACCATGGATCAAAAACAGTACAAGTATTTACTGAAAAAAAATCCATGAATAAGTGGCTGCACAGTTCAAACTCATGTTTTTTTAAGGGTCACTGTACTTGGTGTCATACCAATATTCAGCCTTTTCAGATTTCTTTCATTAGCAAGATGCATTCAGTATTCCTGCCCTGGCTGGTGTGGCTCAGTGGATTGAGAGTCGACCTGCAAACTCAAAGGTTTCTGGTTTGATCTCCAGTCAGGGCACATGCCCGGGTTGTGGGCTAGGTCCCCATTTGGGGGCATGTGAGAGGCAACCAATCAATGTGTCTTTCACACATTGATGTTTCTCTCCCTCTTTCTTCCTCCCTTCCCCTCTCTCTAAAAGTAAATGAATAAAATTTTTCAAAAAACGATTGTCTGTCTATTCATGACTTGATATCTCACCTCTTTTTAGTGGTAAGTATTATTTTATTGTCTAAATTTACCACATTTTACTTATCCATTCACCTACTGAGGAACATCTTGATTACTTTCCAATTCTGGCAGTGATGAATAAAGCTGCTAGAACATCTGCATGCGGGTTTTGTGTGGACATGGATTTTCAGTTTCTCCCAGTAAATACCAAGGAGAGTGATTGCTGGATCATATGGAGCCCATTCTTTTCAGGATATATATTCTTAGTCTTTAAAATTTCACTTATCAGTACATCTGAATTGTGCTGTGTTCTATTAAGTTGAATATTTAAGAAGTCAAATGACAGGTACCTAATATTACCTTTCAAGTGCTGGTTGCCTTAAAAACTGAGAGACACAGATACCAGTATGGTGGTTACCAGAGGGAAGGTGGGTGAGGGGGATAGTAAGAAGTAAAGGGGGTCAAATATAAAGGGACAAAAGATGATTTGACTTTGGGTGGTGGACATATAATGCACTATACAGATCATGCATCATAGAAATGTACACTTGAAACCTATATAATCTTATTAACCCATGTCACCCCAATAAATTTAATTTAAAAAAATTGTTGAGCATCTTGTATAAAATACAGATAGGGAAAATGTATTTCTCTTTGCAAAAGTATTTTCCACACAAAGATTTGCAAGTGTTCTTTGCTATTCATGCTAATTAAGATTATAAAATCACCAGATTATCAATTTACTATGATTACTGTATCTATTTAAATATTCTTTATCTAATACTTGATAGGTTTTGTAATTATGCACTTATGTTTTTCTTTCTTCCAAAGTCAGACAATCACTGAAACTGTATCTATCATTCCATAGAATGTCCAATGGCATACAGAGACACAGTCTTTGCTCAGTTACATGAAACCAGTTCTTGATTATGCTATTGAGGGCCAACAGCACAGAAAAGTGAAATCACTTTAGCAAATCAGTATAACCACCTCTACCCTAATTAATTCTCTTACTGATATGCTTAGGAGGTAGCCAACAGACTCATTTGAATTTCATTTCCTTTATTATTCTGTTTTTAGACACTTGTTACCGAGTAAATGCTAATGAGCAAGGAAGCAGCCAAAAGGCAAGAAGCAAAAGGGAGGAGAGAGAGAAGCAATGGGAGTGAATAGTCCCCAGCCTAGAAAATCAGTTTCTGACTAATCACAGGTTGTGATGGGCCCACTGCTGTAAGAATATAAACTCCCATTATATTCTCATATTGGGAAAAAATAGAGATCTTATTTTTCAAATATGTAAATGTGCTGAAGGAAATGTTCCATCGAATTAGTTTGTGTCTATTGTCAGGCTGTAATGGACCATATGTTCTATTTCTAAAAATATTTTTTATTTTTCCTTCAAGATTTTATACATTCTCTTTTTTGTCTGAGCATTTTCCCCATTTCTTCCCTTTTATTAAGGTGACTATGATAGGCACATTGAATTTGGTCCAGTCTTGCCAAACCTGTTTACTGCCAAGAAAAACGTGGACTATTTAAATGTGCTCACTTTGATTACTTAGTTTTGGGAAAGAGAAGTCACTAGAGATTCTCGCTGTCCACATTTCTTGAGTACAGTGTTCTGGTGTTCATGTTGAAATCCTTCCCATCTTCCTTACTGCCTGCAACAGGACAACGGCACAAAGTGAGAGCCCCTAACTGAATACAAGTATAATTTTATTGCGGGAATTAATGACCTTAATTTGTTATTTATAGACTACTTTCTAGCTAGCAAGATTAAATTTGTTATGCGAGATGGTTATTAATTGTGAAGATACCAAGAGATATTTTATCTCAATGTAAACTTTGTTAACCAGAAATTTAATATAAAAAATGTCTACATTATATTTATATTTAGTTCAAACCTGTGCAGTTTAAGGGTCAGCTGTATATAGTTGATTTTATATTTGTTGATAAGGGCAGGCAGAAAAAGACCAAAAGGGAAGGTATATATTTTTTAGTCACTCTTGGAATATAAATTTTTATGAGTTTTTCAAGCTTTCAAATATCACAATGGCAGATACACTGACTGCCTTTGTTCCCATCTTTTGAAGGATGTTTGCAGAGCGAAGAGCCTTAGAAGACACTGTGTCACTCAGGCAGGCCTTCCTAACGTCCAGTGCAGTATGACGACGACTTCGTCTAGAGCGAAGTCGGACGTGCTTACTGCCCCTTAGGAAAGACTGAGTTTCCTATTCTCGGGGCTTCTCTCCACTGTGTGTGCAGGTACCATTTGATAACTGTTGCAGCACCTGGGGAGGAGTTGGGCTTGGGGAAAAAATATGAATTTTTGTATATTAGCTAATGTTATTATTCTGAGTAATACACTGGAAAAGACTCATTGTCTTCTGAATTTTATCACTATCTTTTTGACCAAGCTGCCACTCCTAACTCTATGTCAACACCTTGAAATAATTTTTGGAAACAAGAGATAAATACTTCCTTTCATAGTGGTAGTAAAAATTCTGGAATGTTCCACCATCCAGAAAATATGCAAGTAAAACTAGATTCGAGAGTAGTTAGATAAACCCATGGCTAAAAGCATAAAAGTGATTAAAGATCAATTCAAAGTGAGTAGAGGTTTTCTTGCCAGTTAATGAAAGTGGCAAAAGGAAATGAATGACAATTGCTATGCTCTTCCAACAGCTAACCCCTGGTACTCCTGGCAAAGACTGAACCAGGTCTGTGCTGAAATAAATTGGAATTCTTACGTAGTACTTCATGACTTGAAAGGAGCCCGGTCCCATCACTGACAACTCTTTAACCTCGGGAAAGTTACCTTTTGAGTCTAGGTGTTCTCATCTCTAACATGAGGTAACTTTATTTCAATTATAAGGTTATTTTAAAGGTAAATAAGATTTTGTGCAAAAAATCTGCACAGGGAAGGTCAGAAACAATGATAGGGTAACTTCTTTACCAGCCACCACTGCATCTGTCTGTGAAACCTCATCTAGGCTCTTTTTCCTTTGTGTTTAAATTATAATCTTGCATAATTGGCATGCACTCACAATATGAAACTCTCAGTCCCATAGGTGTTCTTATGTTGCCACAAAGTTTCATTTGCTGGAAATAGTACTATTACTTGGCTCCAAAGACTGTCAGTATTGTATTATGGTCCTCAGAATTTAAATCCAATGATCTTAATCTCTTTATGTAGTTAAAGGCTGGAGCCATTTAAATTTCTTTGCATTAGGAGTTACAGAGCCCAAACATACATCATAGACTAAAGTAAATTGTGAAGGCATTATATACAGGTCTCAGATTCAATAATTACTTACTCATTGATTTTTGGCAAGGTCTTCGTCCTCTGAATTTGGTTTCCTTCTTTGTAAAATGGGATATAATAACCACAAGAGTAGCTACCTGCAGGGCTACTATGAACATTAAACAAGATTTTGTGTAAAATGCTCAAATACCTGCAGCTAGTCCTATATCTACATCCACATACATACAAACAAAATTGAAAAGTTTTGACTTAATTTTTCAGCATAAGAGATTGATTCAGAGAAATCAAGCAGTTTATCCAAAAGCACACAGCTAGTAAAATGTGGGATTAAAATGAAAGTTTACATCTATCCAGTTACAATATCCATTTTCATTCCATTCTGTTGTGCTCTCAGAGGTGATTTATCCTGACTTTAAGAGTATTATTTTGTATCTGAGTCTATGTGGGCGTACTACTATTCCCAAGTCTTCTAGGAAGAAAAATCCTGGATGCACCAATCTCTCTCTCTGTCTCTCTCTCTTTCTCTGTCTCTCTCTCTCTCTTGAAATTAAAGCACTTTTAAATAAATTGAATGTGTGCTCACTGAACGAAAGGCTGGTTTAAAATTGAGTACATGAGCGCCTTAGTAAGCATCTCTCAGTAAAAAACCAAAGTATTTCTCTTTCATTATAACCTTGAAACCCTTAACATGCCTCCAGGAAAGGCTAAATAAAAAATAACACACCAAGAATGCCACTATGAAAGATTTTAGTGACTATTGTACTTTACTTTTTAATCAGGATTTGTGAACATGCTACAAAATCTCTAGGTCTAAATAGAGTTAGATGAAAAGTGATTATGATGCGGTAATGAGGTTTTCTCTGAGACTATGGGTTGATGAGTGAGCTGACTAGTAAAAGTATCCATTTTCGTAGTCATACTTACTGGTAGAAATGTTTTGTGCTTCAGGTTTCCTCTGTGAAGTCTGGTTCCTGGACTGTGTGCTGTAATTGTCTCTTATCATACCATGGAGATTACTCCATTGCCTCACATGACTGTACTAATTTGCATCTCACTTATATTCAGTGAGATCTATTTTCCTCTATCCCCCATGGTGAGTAATTTGTGGTGAAGGACTAGTGCCTGTTTTAACAATGATATACATAGATGGCTTCCAAAAGTAGGCTTTAGAGCTTAATATAGCCCTGAAGAAATCTTGTGATGCTTCCCTGCACACATGTGATGTTGAGCCAAAGGCCATGCTGCTCAGAGCATAGGACCCAGAAGTGCATAAGGCAAGTGGGGAGAGGCTAATGCAAGGATGCAAATTTTAGATGACTCTGGGAAGATCGAATGAATTTCTTGAATCATAACTAATTTTTTTTAAGTTTCAGTAATTTGACGCTGATATTTGAGTCACATTTTTAGCAAAATATGTGTTGTGTCCAGTTCTTGTAGATTCTTAGCAAATGAAAATATTGAAAGGCTTCATAAAATCAGTTCATAAATCCAAGAAAATGTGTTGATTTTTAAAGGATTGCTTTAGGGACAGTTAATTATAAATGGCTCATTTTTGTATCAGCAATTCAATAAATCAACTTGGCAGCTGCCTTAAGAATCCTGGCTTAATAATTAATATAATGCTATATGTCTGTTAATAAAAAATATACAATATGCCTTCACAGAACTCAGTGAATTAGGTCTACTATTTTTGCCCTTTTAAACAGGCCCTTTTGCCAACTAGCCCTGGCTGGTATTTCCTGTGTCGTTATAAGAAGTTCCAATATTGTGTCATGCATTATGCCCTGTTATTAGATTTCTAAAGGACAATGTTTTGGAGAGCTACTGAATACACATAAATGATACAGAGCTGACTATTAGCAAGGTATTATAACTGGTGTTTTCACACTGCTCACAACTGTCAACTCAGGGAAATGTACTATTTTCTCACTTGACCTCCACACCATCTGTGCAAATTGACCTGCTTTGTGCCTCACACCTGCTTTGCTTCGGAAGCTGATGTGCAGGCAAGGCAGATTTCTCAAGAGCAAGAAGAATATTTTCCAGGTTGCATTGAGATGTTTGTCAAATAGTACCAAAATGAATTCAGTGGCAGAAAAGCAGTAATGTGCTATTTCAACTTGGTGAAGCTCAGTATTTAAAAAAAACATTCGATCTGAGGACATGACTTCAGGGGTCTTAACGTTGTATATGAGCTATTTTTTTTTCATTTTGATGACAATCCAAAAAAACAAGTAGTATGGTAAAATGAGCAGGTGATTTATGCTCCTCCTTTCTATGCAAATGGTCAGAGCACTCAAAAACAAGAGGGGGGATACGGTGCAATTTGAACTTGCAGAGTTCCCAAAATACTGAAAGCAGACATTATTAAAGAGAAGGATGACAGAACGTGCAGAAAAAAATTATTGCCACCAAAGTGGTAAACGCAAGGAAGAGGAATATAAACATTTGATTATAAACCAAATATTTCCATGTCAGATTCATTTCTAGAGAGATTAATAAGTTTTGTTACAAAGTCTATTGTGAGCCCAAGCCAAAAAGCATGTCAGTCTTGCCCAGGCTGGCAGAAGAAAACAGGCATTTCTTTTTGACAGCAATTAGCAGAATACAATTAGTCAGCACCAGTGAACTCCGAGATAAAAGCTGAAGAGGCTATTCTCTTTTAGCACATTCTACAACAATTACCTTTCTGAGTCAGGTCAGCTCTTCTTTGAGTTTGGAGAAGGCAGAATTTCAAGTTCAATGTCAATCCAAGAGTAAAAGTGTAAACTCTGACATAACTTTAAAACTCTCACTTATAGAAAACTGTTTTCCCCCAGTGAACCATTTATAGTTGTGAGCCCATTAGCTAGTTCTAAAGCTCTGGAGCCAGACACTTGGTAACTATCAATAGTTGCCCTGGAAATGTCTAATGAGTGGAAACAACCTTTTAACCACATAACTCAAGTCAGAACAATAGTCAGAACGATACCATGATTGGCTGCTTTATTTTTAATTCAAAATAAAAGAGATAAAAACTAGTTTACCAGAACATCCTCTCTTATAATTTACAGAATAAACATATTCATAGAATGAATTGTAAGCTCAATTTCATAATACTGCACTAAAAACAGGTGAATAGTGGGGGTGATGGGGTACCTACTATAGAGGATTTCATAGCTTAGAAAAAAGTCAAACAATTCCATAGGAAAGACAATGCAAAGCAGAGAGCAATCATTGCCATATTAATGACACATGTATGGGAGCCTGGAAAGGGTCCAAAAAGACTTTCTGAAGAAGCTGGAATTGGATATAAACCTAAAGGTAATATTGACTCTTCAATACTTTGGAAAAAATAAATAAAATGGAAGGCAGACCTTGATTCATAAGATCCTCATGGACCATGAGGATTTTATATAGGAAAATTATAGAGAGATTTGTATTTTAGTAAGATAACTTCTGCAGTAAGTCGTAGTTTTATTACAGTGGGAAAAATAACAAAGCTAGGGAGACTCATTTGGAGTCTTAGGAACCCACACATAATGTATGGCAAGAAGGAATTGGACTAGAAATACCTAATTATAACTGCAGAGGATAAAATTAAGAAGACTCAACAGCTGAATGGTTGTGCTTGCGGACAAGAAAGGAGTAGAGCTGTGTTTCTCCAAGAGCTGCACAATGGGGTTGAAAAGATGGCCTTACTACCACATTTTGCCATGTATAATGCTCACCCATACTTTTGACCTAAACTTTCAAGAAAAAAATCTTTTGTTTTAATTTTTAATTCAATTATTTATTTACTTATATTTAGATACTTGTTTTTGTATTATAAAGGAATTTTAACATTTATTTTTGAACACATGGGAATCATTGCTTTCTAGAGTTACACTTTTAACACATAAGCATAAATAAAAGAATTAAAAACATTTATATAGATACAGAATTAGTACTATCCCCATATAACATATATCCTTATTTTTCCCTCAAAAATTTGGGCAAAATATGTGCATTATATACAGCAAAATACAGTACTTTCCTCAGCTTGACTCTCCGCATGCTTCTTCCTGACAATAGGCCTCTGACCTCCTTTTTATGAGAGCATTTACTTTAAAAAACTTGCAATTATAAATTCTTTCCCTGTCCCTTTGAGATTTAATTCTTCTACAATTTAGCAATCTCTTTCTCAAGGACTTGGGACCCATCCTTTTAAACTCTCATCATCTAGAAAGATAGCACCCCCATCTCCCAGTCTCTGCGGACAGTAGGAGCTGGATGAGCAACAACTAGCAAACATAGATGGCTGAGTCACACTGACCAGCTATCCCATTAAATGTGCTGTAATCGTATTTACTAGCTCTCTCCAGTGTTTAAAACTCCCTAGCATTTTGCTTCAGCAGAGTTGAGTTCAGTCTCTTCCTTATTGCAAGTCTTGAAGAAAGTCTTCCTTGTCTGTTTCTTGTCTGAGGGACTATAACATGAACAGGAAATAAGAGAAGAACTATTAAGTAACCCTACGAGAAGCATAGTGGACAGAGTTGGTTACCTAATTGGTATCGATTTTCTTCTTCCTTGAAAACTTTAATTTTGTACAGGTATTCATCTCTTCCTCACAAAGCCCATGTGACTTAAGTTCAGTGACTTCAACCCATCCTTAGACTGGAGAAGTAAGTTCAGCTTAATTTAAACCAGCCTCAGGAATCTCATTTTCCTTGACTGGGAGTAGTTCAGGAAAGGAAATGTGATATATTTTTTAGCCAATGAAGTTGAGCAGAGTCTTGTTTGTCCTTTTTGAGATAGAAGATTTCTTATAATAGAGATCCTTATTCTAAAAAGATTCCTTTTTCCTACACTTCAGGAAAAGATAAGGCAGTTCTCCTTCCTCCTGTATTATTATAATTCATTCAACAATATTCACTTTAATATTTAAGTATCCACTATTTCCTAAGAATTATTCTAGGTATTTGAGGTATAATAATACACCAAAAATGTTTACCCTTGTGGAGTTTATCAGAGGAGATAGACAATGATCATTTGCTGTAATGAATAAACCGTGTATGGAACAAGCTAGAAGGGCATGCATGCCATGTGAAATAAAACAGGAGGAGAATGGGACTGAGAGTCCTCAGAGGCAGGCTGCCCAACTACATAAAATGGTCAAAATGAATCTGTGAGATTTGTGCAGATTTGAAGGACAAGAGGGACATAGCCAAGTGGTTATGTGATGTGGGCATGGAATATTATGGCAGAGGAAGCAGAGGAATGGCTCTAAGCAAAGGCAAAATGAAGAAGAGCAAAATGGGAAGGAGGACTGAGTGAGATGTTGTGTACACTGTAAAGTCTAGGGCTTAATTTCAGATAACGGAAGGAAATCTTGATTTAGGAATCAAGTCTGGGCTGTGGTCAGAAAACCATGGAGCAACCCCCCGCCAGAAAAGAAACAAAACAAAACCCTAAAAGTAAAATCAACCGAACTTGAAGTCCCTCTTCTCACTGGACTGCCTTTTTCAGGATATAATGAATTTCTTCATTATATAAACCAGAGTTCAATTTCTATTCATTAAAGTTGAACCTAACCTAAGTAAAAAATAGTTTAGTCTGAATTAGAGAAAAAAATTATTCTTACCAAGAAGTCTTCCTTTTAACAAAGAGCAACAAAATGAAATGGCTTAAATCACTTGAAGAAAAACTAAACTAAAGTCAAACATAGGGAAAAACTTTTTGATTAGCAAAAGCTGGTATAAGAATGTGTTGAATTTAATCCATAAAGAATAACATTTTATGTTCCCAAAAAAACATATTTACTTTTCCAGAAGAAGAATATAGAATCAGAGAATGTCATGGTACCTTTGATAATTATGTTATTTAAAATTTTAGCTACAGTAGTCCTCCTTCCCACTTTATCTGAGGGAAATGTGTTTCCAGTCCCTCAGGAGATTCCTGAAACTGCATATAGTACCAAGCTCTCTATCTATCTATCTATCTATCTATCTATCTATCTATCTATCATCTCCCATCATAAATTTTAATTTATACATTAGATACGGTAAGAAATTAACAAGTAATAATAAAATAGTACAATTATAACAATGTATTTTAATAAAAGTTATGTAAATGTTCTCTCTCAAAATATCTTGTACTGTACTGACCTTTTCACTTAAAAGAAGTACTTCGTGGCTTCTCGTTGGTGAGCATATCTGAATTGCCAGCATCACTAGTCTTACACTAAGGAGAAATGATTAAGTAACATAAGGGTTCCTTGAATACAAGCCCTGCCATACTGTGACGGTCGATCTGGTCACCAAGATGGGTGCTAAGTGACTTAAGGTTGAAGAGCATATACAGCATGGAGATGCTGGACAAAAGGATGAGTCTTGAGTGGGGGAGAGCAGGACAATGTGAGATTACAAGTTACTCAGAATGGTACATGATTTAAAACTTATGAATTGTTTATTTCTGAAATGTTCTATTGGATATTTTTGGGCTATGGTTGACTGTAGGACCTCAAACCACGGACAGTGAAACTGTGAATAAGGAGAGACTGCTGTACTAAGATTAGTAGAGGGGGATAAAACCAACTTAAAAATATATGATCTTCTGATATTGAAAAATGATGTACTTTCCCTCTGGGCAATCCTTAGAATAGAAGAGATTTCTTTTTGAAATTCATGGCTCATTTATAATTCTTCCAACAAATATTTGCTGAGTACTTAAAGCATTATGCTAAGCAAAATAAGCCAGGCAGTGAAAGACAAATACCATATGATCTCACCTTTAACAGGAACCTAAACAACAAAACAAAGAAACAAGTATAATATAACAAAAGACACTGAAATAGAGTTGTCAGTGACCAGAGGGGAGAGGGGAGGGAATTTCAGGGGAGAAGGGAAGGGTTTACAGGAGCAAATATAGAGGACACATGGACAAAAC
>CM052539.1:36080463-36091996 GCA_028533065.1 Trachops cirrhosus
AACAGGAGGATTTTAATGAAAAGCTGTTATTAAAAATACTGATCATTCTTAATGTGCCCTGGTAGTAAGCAACAAGGAAAGTCACAGTTGCTCGGAGCTTCTGGCAAGCATACTGAAAAATGTAGATAGGGATGGTCCTTTTTAACAATAGACACCATTATTCCAGAATATTGCTATGAGATGATTAACCCATAAAACCTGGTGCAGCAGAGACATGTTTGTGCTTAGACTAGATTAGTCATTAGACCAGATACAGGCTCAGCTCTGCCACTTTGGGACCTTAGGTAAGTCACTTAATCATTCTAAGATGAATTTCCCCATCTTACAAAATAAGTAGAGATATAGACAACATTTCATGGAATTCTTGTAAATAAGATGATATCATTAAACTATGAGGTTCATACACCTTCAATTTCAATTAATTCTTGTGAAGTCCCCATCTCTATTTACATGGCCTGGAGATAAATAAATTGTGTTGGTGACCACAGATTTGGTTTTATTATTTTTTAATATTTCCTGAGGGAAGATGTCTGGACTGTCTTGCACAGTAGCCATAGATGGATAGATAGATGATAGATAGATAGATAGATAGATAGATAGATAGATAGATAGACAGATAGGGAATTCACTGACATGATTGTGGGGTGTGGTAGGTTTAAAACTTGTAGGGCAGGTTGCAGGCAAGCTGGAGATTCAGGTGAGGTATTTATTTTATAGTCTTGAGGCAGAATTCCTTCTTGACTAGGAAACCTCAGTTTTTGTTCTTAAGGCCTTCAACTGATTGGATGAGGCCCGCTGATATTACAGAGGGTAACCTGTTTTACTTAAAGTCTATTGATTGTAAATGTTAGCCACATCTATAATATACCTACACAGCAACATCTAGGTTAATGTCTGACCAAACAACTGGGCACCGTAGCTTAGCCAAGAGGACATGTAAAATTAACACTATAACTACCTTATAATGTATAACATGCATCATAGATCCTAATAATTTATTGTTACATTTAAAACATCTTATACTATCTCAATTTTTATAATAGCCTTAAGCAGAAGTTCTTATTTATCTTCACAAATAGTACAGATAAGGAACTTAATGAGAGTTTAAGTGCCTGAAATCACACAGGCTGATAATGGCAAGGTGGGAATTCAACTCAGGATTTTGACTTGAAAGCCCAGATTTTTCTTTACCATCAATATTTGATGATGATTGATTCATTACCAATTTATGCCCCTGAGCACAATATAAAATACAAAAGAAAAGGAAAAAAGAAAGTGCCTAAATTAATATAATACCTACCAACACCACTGAAAAGAAAGAGAACAAAGATAAGTCATTGATTAGGGGAATACACAGCTTCAGCTTAAAATCCTGAAGATAAAATTAGAAGAAGTCTAACATAGTCTTTTTATCTAATATTCTGAAAATGGAAAGATTTTCTCTAATTTTCTTTAGATATCTTAATTATTTTAAACTTAGAGCACATCCTTCTCACTTGGCCTCTAAACTCAGGGAATATTTACTAACAAAAGAACAATTTCTCAAAGAATGCTTCTGCTAGATCAGTTGAGTTGAAGTTGCTAAAATATCCATCTCCGAATACATAAAAAAAACCTAAACTTCAAAAACTGTGTTTGTTCCTCCTGAGGAAAAAATAGCTCATTGAAATTAACTTTGTCTCCTTCCCCTCATTAAACTGCTAGTACTTGAAGATACCCAATTTGCACTGCTTTGGACCTTTTTCTTTTTTACTTTAGATTCATACTTGCCTTCACTGTTACTTTATTCATTCATCCATTTTTGGTTTTGTTCATGGCGCTATCTGTAAGAGTTTTAGTGTGTGTTGCTTTCTCTTCTCTGGACTTGTCAGAAGGAAGAAGAATTGCTAATGGCTTTCTTGTTAATTAAAATGATAGCAAGGCAGGAGTGCCAAATAAGATATCAGCTGGTGAAGATGACTAATGCATGCCCACGCTATTACTGCACAAGAACAAAAAGGCTTGTAGTGTGAGAGCTGCAATCATCGTGATTGTCTCAGCGCTTCAAACACTGCAAACAAATGACCCGTTAGGCAGACTTCTGGATTCTGGCTGCCTCAGCTGTCCCTAAATCACTGCTTATTTCAAGAGGAGAGAGACAGAAGGGAAAAAAAAGTCTGTTGTTGCTCATTTGTAAAAGAAAAACAACAGTGTTTTCAGTTTCAAATGATTGTTTCAATGCCATCACAAATGAATCTCTTGACATTCCTGGTTGAAAAAAAAGGCAAGAAAAGAAAAAGAAAGAAACAAAACAAAACAAAACATGATCAATGCTTAAGGTCTAATAGGAGCTCCCATTTCTCAGTGGTTCAAACACTGTAATGAGATAACCTGACACTTCATTGAGTGCTCGGGATGCAGTCGGAGTCTGCCCACAGCTCTTCCAAGGACTTTCTTAACAAGAGCCCAAGTGATTTCGGGTACTAGCCTATGCTGAAGCAGAACTTTCTCACTTTAACTTATAGAAAAAGGGGTTTTGTTGATTGATTTAAAAAGAAAACTGTTATAGAAATAAAATACTTAAGATGCCTAGGATTTCTGGCCAACTATGTTAAATGCTAAAACATTTCTCAAGATCGTCATTACATTAGAATTTTCTTGTCAAAACATCTTTCCAGTGTAGGTGGAGCTCATGGAGACCCTCGTAAAAAGACTCTGTTATCAGAGACAGGACATCACAACAGCGGTTACCTGAGTTCCGGAACTCCACGTTCTAATATCAGCTCTGCTGTAGGTTATGTGCCATCCTATCTGATCTTGTTATTCACGAATGTCAGTTTTCTCATTTGTAAGTGAGAATATTCCACATCCTTCTAGAATTCTGTCCTTGTGAAGGTATATTTAAGTTGACATGCCACATAACCCAAGTTCCATGTAATAATTTTGACCCAGGGTCTAATCTAACTTCTCTTGCTATTGTTCAGACAATTGGGCATTGATTAATTTAACAATATTTTTTGAATAATGGAGATATTACAACTAAAGGTGTACTGTAATTTATTTATCTCCTTTTCTCATCAATGAATTAAAACCCTGAGAATACACTGAAAACTTTGACAATGTACAGAACTGGTATTAGATCCTGACTTTCTGAAGTCTTAGCTATGAGATAGTTAGTCAACTGTTGGTAGTTATGATTCTTAATTTCATCATTTTAAAAAGTGGTAATTAACCAGCATCATGAGATTGCTATGACAATTATAAAATTTTGAATCTAAAGCATAAACACTAAGAATAATTGTTATCATCAATCACATCTGTTCTTTATCTTTCACATCTACAGTCTTCATTGACTGCATCTGTAAAAGCTTGAATATACCTTATTTATTGATGTGCAAGTTCATCTTCACAGCAACACTGAGTCCGTGCGAACTGCTCACTGCACAGATGTCATGGATCCAATGTCACGGATCTGTCATTTCCCCAGAGTCCTCATAGCTAGTAACTCTGAACTAATGGGAGTAAAATATGCCTTAATAAAGGCAGTAAAGGTGGAGCTATAGGTAGTATGGCTGAATTAAGGTTACAACACAGAGTCCTGGAGTAGAGGCCTGGAGAGCTGGATAAAAGCAACAACAAAACCGAAAGGGGGTTGACCAGATAAAGGAAAAACGCTGCGCACACAGAGGCTTGTAAGACAATGTTCAGCATAACAGTCCAAAAACCTGTAAACTGGCAAGTAGAAAAACACGATGTAGTATAACCATAAGATAGAATGTGATTTTGAAAGAAAAGGTGACAAACGGCTGGCACATGCTACAGCACGGGTAAACCTCACGGCATTTTGCTGAGTGAACAAGCCAGACAAAAAGACTACATAGTGTATCATTTCATTTATATGCTTAACTCATAATTACTCTAAATTACTTAGAATTATTCTTTTACATTCTTAATTCTTAAAATTATTCTTAAAAATGAAAATGGAATAAAGGTGTTTTCAGACCAAAGAAAGACAAGAGAGCCTTTCAATGCCAATAAATATATGAAAATGGACTTATCATTACTTATCAGACTTCTATGAGATGCCACTGCAGACTCCCTGGAATGGATTAAAGAAAGACTACAAGATACTCTGTATGTTACAAGGCTATGTTGATACTGGAACTCAAAGGCTCTGTTCACAGGATTGTAAATTGGCCAAAATTTTGGAAATCTGTTCAGCAGCATCTATGAAAGCTGAAAATTTGCACTCTGTATGAGTTATATCAATTCCACTTCTGGGTGTTTGTCTAACAGTAATCGTCACAGCAGTGCTACATACCTGAACAAGCAAGTGTGTGTTTACAAGCAATACAACGAATGAGGAAATTATGTATACTTATATAAAATAATACTATGTAACAACATCAATGAGCAAATTGTAACTACACATAAAAACATGCACAAATCTTACAAATATAATGTTAAGCCAAAGAAGCCAGATGCAAGAGTACATACTGTATGATTCCATTTATACAATGTACATACGCATACAAAGCCTGTCCATGCTATTTCAAGTCAGGATGGAGGTTATATCTAGGGGAGGGTGACAGGACATTTCTTTTGTAATTGCTGGTAATATTCTGTTTCTTAATCTGGGTGCTGACTACATGGATATGCCAAATTCCTGAAAATGTACGTAGCTGTATAATTATAATATGTAAATTTTTCAACATGTGTATAATACTTCAATAAAGTTAAAAATAATTGAATTTGATACAAAATAACCCATCTTAGGTATTAACAAATAATCAATAAAAAATTGAAAAGTATACTCTAAGGAAAGTCTACCAGCAATTAAAAGCAAAAATTGAACTTAAAAGGAGCAACTGAAGTTCCTGATCAAGTGTTAGGTTTATTTCCAGTAATTCACAACATATAATATATCAGAGCTCATTGCAACCTGGAATTTTTTTGACTAGGTGTTAAGTTATCTACATAGACATTAAATTTATGTAGCATGTCAATTTAGACCTTTGTTATATATTTTGTTTAAAAACTGCAAAATTGAAGGTTCTTTGTAGAGGTGGGATCTAAAGCATAATACTCTTGTTAAAAGCATTGTGACCTATCCAAATTCCATAAATAAGTAGACAACATAATATTTTAGATCCTTGTGTTATAAAAGTGGATTTTGGCTGCCCACTGCCTGCCACCTATAGGCAAATTCCAAAGGTAGAGGTTGGTAGGGAAGGAAAGAGGTCTTTTATTAAAATATTGCACAATTTAGGAGGACAAGGAGCTCCCCATCTCCAGGCACCTCTCTTCCACAAAACACAAACAAAACCCATCCATTCTTAAAAGAACCAAACCCCAAACAATGCCCATAATTTTCCCTCCATCTTTATCTGTCCTTTGGAGCCCAAGGTAGCTAAGCAGGTGGATTTCTGGCTTTAGGCTCTCTCCTGGAGGACGTGTGTGTTGTTGGAGCTGCCATTTGCTGTTTGGCTTCCAAGAACAGCCAATCTGGCCAATGTTCTGGCCCACATGTCTGCCAGGGAGGGTCCAAGATGAAGAGAGCACATTTCTCCCTTCCCTCAGTTTAAATCTCCCCACTCAACTTCCACAGGATCTGGGAGGGTCTGGCTTTCCTCCCTCCCCACCAATCCTGTCTCTTTCCCAGGCTTGACTGACAGGCCCTCTCTGGCACAGTACCTCCCCCTTGAGTGACAGGTCCTCTCTGGCACAGGACCTCTAAGGTACACTCGGTGCATCCTCTAGTCCCACCTCCACCCACGTACCAGAAGGGAGTAGGAGGGCTTTTCCCTTAGCCAGCCTTGCACAAGCTCGGTGCAATGATTTTCTCCTGCTGTCTTTGGCCTGGGCACGGGGAAATCTCTCATCAAGCACGATGCTAGCCCCCTGTAGCTCCTCCCCTCTGCTTGTGTTCACACTCCCAGCACCAGCCAGGTCTGTCCACACCTATCTGTATCACTTGTATAAAGAAGTAGGAATGTAGCATATCTGACAAGAAATAACCATGTTAAATTGTCTGTATTTAAAATTTTTTGACCTAAATGAGGTAATGTTGTATGGTTCAATCTAGTAATGACCAAATTCTATACATTGTTCTGCTATAACTTATACAAGGCCTCAACATGTTCACAGAAGTCATAGAATTACTTTTGAGATGAAAAAAAATATACAAAGTCTTCTTAAAATTGGATTTATATAATCAGATTATTTCTTTTTGAGAAACAAGTTTATTATTAGAAATGAGGAAGTTACTGTCTTATTGGAAGGGTATAAAATCTAATCAAATCTTAAATAACTAATATGGTTCCTATTGTTTGTATGTTGGAGAAACTAACCAACAGAAGCAATTCCAGTTCCAGAAATCTTCTTCATTCTTTCAAAGAAAAAAGGAAAAAAGGAAGGAAGGAAGGAAGGCTGAGACAACCTATAGCTCAGTTAGCCTTCTGATCTACTTGGACAGAAAATGAATGCAGCCCTGTGCCAGAGGAATTTTAATAACATGGTGATGGCTTATGCTCTGTGCACCTTGGCATCTTGTTGAAGGTACTGAAATATTTATAATTAGGCACTGTATTAGTCTTTATAATTAGGCACTGCATTAATCACTGAGAAATCTCTATGTTTCTGCCACATAGAACCGTTGTATAGACTTGAAATAATTGATTTTAAATTATTTATTTCCTCTACAAGAAACCAAATTGTTTGAGTTATAAGGAATTAACATCCTTCTAGTAATTTAGCTGAACTAGTACTGGAGCTTAACTTGTTATCCCGAGGAGAAAATTTAGTCTGTGGTTCTTTTGAATTATCTGGGTTTTTTTGTTTGTTTGTTTTGCTTTTGCAGTAAGGTTGTCAGCTTTTCCTTCTTGGCTGGTTTATGTATCAAGAACTTTGCTAGGAATAGAATGAGGAAATCTTGCATAGGGCTCTGAGGAGACCAGTACGATTGAGGGGAAAATATATGAAACTTCCAGGGCTTTAGGAAGTGGCTGTGTTGATAAGCATTCCCTTTGCTTGTGAGTTTACTTTTGGCTATTTTAAAGTAAAAAGTAAAAGAAGTAATGTCTTAATTTTCTTTAAAGTAATCTACAAGAACATAGTAAAATAAGGAATGAAAAATGAGTTCAAATCCCAGTGGCAAAAACTATGCTATGGAGGTAACTTATGAACAACAGATGTAACAGCAAATGATCAGCAGGTGTCCAGAGCAGTGAGCTCACCCTCTGCATTGTGGTTCACAGCAGGGACACCCAAAATGCCAGAAACTGAGTTTCCTGATTGAATGACTACATCAATAATATCATAGCCAAAGAACCTTTGGGGAAATGCCTCTGGACTCTGCTTGATCTGTTTATGTTTGATGGAGAGATTTTAATCAGGCTTAAACAGATGCAGCTGGGCTCACTTGTCTCTCAAAGATACAGCCATTATGTCCATTATTCTTGCCAAAAACGAAAATTGTCAAGGCCTTTTTTGATTAGCCACTGGCTTGTGGTATCTGTATACTAACTCCCTCCATTAAAGTGGCTACTTAGGGGTTTATTATATTGTATATATATAAAGGTCATGCTTACAGTGAAAAGAAAATGCTTCTTACAGAGGAGAAAGTGTTCTACACGTGAGAAGTCACTATTTTTAGAAATATTATTTTTGAGGCATAACATCAAGTGACCATGAACTTACACCATCACGTTTTTACATGGTAAAGGATCCACTTTTGGCATCCAGCTTTTCTACCCAAGACTAACCCTGAAGCTTCCCACTGCAGAGCAAATTTGAGTGTTTATATTTTTTCCAGCAGTAAATGGGTTCAGAACCTGTCATCTCAAAATATGCCACTTTGGCATGAAGATTATTTTGCACAGTAGGAAAACAAGGCAAAGCAGACTAAGGAAAACTTTAGTTACCTCTTCACTGCCTAAAACAAAATATAAATTTCCCCATTTGTGTGGAAAATACATTTATAATTGAAATGTTATTCAAAAGGAAACTAGTAAGTACCAAAGATAACCAAAAATAACTTTTTCACCTGAGAGACTTATCTGCATGGAAGGGCAACCTTTGTTTAATAATCATTTTCTCCTTATACCTGCCCATAAAAGTCCACATTCTCCCTGCCTCAAACCCCTATTCCTTTCCTTTCCTTAGCTCAAGATGGTATATACAAGTCTCCATTGTCCAGCTACCTTTGAGTTGAAACCAGAAAAGTCAGCATTCATGCTGCCTGTCACCACCAGAACCAACAAGCAGAGACAGGGATTCAATCTCCATGTGTGTTTTATTCAGATGGTCAGTGATCTGAGAAGATGGTGGGTTATGTACCCTAAAAGACCGTCTTACATTTCATTTCAAACCAACCCTTTTTATAAGGAGAAGAAAAGTGTAGTAAGAGGTTTGAATTCGGGGGAGGGAGCGAGTAGGTGAGGGGTTTGAAATTCAGGGAAAAGGTTAATCAGATAAAAGCTGCAGCCTGGCAATTCCCCTAGCATTCTTTCCTCTGTTGACCGGTGATTCTTTATCTGTGTCCTGGGCAGTGGACGTCTCTCCCTGGAGCACAGTGGCTCAGATACCATCGTGATTGCTTGGAGTCCTCCTGGGGCACAAAGGTTCAATCGCTTATGGTCTCCTGAAGTCAGGGTGGGACTTCAGCTCCTGAAACAACAGGTTTTTACATGCACTGACTACTAAGCTTATTATTACTTAAAACTAAATATGTCCAATTTCTGAGTTCCCTCAACAGAGTCTCATATCTTTTAGGGGCTACCATGTGTAATTAAGACTGTTTTTTCCATCCTGTTAATGTGTCCTATGTCAATTTAATTTTTAGACCAGTAAAAGAACCTAAAAGGATAGAAGGGAATATTTTTTCTTCCCCACAGTTCAAAAAGTGAACTTCTGGTCACCACAATTATATATATACCGAGCTGTAGGCACATAGAATCAGAGAAACTTGAGGCAGGGGGAAACATTATATGAATACACTGTTTCCTTTTAGTATTTTAGTCCTGTTGAAGAGACAAACAGACCAAATGAGTAAGTTGTGTGAACACTTACAACTGTTCTCAGATCAATTTATAAAAACGTAGCTCTTTTTTATATTGTTACACATACTTGTTTGTTCTTTCTTGGAGTATTGTCTAAATTCATATGGCTTAGAATAGTACCTGTTTTAGCCATTCAAAGTCTTTTCTCCACCATTTATTATTGTGGCTTATAAAGTTTTCTGTGGCTGTTGCAACAATTTAGTACCAACTTGGTGATTTACAACATCAGAAATTCATTCTTTCACAGTTCTGGAAGTCAGAAGTCTGAAACCAAGGGATCAGTAGAGACACACTCCCTCAGAAGGCTCTGGAGAAGCATCCTTCCTGGCTCCTCTACCTTCTGGTGACTCCAGGCATTCCTTTTCTTATGACTACGTAACTCCAGTCTCTGCCTCCATCTTCACTTGGCTTTCTCTGTGTCTGTGTCATTTCTGCTTCTGTCTCTATTAGCATTCATGGTAGGATTAGGGCCCACATGATCTATTCTGAAGATCCATTATTTATATCTGCAATGAATCTTTTTCTAATAAGGTAACATTCACAGGATATTAGGACATGGACATGTTTTGGGGACCTTCATTCACCCTGCTCCATGTTAAAACTGGGAATATTTAATGTCACTTAGCAGAAACATAGAGGAAAGGGAAGGAGGCTGAAGAAATTGAAGGAGAGTAGGACAACACTGACATAGCAGCACAGTTCCAGGAAGGAAGCATTGCCCTGATCACATGTGGCAGTCACTTGGAATCTGGGATACGGATGGCCATATATTAGGTGTTATAAAGTTAGTAGGTAGCATAGTTCTTTACCATCAGGAAGCAGACAGCCTACAGAAAATAATCTCAGAATGCCATGATTTACTCAAAGCATGACCTACTCCAAAGTTTATTCTTTTGTATTTCAGTTTTCCTTTTGGAACTTATTATGGTCAACTATTTCGCTCTCTGGAAACTGTAGCAGGCAGCCCTGTGAACTCAAATCCATGTCATCTTCACTTGAAGTTCTTCACAGAGATGCGCTGGAGGTCTGAGAGTCCTGCCAGTCCTCTCACATAGAGAACTGCAGCCAAAATAATTAATCACTCACTTTTCAGTCAACAGCATTAACGTCTCAACCTAAACCATTTAAAATGTAAATTATCCATAGTGATATACTATTAATTATAATGAGATTTCCTGAGCGTGCAAATCAAGTATTAGATAAATCATTCAGGTTCACTTACTTCAAAATCTACTCAATGCAAAATTTCATGCAAATGAAGCATGTGCTCACTAACCTTGTATTAAAGAACAAATGAGATATCAGTGCTAGAGGAATGCATTTATACAGCTATCTACAAGAAAAATAAATGTAGTGGCAAGGGGGAGAGAGAACAGAAACATTACAGAACTTGTGGATATATTTAGTAAAATCATTTTTAAACCAATTAATGTTTGCAATACTTCTCTTGGGTTTTTTGAGTAAAAAGAGCTAATGTGTGAAAAATGGTTTGTTTTTGATAAGATGCCATATGTGCAGTATTCATAGGGTTTTTATCATTACGAGAAAAATCTCTTCATTTTTGTGTCTTTGATTTTTTAAAAGATTTATGTATTTATTTTTGGGGAGAGGAGAAGGGAGGGATAAGGAGAGGGAGAGAAACATCGATGTGAGAGAGAAACATTGATCAACTGCCCCCCATACGCCCTATCCGGGGACCAAGCCCACTCTGCAGACACGTGCCACGACCTGCAGTCAAACTGGCGCTCTTTCGCTTTGTGGGACGATGCCCAACCTAGCGGTCAGGGCTGAATTTTGATTTTTAAAATAACTTTTTTTAAGTTGGTAGTAGCTCCTGGAGAAAGAATTATATGGGTTACTGTAGTCTGCGGGCAGGTGCTTCTTCACATTTCTCCTTGTTACCCAACATTCATATACATAAACACCCACACATAAAATTTCCTTGCTGATTTTAAGGACATGTTTATGATAGCTATTCTTAGAATAAAAACAGGAAAGAATTTGGAGGGAGTTATGAGTGGAAGGAGGGAATTAATGGAATTACTGACTGTGCGATAAATACACTGAGAGTGGTAAGTAAATGTCAGTTTTTAGTTAACCAAAATAGGAGATGTCAGATATCTTGCTTAGAAAAACATGTAAGAGAGTAGTCAATTTTTAGAGGTTTTTAAAGAATACTAAGTATGTGGCTACTTTAAATGCTGAATTAGCCTGAAACAGGTCCCAAGAATTTTCTAATGCCCATATTTTGAAAATATAACATTAAAATATTGTTTGCAAAAATTTAAACATTATTGCAAAAATAACAAATTAATAAAAACAGGAATTCATTCGGAGCCCCACCATCTTAATGAAGATACCCTTTCTCACTTAATTTTCTTTCTTTCTATTCCTATAAATTTTGTAGTATAGGCAAGCATTTTTACTAAAATTATTTCATTTAATACATGCATATATTTTCATTTAGCTGTACAAGGCTTTATCTTAACACTTTA
>CM052539.1:36092496-36127054 GCA_028533065.1 Trachops cirrhosus
TAGATAGGGTAATAATATGGGTGTAATAATTTATAGTTTTGATTTGAACATTTCACCTAAAATGTCATATGGTGTGCTGGAGTGTGATATTGTTATGTTATAGAATTACATGCTTATGATTTTTTAACAAAAGATTTTGTAATAAAAAAGGACTTTATTTGTGTCAGACCCTATATTTGTTTGAAAGAAATCTTTAGAGACCAGGATTCTAAAGCATTAATTTTTTTAAACTTTGGACTGAGATTAGTTGTAATTATTAGTTTCATTATGGCATAATTTTCTCTTGAATGTATTACATATATAATATATATGTATATGTATATACATATATATTTGTTATTTGTCCACTCATTCAGTACATTTTTGAAATTATACTCTGGGTATTATTAACTGGAGAAATAATGATAAAAAAGTTAAAAGCCCATGGTGATTAAGGATTAAATTCTCAATTGAGCAGAGAGAGAAGATAATAAGTAAGCAAATATCTTTATATGATTTTTTGATAAAGCTAAGTGTTTTGAAGACATTAAAATATGAGTTTGTGAGTAAGTATGATAGAATGATGAAGATGAACTTCAGATAAATCATTGATAAGGAGATACTTGAGTTTTTCCTTCCCTCTTTTGCTGTGTGGAAGGCTAGATACTAATCAATAGTCCAACCAAAACTATGCATTCAGAATTCTGAAATTAATCATTGCTGATGACTATAGTTCCTTGAGAAAATATTTTAAGAATAAGAAACCAGTAATTCCAAAGCACCAGTGAAGTGTAAGAGGAGAGTTTCTCTCTTTTGTTGCATTTTATTAGGAGCCATTTCTTCAGAGACACCACCTACAGATGGTATCTGTATCACATGATGGACAATGACTTATTCTCAGAATATATCTTGCCATTATTAAACCACCATGCCTGTCTACACATAAAATTGCTTGAGCTACAGGGTAAGTATTAACTCTTCTTCTCATTTAAGTGATGAGATTATTAAGAAGTGCCTTTTCTGAATGGATCTTAGTGTCAAAATTAGAATTAGATATTCCAGTCTTTTATGACCTGTAATAAGTGCCTATTCCCATCGTCATTTTCAGATCAAAGTAATTGCATTTCCTATCTTGATAGTATCATTACTGTAAAATTAAATTGCATTAGATTTTTAACTCTTTGAGCCCAAATTTCAGTTTGCATCCTGCAACCCAGCACTAATCTTTACAGTTAATGTCATTGTGGACTTCCAGTTGTTACTATACGTATCTTAAAAAAAAATTTAAGTCAACAATCTGACCTCTATTTAGAATTGAAAACTAAGGATGGTTTGTTGTTTTCTTTGCTTACTTCAGCTCCCTTTTTCTGGCTGAAATGTTGGGGTATAGCAATGTGTTACTGTGGTGTCTGACAATGAAAGCAAATAATTTCACAGCATGAAAAAAAGAAGGGAGAGCTTGTGCTATAAGAATCAGTATCATCGGACCTTAGAGTGACTGATGATCGTCTGATATAAAAATAATAATCATTAACATATACAACATGGTATTTGAGTTGAATAAAGACACCGCCCTCTGTATGCCCTGGGCAGGATGGCCTCCTTTCTAAGAACGTTTGTCTTCAGCGTCAGAATATGTGCTTGGTGCATAGAACAGCTCCCGTGATCTGATGAGCTCAGCAGAGAAAGAGCTTGAATTTCATTCATACCTGTGGGCCTCGGGGTTATGTAGAATGGGGGTGTCCAAAAGGAGCTGGGCACTTGGACCCCTGAGAAGAAGAACGTTCACTCTGAATGAACAAAAGTGAGGGAGTGGGCTGGAATGGGCAGCACGACCTGGGTGTGGAGAAATGGTGATTTTAGAAGGTATTTGCCAAGTTGTTCTTGATCAGAGAAGTCAGCACTGCTCCTGCTGTGGAGGGGTCTGTGATTCGGTGGGGGGCCGGGCAGGGGGTGGCCCTGACATTGAAGAATGGCTGAGCTCACCATTGGGCTGGAGCTTCAAAACTCTGCTAAGAAAACTCCCATCAAAATTAACTCACCCAAAGAAAACTCCGGAATATATAAGAACAGAGATCCTGAAAAAAGTAAGCAGAATAAGCGTCATAAAGAGCATGTCACTGGGATAGTCAGAGGAAATGGGCAGTGGGCGGTCAGCAGAGCACCGGAGAACAGCAGGAGAGAAGGGAGCCACAGCAGAGGGGGTGCAGCTCGGATCACACATGAGACCCCACTCCCGCTCACCCTGTACCTCCTTCCCACATCGACCCCCAGCTATTAGAATCCATCAACCCCCAGGGTTAGAATCCTTCTCTGAGTCTCTTAAACTGATGGAGAATAGAGAACATTCTATTGCATATATAAACACACCTGGAAATTCTCAGAAGTACTGGAGGAAAATAATTACAGGAAAATATTGACATTCCTGTTTATCAAAGTGAGTAAGTGCACAGAGCAGGGTGATTTGGAGTCAAGATATGCTGCATTCCATAAAACATGATAAAATTGTCTTCACTGATTTGCAGGGCTTGGCATATTAAACCCAGACTGTACATGGGTAACACTGTAATTACTTTTGAATATATTATTATTTTCTTCTCTGATAACTCTACACTGAGTAGGGCTGATATTTTAATTTTTTTAAATAATGGGAAATCACTGCTCAGAGAGGTTACATGAGTTTCAGTCTCTGTAATGTTACTCCAGGAACTTATTGCTTTAATTGCATTTACTGTGAATTTTCTGTTTAATTTTGGTGTTTTATGTGTTTGTTCATGTGTCTAAATTTTGGTATTCATATGAATTTATATTGTCTTTCTTATTAATATAAACTTCTTTAATTTAAAATAATAGATAATAGTAATAAAACTTCTCGTCCTCTTTATTAAAATGATCTTAGATTAAATTTTCATTTGACCATTTTATTTTTATTGATTTTATTAATTTTTTCTAGAAGATAAGACATGTTCACATCCATAGGATTATATCTGTTTTTTTTTATTTGAAATGAATATTAAAAGTCATTTTCCTAACCTCTCAGCTGGGGAGGAATCTTTCTGATGAATATCAAGCAAAAATCTAGCATTTTTAAATTCAGTTTCTAATAATTGTCCCTTCTAGTCTACAGACTAAACATTTTATTCATTTCAAAGGACTTGCTTAGAAATCAGTGCTATACTAAGAAGACTCCTTATTTCCATTATGACAAGAGAGGTAAACAAACTATTTTTATGGATTCCTCAGCAACAGAGAACTAATCGGATTATTACCTCAGGGTAGCAAAAAGTAGGAAATAACAAATACTGAATATTTAGCAAGAAGGAATTTGTTTAAATGAAAACCTCTTAAACACATTTCATATCATGTACAAAATAGTAATGCCATCATTTATCTGGGTGGGATACTAGGGGTGTCTCCAAACCACCCTTTGGTCCGTTGGCTAGTAAACTGAGGACTGCATTTAACTCCCACGTACCAGAGGACACCGCTATTACACTGAACAGTACATTGTTCTCAGGCCCTTTGAGACAGCAGTGCCAACTTTTTCTTTATAGTCTAGGATTGCAGTCTCTGCTGAACACCTAACTAACATTTACAGAACAGTTAAGTTCCAGACACTATTCCAACTCATTTACAGAAATTATTTCCCTAACTCTTCTGACTACCTTATGAGATGTGTACTACTAACTCCTTCATTCTGTAGATGAGGAAACTGAGGCACAGAGACTCTAAATAACACTCCCAAAGCCACACAGCAGGGAATGACATGCTAGGAATTTCAGTTCAGGCTACTGAGCTCCTAAGGCTACGTACACTCTTAACCTCTTTGCTGTTTTGTCCCTAAATGCTACAAACTAATTTTAGATGTAGTTTACTACTGTAACTCTTCAGCAAGGCAGTTGTATTTATTCATTCATTTATTTCACATCATTTATTAGTAGTTTATGAAGAGCCATGCTTGACCCTGGATAAAAACAAGACCTTTGTCTCAAGAACTGCACGTTCTAGTGAGAAAGGCTGACAAGTAAAGCCATGATTACAGTGCTGGGCAACAAGTGAGACAGCCCAGTTGTGCAAATACAGCAGACTGTGTGGCAAAAGGAAGGAGACCTAGATCTAAGTGAGTCAGTGCAACTTCCCAGTGGAGAGACATCTGAGCAGAGGTTTGAAGAATAGCAAGCGTGATTCAGGTAGAGGGAGTACTGGGGGAATCCTAGGCAGTAATAAGGATACATACGGAAGAAAGGAAGCACGGAATCATAGGAACATGCTGGCAACTCCAGTGGTTGATCTGAACAGCTCAACGGTGCCTACATCAGTATGGCAGGAGATGAGGCCAGGACCAGCCAGCTTACATTATAGATGACATGTGTTCAGTGCTTGCTATATTTGAGGCATTTTGAAGCAAGGGCTTGACATTGACTACTTCATTTAGTCCTCACAACTGAAACATAGAGACTGTTGCTATATGATTTTACATATGAGAAAACTGAGCCACAAAGATGATATATCAATCAAAATCTTATAGACAGGATTTGAGTCGAGGCGGAGTCTGGGACTCATGCTCTTTATCCTGGGTTATCCTGAGAAGTTCATCACGCATCTTTGCATACTAGGCTGATGAGATTGACCTTTTTAGAATACTTCTGCAGCAGACACATCCAGACTGCCAAGTGCTAAAACAGATTCCCCTGTGCTAATTTATTTCATGCCTTTGTTAAATTTTGTCCACTAATAATAGCTACAATTAATCCATGGCTTACTATTTGCTGAGTGTTATATAACTTTGCATATTATTTCATTTGATTTGTACCTACAACAATGAACTAGATACTGATAACTAAGTGATGTTAGAGAACAAAACTGCCTAATATTATACAGTTACTAGTATCAAAGTCAAAATTCAAACTCAGTTTCACTGACTCTGAAGCATGCACTCAATTTTTTTTTTTTGCTATTTTCCTTTTATTAAAGCATTACAATTTTCCCATAAACTTCTGTTGCAAAAAAAAATGTATTTGGGACTAAAATCTCAGATTTAATGTGACCAGTTCCAGCTTTGGTTTTGAGGTACTATTTAATTGATACTACTCAAATACAGAAATGTAGAAAACTCAAGTATTAATGCATGATTTACTGTGGTTTAAACATTTATGAGTTTGTTCCCTTGGAGCTAGTTCTTATCAATTTGTGATGTGATTCCCTTGCAGCTAAGTAAGCAAAGCTTTTAAAGTGCCCTAAAAAGGCAAAGTGCTCCTGAAATTTTCTATGTGTAGCTATGTCAGTGACAATTAAATGCTTCTAATCCTTGCATTAGTTAGGAGCAAAGCAGATTTAAGTAGTCTGCATGTTTATAGGAAAACTTCAAATATTCTTTTAGACATTCAGTGCTCTTTTTCTTGTCAAGATTCTTTGGTATAATAGTCATCATACTACCATTGTTAAGAGAAATTAGTCTTGGTTTGAATTTTAGACCCATCATCCACTTGTCTCCGCCTTTTCTTTAATAAAATGGATAGAATAATCATAGCTACTTCATTGGGTGGCTGGGAACATTAGGGAATAATGCACATATTAAAAACACAAAAACAAAAGCAACTCAGTGGCACCTGACACAGTCAGTGTTCACAGACGCCCCACTAGCACCTGGCATATTTATTTCACCTTCTCCCTCACTTTCCCCAGCACGGTAGTTCCAGTCTAGTCAACTGTAACTTCTGATTGACTTACAACTCTCCTGTCAATCCTGCTTCTTAGGCACTTAATAAGTCTTTACCACCTATACTGTTCTTCCTGTTCCTTTCATTAACTCATTATTATTATTTCAATGTTCATTCAAAGGCCACTTTCTCCATAAAGGTTTTCTTGTACAATCATTTCCTCTGTATATTTCCTTATTTTATGTGTGCTCAATGTTTAACACCAGTGCCCAGTAGGATACAAACAGATCTATCTTTTAAATTGCTTTATGAAAGAGCACGGACTTGGGATTGTCACAGTCTGGCTCTAGTCACAGTTTTGACACCAAGTAATTAGATGAGTTTGAGGAAGTCACCTATTGAGACCTCGTTTCCAGAATCTGAAGAATGGAGAAGCCATTACATTGGTTTCACTGACTTTGAAAATTGGAGTACAAAATTTAGGACGTAGTAATTTTTTCTCTTAAAATATCTTCCTGTCACAGGTTCACCATTGGGAGTCTCACCTCCTTACATCAATATCAAAGGAAGCCACAACAACTACTATGAACGATCAGTTAGCCTCATTTCACGTCTTTGAAGAGAACCGCCTATAGCGTTTAAAGGGAAACGATGAAAGAGCGTAGCTTCCCTGCCTTGATTCCGGCACCTGGAAATAAGCACGCACAGCCTGACTAGTCTTCGCTCTGAGCAATATCCTAGAAACCCAGAGATGAGCAATTTGCACTGCCTGCTCCACACATGCCCTCACCTACGGGGTGCAGATTAGTCCTAGGGAAAAGCTGTGAGAAAACTTTGGTTTCCTCCTTTCCTGCTCTTCATAGGCCATTTGTCTATGGATACTTGCTAACAGTTGTTTCCAAACTAAAGTGGATTACAAAAGATTTAAGCAAAATAAGTTTAAGAGTAGAACAGACCTCCTACATCTGCAATCCTGTTCCCATCATTCAGTGGCTCTGTTGATCTGTGAATAAGTGGCAAGTGAATAAACTTCTCTGTGCCTTAGTCACCACATCTCTAAAGTGAATGTAAGGTTATTGTAAGAATTAAATAGAATAATGTATGTATAAAACTTAGAAGATAGAAAGCACTCAATTATTATTAGTTAGTAGTAGGAGTAACAGTAGTAGTTTTCCTTCACACCCTTCTTTTTAGTTGTCTTCCTCCTGTAATGCCTTGCCAGAAATCCTGATCTGTCTCCAAGCTACTAACCTATATGAGAAAACCTGTATCATTGATTTTTATTTTATTACAACCAATATGAAAACACTACAGCGCTTTACGAACCTTTTAGACAATGCAGGCACTTTGCTTTTTATTTGATTTGTCAAACTGGCCAGTGGAGCTAATTTTTCAGTTACTTGAGTACCTGAAGACACTCCAAGTATATTTATAGGTTCACACAAGGATTTATTTAATAGTCTGAGCCAACTGACTATATAGTAAGTAAACATAGTTTACATGGATGATATAAGACACAATGACTAACATTTTAAAGCTAACTGGAAGTGAAAGTGAAACAGTTTGGCAATCTTTTTTGATCTGGGTTCTTAAAATTCACTAAGCAGGTAAATGCAAGAGGTGTTGAAATCTTGATTTGGATGAATATGTGGGGGGTGGGGGCAGGGTAAATCCATAGCTGAATTCCTCAGCTGATGCAGTAGTACTAAAAATAGACATGGAAAGTTCAAATCTGACTTTCTCTTGGAGTCAATGAAGAACTTCTAAGATGAGGAGCATGATACTTGTAGATTACACTTTGCACAAGGATACAGGGAAAACTAATAACCTTGACCTTGTTAAGATCAGTTTCCTTAAACTGCACCACGTCCAAAATATTTTCTGGCCTGCAATGTTTTCATTGTCCCTATCTTACTTATCAGTGTCATTTCTTCTGGTACCCATAGAACCAGTAATTTTTGTATAAGTTTAAACGTTTACCACATCTCTTTATTCAATCAGAAACTGGTACCAAGAGGTGAAAAGAAGTCAATATACTTTAAGTTTATGGTAAGGGGAAAGTGTTTTATAAGACTCAGAAATTGTTTATTGAGAGCCTTGACCTATTTATCATAAAATACCAAATTCCATGTTTAAAAGGAGATCTTCACTCTAGGTTTTCTTACACTGGCTCTTCTGAGTCAGAAGATTCTGAGTCATTTCCCTTAAGTGCATTCTTCATGTCAATTTCACTACTGGAGGCAAAGCAGTACTGAGAAACTTGGAGGGATAGACTCTGCAGTAGTAAAAATAACAACTAAGCTTAAAGGCAAGCCCCTCTTAGATTTTTAATATTTGTTCATTTTTAAACCTAAATATATTAATCCCTTCAAAAGAATGCTATTCTTAAGGGCCAGGACATTTTGTTTGCTGCATTTAAAAACTAAATAACATTTAGTTAATGCTTAATCTAACTAGAGCAAATGATGATGCTTTTTCCCTTTTTAATTATATTTTATTGATCATGCTATGACAGTTGTCCTGATTTTCCCCCTTTGACCCTTTCCACCCAACACCCTCACTCCTGCAGGCAATCCCCCCACCATTGTTCATGTCCATGGGTCGTGTGTATAAGTTCTTTGGCTACTTCATTTCCTATACTGTACTTTACATCCCCGTAGCTATTCTGTAACTATCTATTTGTACATCTTAATGCCCTCACTTCTTCATCCATTCTCCCCCTCCCCCTCCCATCTAGCAACCATCTGGTAAGTAACTTCTTTTCTCTTGCTGCTTTTAAGAGTCTCTCTTTATCTTTAACCTTTGGCATTTTAATTATGGTGTGTCTTGGAGTGGGCCTCTTTGCATCCATCATAATTGGGACTCTCTGTGCTTCCTGGACTTGTATGTTTATTTCCTTCACCAAATTAGGGAAGTTATCTTTCATTATTTTTTTGAACTGATTTCCAACCCCTTGCTCTTTCTCTTCTCCTTCTGGCAACCTTATGATGAGAATGTTACATCTCTTGAAGTTGTCCCAGAGGCTGTTTATACTATCCTCTTTTTTTTTAATCTTTTTTCTTCTTGTTGTTCTGCATAGTTGTTTTTTCTTCTTTATATTCCAAATTATTGATATGATTCTCAGCTTCATTCACTCTACTGTCATTTCCCTATAAATTGTTCTTTATTTCAATTAGTGTATCCTTCATGTCTGACTGTATCTTCTTTATGCTGTTGAGGTCCTCACTAAGTTCCTTGAGCATCCTTATAACCAGTGTTTTGAAGTCTACATCTGATAGATTGCTTATCTCCCTATTGTTTAGTTCTTTTTCTGAAGTTTTGATTTGTTCTTTCATTTGAGCCATATGTTTTAGTTTCCTCATTATGGAAGTCTCCCTGTGTTTGTTTTTATATAGTAAATAGCAGGTAGAGCTGCTATGACATCCTGTCTTGGTAACATGTCCTAATGTAGTAGGTGTCCTGTAGGGTCCAGTGGCACAGCCTCTCCTATCACCCAAGATGGGTACTCAAGGTGCACCCTTTGTGTGGGCTAAGTACACTCTCCTCTTAGTTGAGCCTTATTTGCTGTTGGCAGGTCAATGGGAGGGATTTCTACAGGTCAGTCAGCTGCAAGTACTGGCTGTGACCACTGACCACCAACCTCTGCTCTCCATGGAGGATCAGCTGTGCAGGGGCAGGGTGGTGGTGCTCCGACATTGTCTGTTGCTGTCCACTGGGTGAGCAGGCTCTGGGGTTTCCTGGGTCATGCAGGCCATGGTCAGCTCCCACCTGTGTTCTGCCTAGGGCCACCCTGCCTGAGCTATAAAGCAATCTGCGATGGCTGCTGCTTGTGCTGGCCTTGGAGATTTCCAGGCAAATCCAAGCTGTGAATCTAGCCTGGCTATTGCTAGTGCTGGGCCTGGAGCTACTTAGCAAGAGGTATAAGGACTGGGGGCTCACTGAGGCTGCCTGTTGCTTGTTTGAGAGGATTTAGTAAGTTGTGATGCATGAGCCAAGACCTGCCATTCATATGAAAAACTAGCTTGGGTGGTCCTGTAAGTTGGGTGGGACAAAGTCTCAGGGCATCTCCAGGACAGGTCAAACTGTGTTAGCCAGGTTGAAGGGGTCTCCAATATGGTGTCAGCATGCTGGTTGTGTCGGGTAGGGTTCAGAAAAGGGACAATGGCCTTTGCCAGCCTTTCTCTCTGGGAGAAAACTGTCTTCCAGCTCCTGCCTTGATGCCAGACACTTCAGTTTCTACCAGTATTCCACTGGTGCCTCTCAAGGGGCTACCCCAGTGCTAGAGCTCAGAGGAAGTGAGTCTGAGTAAGTCTGTGTGTGGGCTCTTTAAGAGGAATTGCTTGGGACTCTAGAAGTTTCTTCCACCAACTCAATCAATCTCTGCTGGTTTTTTCAGCTAAAAGTTAGGGGAATTTATTTTCTTGGCACTGGAACCCTGGGCTGAGGGGCTTGTTGTAGGACTGGGACTCCTCACTCCTGACATATCCCTTCCAACTTTCATCTGCCACGTGTGGACATGGTACCAGCCCATTCTGCATCTCAGCCCTTTCTACCAGTCTGGAAGGGTGTGGTTTCTTTAATTTCATAGTTTTCATACTTCCCATCAACTCAATTTCTGATGGTTCTGAGTGATGGTTCTGTATTTTAATTGTAATTTTGATATAGTTGTGTGAGGAGGTAAGCTGTGTTTACTTATGCCTCCATCTTGACTAGAAGTCACCAAAAGTTTCAATGATGTTTTATAATTTCCTTTGCTTTGTCATTGATTTTATTTGAATATTGGTATTTTTAGCAAAGATGATTTTGAATTTTCTAACATCTTATTCTTACTCAGAGATATTTAAATTTCTTCTTTCTCTTTAAAACAAGCATGAAGAAACAAAAATTTCAAAGTACGTCTCTATTGTAAAATCTAGAAGCTTTTACCTTCACAGCTGTCCTGGAAAGCATACAAAGCTACAAGCACTATGGCTGACCTTAGAGCTGAGGAATTGCTATGCAGCAGAAAGTAATATAAATAATTTTCATCAGTTATAAGCGTGTTAGTCTGACAGTGATGTTGGCTTTTGTGTGGGAATGCTGAATTTTGGGTAAGCATCAGAAAGTCAATTAAGCATTTATCTTTGAGCACATAAACATGCACTCCTTTTCATTGCCTCTATTTTTCCCCAAACCCTTTTTTTCTCCATTTGTTCAGAAAATTGATAATAACTTACATGTATACAACCCTTTTCATGTTAAAGGATCACTAGCATTTGCAAATCAAACAGTTGTATGTCCCTTATCTACATGTAATCTTTTTCATGCTTCAATTAAATAGAAACCTAAAGCAACTAGTTCCTTTCAGCTCTCACGCACTTTGACTTTTGAGGATTGACAGCTTTAATCATAGTCCTCATAAAGCACGTGCAGGACGTTCCCTGGCAACAAAATAGTCCCAAAGAGCTGTAATTAAAATGAAGTGGTCAATAGGCTGCTTTAGATTACAGCAGGGTGAATCCACTTAACCTTCAAGATGTGATGACACAAAAGGCAGAATTTAAAGAGGGTCAGTTGTGTGATATTTAAATATATTCCATCCATATGTTTAAATTAATTAAATTGGTGTTCTGACTTTCTTTACTATCTGATTAATTATATCAATAAAACCAAAATCTAGATGCCAAAAAGAGTGGGGGGAAGAAGAAAGAAGGGTAAATTCCCATGTTAACGTGGTGTTTCTTTTTTTTTTTCCCTATGACTGCAGAAAAAGAGACATTCACAGTTCTATTTATGAGATTGATGGATAGAACTTATTTGTGCTTAGGGTCATACAGGCCTGTTATATAAGCCAGTATTCCAAATCCTTTGGACACAGATATATTCTTTTTAGATTTCATTAATTTATTTTTAGAGAGAGGAAGGGAGGGAGAAAGAAAGGGAGAGAAACATTAATGTGTGGTTGCCTCCCCTGTGCCCCACACTGGGGACCTGGCCCACAACCCAGGCATGTGCCCTGACTGGGAATCGAACCAGCGACCCTTTGGTTTGCAGGCTGCCATTCAATCCACTGAGCCACACCAGCCAGGGTGGACACAGATATGTTTAAAAAAATAAATTCTGATTATCATACTTATTACAAGGTTATGTATGTTATTCGTGTACTTCATCATAGTTGAATGATTTGAAACACAAAATGATCAAATCCACAAGAAGCAAGAGTATTGAGAGCTCCTCTGAACTCAGATTAATTGTTACACATGTGGAAATCCACTTCACCCCACTGAGAATCCAATATGTTGGTCAAGGATTGTTTTTTCTTTCTCTTCCTAAACATGTCAATAGAAGTCAAAACTCCAGCTCTTATCTTTAATTATGTGAACAAAAATCTTATGTGAATAGTTCGAGTCTTAATTTATCTCCTGTTATGATACTAAAGTGTCAAGAAAAAATATGTGACTCAGAGTATAATAGACAGTCTGGAGAAGCTGCTTAGGAAGTTGGCCTGCAAATAGATAATAGAAAATTACATCATTTGAAAACTAGAGAGCGTGTGGAGCTTCTTCTGTGACTTAGTCTGTTTCATTTCTAGTGTGCAATGAATTTTAGGTGACTATTGATTTGCAGCTCCCTTTTTATATTGCTCAAATTGGACTCAATTTCTTATTTCTGATTTAATGATACTTTAAGGAAAGCACTCACTAGGTTTGACCTGACTATTTCTCAGGAAAGGATTCTAGTCCACCCTGATTTTTTCTGCTTGTTTCAATGTAGTGTTTCTCTAGTTGATACTATTTGTGAAATTCCAAGAACTATGTCAGTTTGTCAAGTTATTCACAGTATTCCCATGTATGGTTTTAAAACAGCTGTCTCTAACTACATATGGGAGAGAAAAGAATATGGCTTTGACATGAATGATACAATTATGCATTAAATACAAATATGAATATTCCTAAGATACTGGTGAGAATCCAAATGGCCATGTTAGTGACCTGTGATTGGGAGTTGACATTTTTGTCAGTTTATTTAGATCCCCAAACTTTGATTTTTTTGACTTAATGTCAAATCACTTTTTTAATCTCCTGTTCAAGTAAAGAGCTATAATACTTTCTCCAGCACCACTGTAATCCTGTGACTCACATCAGAACTCCCATTCTGAACTGTGTGACCCTACATTCTCTCCTAATGCTTTGTGACAATGACAGTGTGCAAGGTTCCTGGACCCAATTCCATCATGTTGGTGTTTGTGTGTGTACGCTTCCCCAGAACAATAAACAATTCCCTGACACCAGCAGTGCATTTGAAAATTAACTCAACTCGGACACTATCTACTCAGAGATGTATCAGATCCCACTGGCAAAGGGCTCAGTCCTATAAGACTTCTTCCACTTCAGACACCAGTCTCAAGCCCAGGTTGCTACCTGTGCTTCTGGTCGACTGGCTCTAAATCAGAGGCTCCCACTGTTGGTGTTAGTTATTAATAAAGGAAGAGAGCAAAGGGAATCAAATATTAGGAAACCCACTTATTTCACCAGGAAACTACAGCTTCACACACTCCAGGGAATCATAGCATTTCCCCGCCTAGAGGATTAACATCCCTCCCCATCCTGTACAGAGAGGAAGGGCTGACTTTTCATTCTCCCTGGTCACTGGCCCCCGACTATGGGAAGAGGTAAGCATATGCACAATGGCAGCCAAGAAGGCAACCATAGAGGCTTATAAGTCTGACCTGGGAAGGGAATAGATTTGTTCGGGGATGGACCCATCAGAAGCCCACAAAAGCTTGGGAAGTTGATTGGTTATTTTGTAAAAACATCTGATCCTTCCCAAGTCCAAGATTATATAATCCCAGGGAACAAAGAGTTCTCTTTCTTGCTCAACAACAGGAGCCATGTGGGTCTAACAGCTGCCTGGGGCTCATGGCAGACCAAGCCGGCTTCAGAAAACCAAGCTTTAATATGGCACAGAATCTCTGGACTTTGGTTCTGTTTCTGGCCCTGATTTTCCACGGTGGGATGGACAGAGATGGGACATTGGGAACCAGGAGAGGGACTATTTTTGACTTTGTGTCTGGTACCACAAATAAATCTTATCACTAGATGTCATTCTCCCTTGTGGGCCTCCTGGAATGCCTTCCTCGTGATGACACCACAAGAACCCCACTTCTACCAGCCACACTATGACCTCCTTTTGGGTTTGGTTTATTTACTAAAATGACTCACAACCCATTTACTCCATTTCTGAGTTACTGCAAAGCATATTAAAGGATACAAATCAACAGCGTAGATGAAAAAGGGTGACCTAGTAGACAAGGCAAGCTTAGGCTGCTACATGGCAGGCCTGGCAAGCTCAGTGACTGAAAGTGACCACCAGGATGGTCTGATCATAGATTCTTACCTGGGCAGGCCATGGTGAAGTCACATCCCCAGTTTATTGCTTCCTTAGCAAAGGTGAATCTTTAATTTGAGTGAGCTGTCCACTATTCCTATGTAATTAGGATAACATACCTTTAAAATGTGAGAGTCATTTTTTCCTGACCCCTCAAAGACACAACCACAGGCACCAGAGCAGGTGACGCAGAACTCCTCCTTGCTCTCTTGTTCCCCGCACGCCAGCTCCACTGCGGTAGGTGTTAATTACTGACTATCCTGCACGCACCAATGTAGAAGAAGGATGTGTCTTTCCATGTTCTTTTTTAACCAATCCTAGAGATTTTCCTGCTTTTCTTCCACCTCCACATTCTACCACCAATAGAATTCATGTAACCTTCCTTATGTTTTCTCCTTTGATTCTAAATGTATAAAAATAAGCTGCAAAACTGCCATTCTCTAGAGCATTTTTCAATCAGTTGAGATTATTGCCTCCAGGCCTGTCCTCAAAACTTGCCTCAAATAAATTCTTATAACACGATCTACAGCTTTGGAAGTTCTTTCCTGGACAACAGCCAAGGAAAAAGATGTGTAGAGAACAGTTGCTGGAAGGGGCCAGAGCTTCCACGCCCTCTCCAGGTTCGCCACTCTCCTCACATCTCCTCGTGTCCAACAACCAGGAAGCTCTCTGAACCCCGTCCTTTTGGTTCATATGGACGCTTCACTAAATTGTCATGAGTGATTAAAGCATTGGCTGTGGCAATTGACTTGATCTTTAGTTCCTTTCCTTCTTCCCCGCTGAGGTCAAGTCCAGGGTGGTACTGACACAGCCACCCTCCATCCTCAGGCAGTTTCCAAAAGTCACCTCATTAATGCACCAAAGGACATTTATCACTCTCGACACTTAGGAAATTCCAAGGGTTTGGGAGCTCTGACGCATACACAGAGACGAGACCAGATACATGTTTGTTATAAATCAAATACTGCACAATGACACTTTGTTTCTATAGATGACACAGCCTATGAACTATTAGGTCTTAGACATCTGCATTTCCTCTCTGAATCCGGTTGTTTTGTTTTGGGTTTTTTTGTTTGCTTGTTTTTGTTTTTGTTTTGTTTTTTGTTTTCCTTTCTCTTTCCAAGTGATGTGCCACAAAATAAAGCTGCTAAAGAGAAGTTTTGTAATTTATTTTCCATTCAGCAGGCTGAAATTCTAGATCACATGGTAACTTTGATCTGACCCAGAAGCTATTTTTGAATCAAAGTCCAACAAGAAAATAACCAACTTGGCCTAAAGAAACGTGTTAAGTAAGGCAAACATGAATAGAAATGGCAAATATTTATTGTATTCCTCTCCAACTGCCAAGCAGTGCTCTTGAGTGTTTTATATGTGCTAAATCATTTCATTGTCATCTCAATAACCTCATAAGTTGAGGATATATCACATACATATAAATATATGCATATATATATATAAAGAGACTATATGTGTTACAGAACAGAAAGAGCTTATCTACCTGATACTATCAATACAAATACTAGACACCAAGAACTGCACTGGAGAAATATTGGATATTTTATTATAAATGGATCCATTTCTGGATCCACCCAGGAGAATGGGAAACGAAGGCTCAAAAGCCCAAACTCCCCAGGGGTGTGCAGGTTACAGATATGTATATATGACAAAATCACAAGACACTTTGGATTAGAGGCTCAGGGTTGTGCTGGGAGCTGATTGATTAGAGGTGAGGTAAGGGTGATAAATCATTTCTTCAGGTCTTGAGGATAGTTCTGAGGTCTGCTCTGGAGTTTCTCTATCTGGTTTCATGGGAAAGTAGCTGGGGTTGTTCTGCCTTAGGACTCAGGAACTGAAACATAACTTAGGTCAATATTTTATCCTTAGCCTGTGGCCACGAGTCAGTTCTGGGCTACTGTCTTCTGCAGCTTTGGGGATTGTTTATTATCAGGGGAAAGGCTAGGTCTCTGGGGTGTATAAATAGAGAGATAGAGATATGATTTCTAAAAATAGGGTTTAAAACTAAATTTAAAGTCATAGGCCTCTCAGGTTTATTTGTAATATACAATGTAACATATATATGAGTAAATTATATACACACACAGAGCTATACATGACAACTTCATTCTTCCAGTTGCTTTGCTCGCTCTCTTTCTTTCCAAATGCATATCCATGAAGGAATGCTGCTGGCTGCGTCTTGAACATGCATCTAGGACCTGTCCACTTCTCATCATCTCCACTACTCTCATCTCAAGTCAACAGATGTCTTGCTTAGATCACTGTAATAACCTAATACTAGGTTCTCTTTTTTCTACCTTGTGCATTCCTCCAAATTGCACCACCATCTATTTTCAACAGTTACTCTTTTAAAACTCAGATCAAATCTTGTCTCTCCTGTGCTCAGTATTCTGTGGTCTATCAGGCCTTATGGGGTCTGCCTCCCATTACCTCTCTGACCTCATTTCCCACTTCCCCTGACCACTGGGCTTCAGCCGCATTAGCCTCTGAGCACGCATACAGAAGGCACTTACAGCCTTGATGCTCGGGCTCCCTCTTTCTGGAACATTCTTCCCTCAGGTATCCATTTGTCTAATAACCTACCTTTTTTAGATCCTTGCTCAAAGCTCACTGTCTTAGTAAGGCACAGTATGTTCCAATTTTTAATCATCATTTTAATTAAGATTTAAAAATAGGCCCAGGGATGTTAAATATCAAGGCTATGATTTGAACATATGCAGTTTGCTTTATACTGACAGATTAGAAGTATGGAAGAGTCAAAATCTTAGCCCTCTAACTTTGTTTTACATATGGACATAAAATTAGGGGCATGCACGTACAGCTGGGAGACAGGTATAACCTCACCCAGGACAGACTTGCATGATTGTAGCTTTGCTTTTCAAACTATTTCTCTTTTTAAAATAAGCTGTTCCTCCTCTTTTCCACTCTTCATGCCAAAGTCCGCTCAGGGGCCATCATCTCTGCCAGGCTTTCCTCAACCACTCAGGCGACTGGTCTGGTTCCTATGTCCTCTCCTCACGACATTCACGTTTCGACCATGACACTCACTGAGTTGTACTATATTAATCTACTTACATCTTTTATTTGTTTCTAATATAGTAAGTGCTAATTGACTACTAGTTTGAACATTGGATAAATGAACAAACATTATTCCAAATGATCTAGACACAAATGAGAAATTTGCCTACAACAAGACCTCTGCCCTCTGAAAGCAAATGTAAGTGAAGTGGCATCCGTGTACCTGCATACATGTGTGCGTGCATGCTTCCACATGTGCACACACACACACACACCTGAATTTTGGGGATATGGGAGCTTATTCCAACATATTTCACCACTCCTGCCAAACCACATTATTAGATATTTGAATATTTAAATGTGGCTTCTGCCTAACAAGTGACAAACTTTTCCTGTTTAAATGTATTTTATGGATGGCGATAAGGAATTGTTACTAAAGAAATGTTCTAAACATGTCCAGAGTTTCTAAAAGAAATACCATAAATTAAAAATAAAAAGAAGTCGAGGAACATGTATGAAGGGCCCACGGACAAAGACAACGGTGCGGGGGAGGATGGCACGTGGGGGGTGAATAGGACAGGGGAGAGCAATGGAGGTAAAGTGGGGCAACTCCAACTGAACAACAATAATAAATAAATAAAAATAAAAAGACTATTCTGATCTAAGCTCACTGTCAGGAGCCCACATTGATACCATCCCATCCACACAATGTCAGGTGCTCACGAACCCCTAACAGCCCTTTCAGAGACTCTCCTAAGTGTCCTGGCACCCCTAGTTAGGACTCTCTGATCCAGACAATGTAATTCTACTCACTGCAGTTTTGGGGATTTACCTTGGCTTTCTCTAAAGATTTGCAGATGAGAAATGTTGGGGATCACATAATCTGAAATAACTCTTCAGATTTTCCTCACCAGTACTTCTTATGAGAAGCTCTGGGGTAGGGAAGTATGAGTTTCTAATATTGAAAAATTTATGTAACTGACTCAACCAAGAATTCTGTAAACTCCCTGAAGCAGCCCACTGATTTCCTGAAGGAATCGACAAAGTAGGTTGCCTGTGATATTTTTAAACTCATGTGGGGAATATTTTGAGATCTGATCACAGACCACACATTAAAATGAGTCATGATGCTGGCCTATACTGCGAGCCACAGAGACACAGCCTTCAGGGAAATCAGAGCTTCTGTAAAGCAGCTTGTACATTCTGATATATGTCATGTTACCCTAATAGAAGTGAGAGATGAGGAGCTATTAGAGGGACTCCCGCAGTTGCCACACTCGCTGTCAAGCTGCTTGCAGGTCTCTGGCAATGGAACGACTGACTCCAAGCTGGTGGGGAGGGATCTCACCCTTTCTCATCCCCTCGGGCACAAGGGAGCTGACGGTAAAGCTGGAGACCCCTGCTATCATACTCTTTTTTCACTAACTCCAGGAAGGAAAAAAAGTTGACGTTTATGATATTTAGCCTTACCTTTTTCTTCCTAACTAACCTTATAAACTCTAATTTGTAATGGCTTTTGTTTGAATGTAACAAACCAATCCATATAACAGCTTAAAAACCAATTGAAGATTCTTTCAACGGTACTTCAATTATGAGTCAAGAGCCTAGAAATATCCCTCAGTAACCCTTTTTATTATATTAGACGTTAAAAGGCAAACACATACAAACTGAAATGGCTCTTTTGTTTCCAAGGGGGTGTTCTGATGGACGACAACATGCACAGTACACAATACAGATAACGATGCTGCGTGTCTCTTGATCACCAAGATCTTATGTTTTCCTCCTTTCAGAAGTGCATCTTACACCCCTGCTTCGCAAGCGTGGGCTCAGAGGGACAACATGTTGATGATGCTCTGTGGATGACATTGGCCTAAAGACATCATAGATACAGAGGACAAAATTTTAAATGCATTCAGTATTCTAAAGAAGTGGAGTATTTTTTTTAAAACAGAGAACAAAGAATCCTCTCCCAGGTCTTCAGAAATAACAAACCTAATGCTGTACAAGTAGTATTATGAGACTGTGGCAGAAATCTCAGCTTCTCTTGAGCTTTGTGCTATTTATGAATGCAGATAAGAAACAGAACTTCTCTTCCCTAAAAGCACCTGGCAGATAGTCAGAATGGCAGATTGGGAATATCCTTAGTCAGTAAATTCCTTAGACTGAGCCAAACACCGTGACACACAATGATTAAAACTTTGCTTTTACCTCCCACGGACGCAATCCCCATCACTGCCATTCCCTGCAGCCCTGAGGAAATGCCTGAGCTACCCCGGTTTTCTCTCTGTGCGTATGACTTTACTTCCTAGCTTCACTCTTTAAATAAATATTTGTTGGTAGATATGCTTTGGGACTTCAAACACAGACCAGTTTAAGACATTCTACCTATCACTTTGGGCAAGAAATACAATTACACGTTTCAGAATATTTTCTGGGAATCTTTGTGAGATTGGTTTGATGAAAAGAGCACTGATTTTTATTCTTAGTTCTGCTAATTGTGTAACCTTAGAAAAACAAATCAAGCTTTTGAACTTGCATTTTCTTATCTGTAATGAGAACGGTAAATTTTGTAATGCCTTTCTCGGAGTTACTGTAATGACAAAAATTAGATTATATAAATATATATGAAAGTACTTTGTAAACTGAAAAATGTTTTTAAAATAATAATATATTGTTATTGTTCCTATATTCACAACTTGTTACTTCTACTGAAAAAAATAGTTAAAGATTAAATTTAAACCTGCCACCTGAAACATTTTGTATTTGTAAACAGCACAAAAATGTCTTTGTTTTATAATGTGTCTTTATCTTCATGCTTCAAGGCAGCTGGCTAAAGCAGTCCTTGGTCAAGTCTATGGAAAAAACCAGTGGAAGGTCAAGATTTAGAATAATGCGCTTTTTAAGAGTATATATAGTACTTGTTCACTTTCAGCATTTAAAAATTATCATCATACTTCATCAAGCAAAACAGATTATGTAAGGAAATATTTTTCTTACCCAGGACCCAGAAACTTTAAAATCTTGGATGGTAATTATCTTTGCCTTTTCTTTCTTTGTTTTTGTGGTCAACATTCCAGGCAGAAACTCAGTTAATTTTAATGATTAATTGGTAGACATTTGTGCCTATCTGTGCCTCTGTTTTGTTATCTGTAAACTGAGAACAATATTGAAACTTTCTTCACAGGTTTGCTGTGAAGACTAAATGGTGTAACAAAATTAAAATGCTTAGAAATCTTCCAGGAACAGTTAGCACTGATAAAACATCACTACTTTGGTTTTAATATCCTTCGTTTATACAACACATTAATGTATCACCTGCTGTATGTGCGAGGAGGGACTGTTCTAAGGATTTGGGATATAAAAGTTAATCCAGTGAACAAAGATTCCAACTCTCATGGAATTTATATTCTAGTTTGAGGTGGGGGAAAACAGACAATAATCAATAAGCATAATTTAAAAAGTATGATCACTGCTATGGGAACAGTGTAGAGAAGGGTAGGGACAAGCAGGAGTGCTGAGGACCAGCAATGGGGGGAATGGACCTTAAACAAAACAGTCAGAGTAAGCCTAATGAAGATGATACGTATAAGGAACAATTTGAAGAAATGTGTTAGTTAAGTACAAATGTAGCAGAAGAATGTTCCAGATAAAGGGAACAGCCAGCACAAAGACCCTAAAGCAGGAATATACCTATCACATGTAAGAATGTTAGAGAATTCAATGTGACTAGAGCAGAGTGAGTAAAGAGAACAGTGAGTGGAGTTGACGTCAGGGAGAGAACTGAAGACAGACTATGTGAGACCACATAAATCCCTGGAAAGACCTACACTTGGGAGCACCTGGAGGATTTCTAGAGAAAGAATGATGCCATATGGCTGATGTTTTTAACAAGATCAAACTGCCAGATGTGTTCAGGATATGCCTTGTGGGCAATCACAGGGAACCCAGCCAGAAAGCAATTAGAATGTCTGAGGAGAGAGACGACGGAAGAGGCTTGGACTAGGTGGCAGCAGTGGAAAGGATGACCAATGTTTGGGTTGTAGATATATTTTCATGGTAAAACCAATAAGATCACCTTGTAGAAAAGAATTTCTAGACTGCCTAACTTCAATTTTTATGCCACAGAAAGCTTCTGGAAATAATCACAGAGACATATGATTGAGCTACAAAGGATTAATCTCAAAATCCTGGAGATTTCAAAAGAAAGGTGGAAATTAACTATAAAGATTAATACAAGCTCTCTACAAACAGCTAAACAGCTTCTATATTGAAAAAGAGTATTTAAAAAAAGGTTTGATTATTTTGTGAAGGATAGAAGGGACTATTATCAAATACTGATTGTCTACTCCTGGAGAGACAAAGCAAATGTAAACGCAAACACAGGGAAAAAGGTCCAAAGCTACTCTCTGGAGCTAGTGTGTTGTTGCTTTACTGTGGAGTCTGGAAGCAGTTACCTGGGTGTGAACTCTGTTCTGCTTCTTACTACCTTTGGTTTCCTCGTGTGTAAACTGGGGAGGATGATAAAGTTAGTGAGGAACTCACAAGGTTGGTTTAAGGATCAGGCAGATTATTTTAAGAAAAGGACTTAGAGTTGAGCCTACCAGTGTGTGTTGGGGGAGGGTTTCTCTGTTCTATGTGGATTGTTTTTTGCCCCTTTACACTTCCATTTCTCAGCAAGTTTGCAAAAGCACTAGATGTAGGTGATCAGACTCTGAAGGCCTGGTTTATGGTCAACAAACCCAAAGGAATGTTATTCCTAAGTCAAAACAACTTAAGTCATTTTCTCTGCAATAGGTACTGCCAAAGGGACCACATATACATACCAGCAGGTATACAAATTTTTTTCCAGAACGTTTGCCTAACAATAGAGAAAAAGTACCAGAAAGAAAAAGGTGTTTGGAAGACTTAAACAGTGTTTTCACAGAGTTGTGGTAACCTGATAAGTCGCCATTTCCTACAGGGCTGCTTACAAAGAAAAGAAGGATCCCAGGATCAACCAGTCAGTCAACACAATCTCTAGGCAGTGATGGGAGAATGCACAATTATCATCCCCCCACGCCACACAGGGGTTTTAGTATTTTCAATACACGACAGTCAGTATCTCTTGTCTAGTTACAAAATCCTCTCCATCACTTTAATATGCCTCCGGGGCATGTTGTCTTTTCCAGGGTTTCAATTTATTTTGTACTAATTTTACTCATTATATTTGAGCTAGAGTTTCCTGATTGCCGAGTAATATTGAGGGGTACACTTTCACCTCATTATTCATTACACATGTCATAGTTTAAAATTTACTATTTCTTTGAGAGGTATGTTTGATCAACTAATTAATTCCATGCATGAATGAATTCTAGTTAGGTCCATTTTAAGAGGTTATTTCTCCCCAATTGTATCTAACTCTTGTATCTTAAGAGTGCTCCATTTTGACACTCATTGTTCACTTACAGTAATTAGGAAAGAAAGGAGTTTAAACGAAAATGGCAGAAAAATGTTCAGAGAAGGAACGTGTTTCTGCTCGATGTCGCTTAGCGAGATGGAATTCAGAAACTACTGGAACTTGTACCAACTTTGCGCTGTCACTGTTAAATCCATCAGACTCACCAATATGTCAGGAGACATATTCCAATGGGCTGCAATTTCAAGATGACAGCCCAGAGCCCAAAGGGATCAAAAAAGCCAAATTAGCTCCTTTTAATCATTACTAATTCTTCCTGTAATTCTATTTTTCTTCTTTTTTTTTAACTCACCCAGATATTTTTGGTATTTTTGGAGTGTTCCCAAGCATCTATTTTACTCACTACAATTAAAATTTTATTATGTGCCCCACATGGTGCATCGGAATTTGGCGCTGCTTTGGGAGTCCCGGTCAGTTTCCTGGGCCAAGAGGAACTCTGTTGAGAAGATAAAATACGGGCTTTTAGCAATAATTGTGTTGCCTTGCCTTGGGTAGGTACTGAATTAGTGTTGTAGAAAAAAATCCTTAACTTATAATAATATTTTCTGGAACAACAAATCTGGCAGACCTAGTTTATGATTTTTAAGATAAATTTAAAACAAAGATATGTGCATATATACACACTAATAAAATTATAAGGAGTTATTACTAAGAGAACAATGAGCTCCCAAACATAAAATTGATTATATTTATTAAATTACACTATTAGTGCAATTTGAAATAATGTGCATTGATAATGATGCTCTGATTTTATAAGTTACTCATACATGTGATGCTTCTCGATTGTTGTGAATATGAAACAATATTGCTAACAAAACAAACTCTCCCTGTAAATACAGAAGAAAGAACACATTTTCTTATTGGGGGATCATTATCAGATTTACAGGCCTGAAATCAGCATGAAAGCGAATCCAAACTCTGAAGAGAATTGCACACAAATTTACAGAGTAAAGTAGAAAAACAATGAAAACATCTTTACCACCTTGAGAGATAAATAGATGCAACTTGTAATTGCTTCCTATAAAACCCATGGTACACTCATGAATTAAATTTGGAAGTATGTGCTGACAGTTTCAAACATCAGAAAGACCCATGGCCTTGGATTGTAAAATCATAACATCAGGCTACTTAGCGGGCCTATCATGCTTATAATGAGGCACCTTAGGGAGGAGTAGATAGAGAGGCAGCTGCGTCCTTCTTTTTTATTAAACAAAAATAACCTTATCATTTTATCATACACAACTAAAGAGAACAGTATGAATAATATTTATTAAGAGACTGAGTATCTCAGGACCTTCTCTGTGCACGTATGTATTTAGACAGGTATATAAGGACTGTGCAGAAGATATGCAGCCAGGTAATATGAAAAACAGAGACATTTATTGAAGAAGATACAAGATACAAGAAACATTGTACAGAGGATGATGACATCTCAGCCCACTTCAAAGTAGGCACCTGGGGACCTCACACAGTTCTCCCAGTCACCATCAGCTGCCTTGTCCTGTTTTCCTGAATCTCAGTGGCAGCCTGAAATCTCTTCCCTTTCAAAGGTGGTTTTAGTTTTAGGAAAAGCCAGAATTCACAGCATGCCAAATCTAGGCTATAGGGGGGCTGAGTCACCTGGGTGATTTGATGTTTCAACAAAAAACTCTGCATGAGACCTGATGCATAAGTGGGTGTGTTGTGATGAAACTGCCGATCACCAGTTGCCAATAGCTGTGGCCTTCTGAATCATCCAAATAGTTTCCATGGAGGAATGTTTGAGCTTAAAGCAAAATTTGATGCAGATTCATTGCTCTACTGGCTCAGTCATTTTGAATGCAACAGCCACACAGTACACATGCTCACTCAACAATGTTTACCACCCCCACTGACTAGTACAGTGAAGTCATCATTGTTCACACATGCAGATTCCAGTCCACTCTCCTTGGCTGCCAGGTTACACTGATATTGTGCAAATCATTCTCATTTTATTAACAATGGCTGGACTTTTTTCAGACAGACGTGTATGTCTTTTCATCTCTTTTTCTCTTTCATTCTAAATTATTTTAATTACTGGATAATGAGTGATAAATATAATTAACTTTACAAAGTTTTAATATGAGCAGTCAACATATGATTAAAATCCCTTTCCATATATTTGGAAGTCATTTGTATGGCTATATCAACTATACCATCTATTGATTAAATTAAGCTAAAATAAGAATATGTTTGTGAAATTAATGTAATATCTTCAAGAATGATTTAAAATGAAAATTCAAAACACGATGCTTGACAGTCCTCTCCTAAAAAATAAAAGCATAAAATTAAAGTTTCTAGATATTAGGGTGAAGAAGCATAATTATCATTGTATGTATGATATTACTGAGTACTTGATAGTTTAACAAGGTAATAAATAACAAAAAATGGGTAACTGTAATTAAAAATAACATTTGAAATTTTTTTTAATTTTAGTTTTTTATTTTGGAAATGTTTGCCACTTAACACAGCAGAACAGCTCACTCCACAAATTCATACAAAAAGATATGCAAGCCTTATGAAGAAAATTATTAAAATATATTAAGGGTCATAAATATTTCTATAATGGAGAAATATAACTTATTATTAACAAGAAAATCAACACTGCAAAGACAGAACTTTATTAATTAATCTCTAGGTGCAATAGGATTTCTGTGAAAATACCAAGGGAACTTTTTTCTGACTGGACAGTGTTTCTACAGTTTATCCAAAAGTACTCATTTGTGAGAAGTCAGGCAATTCTGAAAAAAAAAGAACTTTTAATTCTTTCCTTTTCAAAATAAAATGCACTATAAATTCTTACTAGTTCAAAGTGTGTGGTATTACAAGATATATAAGTGAGATAATCAATGGAACAGAGTTTAAATATAAAAAGCAACAAATTTAGATATAAAAATTAAAACTAAAATTGTAGGAAAAAAGTATTGTGAGTTTTTAAGATAGAAGTCAGATTAGGAAGGTCTTTCTAATACATCACTAAAGCCAGGAAGCATAAGAATTTTAATAGACCTAATTACAAAATAAGTAAAAATTAAACTTCTCCATGGCAAAAAATATACCTTTAAGAAGTTTGTAAGTCAAATTCTAAACTAAGAGAAAATAATGCTTGCAGCACATCTGACAGAGATCTGATAACGCTGATATGCAAAGGGCTTCTACAAACCAAAAGAAGACAGAACCCAGAAGACATTCAGCCAGTTCATGGGAAATGTAATCTTTATATTATATTTTAAAAATCAGCTTCAATAATAGAGAGAAGAAAATAAATATGAATTTGCTTATTTTCTTTCACTTTCTGATTGCCAAAAAATAATAATAAAAAAGACCAAAATGATATACAAATCCACAAAATTGTAACAGTATCTTCTGCAGTTTGTAATTATGTTAATACAAACCTTTAAAAAATGATCTGACAGTATTCATAAAAATTTACATATGTATACACCATGATTCAGGAAATAATTCCAAAGAGATAATTGCCACATGATTAAGTATGTATAGAATATTATATTCACTGTTGAGTAGTTTCTAACAGTGAAACATTGCAAACATGCTCAATGTTCAAGAAAAATGACTGATTAAATAAACAGCTACAATATTTTTATATTATGTATTTTCCTTGAATAAAGATATTCCTCCTGGAATCCTATGAAGCACATTAAAATTGATTAGGTATATCTATAATGGTATTGAAATGTATATAACTCTATGGCATATTGTATGGCATTTGTTTAGTGGGGAAAGATCAGGTAACAAAATAGCACTTACAAAATAATCTCATTTGTATAAAATTGTGTGTGTGTGTGTGTGTGTGTGTGTGTGTGTGTCTGAAGGGTGCAGTTGGGAAAGATGAGAAATTTTAGTGTGCCCTCATTTAGTTTCCTGTATTTAGATCTTATTCTTTAAAAGTGTATTTATAATTAAAAATAATGTTGCTTTTACTTTTAAAATAAATTAATAAAGTTTAAAATATATGCCAAATTATATACAATAATATTCAACATATGAAGAGTGGTTGTTTTATATACTGCTTGTGGGAGCATAAACTGTTTCACGATTTTGTGCAAATATGACAATATACATGAAAAGTATTAAAACATGCAAATTTTTTACCCAACAATTCCAAATCTACTAATTTGTTTGGCAAATAGACACAAGAAGCAGGTGCTGTGTCTGTCATGAAGAAGGTCTTTGAGCAACACAGAGGGTGGAGCAGTCACAAACAGACTACCACAGACGGGCTTGCTTTGACTCAAAAAGAGATTTGTTTTATTTTAAATTTAAGTCAACATTTAAATTTCCAATGTTTCACATAGAAATTGTGGGTTTCTGATTTTCCTGAAAATCTGGAAGATTTGGCATCCTGGGGTCATACATACCCTTGACCATGGGCAGTGGGAACCAAGTCGTGGTTAGCCACTTTGAGACAGAGTTTGTGTTAGCAGGTTCCCCCTAGCCCTACCACTTCTATGCTTAGATCATCTTATTTACCTGTTCCCATTTGGCTTTTGGATTTCCAGTTTCTGAATTAAAGTGTTGCTAATGAACCAAAGAGAGACAATTTAATCCTAGCTCGTTTACCTATGAATCTGAGAAACACTGTAGGTTTATATAGAAGGAGTCTACATTTTCATTTATGATTCCTCCTTGGCCCCAGGTCATGGGTCACTGTCTTCTCCAGTGGTTTTGTAATCTTATATTGCCTAATCCAAACAGACTTACTTTTTGGTTTCAGGCCTAGAATTCTGAAAAGAGGAAATGTGTAGGCTTCATCATTTAGTGGAACTTTTCAGTTTACCAAATGTGTTGCCTCCCTGTGTCATGAAAGTTCCTGGCTCTCCTCATCAAATACTTTTCTAATTACTTTCTTTCAATTTATTGTAGATTTGGTCTGGACAGAGACCAGATCTATTAACTCTCCATTTCGTAGTTCTGGCAAAATTTTCAGTCTGCCACTGCTTCTCCTTAAGCTATAAGTTTCTCTGCTGGGGATTTTTTTTCCAAAATAGTAACATAGCCTGATTTATATTGGAAATCTGTCAAATTGCATTAAACGTTCTTGATTGAATTAGCCATTTCCAAGCCTCTTTCTCACAGCTGTCACCGAGAAGAACTGCACAATCTGTTCAGCTGGTTCCAGGTCAAGTGGCTTTTTTTTTTGTCTTGACAAAAGTTCTTTCTTTATAGCAGTCATTCTGGAGATTGAAATTTTCCTTAGGAGGATTATGAGAGGAAATCAAGGAGAAACATTTTTTTTTTCACACCAGCAACTTCACTTACTGCTTATCAGTTCGCCCTGACCCTGTGAGCTATCTGCTTCTTAGCTCAGCAAAACTGAAACTCTGGTTCCTGGACCACAGGGTGCAAGGAGGGAACTTGCACCCTGTGGTCCATAAACTGAGCTCCATAAAATCAGATGCTTTTAAAAGAAACATGCAAATAATAGAAACACCAGATATTTAACCATCAGAGTTATAAGATGATATTTAAATCTTCCAGTTTGATGATGTTCATAAAGGTATTTTGGGGAAACAATATTATGGTGGAGGATTGGACTTTGATGCTGAAAAACTGAGAAAAAACAAATTATTTCACACATAGGGAAACATATGTATGCTGAAGGAAGTTAAGGGACATGCTAACAGACATAGTGAGGCTAATGGTAGAGCCAGGGTAAGAATATTACTCCTGTGGATATGGGTTATCATATAATTTATCACTTAAAGCATAACAGTCCTGTTTTCTAAAATCCTAAAATCAAGAAGGGACCAAGAGACATGCACAGTATACACACGTGCACACACACACACACACCCTAAAACAAACACCCTCTTCCAGGTCAACTAACCCTAGTGAGAATGTGTTAGCCAACAAACTCCAATGCATTCATTAGAACCACACATAGGAAAAGACTCGGCCATTCAAAACTGAACAGTTAAGTTTGAAAGAAGTGTTCTAACAATAAAATGAACATTAGTTGTGAGAAAAAATAAGCAAAACAGATTTAGCATTTGAGTAGTGGTAGTTTCTGTTTTATGGGTCTGGTAAGTTTGCATGTGAAATATTCCTATACGTCAGTTCCTGTGGGCTGAGAGTATTTTAGGACAAGCAAAATGGAGGATGTGGAAGAGATTAAAAGAAAGGAACCCAGCTACAGAGGACCTGAATAGACACTTCTTCAAAGAGGACATAGACATGGGCAATAGACATATAAAAAGATGCTCAACATCACTAATCATCTGAGAAGTGAAAATTAAAACAATGTGGTATCATCTCACACTTGTCAGAGTGGCTACCATCAATAAATCAACAAACAACAAGTGTTGGGGAGGACGTGGAGAAAAGGGAACACTCACACACTGTTGGTGGGGGTGCAGATTGGTGTAGTCACTGCGGAAAAACAGTGTGGAGGGTCTTCAAAAATTTGAAAATGGGACTGCCCTATTACCCAGTGGGTCCACTTCTGAGCATATATTCAAAGAAACCCAAATCACTGGCTTGAAAAAATATATGCACTCTATGTTTATTGCAGCATTATTTATAATAGCCAAGATATGGAAGCAACCCAAGTGCCCATAAATAGATGAGCGGATAAAGAAGTGGTAGTACATATATACACTGGAATGTTACTTGGCCATACAAGTAGTGAAATCTTGTAAGTTGTGACAACATAAATAGACCTGGAGAGTATTATGCCAAATGAAACAAGTCAATCAGAGACAGACAAAGGCCATATGATTTTACTAATATGTTGAATCTAAAGAACAAAATAAATGAAACAGAAACAGACTCACAGATATAGAGAACAGACTCATAAATACAGAGAACACGTTGCCAGAAGGAGAGAGTTTGGGGGGCAGAGAGGAAAAGGTGAAAAGATTAAGAAGTACAAATTGGTAGTTACAAAATAGTCATAGGGATGTAAAGTACAGCATAGGGTATTTAGTTAATAGCATTGTAATTATTTTGTATGGTGTCAGGTAGGTACTGAAAATAAGAGTGGGGAACACTTGGCAAAGTATATGATTGTCTAATCACCATACTATACACCTGAAACTAATAGAATATAATACAGTAAATAGTCAGTGCACCTAAATTAAAAGAAACTTCAAAAATAAATAAATAAAATTTAAAAAAGGAACCCAACTACAGAGGTTTGATCCAGAAAACAACCTGGGTGATGCAAAGATCCTCAGTTAGGATCATCAACATAAAGATGTCCAATCTGGTGAACAGAGACTGTCAAAAGAGAAATACCAGGTTCAAATTATCTTTATAACTCAAGAAAAGGGCAAATAATGAGAGGAAATTCCCCATATGCGTGTAGCATGCTCCTGCCATTCGTGTAGCAGCTGTGGCAGTGTCCAGTTCTGGGGAAGCAAGGCTGACAGGAGGAAGAGCAGAGGTCCAATCCTCCAGAAGAATTAGGGCCCTGGAGGGAGAAGTAACAGGAACTACTGTGGGTACATCCTTTGACCATGTGGATAGAAGTAGAAGATGGGACAATTCTAAAAAAGCTTTTAGATGATAGGTTGACAATCCAGTAATGGCTCACTGCATAATGAATAGGTTTTATAATCTTTATATGTGCTGGTCCAGATCATGTGATAATTATAAGTATTAAATAAGATATCAAATGTAAATGCCTCATGTAGTTTCTGGTCCACAACAGACCTTCAATAAATGTTAGTTCACTCTGAAATAAGGGCACATAATGGTTTCCATTAGCCCTAAATTGTTATTCACATGTGCACATTTATCTAAATTAAGGTGTTCTGTATGCACAACTTCATGTTATAATTACTCATGACACACTGTAGTAAGAGGTTTTAGCTCATTGTGATACAGTCATGAAATAATGTTGTATATTTTGACAACTACACAAAACTTGCTCATTATGGCTGAGTACTTATTCTCTGACTTAAGAACAGAAAAAGATAGATGTGCTTATTCTAAGGAAGTGGGTTATGGGTGGGAAAGGAGACTGGGGATTAGGAAAGTTTCTGTGAGATATTATGACTTTTCTTTACAGGCTCTTCTAAAAAAAGATTTGAGGGATTACTGGAATTGACATACATCACTGTGTTGAAAAGAAAAATGATAACATGGTAGAGGTTTAGCCACCTTACTCTGGAAATGGCTAAGCACAAGGGATGTTAAAAATATTTAACAAATCTAATGGTACTGCTAGATAATATATAAAAATCAATATAAACAAAAAATGTTTAATTTTAATTTGTTTTTAAAATCCTTTATTATAAATGTATAACATATATGTAAATATAAAACATGTGATTTTATTATATATATGCTTGTGAATTGGAAGTTTCAGTGTTTTAACATACCAGTACACCAGCCTATGAAGAACTTCATGATCTGGCTCTCATTTAGTTACTTAGCTTCTTGTATGCCCAACTGCTCCTCCACTCTGCTTTCCAGCCTCACCACACTGCTTTCATTTCCCTCCATGTGCCATGCTCTTTCACACCTCCCTGCTTTTCTAACGCCACTTCCTTTGCCTGGGGGAGACTCTGCTTGGCAAACGCCTCATCACTTTTCAAGAGCTATCCCATGCCATTTTCTCAATAAATACTTTCCTAGCTCCCCAGCTTTTGGATCCTGATTAATTCTTATCTTATTTTCATTAATAACAAAGTCAGTGATATAAAACATCACCAAACCCCTAGAATGGTTTTCATAAGGCTAAGATCCCTCCATTCCAGCAAGAGGATGAATGAGCAGAATAACTGAAGGGCATATGAAAAGGAGCATGCCAAACTACCAATGGGCACCACCACTGCAGCAACCCTAAGAGCTTCCTCTTTCCAGGAAAAGGCAAAAGGAAATCTTTGTCAGAATGGGAACATTTTTCTGAAAAATATCTAAGCATCAATGAATATAGAATAAAGACTTGTAAAGAAAAAGCAAATTGAGATCAGAAGCCAAATTCTAGGAGGTCTGTGAAATGATGCAAATTGCTCTGATAGATAATAACTTGATAATTATACTACCAAGATTACTCCATAATGACTTTGCAGAACTTCTCCCCCAGGACTTCTACCAAACAAAAAATTAACGCTTTCAATAGTTCCACAATTGCAGCCATTCTAAATATTTGCTCAGAATTGCACATTAACAACCCCAAATTAATTTTCATAACAATCCCAGATTAATTTTCACAATAAAAGGGAGGGTAAGCCAGGTGGGTTCCATATGCAGGAGACACACTTCTACCATTTTGGATGACCGTGGTTGAAGATAACCTCCAAACAGGTTAGGTTTTTCTATTCCACTTAGCTTTCTCAGTTCTCTGTTTTCCTTCTCATTTTGCACAGGGTAGAAAAGAATGTCAAGGGAAATGTCTGGAAGCACAGTGATGAAGTGGCTATTATATAGAAATGCATTCACGCTTTTATCTATTCACAAGTTGTGATATCAAGTCACAAATATAAGAGGAAAGTGAGTGAATACATTTTTTCATTTTATCTTCAAGACAAGACATTACATCTACTTTACAATTTCTAATACATTCTTTGTAATCATTTTACATTTTTGAAGACATGAAGTTTCACTGTTTCTCTAAGAATTTTGCTTGTTATCTCCAGAACAAATATGTTTTGTTCACTTTTCTTTTGCCTTTCCTAGTTATTCCCCTATAAGATTATATCAAAATATTTGTAGTCTCTCTGGTCCTATTGTTAACAGATGAAGTACCTTACTATCTTCCTATCCCCAGAGCCCATTCTGCTCAGTATTTGTATTTCTATAACACTTGGGCTAAAAGATCAGCTCATTTCCAGTATTTTGTGGAACTTGTCAATTTTGTTAAATTCATTTTCTGAAAGGATTTTTGGGCAAAGAAGAAGATTATGGATACACAGTGTTGAGAGAGAAAAATAAAAAATATATTTTGCCATTTAGTTTGCCCCAAATTAAATAACCTCTGAACCTGTCTTTTCTTGCATCACCCTCTGTAAAAAAAAACTACCATTCTCTTTGCTCCAAATCTTCTTTGATGCTTCCTTTCCACTTTGGCATGTTGTTTTTCTCACCCCCTCTTAGTTACATCACTTGTGACCCAGTATCTTCTCCCATGAACCTCAGACACTGTCTTTTTACCCTTCAAAACCCTCCACACAATGGACGGTATGTCCCCAGAACACCACCTAGCAACTGTCCAGCAAAGAATACTATGGGCGTGAACCATATCAAATAACAATCTTACACCACAGTACAGGATAAAAATACCAACAGGACCAAGTGCAAAGTGTAAGGTTATTTTGTCTAACAGAATAAAAAGTATGCAGGGCAAGAACTGTATCTTCTCAAGTTGTGTACAGCACAAAAACTGCCAACAGTACTTGATCAATAATAATTAATTTTATTCACTGCAAAAATATCCAGCATGTTCTCAGCCAAAGGAAAGAAACAGAATAGCACGAACTTCAGTCTCAAAGAATATATTTTATAACTACCTGACTTTGGATTACAGTATTTCACACATGCTGCCAAAAATAAGACTTAAGCAATTTTATCTATGTAAAGTAGTTTAGGCTTTAGAGAGCTATTTTTTTAAGGAGTTTGCTTATCGATCAACAAGTTTGCCAAAGTCCTAGTTAAAAATGTCCATTTCACATTCACTCCCAGTGACATCAAAAGATCCAAATCTTATTTTCTCTTTCTATTCTTTCAGGGCTCAGTGGCAGTCATTTCTGAGGTCAGTACTTTCCATTCCAGATAAGCCAGAGAAAGACAATTGTTAAGTAAGAGCAGCCTCCCTGCATGGGAGCTTTGTTTACAAACAGAAAATAAAAAGCCCCAATGAGAATATTTTATATGGTAAATGGCTGACCTCAAAGTCTTTCCAAGAGCCTGAGTCAGAGGATATCTGCCATCTCTGCTAACGGCACATCAGCGGTAGAAAGCAAAGCGTCAGTTAGCAAAGAGGCTGGAGAAACAGCTATTACCGCGTGAAACACCGAAATGGGGGCAAGGGGTGGTGCCCGCTCAAAGGCCAGCGCATCTCACAAGAAAAGAATAGGATTCCTGCAGTTCAGGTTCTGCTTCCTTTCTTTGGGCACAAAAGATTGACCAGCTGTAGTAAAAATCCTTGTAACGTTTTCTTCCAAAGAAAATGACTTTGTATTGTCTGTCTAATTATTCTTTCAGTGCTTACGTATCCACGGAGTCTAATGACCTATTTTCAGGGACTAACTGGGAGCGTTGACATTTTTAGTCATAATAATACCTAAGTCAGAGGGATGTTGTAAGAATTAAATGAGTTTTCCCACATGAAAGAGTTTTACACCTAAAAAGTGTTTCATTAATTTTAGCTATCATAGTAATAATTGTGATTATTGAGTTAAAGTCACTTAATAGATGATATAGAAGATTGTATTTTTCACATTTTACAATTGTGGGGTAACTATATAGTTATTGTTTAAGTAGGGCCATGATTCACATGGTTAAGCAAGCTAATTATGACTTCTTTGTTAAAATAAATCCTAGCTAAAAGTAAAATATAAATTGGAAAAATATCACAGTAAACAGACAAATATTAAATAAAGAGGCATGCAAATTGTTAGGAAATGATACTAAAACTCCTAACATATTAGTAAAAGTTTATATCTCACAATTAAGCATATAGATGCAAGTAAAACTGAGTTAACACCTAAAATTACTAAAACATTTTAATGATATAATCAAGACTGGCAAGATACAGTCAAATTGATACACATGCTTTGCTACAAAGAATATAAATTATCATTACTTTTTAGAAAATAATTTGATAATTCCATGAAAATTTTTATACTGCTAATTGCACTATAGAAAAAATATAAAAAGATAATAATCCAAATGAATTTTAAAAAATACCTGCGTGAATGTTGTATGTGTGTGAGAGACAGAGACAGATAGAGAGACAGAGAGACAGACAGACAGAGAGAGCATGTGTATAACAGCATTGTTCTTAATATTTGAGAAAAATGATAAGCAAAAGAAATCTCTAAGAGGAAAATTATTAGTTCATGCAATATTTACTTGACTC
>CM052539.1:36127554-36168911 GCA_028533065.1 Trachops cirrhosus
TTGAGGCAATTTCTGCATTTCAATCTGTATATGAATTCTACTTCTATTTCATGTTTCAATTGCCTTGTGTACTAAGAAAATGCAAATTTTCAGAACCTAGAAATCAGATGCCAAATGACAGTTCTGCTTCACTTGCTATCACAGTGTTCTAAATATTAAAGAGGAGGATCCAGCTAAAAATCGTTTTCTAGGTATCGATGCTAATATTGCTATTAAAGAAAGCACCAAATTGTTTATGTATTATTCCATTCTATAGTTGGCAAACAGATCTATGATATGGCTTCAGAATATCTTCTTGGCTATATCACATGAAATATAGAAATCTTTAAATGCAAAAGGGCTATAATATTGAATATAATTAATTATATGTACCTATAAAAGTGAAATATATGCCCACATGCTCCAATTGCTTATAATTCAGGAAATTTAAAGTAAAAGAGGATAGAGTAATGAAAAACTTCAAGATAAAGGTAAAATACAAGATTTAAATAATAAAGATGGTGAAAAGTGAGGGGCAGAGATGGGATGTGGCTGTTTCTTACATATACATATATATACATGTATGTTTTCAAATACTAAGGTCATCTGTCAGAAAGAAAAGAGGGATCTCTTTTAAAAGTTCATTAAAGAAGAACCTCAAAGTTCCTTGTCAAAATTGATTGAGTGAAAGATTTCATTTTATTGAAATAAAACTGATGCTTAGAGTGTTTGAGGCAGTTGACAAGAGTCAGCCACGAGCAGAGATGAGAATTTAATACATAGTTTGTACCATCTCAGCCTTGGTTATCCAATTATTTTGCTTTTTGAAGGAGTCAGAGAAGCATAGTGGGAAATTACCAGTCTAGGAGATTTTTTTTAAAAAAGAAAAGAATCTTGTACTGAGGTTAAGTTCCCTGCTTGACTAAATGGATAACCTTGAGAAAGGCTTTCGAATTTTCAAGACTTCAGTTTCCTTGCATAAGTAGACTACGTACTGTGACAAAGTACTAGATGAGATACGAGATCATTTTTAAGAGGTGATTTGCTGCAAAGGGAACTTTATATTTTCAACACTTCAAACTGACATCCTGTTATCCTCAAATGCATCACTATAACACAGATTTAGAGGATTCCACCCTACATGAGAAATTGCATGAGACCCCACAGGAATGAAAGATCATCTCTGCTTCATTGACACCCATTCACTTCTGTTCTGAACAAAAGCCTGCCTCATTTTAGTAGAAACTTGTTAGTCAAAAGATACTGAAGCTGTGAGGGAGAAATCACTGGAAAATCCACATCATCTCAAACTTATCCTCCGAAATAAACTAACTCTGATGCCTGTTTTTAAGCCTTCTCTCCCTACCATAATGTCTTAAACACTGTTTTTCCAATGTTCTAAGTTAGAAACAGTATCATCTTTTATGTCCCCTCTCTCTACTTCCTAAGTCAAACTGTACTACTATTGCATGAATTCAGCTCTAACTACTCTCATAAGTGCATACTTCTCCTTATTCCTGTTCCACGTAATGCCTTGACCTCTGCAGCCATCCAAGATCTCTTTATTTCATCAATGAGCCTTTAAAGTGGTTCCAGCTAGTCTTCTTACACACAGCCATGGTCATCATTGTGAACGTCCCATTGTGCTATGTGCGTATGCCTGATAAATTAAAACCCAAACCATTTCTCCCAATCTAAGAGCCTGTGTTAATCAGATCCTGAATATTTTCCAGACCTTGACTCTGAAATGCTAGCTTTTCCTTTCCATCATCCACAACCCCTGAACAACTTGCTACACTTCTCACTGTTCCTGAACGTTATATTTTTCATGACTCCATGCCTTTGTACATGTTACTTTGGTATGCAATGCTCTTCTTTATCCCAATGTTCTAGTAGTTTTTCCTTTACTTTCTTGACCCATTATTTATTATCTAACTTGGACTATCATTGTTCTTTATCTTTTCTTTTTGTATCATTCTTACTATTCAAGATATAATTTACTTACTGTAAAATTCAATTCACCATTTTAATTCATACACTTCAGTGACTTTCAGTATATTCATTAGCCTGTGCAACCATCAACACTATCTCATTCCAAAACACTTCCATCAATCTCCCCCGCCCCCCAGAGAACCTCATGTCCATTAGTAGCCACTCTATTTTCCCTCTACTCTGGTAACTGCTAATCTATTTCTATCTCCAGGTATTTGTCTGTTCTCAACATTTCACGTAATTGGAATCACACAATATGTCACCCTTTGTGTCTAAATTCCTTCCCTTAGGATAATGTTTTCAAAGTTCATCCATGTTGTAGTATATTAGTAAAGTGGTACCTCAGTACTTGTCAGCTTCTGAACTCATCAAACCTGGTACACGTTGCATTTTGATGAGAAAAAATGTTTCAATACTTGGCACTTGCTTGCCATTTGTCACATTTGCTAGAACTTATACGAGTCACAATGCCACCTCTCAAGAGAAAAAGCTTCACAATGGTTGTTAGCTAGCCGCTCATCAGAACGAAATAACGATGAATACTGAGCTACCACTGTACTTCATTCCTTTTATGGCTGAATAATATTTATAGTATGGATAAAACACATTTGTTTATTCATTAGTTAATGGATATGTGGGTTGCTTCTATTTGGGGGTTATTATAAATTATGCTTATTATACTTATTTTCAAAAAAATTTATTTTATTAATATTACTACAAAGCCTCTAATAAACAACTTCTCTACATGTAAGCCCCACTCTCCCAAGGAAACCAGTTTTAACTTTTATCTCTTTATCCTGATATTTACATTCATTTTCTAAAATAAGCTATTTCCTTTTTTTTATTTTTGACAAAATCTCTTGGTAGTCTACTAGAGAAGAGAAAAATTCAGCATTATTCTATCCTATCCATGTTTCCCACCCTCTCTATCTTCCAGATTGTTATTGCACAAGTTGTTTTATTTTAATATCCAGTGTACACATCATAATCATGTAAATATTTCCACCGCTGGCCCAATTGGGCTGGCATAGTATTTATAACCATATAATATTATCTATAACATAGATAACACTTGCATATGAATGTATATGACATTCTGTGAATGTGTGTATGTGTATGAGTCACAGCTGGCCTGGTAAGTTTGCAATGCTGTCTATTGAAAAGTCATGGGTTCACTTGAATTCCTGCTTTGTCGGTTTTTATTTTTCTGGCCTGTTTTCTTTTTGATTTTAATTTTGTTTTGTTACTCTCTCTTGAACTTTTGAAAAAGAGCTTCTCTTTTTCCTCCAGAGTGCTGAGAAGAAGTATATGTGTATATTTAGTTTATTGTGTTTATTACAGAAATTTCTCTCATGCTATTTGATAATTTTTCTTACCTTTTTATTCTGACTTTGGAGTGCTTGGAATTATCCCCTTATTATCTTTATGTCTTGGGGTGGTTTTTTTTTTTGTCTATTGTCTGAAAATTCTTTAGCAGTTTCATCAAATCCTTCTTTTGACTTTTAAAAAATTTTAGCCCCCCCTTTTTAATTTCTAAGAACTTTGTCTTAACCTTTTTTTTTTTTTTACTATTTTCCCTAAAGAAATAAAATTATGTCTGGTTTCATGGAAGCATTCTCTTTCTAGGATTTTTTTTCCTATGTGTTTGTTTTGGTTCCAGTATTTCTGAACTTTTTCTCAAATGTCTAGTAATCCTTGGCCATCCATTTGTGATTCGATAAAACAGAAGACATGAAGTAATATTTGGTGAGTTCTATTTGGTGAGAGGAGCATCCAGGATGGGGATATGGAGAGTCCTCCTCCACTGGCAAAAAGTACTGGTCAGCGTTTAGGGATCCAATGTCCTCAGCTCTACCATGGTCTTTCCACACACCTCCGTTCCAACTTTCAGGATTTTATTTGTTCCCAGTCAAAGCCCTTTCTTCAACAATAGACACCCTGTGAGGTTGGGAGTTCAGCTTCTTTGTAATTCTGCCACTCAGCCAGGTTTAGTGTGTGATTTTCAGCAATCTCAGCCCTGTAGCTATAGGAGAGAAAGGACTCCTTTAGGAGACCCAGACAGAACTCACAGATATTTACAAAGCATTTAACTGGAATTCAAGTCTTTTCTTTCTCCACTTGGTGAAGCAACATTAGGGGCAACCAACCAATCTCATTATATTCATTAGTTTCCCTGAAGTGTTTGAAAGTATCACATACACAATCACCCAGTTCCTTGCTTTATAAGGGATCGATAGCATGATCTTTTGCATCACTATTGCCAGATCACACTATGGATCAATGCTCTCTTTATTCCTGGAAATGTAGTCATTTCATTCTGTAATCAGATTAGAAAGCCAACTAAAACCCAGAACTAATTCAGGAAACTCATTCTTAAAGTTCTATTCTCTAGAACTATTCTGGGTACCAAAATATATGTTAGTTAGGATTCTCCAGATAAACAAAACATATATTCCATACATATACATATGGAATAGGTTCATGTGATTATAGAAGCTGTCCCAAGATCTTCAGTCAGCAATCTGAGTACCTACAAGAGCAAACGGTACAGTTTCAGTCCAAAGGCTGTCAGGCTTAAGACTCAGGAAAAGCCAATGTTTCTATACAAATCTAAAGACAGGAAAAAGCCAATAACCCCTTTTTAAGGCAGTTGGGCAGAAGTAAGTACCTCTAATTCAGAGGCAGAATCAACCTTTCTATTCTCTGTGGGCATTCAACTGATTGGATAAGGCCCACCCATATTTAGAAGGGCATCCTGCTCAGGCTATCAATTTAAATGTGAAACTCATCCAAAAACACCCGCACAGACACACCCAGAATAATCTTTGATCAACTATCTAGACACCCTGTGGCCTAGTGAAGTTGACATATAAAATTAACCATCACACCTGGTAAATTTTCATGCCAGACGTTGCCAATTTAATGTTGCTTTGTTCTGGGATGCAGTTAAGCTACTTAGAATCTAAGTTTTATTCTTTTGGGTTTGTTGTAAGATTTGCTCGGCACTGTTTGGAGTAGTGTTCAAAATAGGCTTAATTATTCCATAGCACTAAGATAAGATTCTTGTCTGTATTCTACCAAGCCTCTAGAAAAAAAGCATTCTTTTCCCCTCTCTGTTTGGTGAGATCGCACACTGCTTTGATCAAGGGCTAGGCACTACCACCTCTAATCTTTTTGGGTGATTCTTTCCCTGTCATCAGTTTCACTTGTTAACACAATTTCACTGTTCTGAAAATTAACCAAAACTCAACTATATGATCAAATGGGAATTCAAAAGCATAAATTAGGGCCTAAACACTGCTCAGATTTTGCTACTTAACCTTAGGCATTGGTCCTCAAACTCCCTTTGCTGCAGTTTTTACCATCTGTTATGGAAGGACTAGCTGCCTTGTGGCATTGCTTAGAAAAGAACTTTAAAACTTTCCCCTACCTCCAGGAGACCTGGCAAGAAAACCCACACACTGGTCACATCAGTTGGACAGATGCTGGAAAAAAGGAAAACCCAAGGTACTACTATGCCAATTCAACAGTGAGATACAGATGACTTAACAGCTCATGAAAGAGAATAATCTATCGAGGTTTCCAGGCTACCCGAATAGAACCAAATATGCTCATGCACTTGCAGAACTGACTGAAAAGTAAGGATCACATTACCTTTCACACAGAATAAAATTAGATACAGCATCTCTCACACAGGGAAATTAATCTGTCAGGATGGGAGCATTGCAGACTTAATTACTCTGAAGGATGTTTGCTTTTACAAATCGAGAACTGAAACTACTTTTCAGCACATAATTTTCAAAATAACATATGTGGTGCTCTTCCTACCAGTGTGGGGGGCATGGAAATCAATGTGCACTTATGGTCAGAAAAATTCAATTAATGAGTATCAGCAGGAAAACACCAATTGGTTTTTCTTCTGTGACCCAAAGGTTGCTTTTCAGTATCAATTGCATTCCTTATCCCTTTCAACTGTTTTTCTTCCTCAGAAATCCTTTCCAGTGTAGAAACTGACAATAATAATCTTTTGATTTTTGTAGAGATGATCCCATGTCTACACTGTCAGCAACTTTTTATTCACAGGTGGTAGATGGGGAAAATCCTCAGCTGAACTATGAAGGGCAGGCTAACAGGCCCTCAGTGGGAAGCTGGAATAACTGCCCTGTGGAGGCTTCCTGAGAATGCGCCTAGGAACTCTTTCCTTTCCAAAGCAGCTTTTAAGTACAGTTAGCCACTGGTTTGGTCCCTGAATTTTTCTTCTGCTTTTTTGTTCTTTGAATTTAACCAATAGTTTTAACTTCATTAACAAAAACCCCTCTTAGGTGTTTTATTCTTTAAATCATAGGATATTTGAGAGAATTTAGGATTATCTAGTGCTTTGTTTTAATTGCTCTATGGGGCCTTTGAAGCAACAGAGGGGACCTGGACCCCCATCCCATTCCCCTCTCCTTTGTCAGTTTAATATATTGGTTTATCCTTATGATTTCATTTCAAGAGAATTTTAAGAAAAAATTTAAAAACCTCATCCAATCCTCTAACTTTACAGATAAGGCAACTGGAAGGTTAAAAACGGATCGTAGCTCCCCTAGTCAGTGCAGAGAGGGGCCACTATGTCCTTTGACCCTTTCACTTCTGGTCAGCAATCTTTCCACTACCATACACTAGCTTTACTTGTGTATGTGACATGTATTGAGTCAGCTTTACATTTTTCCATATATATTTCACATTTGTTAGGACTCTTCCTGTTGTTGTTATTCCTTCTACATTGTGGAAAACAGTCTAGCTCAGCTTTGGGTTTCCAAATTCTAACTTTCACCAATGTGAAAGAGATGGGCCTAATTTAATTCTTTCATTCCCAACATGAGCATTTCTAGTAAAGAAATCTTCTTGGTAAGCACAGATTACCAAGCAGATTTTGCCAAAAACCTACTAAAACTGATACATAAATTAGTAAAGTAGCAGGATACAAAATTAATATTCAGAAATCAGTTGCATTATTATACACCAATACTGAACTAACAGAAAAGGAAACTAAGAAACCAAACCTATGTACAATTACATTAAAAAATACCTAGGAATAAATTTAACCAAAGAGATTAAAGACCTGTCCTTGAAAAATTATAAGACGCTGAAGAAAGCAATTGAAGAAGATACAAATAAATAGCATATACTGTGTTCATGGACTGGAATAATTAACATTGTTAAAATGTCCACACAACCCAAAGCAATCTACAGATCAAATGCAATTTCTATCAAAAGACCAATGATGTATTTCACAAAAGTAGAACAAATAATCCAAAAATTTATGTGGAACCACAAAAGACCCCAAATAGTCACAGCATCTTGAGAAAGAGGGACAAAGTTGGAGGAATCATCTACCTGATAGCAAACTACACTTCGAGGTCATATTAATCAAAACAGTATGGTACTGGCAAAAAACGAATGGACATATAGATTAATGGGACAGAATAGAGAGCCCAGAAATAAACCCATGCCTATATGGTTAATTAATAGTTAACAAAAGAGACAGGAACATACAAGGAGGTAAAGACATTCTACTCTATAAATGGTGTTGATCAACTTCTTATATTATATATAAGGATTAACTCAAATGGATTAAAGACTTAAATATAAGACTTGAAACCATAAAAACCCTAGAAGAAAACACAGGCCAAAATCTTGGACATTTCTCTTAGTAATATTTTTTGGGGTATGTCTCCTAAGGCAATGGAAACAAAAGAAAAAAAAACAAATGGGACTACAAATTAACAAGTTTTTGCACAGCAAAGGAAACCATCAACAAAATGAAAAGAAAACCCACTGAATGGGAGAATGTATTTGCCAATGATACATCTGATAAGGGGTTAATGCCCAAAATTTATAAAAAACTCATGCTACTCAACATCAAAAAATAAACAACCCAAATAAAAATGGGCAAAGGACTTGAATAGATGTTTCTCCAAAGAGAGCATACTAACAGCCAATAGATGTATGAAAAGATGCTCAATGTCACTGATCATCAGAGATATGCAAATTAAAACCACCATAATTATCACCTTAGACCTGTCAGAATGGCTATCATCAGTAAGTCAACAAACGAGTGTGGGCGAGGCTATGGAAAAAAGGAGCCCTTGTGCACTGTTGGTGGGAATGCAGTCACTGTGGAAAGCAGTATGAGGGTCCTCAAAAATAAAAAATGGAACTGCCTTAGACCCAGTGATTCTCCTTTTGGGTGTGTATTCAAAGAAACACAAAACACTTCTTTGAAAGGACAGGTACACTCCTATGTTCATTGCAGCATTATTTACAGTAACCAAACTATGGGAGCAATCCCAGTGCCCATCATTAGACAAGTGGATAAAAAGTGTTGATATGTACATATAACGGAATAATACTCAGCCATTAAAAACAATGAAATCTTACCATTTGTGACGGCATTGATAGACATAGCAGGTATTATGTGAAGTGAAGTAAGTCAGAGAAAGACAAATGACGTACGATTTCATTGATATGTGGAATCTAAAGAACATTATAAATGAACAAACAAAACAGAAATAGACTCATGAATACAGAGCATAAACTGATGGTTGCCAGAGAGAAAGGAAGTTTGAGGACTGGGTGAAAAAGATGAAGCAGTTGAGAGGTGCGTATTTGTAGTTACAAAATAATCATGGGGATGTAAAGTACAGCATTGGAAATAAGTCAACATATTATAATAACTATATGTGATTTCAGCTGGGTACTAGAAATATCAGGGGAAACACTTTGTAAAGTAAGTTTGTTTACCCACTCTGCTGTACATTTGAAACTAATACAAAATAATACTCAATGTAAACTGTAATTGAAATATAAAAAGTTTTCAATGTATTTCAGAAAAACTGCTATTAGAACATGGAGACCACTAATATTTCAGCAGTAATAGGGGTATGTAACTTGCTTACACACTCAAAGATGTTTAATTCTACAGTTCTTAGTGCATTTGATTTTTCAGGCTCTTCTATTAGCAAAATTTGGGACTACCTGTACCTGCTGTCAGAATATCCTTCATCTGCCAGTTTCTTTTCCTAGTCTGCCCCCACCCCCACCCCACCTACCTTATTATTCTTTATTTAAGGAGCTCTTTATTTCTCTCAGTTAGCTACTTTCAGAAGTTTCTGTGGGGAATCTGGCCATGGTTTGCATAAGAATTGTTTGGCCATACCTATTCATAGCCAAGAAGGGTAAAAAACCATGAACTTTCCCCCCTAATATAGAGACTCCTCCCTGCCTCCCTTGTCCTGATGTTACAGAGGATGGCTTTGGTATTTACACTTTGGGGTATGCTCCTCGGTCTCACTGCTTTTTCCTTAAATCGATAGCCACTGCCAACCTTCCCAATGTGGTGTTTTTTTCCCTCCACTTGCTCTTATGTACCCAACTCGTCCAATGCTGTTCTGTTGTACATCATTCCAGTTATTTGTAAATCTGGAGTTTTAGTTGTTGACTCCTAGTTTCACCAAAAAAATAGTTTTTAAAAAATTTTTGTTTCACAACTCTTTGTTGTTTAGGGATAGTTTTTTGGGAGAACATGCTGACGTTTTGTCACCATATTGTAACTGAGGTCTAAACTATTGCCTTTATAAACTACCCTCTTACACCCTGTTATCCCCTGTTACAATGATATCATGCATTTTCTTGGCTTTGACAATGAGCTTGCCTCCTTTGTTACAGTTTTCTGGTGCCCTTTTCATTCTTTCTCATGTCCTAATTTGCTGATGTGACTCTGAACAATCATTTTTGCAAATTCATTCAGCAAGTTAGCTTATATAATGAAACCAGGTATTTGAATTCCTTGTAAGGAGGTTTCCTTTCAGTTTCTCGGCTTCCTTTGATTTCAATTTCTGTTTTATTGTACTTGTTCAATTTTTAAAATTCCATTCTATTCTTTTCATTCTATTTTAATTTCTTTGCTAGGAAAAAAGCAGAAGCAAAACAAGAGCAGAAAGGTTCTGCTCTCTCCCTGTCATCTGTTAACAGCGTTATCTTCCCCATGCAGCATGCTACCCCTGACCGTGAAGAGGAAAAGAAACCCTGATTATAATAAAAGAGAAATCTGTTTTTTTTTAAAAAAAAACATTCTTACATTGTTTTCTAAGCACTCACAAAATGAAATATACATTTTGGGCTTGCCATCCTACTCAAGTATTTACTCATTTTAAATAAATGGTAGAATGAATAAAAATATTTTGTACAGATGACTAAATTGATCACAACATTCTTATCATATACCCTTCATGGCACAGTTTTTATCATTTATTCTTTTTACTACACCTCTCACTGTTATCCATATTCTAATACACTGTAAGTCTGGACATCAATGCCTTAAGACTGTTTCTGAAACTATATTTCCTGATATTATTCATATTTATCTTTCACTCTGTAATATAAACTGTAGCTCCAGACTACCCTTGTCTGAATCATTCATTTGCATCTTCACAAATCTACTACGTTGCTTAATTTATGTTGCTAAAAATCATCTTTTTGGTTATCATTCACTGGCCCTCAAAAAATCTTAATTCTATTTACTTCTCCTCATGTCAAATTCTAAATTGCAAAACCAACCCTTTCTTCAAAGATTTGAAAGGAAACCAAAATATGAAACAGCTATAAAGTATTTTCAATATGTATCCCAAATAGTATTTCCCTGAGAGCAGGTTTTGATGCACTCTCTCATCACATTTTATTAAAGAAGAGAGAGGATGGCTACCACTTCAACGAGGAGAGTGAAATAATGTAGAGCAAAGTCCTGACGAGACAGGGAGAAAAAACGAAGCCTGACACTCTCAGCCAACTGATTCGTGGTATGACGATAGAAGACAGATGAAAAGCAGGGCAGCCTGGGTTTCATCACCTCTGCAGATTTCAGCTTGGAGAGGTGGAGGCCTGTTCAGTATATCAGGGAGAAGTCCAAGGCAAGGTGCTTTCCCTGCGATTCAGGTACAATATTCTGGGAGGAAAGTTCTGCATCCTGTAGTCCGCAGCAGACATGAGGCAATTCCAGGAGAGCTAGAGCAGAGTGAGTGTCTCTCTTGTATGGCTGATCCTTCTTTAGTTTCCTGCAAGTCTTTGTGTTGAATTAAGAGTTAGGTGGCCTGCCAGGGTTCATAGCAGTGGGAAGTACAGGGCTACCCACAGAGGATATGGCAGGGACAATCCTGGCCAGGGGCAGGGTGAAGTATATGGCAGACACTCAGAGGCATCTCCAGAACAACAGGAAGGCAGAGTCAGCAGGGTGAGTCTCCTGAGCCCTGGCTGTACTAAAAAATTGCTCCATAATCTTCTCTATCATGGACTATAGTCACCAGGCAAAGAAATATTTAATCAAGCCAAGTGTAGCTCAGAAGATGCCAGCGAGAGCTCAATTAAGTATTAAAAAAAAGTCTAATGCATCCTCCGAATACTTTGATATCATATATTTCCCTCCCCTCCACAGCTCAATACCATTTATACAATGAGTGGGGGAACAAGGGAGCTCATTGTCAGATTGAGCAATCATTCCCAAGCAGCAGTGTTAAACCAGATGCCTATTTAAATCATTAGATTAAACTAAACTCTGAACCTGCTTTGACTAATTTTGGGACTGTGTCTGTTTCTTCTACTCGATTGGTAGAAGTGTCTCAAGAGAAAGATCAAGAAGTTTTAGAGAAACAAAAAGGCTACTTTGAGAAAATTGTGTAATATGGATTATGGTTTGAATACATTTGCAACATCACTAAAAAGAGAATGGCAGTGTTGTTCTGATTAAATCAGTGGTAAGAGGTGTATATTTATTTTCTTATATTTTCCAATAAAATTGCTTCCATTTATGTTTACTTTTTAATTTATATGTACTTTTAAATATTTACAAAATATTCCAAAACAGAAAGCTAAAAAAATATAACAAATAATAATTATTGTGCTTTTTACATTTATCTTTACAGCTCAATAGTGTCATCTCATATTCCATTGTTTCCTCCACTTATTTTCTCATTTATTTTACTTTTCAAATAATTTGCTGTATTTACTATAATACTTTTGTATATATTAAGAATTTGAAAGTGTCCTTATTGATGTGTCCTTTTAACTTCTAATATTTTCACCGGGAGTTGCAATTTTAACTAGCTCACTGGTTATAACTGCCGAAGTTCTGAGTGGCCTAACAACCCCATTGTTCCAAAGTTTTACTGTTTTTAACACATGATTTTATAGAATGCGTGTTTGTTCTTTTGTCTCAAAAACACATTAGATTATTAGAGAAATGCCAATATTTGCAGTTAGAAATGAAAACTAATTAAGGTGGTATCCATCTCCACTTTTTTCTCAAAGTGAGAACAAAAGTGCCTCTTTCCTGCTCAGGGCTGGAGTCATTCCAGCTCGCAACACTCCTGACTCTCTGCATCTTTTTTGTTGTTGTTGTTAAAAATGAAATGAGTTCTACTCTGTCTTGTCCTTCTGTCCATTCAAATACCCCAATAATTTATTTCCTCCTCTTCCTGATATCTGCATTGGTCTGCCACCTTCTCTACCTTACCAAGAGCATGCTTAATTATGATGGTAGAACTCCACAATCATAACAAGTCAAGTTTAATTTTATGTGTTCAAATATTTAGTGAAATCTTAGAGAATACCCAGGAAAAAGTGAGCCAGATAAAGGTCTCACAGGGAGACCTCAGGGACACCATGTACTTCTTTGGTGGTCATCACCATAGCCACAGCTTTGGGACTTAAACAGTTACTTCCTGGTTAAGAGTGTGGTGTGGAGACATCTGGGTTCAAATTCTGGCTTCACGATATCCTGGCTGAGCGATCTTGGCCTAATTCCTTAACTTCTCTAGTCCTCAATTAGTCTGTCTAAAAAATCCCCAACAGTTCATCTTCCTCCTGAGATTATTGTGACATCTACTGTGATATTATTGAAATAATGCATTAAAACCCTGGGCACCTACCTGATACTTAGTGAGCATGAAGAAATATTAGTTACTGTTAGAGCATTATATGAACTTTTGAATGTATTGTTGGAAAGGAGGGGAGTTCTTTGAACTTCTGAAGAATCATTTCACTACTGAGTAAGCCCCAGAATATAGTCACTCTTTCATAAGACAAACAATAGGGTACAAATTCATAGATTTGGGTTGTGACCTTCATTTTAGAAAGAACATAATTTTTAATGTATTGTTATAGTCACTTAAGTGTATATTTCATTATATTTACAAGAACTCAAAATAGAGTCTCTTGACTTCTGTTTTTCCTCCTTTTATACTCAGTGTTGAGAATTGATTTCTCTTGTATACTTGCCTTTGGCTAAACAGTGTTTTGCCCTCACCCTCACTCTTCTTTTGTAAGTGCTTACTCTCACACAAAACGGCTTGCTGCCGCTTGGGCACACCCGTATTAGCATTCAAATAGCCACTGTGAGAACAGGAATGGAAATTGGGGAGATTTTTGCAGTCTTTCACATATGTGTTACCAAGGAAACCATCTACGTGTTAGCTCACAGTCAGGCTGGCTTTTGTTTTGCGTCTTCAGTTCATGTGAGGAAAAAGAAGGAACTCAGATTTCCAAAGAATGTCTCATGAACAACAGTTAAACTCTAAATTAAAAAATTAGAAACCCTACCTGTACCAGAATGCAAGTAACAGAAGGGCAAGTAGACTTTTCAGCCAAAATTCATTGTTAAGCTTGATAAAGGAGTGTGTGAGATTTCTAAGTACTACAGCCACATAGTTTACAGAGAGCAGGGAGCTTACATTACAGCCAGGAGGAGGTGTGGCTGATACATTTTCATTCCAAAGTGATTGTTATCATGGTGATACTGTCAGGTGATAGATGAAAAAGCAGAAGACTGGCTCCTTATCCTGAATTAACCCCTTAACATCTTGGAATGTCAGTTACCTTAGGTTTAAAATGGGCAAGATTACACCTTTTCTGTCTCCCTCAGGTTAGAAAATGGGTACAAAATACATTGTAAACTGCTGAATTGCTATTTAAATACATACATATATGTGATTTTCATAATTTCCCAAGATGTTGGGACAATACAAAGTCAAATTATTGTGAAAAGGGTTAAATGGGATATCTTACCCATATTTTAAAAACCAGAAAATAAATAAGTAATATGGATTTCTAAGACCAAAGATTTAGGACTTTATTTGTAAGGAAGCTGTTCAGGGCACAGAGGATCAGGACCTAGAGACTGTAACAGTCTCCTAGCCGTAGTTTCTGGTTTAAGTTTTTCTCTGGTGTTGATTACCCAAAATGCTTCATACAGAATCATTCTGTTGCTGCCTTGATCAATTTGACTGAGTTATGTATATACAGTGCAGAGAAGGAAGGTGAAAGGCACATTCCCAAGACAAGGGAAGGGTGAAGGGCCTCCCACTGCCCAGGTCCAGCTCACGAGTCATCTGGTTACCTTCTCTCAATGACCTCTTCCAACAGGAAGACGAATGGGTCACTAAAAAACAGTAATTCTATTGTTGCAATGATGACCCAGTCCTTGCATTGAATGTGAGTTTCAGCCAAAATATATTCCATTCTGTTATAGCATTCATTCTACAAAACTTTCTCTAAATTTGAGATCTGGTTTTTTAAAAAGATACTGATTAACAAATTGACAATAGCTTCTTTAAGAGGTGGCATGAATGATTCCGAGAAGGTAGGTGCTGTCAGACTGCGCAATCAAGTACTTATGAAAATCTTAATATATGTTCAGCACTATTTGCTTTGTATAGTAAATATTCAAATTTAAAATGCATATGACATAGTTAATGGACGAGAAATGGTTATGGCTTGATTTTTGTGTTACCATAAAGTATACATGCTGAAAATAAAGAGACAAGAGGCTGAAGAGGCTGAGATTAGATTACAAAGGATTCTTAAAACCAGGCATGTAATGAGTACCTGCATTTTAAATAGCCCACATTAGCTTGCAGAGTGATTTCTTTGGAAAGGTAGTGGATCATTAAGCCAGAATCACAAATAGAATGGTCTCAACACGATGGCACACTTCATTTCTTTTGGAAATTAGCAGAAGCTATTTAGATCGCCCCAGTCCACCTAGGTTTTGAACATTGTTGTCAGTAGAATTTCAGAGTGAGATTTACCTCACAGGATTTTTAAGCTAAGAAAGAGATAAAGATACTCAGAATGCTTTTTGGTGTTTTCTCTTCCCAACTCCACTGTATACCTTATTACCAGGTACGATTCCTCACACCTTCTAGGCTCGCACCAGTCTCTGGACCGTTGCAAATGGGCTTTCCTCAGACTTGTATGCCCTTTCCTTTCATCCATTTGAATAACCCTCACTGATTCTTTCTATTTCATTTTCTGTTCTCTCACAACACTTTTAATTAGTCCACTTCTACAATTTAAAAACATATGTTGCATGCCCTATCACTAAGTTTTGAGCTCCTTGACAGAACTTATCATAACATATTTATTGGTATTTTTTTCATGACAGTACTGTTTCACAGGTAGTAGTCAACAAATGTTTGTTATTTAATAGCTTTAAATAGTTTTATATTCCATTGTAACTAGGATAATTATGACACAAAACCCAGAAGTTAATAAGAAGGAGCCTTAAAACTGATGGAAACACTGAAAGAAGAGACTTTGAATAAGGAGTCTCTTAGGGAGACACAACTAGAGCCAAATGGGACCAACTTGAGATCAGTTCAGGACCCTGAAAGAAGAGAAGATACATTTGTAGACAAGGCAAATCTTCAAATCTCAAAATAATGTGGATTAGTGTGAAAAAATACAAAAACACTTAGTGCAGTCAAAAGCTGAGGCAGGAACTTGAAGTTGGCATAAATCAGATAAGCTGGTGTATATCAAATGCTGGAAATTCACATGGTAATTGCACATGGGAGTAGGTTCTTATCAAACTTCAGTGATTAGTTTGCCATATTTATTGTGCCTTGCATTTCCAGCTAAAATCTTCCTTTGTTGATGCTAATCTTGAATTTAAAAAAAAATACATTTTATCGATTAGGCTATTACAGTTGTCTCATTTTTCCCCCTTTATTACCCTCTGCTCTGCAACCCTCTTCCCACCAGCATTCCCCTACCTTAGTTCATGTCCATGGGTCATACATATAAGTTCTTTGGCTTCCCCATTTCCTATATTATTCTTAACCTCCCCCTGTATCTTTTGTACCTACCAATTATGCTTCCTATTCTCTGTACCTCTTCCCCCATTCTCCCCCTCCCCAGTGATAACCCTCTGTGTGATATTCTGTGATATCCTCCATATCTGTGATTCTGTTCCTGTTCTAGTTGTTTGCTCAGTTCGTTTTTGTTTTTGTTTTTCTTTAGGTTCAGTTGTTGATAGTTGTAAGTTTGTTGTCATTCTATTATTCATAGTTTAGATCATATTCTTTTTCTTAGATAAGTCCCTTTAACATTTCATATAATAAGGGCTTAGCAGTGATGAACTCTTTTAACTTGGCCTTATCTGGGAAGCACTTGATCTGCCTTTCCATTCTAAATGATAGCTTTAGTGGATAGAGCAATCTTGGATGGAGGTCTTTGCCTTTCACGACTTGGAACACTTCTTTCCAGCCCCTTCTTGCCTGCAAGGTTTCTTTTGAGAAATCAGCTGATAGGCTTATGGAAACTCCTTTGTAAGTAACTGTCTCCTTTTCTCTTGCTGCTTTTAAGATTCTCTCCTTATCTTTCATCTTGGGTAATGTAATTATGATGTGCCTTGGTGTGTTCCTCCTTGGGTCCAACTTCTTTGGGACTCTCTGATCTTCCTGGACTTCCTGGAAGCCTATTTCCTTTGCCAGACTGGGGGAGTTCTCCTTCACTACTTTTTCAAATAAGTTTTCAATTTGTTGCTCTTCCTCTTCTCCTTCTGGCTCCACTATGATTCAGATGTTGGAAAGTTTAAAGTTGTCCTGGGAATTCCTAAGCCTCTCTTCATTTCTTTGAATTCTTGTTTCTTCATTCTGTTCTGGTTGAATGTTTATTTCTTTCTTCTGCTCCAAACTGTTGATTTGAGTCCAGGTTTCCTTCCCATCACAGTTAGTTCCCTGTACATTTTCCTTTATTTCACTTTTCATAGCCTTCATTTTTTCCTCTATTTTGTGAACATCCTCAACCATTTCTTGTGAGCATCCTGATTACCAGTGTTTTGAACTCTGCATCTGATAGGTTAGCTGTCTCTTTATCACTTAGTCCTATTTTTGGAGCTTTGATCTGTTCCTTCACTTGGGCCATGTTTTTTTGTCTTGTCAGGCCTGTATGTAATAAGGGGAAGAGCCTCAGGTATTCTCCAGGACGGGACAACCCACATTGCTGCATTGTGGCACTGTATGTGTGGGAGGGGTCTGAGAAGGAACAATGCCTCTTGCTTAGCTCTTTGCTGGCTTTCAGTCACTTTCCCCACTACCCACAAACAAACTGAGATCTTCTGGTGCTGATTCCTGGGTGGGTGGCTTTGTATACATTCTAGGTCCCTGTGGGTCTCTCCAATGAACTCTCCTATGAGGCTGGGAGTTTCTTCTGCTGCTGCAACCCCCACAGTTTTTACAGTCAGAGGTTTTGAGGCTTGCTTTCCCTGTGCTGGAACCCTGGGTTTTGCCGTCTATCTCACTCCCCATTTGTTCCTCCCAATTTATCCACACACAAATGTGGGACCACCAGGTCCTCCAGCCACCACTTTGCCATGCATGATCTCCGCCCCTCCTGAATAAATATTTCTTCTTTAACTCCTTAGTTTTCAGACTTCCATACAGTTTGATTTTTTGGCAGTACTGGTTATTTTTTGTTTTTAAATTTGTTGTTGTCCTTCTTTTGTGTGTGTGAGGGGGCAAAGTATCTACCTACACCTCCATCTTGGCCAGAAGTCCTCTAATCTTGAATTTTTTAAAACTTTGGTATAAGAGTGACCTAGTCCTCAAAATTTTCTCCCAATGAAAGGAAGATAGCCAATAACACACCACAGAAACACTCTAGTAAAAATAATTACCATCTTACTGCTGTACGGGGTTTATTAGTTTTCTATTTATTGACACAACAAATTACCACAAACTTAATGGCTTAAAACAATACAAACTTGTTATCTCAGAGTTCCATAGGTTTAAAAGCCAACACAGGCCTTAAAACTTAATAGACTTACATTCCTTCTAGAAACTCTAAGGGAAAATCCATTTCCTTGCTTTTCTCTAGCTTCTAGAGGCCACCCCCATTCCTTGGTTCATGCCTCACTTCCTCCATGTTCAAGGCCAGCAACACAACAACTCTGACACTGCTTCCATTGCCACATCTCTTTCTCTGACTGTCTTCTGCCTCCTTCCTCCACTTTCAAGGAACCTTGTGTTATAATGGGTCCACCCTGAATAATTCAGGATAATCTCCCTGTTTTAAACCTGCATAATTAGAAACCTTAATTCCTCTGCAATCTTAATTCCCTTTTGACATGTAACAGAACATATTCATAGGTTCCAGGTTTACAACGTGGACTTTTCTGGGGGGGACCTTTGCTCTTCCTCACACACCTATTAGTGGAAACATGTGTTTAGCCCCACTCATAAACAACATACGGCTTAAAGGAGCACAGGAGTTGAGGTAGCCAATGATATTAGAAGTTTCTTTCTGGCCAGGGCCTGCAGATTTAAGTGTAAGTTAAACAGTGACTATATTTCTTTTCTTCATATTTGGCATAAAATTCCCTCAGAAAAAAATTTTTACCACAACTTGACCACATCCTTTAAAAATATATACTGCCAAAGAATATTTTCCGTAATTTTCATAGTATGTTTTTAAATAAACCAACAAGATATTGTAGGACAATTTTCATTGCTGACTTAACTGATCTAGAAATAGACCTGCAAAATGTTTCTAGTGCTAAGTAGGGCAAAAGTGATCACAAGTGCATTTGCCATTTTCTTGACAGAGAATTGATATTAAGATCATTATCAATATCAGAAATTATGTTAAACTATTACTCATTTTTGTTTAAAAATTTACTATATTTGTGTTGGAAAAGTTCAAAGGAGAAAAAAAGAGTCCTTATCTCTGAAAAGAAACCACAGAAAATTAATAGGGCATCATAATTAAATTGAAATAAAAGTCCATATTTGAGAAAGACTGTAAAAAGCAAGTCATAATGCAGAGAAAAAGGGAGTTCTTTGTAAGAGTCATGATATAGCTAATCCATGAGGGCTAAAGCTCCAATCAGCAGACCATGTTTGATCTTGGTTGGATAAAGTTAAAGTGGATAGACATAAAACAGAATATTCCAAAGAAAAAGGGGAGATGTTACAGCAAGTAATCTCTGTGCTCTGGTAAGCAGTCAGGAGCTAGAAATATAATTTTATAGGTAAATAAACTTTTAATAAAAATTACTTTTTATGTATCTAAAAGAATAGTTACTTTTGAGTTAAAGTGAATTATTCATATCAATCTGTCCATTTAATAATAGCTATCAAGAAGAAAAACAATGAATAATAAATTTTAAATAATAAAAGTACACACAATAATTAGTAAATATACAACTATATAGCTATGCCATTATACTCTACATTTCGAAATAACCAGACACTGCCCCTATTTTCACAAACTTTATAGTTGATGATTAGACATTAGTATGAATATTAATAAGAAAGACATAAAGCTTAATGAGATCACAGAGATAAGGTACCATGAAGAGCACAGTTCAATGTAAACAACATCTACTGGTACATCTAAGACTACACAGAGTCATGCTCTTACTAACTTAATATAAAGGGTGTTATTGCAGGAAGAAAGAACAAGGAACCACCTTTGGAGCTATATAAGCAGGTGTCATAAAACACTGACACATCAGCAACCTACCAATCCCAGCAAGCTGCCTAGAAGACCTCTCTTGCTTCCTACTCCAGGGCCACCTCCCATATAGTGACTCAAATATTTTTTAACTACTTTACAGCACTGTCTACCTCATGTCTTCTTCTTAGTGCCGACCATTGGCATTTGGCTTTAGCCTTATTCTTTCTGTAACTTTCATTCATGTGCCCCAAGAAGAAGAGACTCTGAATGCTTGGTAGTTATATATACTGTGGATACCCTCTTCTCATTAATACAGATGAGAGCTTTTGCAGAGTTCTTTCTCATAGTTCTTAAAGAACCTCTGCCATTTGTCTTTATGGCCAATCCATTGTGAGTGGATTTGTGTGGCACAAATGTGAAAGGAAGCACTTACAGAAGGTTGAAAGTGTGGCAGAAAATCAGATAACTTTATTTTGCTTATATGTAATAAATATTCTATGAAATTTGGTGAATTGTAATAGCCTAGAATGTTAGAATTTCTAGAATGAAAATTCTAAAACTTCATATTACATACTAATGAGGTACAAGCATTATACAGTTGAGGCTGTGGTTCTGATGGTGGGGTGTGTGTGTGCGTGTGTGTAGACATTGTTCATTCACTCATCCATTATTGGGCACTTATTGAATAGTGGCTACTATTCTTTATGCTGAGAACACAGTGGTGCATTATACACACTAATTCAAGATTTTCCAAGCTCAAAGATAGCTTGAAATATAATGGAAATGGCGTCCCTTAACCATGAAATCAAAATAATAATTTTAAATGTAGTAAATGCCATTTTCACATGCTGCCATCATCAAACATATTCAAACCATCTACTTCCATAGTTTTATACCCTGTCTTCCCTCCCATTACAGTGTATCAGTGACCCGTGCTCCCTCTAGGACTAACGCTTGAGTTGTGCATTGGATCCTCCTCCAAACTCGAGATCATTGCTGCAAGTCTCCCTTTTCTCTTTCAACTCAATCACTTTCTCCATCTCCATTTGATTACTCTCATTAGCATTAGAAGATGATATTATTCTTCACATCTTAAAAAACCAATGTTTTTGCCCTGACAGGGTGGCTCAGTTGGTTGGAGCATCTTTAAATATACCAGAAGGTTGTGAGTTTGGTCCCTGGTTGGGGTGTGTAAGGGAGGTGGCCAATGGATGTTTCTCTCTCACATCAATGTTTCTCTGTCTCTCTCTCCCTTCCTCTCTCTCAAATTAATAAATATATCCTCAGGTATGGATTAAAAATCAAATCAATAACTGTATCTTAGAGTGAAGGTTAAAAAAGTGTTCTTTTGAGCTCACATTCCATCTAGCTACAGCCCAATAACAGCAAAATTTCTGCAAAAGATCATCCATGTTCATTTTGTCTCATCCCTCTTTTCGCATTCTTTCTTGTTCTCCAGCCCAGCTATTTACCAGTTCACTGAAACTGTGCTTGTGGAAGCCTGATGACCTCCAACTCACCAAATTATAGGGTCAGTTCCAGTTTCCATCTCATTGACCACTTTTCCTCTCAAACATTTTCTTCACTTCGCTTCTGGTACACAAACTTCTCTTGGTTCTCTTTACAAGAGACTGACCACTCCTCTGTTTCCTTTGCTGATTCTCCTTATCTTCCCTATATTAAGTGCTTAGCCCCTAGTCCTTGGCCTCTTCTCTAGCTATACTCACTATTTATGTATGTTATGTACTAAGATTAAAGAAAATCTAGTTCTACTCTTTTGAGTGTCAAAGGAAGGAAAAGAAAATGAAGGGTATCTCAGGCAATAGTGACCCAACTAAATTCTTGTTTACTACAGCCTTTTACATAGATTCCATTTTTGCTCTTAATCATCATGGTTTCAACCCAAAAGAAAGAAGTTGCACATACGTATGTAACCTACACACATGTATCTTAGCGAGTGATCTAGATTTCATAGATGATTGTGCAGGAAAAACATGGAGAAAGATTTCTAGCAGAGCCTAAACAAACATGTTAAAAATTTCGACTGTACAATTTAGTTTTGCAAAATCACTTTTAACTGCCAGACCAGATGGGCTTCTTGTTTTTGTTGTTATTTCATTTCTTTTTACCTCTTTGAATTTATTTGTGTGGGCTTTTTTTTTCTTTCTCTCCCACTCTTCATCTTTTTGTTTACTTTTCCTCCTTCCTTGATTCTTCCAAAATTTAAATTTTCTCTCTTCTATTTTATGCAAAGAGTTCAAGTCCTTTTGGCTTCTGCTTCAAAACTTACATACACATACTCATCACTATTCACTTTTTAAAAAGGATATACCAAATGTGGAAATCCATACCTGTAGAAGACAGTTTATCAATCACATTTTGCCATTTTAATGTTTTCACTAATCCACAATATTTATTAGGCTCTCATTATACTGCCTGTAACAGAGAACCCACAATAGCAGGATGTTAAACAAGGGATAAGCTTATTTCTTTCTCTCCTAAGAGAAATCTTATTTTAGTCCCAGGCTGGTATGGTATGCATGGTAGCAAGAACTGCAGTTCCCAACCATTAGTCCTCTGCCATCCTCAGTATGTGTCTTTTAGTCTCTTTCAAGATGGCTTCTCAAACTCCGGACATCTCCATTCCAGTCAGCACAGTGGATACAGCAACAAAAGAAAGGAATGGCCTTTTCCATTTCTCCTTAAGAATCTTTTCAAAAAAATTGCACATAACACTTTGCTTAATTTCACTTACCATTATTTTTCATCTGGTCACACATTAGCTTCAAGCAAACCTGAAGAATTATTCTGGGCAACAATGAGTCCAGTTAAAATCTAAAGATTCTGTCATCAAGAAAGAAATGGAAAATGGAAATTTTGAGAAAGTTCACTCACTCTGATCATGTCACCATCTACTCAAAGTAGCTCATTAATCTTTCTTTTTAAAAAGTTAGTAATATTTTCCATACATTTTGGTGATGTATTTTCTCTGGTATATCTAATCTATGTGTATATGTGTACATATGTATATCTTCATATATGTCTGTATTTTTTCTGTTTCTATTTATCTACCAATTTATCTATAATTTGCTTACACATCAAATTTATTTATCTATTTGCCTCTATATTCATCTAGTTATCAAGTGAGCCAACTATCTATTTATCCATTTTTTAAAACTACATTACTGCTTCCAACCTTCTCTGGGCAGGCCGGTCCTAAGATTTTGTTGTCGTTATTGTTATCAATAGGTAAGAGAGTTGCTTAGAATGAAGATAAGGGCCTGGAAACACTGGGACTACGTGGGGGTACTGGCATTACTGGCATAGGGTATTAATCAGCAAAGTTTTGAAATCACCCGGTGACAGCCAGAGCTTCTCTGTTGCTGCACAGCGAGCCTGTTGCTAGTCAGATAAGCACTTCTGATAAAGCCAAAGCAGCGCCTGTGATTCTGATGGGGAAATACAAGAATATCTCATCAGTGCCAGAGCAGTTACTTGATGAGCGGCATAAATTTACAATTTACCTATTTTAAGCTTTGTGGAGAAATTGATTGATCTCCATTATTATCCACAAATTTCATGTCTCTTTATTTGCAAGAAAATGTGAGTAATTGGAGGTAGAGATCATGGCTTCAGAGGATGACTTTATTTTTCTTGTAATTAGCAAGAAAGAGCTGAAAGCCTCTTTTTCCATCATTCCTCTGGCTCATGTTCAGTTCATTTTAAAAACTAAGTGCACTGTCACACCCAGATATCATAATTCCAAACCACAAAGCATCTATCTGCATGATAAAGACTGGAAATGACTAATATTTGCACCCAGGGTGTTAGAGACATTATCAATGCAGGTGCTAAAGGTACTGAAGCTGATAACAAGGATGAGGACAGGGTGTCCCAAGTAGCAAGTGAAAAAGCAGACTCTACCAGAGTGTGCTGGTCTGTACTTTGGGGAAGAGAGCAGGAAAAAAGCTTTTCAAGATAAGAGTTTATTTACCCAGGTATTGGGAAAGGCAGAATTTCAATTCATGTACTTGTTTAGAAATTTTTAGGTGAATTGGACTGAGAATGATTTTTTAGACATTGCTTCAGAGATATAAAGCTTCTAAACCCACAGAAATGTTAAGAAAAAGAGACCTACTCTTTTTAATAATCAGATACACATTTCACATATTTATTAGTACAATAAATCTTACTGTAAGAATCTTACTGGATTCTTAAAGTTTAATGTTATCTCCTATGGAATACAGTTATCAATTTTGCCTTGATAATATTTAATATTATAACATTCATTCTGTGGTTTTAACACCACCTAAGTAGCTATTTGAATTTTTCTTTATTACACAAGAGAGTTGCCAATTCATAGTCTTCATGTCCTCACTTCAGCTGATTATTAATGGCACTACCGATACAACCAAATATTTTTTCTTAAAAATTTGCATATGAAATTTGGTTTTTACAGTTGATGTACATAAATCATTCTCTCCTCATCTGCCTAACTCCTGATTTTGTATTCCAAAGGAGGAAACTCCACATCCCTGAACTAATTAGAGAGTTTCCCCCACCCTTTCCAATTCACTCCTCCCTAAAGGAAGACAGCCTTTGGAATTAGAGAACGAAGCATATAGAGTTCTGCCCCTCATTCTTTTCTTTTGGGCCTGCCGGCATGCCTAGAGGATACATGTGGCTCAATTCCTGATGCTATGTGGTGAGGATATGGACACAGAAATGTCTTCTAGGTCTGAGGAAGTCTATCTTCCTCTCTCTCTGCTGTCTGGTCCATATGACATAAGACAACTACTCTTGGGAACCTTAAGATATAGAATAGCTGTTGCTGAGAAGCCTCATGTAACTACATATCTAAATCCCACTAGGTACTCCATTTTCAGTAATTTAATCTCTTTTCGTGCTCAGCTGTGGAATCAAGGATAAGAGCTACTCATAACTTATTTCTTGTTTTATGTACACAATCACAAACATATTCCCCACCCCACCCCCATTTTCCTTACTAATTTACACAGAAACTATCCAGTAACAGTCAAATTTTTACTTTAATCCTAAGGTTATAAGATATCAATATTTAATGGTGATAGAGATGTAATAAGAATGAACATAACTGTAAGATAAACACAGTGAGAAGATGAAATTTTTATGTCTTCCAATTGGGGATAGTGTAAGTTACAGGGGAGAGTTGTGTCGTGTTAGTTAAGATGTAACTGAATTTTTTTTTTTTTGCTTTTTAACACAGATTTTTAATTTTTATACTCGTGATGGTGAAGACATATGCAGAAGGAAGTATATGATCAGAGAGTAGCACACCTTGGATAAACCTCAAATTCTAGTACTCTATAGTATTGTTATCCCTACCTGCTCCCCTTTTCCCTTTCTGGAAAACAACTCTTGATCATTCAAGATGTATGTTAGAGGTAAGTTTCTCTGCAAACTGGGATGGGTGGGTTAACTGAATTTTATTTTTGGCAGTGTTGACATTGAGAATTCTACTGACAGAAGCATGTGCATGAACGCTGAGCAAACAAAGGGACTGTCTGTGTTGTAAAATAGGAGCACATCCATTTCACTCTCTTCCACGCTCCCCTCTGTGTAACAGAATGGTAGGTTAAAGTACTTTCCCCTTACAGCTAGAATTCTGCATGGGCTTTTGGTTGTAGCCATGAGATTTACTCCCATGAAGTTTGGAAACTAGAAATGTGATAGAGACCATCTTACCTGGCTGTGACAACTAACAAGAATGGTCTGACAGTGAAAAGGTGTGAGGAGAGGCACCTTTCAAGGGGTTCAAGGCAGTTTTGATATCAGCAGTTGTAGCAGAAGCTCCAGATGGCAACTAGTGTTGTGACCTGGAAGCCAATTGTCCTTGAACCCCAGACTTGCATCTTTCCTACCCTTCCAACAACTTTGTTAGCCCTTTTCTTCTGTATTGAATCACTTTCTCTCTGAAATACCTAACATGTTTTCTATTTCCTGCCTGTAATGTTGCTTGATATACTATGACGGTAGCTATTAAGGAAACCTCAGTTTCCTCACTGTGAAGTGCTGATTATGATACATTACAAGATTCTTTGAGAATTAGAGAGAATGAATGCAAAGCGCTGAGCTCTAATAAATACTCAATAAACAATTGCTATTTTCACCAACTCTCATTAATAACACGTTTTTGTTTGAATATAAAGTGCACAACCACTTTATAAATACTCTATTTTATTGCTAGATCAAGAAGAATAGTACAGATGATTATGGTTTTTGTATTGCGGTCATTTCCACAAATTATAATTAAACAATTCTGTGGGGTCTGTTAAGATATTTCTTTGTGACTTGTGTAACAATTTCTTTTCCCTCTACCTGCCATGTAATCCTTCCAATTGTAAATCAGGTGGGAGAGATAGTAAATTTCCAGTTTCTACAGGGGTTACAATCAGCACGCCTTTGTTCATAAGAAGGTTCTGACTGAGAGAAAGGGAAACGAAAGCCTGTTATGTGGTTCACAGATTTGGAACTTTCCCTCTGGTAATTTATGCAGCGTAGACTTGTCACATTAAGAGGGAAATGCCATTGAATTTATGCTTTAATCGTGTGGGGGGGTGGGCTGGAAATCATAAACAAAGAAAATTTTTAAATATATTCTCCTACAATATAGTAAAGTCTGGAACTGAAAAATGCAGCTTTTTTAATCTTTAAAATCACAGTTTCGAGGAATCTGAGATCCGTATTCCTCTGTAGTAAAGTAAGAAACAAAGAAATATCTCTGCATGCTCTCTGCATGACCTTGGGCAAGCGTCACTTCTCAGTGGCCTGGGCAGCAGCAGGATTTATCTTTCACAGAGGTTTATGTGCTGCCAGGTGGGAATAATCACCAAAATAAACACCTCAGGTTTGGAAAACGGCGTTTGCCTTTTTATTGTGCTTGCTCTGGCTCCGAACAGTTGATTTGTTCGGTACCCCACCAAGTCAGAGCAGAAGGGCAGAGGGACGTTTCGGGTGGGATGAACTGTGACTTCCTCAAGGTCTTTCTGGTTTACAAACTGATGTCAGCTTTATAAACAAACCACCAGGGGTTACAAGAATTTAGTTGTAAATATGTTGAGAATCCTCATTTCAGGATTTTTTTTCTCTGCACTTGTTTTCTCTGAAAACTACTGATTCTTTTTTTTAATGTTTCTTTTACTTGGAAAAATATACACATTTGTAGAAATTAAACAAACACTCTTACAAAACTTAATGGATCAAAGAAGAAATTATAAAGGAAATTTAAAATTATTTAGAAATGAATGAAAATAAAAACACAACATACCAAGATATAGTAGTCACAATAAAAACAATGTTAAAGAAAAAATTTATTTACCTTTAAAAAGGATATCACTTTAACAACCTAAATTTACAACCGAGGAATCTAAAATGAGAAGAACAAACTAAATCTAAAGCTAGGTGAAGGAAATAATAAAAATTAGAGAAAAGATAAATCATATAGAGAATAAAAAAGTAGTGAAAATCAATAAAACCAATAGTTGGTTCTGTATAAAGATTCATAAAATTGACAAAGCTTTAGCTTGATGGACTAAGAAAAAGATAGAAACACCAAATTACAAAAAGCAGAAATGAATGTGGGGACATTGCTAATGGTTGTGTAGACATGAAAGGAACTGAGTAGAATTCCATTGTGTAACTATCCCGTAGTAGTTGTATCCACTCATCTATTGATGGACGCTTTGGCTGCCACTGAGCACCTTTTCATGTCTATTGGCCATCTGCATGTCCTCTTTGGAGAGGTGTTTATTCAGGTCCTTTGCCCATTTTTTTAAGTTGGATTGTTTGTTTTTTTGGTGTTGAGTTTTGTAAGTACTTTATATATTTTGGATATTAACCCCTTATCAGATATATTGGTGAATATGTTCTCCTAATCCATGGTTTTTCTTTTCATTTTGTTGGTGATTTCCTTTGCTGTGCAAAACCTTTTTAGTTTGATGTAGTCCCATTCGCTTATTTTCCCTTTTATGTCCCTTGCCTGGGGAGATATATCCAATGAAAAATTTCTATTAGCAATGTCCAAGATTTTGCTGCCTGTATTTTCTTCTAGGATTTTTATGGTTTTTGCTCCAACATTTAAGTCTTTGATCCATTTTGAATTTATTCTTGTGTGTGGTGTAAGAAGGTGATCTAGTTTCATTTTTCTGCATGTATCTGTCCAATTTCCCCAACACCATTTATTGAATAAACTGTCTTTAGCTCATTGTCTGTGCTTGTTTCCTCTGTTGGATATCAATTAACTATAAAGGTGTGGGTTTGTTTCTGGGTTCTCTATTCTGTTCCATTGATCTATGGATGGACCTGGAGAACATTATACTAAGTGAAATAAGCCAGTCAAAGACAAATACCATATGATTTCAGTCATATGCAGAATCTAATGAACAAACTGAACTAACAAGCAAAACAGCAACAGACTCATAGATGGAGAACAGATGACAGCTAGTAGGGGTGGGGAAAGTTAGAGGGTGGAGGGATTGAGCAAAAAGGAAAAAGGACTCATGGGCATGGACAACAGTGTGGTGACAGCTGGGGGGAGGGAAGGACCAGGGGACTAAATGATAATGGAAAAATACAATAAAGACAAAATCAATACAAAAAATCAATAAAGATTAAATTTAAAAATCAATAAAGATTAAATCAAAAAATAAAAAATTTAAAAATAAAATTAAAAGGTTTATCTAAGAGTACTATGAAAAATTATGCATCAATACATTGGCTAACCTCGATGAAATGGGCAAATTCCTAGAAGCACAATACCTACCAAGACTGAATCATGAGTAGGATGTACCATTGAGTATGATGTTCTGTATGGGTTTTTCATAAATATCTTTTATTATTTTAATGTTAGTTCTTTCTATCCTTAGTTTGTTGAGTTTTCTTATCAAAGGATGCTGAATTCCATCAAATGCTTTTCTACATCAATTGAGAGGATCATGTGATTTTTATCCTTCACTGATAGATACGTAGAATAGATCTGATTCACTTTTGAACTTCTTCAGTCTGAAAACTACTATTATTTAACATTAGCAAATTATCAGCCATTATCTTCTCTTGGACTATTATCTTTCCAACTTTCTCTTAATTGCTAATTCTGGAACTTCTGTTACTATATGTTAGATTTTCATTCACTATCTCACATGTCTGTAAGTATTTTTACCTCTTTATCTCACCCTATTTTATTAGTCATAAACTACTAAATCTATTTTCCAATTTACTATCCTTATTGAGTTGAATTTAATGTTCCATATAATGTTTCTTGTCATTGTTAGAAATTTCATTTGGCTCTGTCCCATATTTAGTTTTTTTTTTTCATTGCCATACTGCTTCCATTGTGGGATTTGTACCTTCTTGTATTTCTTTAATAACTTTAAATACTAATATCTGACAGTCACATTTAGATAATTTTTATCCCTAGTTTTTTAAATGTTAATTTTCATGTTTGCTTCATTTGTTGGCTCTTTATGCACTGTTATTATTTTTTATGTATTGTTTGAATTTTTATTGTAATATCATTTCCAGTAAGGGTGGATTTTCTTTGTGGGAGTTGCATGTATTGTGAGCTATAGATTCTGCTGAAACCAATGTTAATGTATCACCTTTCATCTCCCTATCTCATGAGCAGTAAACAATCAGAATTCACAGCATCTGATTTGGAATTGGGATTTTTATTTTACCTAGGTTACATTTTTTCCATTTATGGACCTGCTAACTGACATGTTTCCTGCTGAGTCTCTGGATCTGTGGTTTTTCTAAGCGAGTTTCCACAGGCATTGTAACCAATAGGGACATCAATTCCTCTTGTCTTTGCAGAGGGTTCTGTCTCAGCTCACCATCTTACATGAAGCCAAAACTACAGCTTCTGTTCCCACATGAGCTGCAATACTCCAATCTATCAACTTTATCCCAGATCCCATACCTCTGAGCTACTTCAGTAACAGCATGAAGTTTGTTCTGTCATAGACATTCTGTCATGATGTTTCCCCATCATTTGTGGCAATGACAAAATCCCATTTCTTTCTTCCTGGTGAGTTTGGCTGTTATTTTCCTTATGTATTTTTCTCTTGGAACTCAATATTTTTCCTGGAGAAGTACAGTATTTGTAAGAGCTTTGTAGCAGTACAGAGCAGAAAAGCATTAGCAGAATTTGCCATATATAACCTCTATTACTCACTTAGTAATTAATACAGATATATTTGCAAGTCCTTGATTTTCTATTGTATCATTTTTACTAGCTTAAACTATTTAATTATATTTTTGTGTTCTAATATATACAATTAAATCCCTATTTTGGTTGTTTCCAGTGTTTTTCTTTCTCCCATAAATGTTTCTCATAAAAATATTGCATTATATAATTTTTCACACATTCTGTAGAAAAAAATCAAAGAATATACATAAAATAATAACAGAGTCAAAAAAGTAGAAGTGTCTAGAAAGTAAATAACAATAGTGAAGGAAGGAGTTAACAAATGTGAGAGAATCAACATGTTTTTTTCAATGTTCTAGCAATATCCAAAAGGTTTATTTGTTTTTTAGAAAGAAGCTTGTTGGTTGGTTTGAGACAGCTATGAATAACCCAGAAAATGAAAGAATCTTCTAATAAACCAAGACCAAATTCCTTTACTGGCACTGCATCTCAGAATGTGACCTCTATGCTCTCAGAAGAACATTAATATGATTGAAGTGTGCATCACTTTCCTATTTCTTGCTGCCTTCTTTCTATTTTGAGCTTTGTGGTGGATGCAGTACATTACCATCCACCAGGCACCTCGAAATAGAAAGACATAACTTTATCAGTTTTGAAAAAGGGTAGCAGCAATGATTAGGGCTGAAATGAAGATAAACTTGTTGGAACTAATCCCCTAAACTGTTTATAACACCATAAAATTTACAGTTGCTTATCAAAGCTGAGGCAGTTCAGCACTCTTTACTGTTTCCAGAACTCTCTTTTATCTTGAAAACATTAGACTGAATGGACATAGAAATATTACAAAAATCTCCCCAAAAAACTAAAATAAAATATTTTTTAAAAAATAAAATAAAACAAGCAACAAACCAACTGCAAGCAAGAACACAACACAGAAACCCCAAAATAACAGCCCTGGCTGGGTGGCTCAGTTGGTTGGAACGTTGTCCCATATACCAAAGAGTTGCAGGTTTCATCTCTGGTCAGGGCACATGCCTGGGTTTCTGGCACCATCCCCAGGCTGTGGGCATCCCAGAAACCAATCAATGTTTGTCTCTTACATCAATATTGTTCTCTCTCTTTCTCTCTCCTTCCATCCCTCTGTCCCTCGCTCCCTCCTTATTGTTGGGTGAGGATTAAAAAAAAAGAAGAATATACAATATTCAAGACAAATTGCTAAAATAAAGGAGGGATACTATTTGTTTCTTAATACTAATTTTCCTGGGCAAAAAAAGTCAGTGACATTCATTGGAACTACTCCATCCTCTTTACAATTAAGGTTTTCTTCATAAACCAACAGTAGACCCAAGTTCTTAATTCCATGTTTGTCTGCTTCCTGTGGCCCATGAAGAGCAGGTCTTCTAAGATATTTCAAGTTGACGATCAAATACTTTATAGTCTATTTGAAGGTCCTGGTTTTACTTTCACAGATAATGGAAAACTAAACTGTTTTCGGCTATCATGTGGTTAACTGATTTGATTTTCAGTCCCACAAAATATTCTTCCTGTTTACTTTCAAGTTTAATTAGGTCCCTAGAAAGTTACATGAAGTACAGCCCTGCTGAATCCAATGTAGACAGACACTCTATTTGGTCCATGGAGCTCAGACAAGGTGACTCACCAGCAGAGTCACACTGTCCTCCCAGGTTATTCAGGAAAGCCCTCACATGGGAGATAAATCCTGACCAATTTTGATGTTCTAGAAAAATGTAATTTTAAAGGGAAAGGAAGAAATAAGTTTAAACTTTTATTAGTATAATTATTAAAGGAAATTTTTAAAAATATACTTTAATATCAGATTCTATGTATCAGTATATCTTAGGTCATAGGAGTTTGAAGAAGTATGAGATCAGAGTGGTCTAATTTTAGTCTTGGCTGCCCTTGGGGTAATTCTAAAACCATGTCTACTAAAACATAATCCAGAACCCACTTGCTGAGAGCCTGGTAGGACTTGCCCAGGATCAGGTATGTACATTGGAATAAAAAAACAAAATAAAAAACTCATCATTGATTCCATTGTTTAGCCATCATTGAGAATCTCTAACTTCTGTCATTGCAGAAGACCTTGTTGAGAAGGTATAACTAAATACAACCAATAAAGAATGGATAGAGTTTGGGCTGGTAGATATAACAGCTGAGTAGAAATTAGACATTTCAGGTCACGCATGAATGAAGACAGAGTCAATGTTTTAACTATTTCCTATAAAAAGCCATGCCGACCACCTAGGAGTTTAAATTTTGCACATTCCATAACCAATATTCCACTTCAACCTTTGCTCTCATTTACATTTCTTGCTTTCTTATGATGGTTTATATTCAGATTCAGATTCAGATTTTTCATTTATTAAGGGTCTTTTCATGTAGCAGTCATCCAGACCTCTATATGACTTTTCCCTGAATCTGCCTCACTTCCTCATACTTTAATTGTGTGTGTATATATATGTATATGTATACACAGTCCATCCCAGCCAAATATTATTTAATTGTGTACCATACTTAAGTTCTCATGATACTGCAACCATCAACTACCATACTCCTGCATCCAGGGAAATGGAATGCCATAGAAAAAGCTTTAACAAAAATAAAAATCATCCAATAAAGACAATTCTAGTTATAGATTATGAGTGTCCAATTCTTTAAGTCTAATTTAATTCATGTATGGATTTTTCAGAAATTCCTTATTACTTCCAGTTTGTGGTCCCCATTATCCTTACACACTATTTCACTTTTATCTGTACTACCAATCTTCATACTCTGTCAAAGCTCAGCTCCAAATTGTTTCTCAATTAAGTTGTACAGTACAGATCAAGCTGATTGAGAAGCTTTGAATGTAGGTAGATAAGCACTGTAGATACAACCTCTAGTCTCTGGTTGGCACTCAGAAACATTCCTTTATTAGATAGTCTCTGATTTAAGCTCAAAGTGACCTTATGACATTATCTACTATTTTCCAGAAGTACTGGGAATTTATTTAACTACTTATTTCAAGTAGTTTTGTTCTCAAAATTACCTTTCTTATAGATTCAAGTCATTTTATACTTATTTTTTTCCAAATATGCTGTACATTAACTCTGAAATCTCTCCTCCAGAGCTTGACCATATAATTATGTTGATTGCATTCACACTTCTTTATTTCCAAAATGCACCAGGTAATTGTAGAGGTGCAGCTAGTCTATGCTAGGTTCAAGTTCATTTACTGTGCTAATTAAAGGTTTAACCCTTTGGTATTGGCAGTTTCGTAGCTTTCTCTGCAGATGTGCCTAAATTTTGTAGCATAAAATGAAATTCCTATCACTGGAGCTAAGTTAATAATCAAAACAGAATTATTAATGTCATTTTTTTAAAGATTAAGATGCTCAGATTTGCTGCTTCCACCTCTTGCCACCAGAGACACAGTCACTAAAATCAACTTAATCAGAAAATAGAATATTTTATAGTACCTACCAAACATAAAGAAAATCACATTTCAAAGGAAAAACCTTCTATAGTCTACTAGGTATGGCAAATATGGCAGAACTTAAATAACAAGCTCTTGCAAAGATAATTGTAGTTATAATGGCTGAATACCAAGAATTATTTATAAACAAAGCTATGAACTATTTGAACTTTTATATGTATATGCTGTGCCCATGGAAGCAGATTCTGTATATACAGATAGATGTTCACACTGGATGATCTGAGGTTTGTATCAGCAGAAGTTCTGGCTAAAGAACATACAACTCTTCCTGTGTTTTATGGGCTTTAGAAAGTATATGAGCCAGTTTTGACATAAGCTCTAAGATCACATGATAAATATCACAAAATAGGCAAATGTGTTTCATAAATTTTAGATTTGTTTGTAGATAAAGCTTGCCATTCAGGAGTCCAAAACTAAAAGAAGTTTTCCTTCATCTATTGGCTCTGTCAAACTCTACTAATTTTAATCAGATTTTTTTTTAATTCAGAAAAAGAAAATAAAGTAAGGGGAGAGTGTAATGATACAAGATATTGAGCATATTAAAATATCATTTTAATTAAGGAAGACTGACACTGATGTAGGGAAACAGATTAAATAAAAAGTAATAGGACTGGACGTGCTGTACATGGGATTTAGCATATACACGTCAGTGGGAAAGATGAAGTATCAGTAAGTGTTATTGGGACAAATAGGTAAATAGTAAATAAACTGGTTCCTCTTGTCACCTATTATATCAACATAAATTTTACATGACTCAAATATTTAAACATTAAAAAACAAAGTACTAGGGAAAGCAAAGAAAGTAATCTTTAAGTGAATAATATCACTTCCACATGAAAGAAATAAATGAAAACTACAAAGGAATAACATTTTTACTGTACAGTTTTAAAGTACTGTAGAGCCAACTACAACAAAGAAAAAATTTTAATCTAGAGAATTTAATTGAGTATGTATAGACTCAACTTTTCTCTATATATATTCTTTAAATTGACAATATTTCCACAACTTCACATCTAAAAATTTACCCTAGATATGCAAACATGAGTATGCAAATTAGGTTTACTGAAGCATTATTTGCAATAATAAAAATCCCAAATAAATACTAAGTATATTAGTATATTACTAAATACTAAGTAATAGGAAATCATTTGTTACATTATAATATAACCAAACAGCTAAAAAAATATAGTACAAGCAAATAAATTATGGCTTGGTAGCAGTCAGAAATGAAGGTAGGAAAGAAGGAAGGAAGGAAAGAATAACTTTCACTTTATCTCACTTCTGGTCAAAATGGAGGTGCACGTAGACAAGTTTTGCCTCCTTGTACAACCATAAGAAGGATCACAATTAACCTCAAAACAAAAACACCCAGAACTGCCAGAAAATTGAACTGTATGGAAATCTGACAACCAAGGATTTAAAGAAGCCATATTCACCCAGATGAGTAGGAAGGGTGGAGACAGGGAGCCCAGGTGGAGAGGACACAGTATGGCAATGGCAAGGTGGCAGTGGTGAGGCAGCAGTGGTGAGGCAGCAGTGGTGGTGGCAGCCAGCCGAACAGGCAGTCTCACATTCATGTATGGTGAATAAAACTTGGGAGGGATACCTGGGGAGCAAGCAATCCCAGCCCCAGGCCTGACCATGCAGCCCAGGATCCCAGCACCAGGAAAATACAACCTCATGACTTCTGGCTGTAAAAACCAGCAGAGGTTAGGGCAGTGGAAGAATCTGCCAGTCTCTCAGGAAAGTCCATCTGAAGGGCCCACACAGTCCTAGAACAGACACAAACCCCCCCACTGTGGGAACCACCACCAGGACAACAGCTAAAAGAGTGCCAGTCTCATATAGGAAAGGGTGAAGTGACTGCAAACAGGGCTAGTGCTGAGCAAACCTCCGCCAGCCAGGCAGTGGCACTGTCCCCTCTTCAACCCCTCCCCCACATATAGAGCCACAAAGCAGTGAAATAGGTTGCCCTGCCCTGGCCAATACCTAAGACCTTGCCCCATACAACTTGACAGGTAAGCTAAGACAGGGAATCAAAGCAGCTCTACCTAATTCACAGAAACAAACACAGGGAGATTGCCAAAAGAAGGAGACAAAAAAATATGGCCCAAATGAAAGAATAGAACAAAACACCAGAAAAAGAACTAAATGAAAAGGAGATAGCCAACCTATCAGATGCAGGGTTTAAAACACTGGTGATAAGGATGTTTACAAAACTCATTGAGTACACCCAAAGCAAAAGGGAAGAAATGAAGGCTACACTAAGTGAAATAAAGAAAAATCCATAGGGAACCAATAGTGAAGAGAAGGAAGCTGGGGTTCAAATCAATGATTTGGAACATATGGAAGAAATAAACAGTCAACCAGAACAGAATGAAGAAACAAGAATACAAAAAAACAAAGAGAGCATAATAAGACTCTGAGACATCTCCAAAAGTGCCAACATCTGAATCATAGGGATGCCAGAAGGAGAAAAGGAAGAGCAAGAAAATGAGAACTTATTTGAAAAAATAATGAAAAAAAACTTCCCTAATTTGGCAAAGGGTATAGACATACAAGTCCAGGAAACACAGAGAGTTCCAAACAATTTGGACCCAAAGAGGACCACACCAAGACGCATCATAATTAACATGCCAAAGGTTAAAGATAAAGAGAGAATCTTAAACGCAGCAAGAGAAAAGCAGAGAGTTACCTACAAAGGAGTTCCCATAAGACTCTCAGCTGATTTGTTTAAAAAAACTTTGCAGGCAAAAAGGGACTGGCAAGAAGTATTCAAAGAGATAAAAAGCAAGGACTTACAACCTAGATTACTCTATCCAAAAAGTTATCATTTAGAATGGAAGGACAGATAAAATGCTTCCCACACAAGGTAAAGCTAAAGGAGTTCATCATCACCAAGCCATTATATGAAATGTTAAAGGGACTTATTTAAGAAAAAGAAGATCAAAACTATGAACCTTAAATTGGCAATAAATTCACAACTATCAACAATTGAATCTAAAAAACAAACTAAGGAAACAAGCAGAGCAGAAACAGAATCATAGATATAGAGATCATTTGGAGGGTAATCTGTTGGTGGTGGATGGGAGAGAATGAGGGAAATGGTATAGAGATTTAAGAAGTACAAATTTGTAGGTACAGAATAGACAGGGGGATGTTAAGAACAGTATAGAAAATGGAGAAGCCAAAGAACTTATATGTATGGCCCATGGACATGAACTAAAAGGGGATATTGCTGGAGGGAAGGGGGTATTGTGTGGAGGAGGGCAAAGGGGGAAAAGTGGGACAACTGTAATAGCATAATTAATAAAATAAAAAAATAAAGTTTACCTCTATGTGTAGATAAGATGTCCGATATATTTAATAATGACATCCAGTTTCAGAAAAGCAAGTATAATATAATCAAATGTGTGTATGTAGAGGAGAAGAATATTATACATATTTGTAAAGGAATACATTTTGTGAAATAATATGAAAGAACCTGCACAAAGTGGTTATCGCTGAGGAATGACACTTGCATTGGAGATGGGAGGCAATGATGTACTTCTTCAATTTAAATCTATTTGGACTATTTTATTTTACTCAAATTAAAAAAGAAATTGAAACACTCTAAAGAGGTGGAAGTAAATATAAATTGAGTTCCTCTACTGTTGCCCAATGCTTAATGTCCAGATTATTTTACTTAGATTCTTACCTTTGGCTGACAAGCCCTCTGGCTTTGGGACTACTTGTTAAGTTGCATCAGTGAAGCATGTTTTTGTAGAGTCTGACCCTGATTTTCAATTTCTGTTTCTTCATTAATAACTGCAGTCCAGGCAAGCTAATCCACAACCTGATATGAGGGTAACCACAGAGTGAGGCAATTAATTCTTGGCAGGAACAGCTGCATTCACCCCGCGTGCTCAGTGCAAGCTACGTTTGCCAAGCGTATTACCGCTGCCAAGGCTTTGCATGGGATAATAGCCTTATTCAAAGATTTCTGCCCCCATAGCCAAACCAAGAGCTGCTTTGTAGCACCCTCTTGGCTGACATTGGAATTACAAAATTTTAGACCTGGAAGAGACCTTGAAAATAATTTAGTCTAATATTTTTATCTTGTATGTTGGGAGTCCAAGAGTTGGTGATAATCTGTCTGGTCACTCAGCTAGATGATGACAGAGATGAAATTAATTTTTCCTAACTCCTAGTCAAGGGCTGTGGACACTTGATACGTGGTAATAGAAATCCAATCATTTTCAAAGATGTAGACAGATAACTGTTTTGCCTCTTCCTACTGCTGGTCATTATTGACACTTTCTAACTGAATGGTTTTGATGAAATTTTAATTTTCACATGATGACTCACAACAACTGCACAATCCCTTGCCTTCAGAAAAAGACCAACAGATCTCCATTCTTTTCAGCAAAGATGCTTTCGAGGCATAATGAACAGGAACAAGGGCTGTAGAATCACAGTGTGTAATTTTGAATCCTAGTACCATAACTCACTGGCTGTATAATTTTGGGTGTGTTACTGAATCTTTTGGTAGCTCAGTTTTCTCATATATAAAATGGGAAAAATGATAATCTTATAGGGTGGTTATGAGAATTGAGTAAAATAATTCATGTAAAAGTTAGAAATATACCTGGTATATGAAGAGTACTCAATAATTATTGTACTAGCTTTTTCTATCACTAATACTATTATTGTTATTAGTTCCTAAAATTTTTGCCTGTTCTCCTATTTTGAGTGTCTGATCCAAACTTTCATGTAGATTATTGAAATGACTTTCCACCTTCCTCTCCTGACCACAATCTTTCCTTATTTTTTCTCACCATTCCCAGTGCTGTTCCCATAAACTTTATATAATGTCAAGTATGATGATGTTACTGCCCTTGTAAAACCTTTCAATGGGTTTCTATCATCTGGTTAAAAGGTAAACTTCCTGGCATGACACTCAGTGCCACTGGGTTTTGAGAGAGCTAATAGGTCATTGTAAATCAGCAGTCCCTCTCACCTCATGCATGATAAAATTGTAGGGAAGGAAGAATGATAACTTTTTGCATGGCTTCTTTCATAATGTGAATTAATGACATTAAAGTGTTGTCTTGTGTAAAAGTTTTAAAGATACTAACATTTGGGTTCATAGGTTATTGAAAAAATTGTCTTTTTAATATAACTAATTTATTGTATTTAGATTCAGTAGGCCTAGAGAGACTGTGCAATAATGTTAAGATGATACCACACTTATTTGGTTAAATTGTATATTTTATAACCTTTCTCAACAGGGTAGGAGGCTAATGGTAGCACTGAAAACCCTTAAATATTGGTATAATCATCTCCAGTCCAGAACTTTCTTCTCAGATGTCTGATATGAAAGCTACTGGATATCTCCACAGGGAGACAGAACAGATATTTTAAACTTGACAATGAAATACTACTCCACCTCCTTTATTCTCTGTCCCTATGCCAAGCATTAGTAAGAACCCAGATGCCCCAATCAATACCTCAAAACTCAATCATTCACAAATTCCTTTCTGATTGCTTTAAAAACTGTTCTGTTTTCTCCCTTCTAACAATCATTACTCTTATCATGCCTCCAAGTGCTCATCATTTCTTGTCTGGATGATTGCAATGACTGTGCAAATCTCCCTACTGCTAGGATTATCCCACTTGAATCCATGCTCTCCACAGTCACCTAAATACCTAAAATATAAATCTGATCCCTTTACTCCCCTGCTCAAAATCTTTATAGTTCTCTCATAAAGCTTTATGACAAAATCAAAACTCCTCAATCTAAGATGTAAGATCTTTCATAAATTTTCTCCAATCTACTTCTTTTAACTTATTCTCATTTCCTTGAATGTATTCTTTACTCCATCCATACCTAAGGAATTGTATTTCCCTGAATGTGCTGTTTCATGCTCTATGCCTTTGTACTCTTATTTTTTTAATCTGAAATATTACTGTATCCTTTCCCTACTGCTACCATACTCATTCATTTAAGTCCTTTCTGCACATTTTTTAAAAGTAGTGTCATTGTCCCTCCATTTCTAGGGAGCCTTATTGACCCACATGAATTAAAAGGTATTCTGTGCTCTATTAATTCTCCTGCGAGTACCCATTTATAACACCTACTGCACTTTCCTAAAATTATCTTGTGCTCCTTGAGGCTAGGGACCACGAGTTATTTATCTTTGTGCTCTGATGCATTCACAGTGCCTGGCAAGCGGTCTGTAAGGAAACGCTATGTTCACCATGGCAGTGGCAGCAGGAGTTAGGGAGCAGTTCTGAAAGGAAAGAGAAGTCTGAGCATCTCTCCACTTTGAGGATGGGCTGGGCTTGATTACTTTATAAAAACAAGGAAGTTTCCTTATATGGACACATGTTTTCTTATAGAGACTCAAGAAATACATGTTGAGTGAATGCATGCATGAATGAGTGAATGACAAGAACTGAGTTCTATTGGGAAAGCATATTCTTCCAATATATCAGCCCCTTCCCTGGCTGCATGTTGTCAGATTCTACAAGAAGGACATCCCAGAGGAAGGGCTCAATTCTAAATCTGTTGTAATATAGACTATTCACAGCCTGTGGAATCAGAGGATTCTAAGTACCTACATGGCCACCTCAGGGGGCTGCTGAATTTTCAATAATTCTCATAGATGATTATGAGTAAAAGATAGACTTTATCTCCCAGTGCAGTGGTGAAGGAAAAGAGCATTTGCTTAACCACAAAATACTGTTGAGGATTCTTCTGTTCCCTGTCAATACCGACCCCTTCCCACACTTAAAAATATTGAAACCTAGAGATTTAAACTTTTTCTTATTTACCTGAGTTAAATGTGTCTTATTTTTATTCACCAAAGAGGTTTAGTAAGGTAAGAGTGCTTTTATAGCAATTACCCAAGCCTTGCTTTGGCACAGAGAGTGTCCTATGTGAGGAAGAAAAATGTATCACAACTGAAAATACCATCACAGATTTTATGAGATTTGGTACTGGTTTGAAAAGGACTGTTTCTCTTTATGTACATAAATCTTCTCATACTCAGGGAAATGGATGATGCCCTATAAACATTTTGATGGATGTTATTCACTTAGAGAAAAAAATAATCTGTGTAGAATTCTTGTTAAAATGCTGATACAAATGTAATGTTCTGTTTAACAATGACAAAAAAGAGGTAAGCCTCTTTAATGTTAAAAGTCTATGGCTCTCAAATAAAAGACGCAAAGCAGGTTTTGTTAAAATTACTTAAATTATTTAAGTTCACTTAGTTCAATTTACTCTCCCCATCCTAATTATCTAATTTATTTCTCTATTTTTCACAATCTAATTTCCAAACCATAATGACTATGCTAATTATTATTCTGTCCTTCCCAGTAAGAGGTACGTTCCATGAGAGCAGAAACATGTTTCCATTTTTTCTGCCCACTGCTGGATCACCATGGCACTGTGCATCCTGAAAATGGTGGGTTCTCATTAAATTTTTGTTAAGTAAATAAATGGAATTTTTTGAAATAAAAGGTATAGAAGTTAGGAGGGAAAGAAACCACCCCCACCCGTCCAGTAAGTTGAACAGGTCGTGTTCTATTAACCTGTTTCACCCACCCAGCAGAGGAGGCAGGTGACAGAGCTAACAGAACATCCACAAAGCCGTTCCCACTAAGGTAGCTGCACGGCTGTGATTTTCAATTACCTGTATTTTTGGAATAGATTGTACAATCCCAAGCCTGAAAGAATAAAATTTCATTGTTATTTTTAGAAGTATTGTGCAGAATTGTCTGAGGAAATCTGTTTAATATGCAAATATGTTTAACCAGAAGTAAGGAATATTTTATCACAATGGTTCCTGAGAAAAGTTATTCGTTGGTTTTTGAATGTACCAGCACTTTCAATTCAGTAAGTCTTTGCTAAGTAGCTGCCATTCATGAGGCAGAGTCCTGAGTGGTACA
>CM052539.1:36169411-36201615 GCA_028533065.1 Trachops cirrhosus
CACTTTCAATTCAGTAAGTCTTTGCTAAGTAGCTGCCATTCATGAGGCAGAGTCCTGAGTGGTACAGGAGAGAGCATTAACATTATCCTCTGCCAGTCTTTTCAAAGGCGCTTTTTGTTCATCTGTGTTGGATCATCCTTATTTCTTTAAATTGAAAATGTCAACTTTTTGTTAAATTTCACTGTGGCATACTGAGATGGAGCAGGACCCTCAGAAGTCATCTCAGAATTTTGTGCATTGTTGGTTTCTGTGATCAGGACATCATATTTGAAACGCTTCTAAGCCCAGCCTGCATATATGGGAAAACCTCATAGCAAATTGGATTTTAAACCAAAAATGTTTAAAGCAGAATTCTTTTTGGGGGGTGGTGAATGTCAAAGGTTAATAGAGGCTCTTGTCGATCACTGTCTCTATATTAATGTATGATTAAGTCCTCTGGATGTGCAGATGAAAATATCAGTGCCTTGTGACTACAGAGAAGACAAATTTAATTGCTCTATTGAATTCAGGGCAATATGTAAAGATAGTTTGCCTCATTATTACAAGTCATCCAACCTATATGAATTCTGAAACTTGAATCATTTATTTTTAAAGGTTTTTTTAAACGATTTTATTTATTTGCTTTTTAGAGAGGGTAAGGGAGGGAAAAAGAGAAAGAGAGAAACATCAATGTGTGGTTGCCTCTCTCATGGTCCCTACTGGGGACCTGGCACAACCCAGGCATGTACCCTGACTGGGAATCAAACTGGTGACCCTTTGGTTCACAGGCTGGCAGTCAATCCATTGAGCCATATTAGCCAGGGCTGAATCATTTATTTTTTTTAAAAGTTCTGCAATGTCTTATTGAATACCTAGCCAGTATCAGGTCCTGACTGCACGGTGTAACTCAGTAGAGAAAGAGAGAGAGAGAGAGAGAAAGAAAAAGAGAAAGAGAAAGAGATAAAAAAAAGCTATTACAGTATAATGTGACAGGGTAGTTCAGGAGCACCTAACAGGGTAGGTGGGGCCAGCGAGGTTGCCCAAGAGCAAAGAGTAACTGAAAAAGAGTAGCCAGGCAAAAGGAGGGGAGACAAAAACAAGCCATATTTAAGGAATGGGAAGGTTGAATTGTGTGAGTATTGTATTTGGAAAGGAATTAGGGAAGGGGGTAAGGCACGAAACCATGATAAAAAATTTAGACTTTTTTCTAAGGGAAGCAGGGAACTGTTGATAGATTTATCAGGGAGAACAGTGTCTCCAGATTGATGAAGATCCCAGGCTGTTCTGTGCAGAAAGGCTGGTAACAACTGACAGAGAAGGAAGGGAAGCTAGTCAGATGGCTGTTGTCATCACTCAAGTTGATGATGATGGTGGATTCACATAGAGAGGGGGCAGTGGAAAGTGAGAGAGCTGGTGGATTTATATAAGAGGTATGCAAGGTATAGAATAGACAGGAGGAACTGAGGGACAAGACGTGGGGGAAGACAAACAGAGGTTTAAAAGTGATATCTGGATTGAACGTGTGTGCTAGTGTTCACAGAGCTAGTGGTTATTCCCATGTTTTGGCAGTGGCAAGAAGCAACATTGTTCTAACTCCGAAGTCTGTAGGGATGAATGCACACCAACAGAGCAGCTTCTGCATATGCCCTTGCCTCTCCCATTGCATCATCATTCCTGGAGAGAAGGCAGTTCAGAACAGTGCTGGGGAGTGGCCAGTAAATAATCTGGACTTTCAACAAATCACCCTGAGGTCGAAAAAGTGGTGATGACTAAGGCAATGAAAAATCCAAGAAGAACAAGGCAAAATTTGGTGAGAGTGTTTTTATGAGTAGCTTCCCATTCAAACTGAAGATATTTCTGAGGGGAATTGACTTTGTATAACTTGAGGCTTCAGAATACTCTATTCATCTTAGTATTTCAAACATAATAAAATGAAGTATTAGTTTGACGCATGATTATATTTAACAACTTCTAGTTCACTCAAGGTTTTTACAATTTGAATGTTAGGTTTAAAATGAAGTCAGATATTTTCTATAGCCAGATAAGAAAAGGGGAGAGTTGAGTGAAAAGAGATTGGGTTTTTAAAAATAATTTTTAAATTACAGTTTGCATTCAATATCATTTTGCATTAGTTTCAGGTGTGTAGCATAGTGGTTAGACAAGCATGCATTTTACAAAATGTTCCCCCCAATATTTCAAGTGCTCATCTGGCACCTTTCCCTCAAATCAGTTTTAGGGAAGAGAATGGTGATAGCCATAAGTCATAAGAAAAAGTCAGTTTTAGTTGATGATATTAGAATTATTTCCTAAGATTTTAGAATGACTGTCAAGATTTTCATTCCATAAAATGGCCAACAAACTGTACTAGTTTGATTACCTGTGCAAAGCACAACAAATATTCCTCATTTATTCATTCATTCGTTTATCTGACAAATGCCTACTGAGTACTCAATATGAACAAACACTGTTAGAATTTGGAGTTTAAAGACAAATAATTGTTATTTTCCCAAGTGGGTCAGGAGTAGGGTCACATCTCCAGTCACACATGCTGTCCTTCTCCCTTCACTTTTTTTTTAAAAAAAAAGACAAATAATTGTTATTTTCTCTCAAAAAGTAGAAGGGTTCTTAAAAGAGAACAGCCACTAACTCCACGATAACAGCATTATGTTGTATATACTGTGATCAAGAATGTGCCAACTAGCAGGGGGAACAAGGGCATGTTTTAGCAATACAGCTTAATCAGATGAAGAAGCAGGGAGTGAGAAGAATAAAAATTTTAAAGTAAGAAATCTACAAGCTCACAAGCGTGATGTTCAAGGGCACTACAGAAAGTTCCGAATAATGAAAACAAAGCTTATGTGAGGACAATACTGGAAAATGAGCCTGAAATCGCAGGCTGGATCAGACGTGTTATTAAGAGGCTTATGCCAAGCAAAGGGGTTTGATTTTATCCTGAAAGCTATGGGGAATTACTGAAGGATATTAAGCAGAGAAGTGACATAATCCAATTGACATTACATTATGAAAGTTGGCAGTCAGACAAAAACAGACAGCAGCCAGTTTTGAGGAGATGGAGAATTGTGTTTGCAAAACATTTACCGAATATAACAACATGTGCAGGTCACATGAGATGAATTACAAAACTTAACTACAGTAAAGAATACACAGAGCATCACTAAGAAATCTTCTGACAATAGGAACAGATCTATGCTAAAGAAAAACAACAGAAGAAGAGTATTAACAATGGAAAGGCCAAGTATAAAAAATAAATATATGGAAAGCAGTCTGTGGACTACTTCCTAAGGTGTTATAACCAGCTGAAGTAAATGGTTTAAACCTGATCTGGCCAGAAACTGCTATTAGATCTTAATCCCCAGCAAATGCCTGTGGTCTTACTGTTAATCTCACACATTGAGAAAAAATAACGAAAGGTGTATTGGGGTTTTAGTGGGTCATTCGAATGTAATTGCCGGTGTGGAAACGCTTCCAGATACAATTAGTTCCTACTATAACTATCTTGCTACACAAACACCTAAAGCAGCCTGGTCTTAGTTTCACATATATTTAGCTGAGAGATAATGAAAATTTATAATAATCATGGAGGAACTTACATATCAAAATCATGCTAATTCCCTTCCTTAAAGGCCATATGCTTATAAACAATGCTCTCTAATAATTCAATGCATTTACTCAAGCAAGTTAGAAAATTCTAAATTTTATGAAATTTTCAAACAAGCATAGCAGGAACAATTGGCTGAAAGTGAATTAGAACAAATAGGGAAATACGTGCAAAAATGTAAATCCTGTATCTTATTTTTTCTCTTATTAGTTTATTTTTATTTCATTGTTTTTTATTTAAAAACATAGAGATATACATACGTTGTTTAGGAACTCAATAGAAAGTAATAAAGACTTACAAAGAACTGTGACGTTCCATATGGAATAGCTAATATACCAACACAGGAAAAATAGTCATCAGGAATGTTCATTCCGGACCAAGCAACAATCCAGTCAACTTTTTTTATCTCTATACACTTGCTATTTACTATATTTTTGAACTTATTAAATATTTGTCAATCTCCTTATGAATTCACCTTGTTCTCTAATTCCTTCTGCTTCTGAACGTGGGTCAGCATATGACTTATCCGGGAACCTGCTTCAAAGCCCGCACCAATGCTTCTTCCTGCAGATTTCTAATGAGTCGATGTCACAGTTTTCCCATTACAAGAGTGGTCATTTTAAGAGGGAGTCTGAGTGAGCTGCTATGACCTTCAGAAATGGGTGGAAAAAAAGTTTTTTACTGAGAGTACTATGGCAGTGGTCAGGAAAATACGCAGCAACATAGGGGAAGCATGATTTGTGGAACACATCGTTTTATATCATCCAAACAACTGAGTCACATAATTGAGACTTCAGAATAAAAATTGGGCAATTCTTTTAATCTTTCTTAAAATGTTGACTCCTATGGATCATAGCAGCCAATATTTTTCTGGACATTGAAAAAACAGTTTTGTTGAAATATAGTTTATATACCATAAAATTCACTACTTATAAATAATGTAAATTCATTGATTTTAGTAAACTTAAGAGTTATGCAACTATCATCACAATCCAGTTTTAGAATATTGTCATGTTTTATTGTTTATCATTTGGCAAAATGGATGTGTTTGAGACCTTAATAAACAGAATGGGTCAAGAGTGTCAGATTAATCCTAGGCACGGTCTACCACTGGGCTCAAACAACGTGAGGCTATCTGGTGAGTAGGTGCATTGAATTGCTAAAGTGGCTGTCCCTTAAGGAAATTTATTCCGAAGGAAGAAACAGCCATAAATAACCAAATTTTTCAAGCAGCAATGTGTTAGGCAGCACAGGGACCCATCCGTGCTTCTGACTCCAACCTGATGTATATTGCTAGAGATCTGTTACTTCCTCCACTCCCATATTTGATTCACGCCCAGTGGCTTTTTGCCTGGTATACACAGGGTGAGGGAAAGTAGGTTTACAGTTGTGCCTATGGAAAATAATACAACAACTAATAAATAACAATACAAGAATAAACTCTGTTTTGCATACTAACGGCTATAAACCTACTTTTGCTCCACCCTGGATTAGGCACTAAACAGGTATTTGTGGACTGTAAAAAAATTTTTAGTAGGATAACTTGATTTATGTAAAGGGGTACAAAGAGCAGGGCAGGTTTTGAGACAACAGGGAATGTAGCACAACTAATAGAATAGATCACGATAAGGGAAAGGGGCGTTTTCATGCACTCTGCAAAGAGACACTGAGCAGCTTGGGCACAGGACAGTTGCATTAACAGGCTACAGGAAGAAACCACCTTACCTGAACAGAAAGAACAGTACCTGTGAATAAAGTTGAACCTAGAAGCTGTGGTTTGGTGAAGGATCAGAGAGGAGTTATAGTGAGTGTGTCATCGAATTGTCCTGAACATATCAGTGTGTTTGGAGAGTCTCAGAGACCTGCGAGGAAGAAGAGACCCTGCCCTCCTTCTCCACTTCACTCTGTTCCATCCCTGCTCTTGCCCATCGGGCTGCTGCCATAGGAGCTCTTTTCACTGATCTCCTGCCGTGATAAACGGTTTCCTACTCAGAGCCGTTTTGCTAGCTATTTCCTCTTCATAAAATGTTCTTTTCTCCTATATCTTGGAGGTGAGCCTCTGTTTTCAGATTTCATTTGGCCTCCTGATGGCTCAATCTAAAATAAGCACTCACACAATTTTTATCGTATCACCCAGTTTATTTTCTTTACTGTATTTAGTATACCATATTATATATACAGGGTTTGGCAAGATGAAGTTTATAGTTATAAGTATGCAAAACACAGCTTATTCTTATATTATTTATTAATTATTGTATTATTTTCCATATGAACAACTGTAAACCTACTTTTGCTCCATCAAGTTATGCTTATAAATATACACAAGATATATTTATATATAAACTTATATATAGTGTATACTTAAAAATATGTACATATCTTGGTGCCTAATTTATATAGTGTGTATATATATATATGTGTGTGTTTTTAGAAGTATGACTTGAGGGAAGTAATAACAAAGCAACACTACTTGGATTAAAGCTTCATGGTTATCTTATAAAAATGTAAAAATGTGTTGCTAAAGACTTTCTATAATACCTCCAAAGGTGTCACCCAGCTCTTCTGTTAAACAAATCCAGTAAGAGAAGATTTGCTATCTCCTAGGTCAAGCCATTCTGTAGTGAATGGCTTGAAAAATGGCTTGAAAAATGGCTAGAAAAATGGAAGGATTCTATTTTTTTTTTAATTTTCTCATATTGATATGAAATGTTTCCTTGTAACTATACAACTAATTCTGCTTTTTTCCCTCTGAAATTACATAAAATAGATATACATACCATATTTACATATTAGTTTTTTCCAGTATTTGATGGAATACGGGTTATTGCAAATTCAATCTTTAAACGAGACTGAAAACATTATAATGTTATAGGAAGATGGTTTCTTAAGAATTTATTAAAATAGCTGGGAAACAGTAACCAAAGCAATGACATTATCAGATAAAGAGCAAACAAAGATTTACTGATGTCACTGAAGTGGCTGGTTGGTCCTCGATATTGCTGTCATAGAAATGGGGTGGGGAGGCTTAGGCATATAAGGTAGAGCAGATGAAAGTTCGAGAAATTGGGTTTGCCTGGTGCCTGGTAGGCTCAAGTTTTTATTTCGTAGTTTATTTTAACGGAGGGTGAAGAAACATCAACCACTGAAAACAGCTCAAGGCTTTCAGAGCTATTTTTTAACTTACATGAAATTTTGTGCCAAACTAATATCTTTCTACTGGCTTGCTGCATTGCATTGAGATTAGAGGGATGATTTCCATCATATGAGAGGAAAAAGAAACAGTCTGTGAAGCTATTTCCAAACAGATTCCATCACAAAGGGATCAGAACAGTGTGAACACTTTGTTGAGTTTCATGCTTTTTCTAAAAATGTTAGTAGAATGGGTGAAATTAAATTTTTTTCTTCAAGTTAAATTGTATGGACAAGGTTCTCGACTATTTCTATAATGACAACCCATGAGACATTCAATTTGGTTAATGTGTGTTTGGTGAGTACTGAATGTGTCTCAGGCCCTGCTCTGCCTACGGAAAGTCAACACAGAGGTATAGTCCCTGCTCTCAGGAGGCTCACTGAATGGTGAGGAAAACAGGACCAAAAGTGAGAAAGTAGTACTGTGCAAACACAGCCGTGAATAGGGTTACTGAGGACTGGCCCCCATGGAGCACGCACGAAGGGCATCTGTCCCAGTCTGAGAGGCTCAGGGAAAACTCTTCGAGAACATGATGTCTGATGTGAGACTTGAAGGAGGAGAGGAGTTAACTAGAAGGAGAGTGGAGGATGTGAATGAGGCTACAAACACTGGGTCAGCCAGAAAGCCTGTATGTTTTTTTTTTTGTAAAATAAAAGACACATTTTTCATTTTCACCAATGACTTTGTTGATTTGGATATTTTGAGTATGTCGGCTATCTCCTGTGTGGTAGAATGTCGATTGTTCTCAATTAGTGTCTTGATTTAATTGCTATCAACTTCAATTGTTCTACTTGACCGTGGAGCATCATCCAGTGAGAAATGTCCAGCCCGAAACTTCGCAAACCACTTTTGACAAATTCAGTCAGTCACAGCACCTTCTCCACACACTGCACAGATCTTTTTTTTTTTTTTTTGCATTTCAGTTGTGTTTTTACCTTTGTTGAAATAATAAACCATAATATGCAAAAATTTGTGTATTTTCTTCCATCTGCAATATTAAAGTAGTTACATACACAAACATTCACCAGTTTGGTAAGTTTTTTTTTAATGCACACTGATGTGACAGCTATCTCAATACAATCTAACAAAATTGTTTCGAATGAAGTTAAAGACAACTAAGCACTACTAGAGCCATCTTACAGAAAACAATAAAAGGACTTTTTGGCCAACCCAATAAAAGATACTTTCACACCTTGAGACACAGCAAGCAGTTCAGTGTGGCTGAAGCACATGTATGAAGCTGGGAGGGATAATATTATAAGGCTAGACAGATGAACAGAGAGAAGATCATGAAATGTTCCATGTTTGGTGTAAAACCAAGGGAAAAAAGCCAATGAATTCTCATTCATATGATCTGATTTCAGGTGCTACTGTACCTATGCAAGACTTCATATTTTCCTATGCTATATTTCACCATTTCAGTAGTATGAAACACAATAAATAGTAAAATGAATGAATAAATGAATGAATTTTGAAACTTGATTCTCCTAGTCCTCTAAAATCAGATAGATACTTGTTAGTCAATTTCTTTATTTAACAGTTCAGTCTTCTTAGTTTTTCTATTAAAAAGAACAGATTATTTGTCTTTAGCAAACATTTATTACAGAAGGGAACACAGACATGTTAATAATTGCAGGAGCTTCCATTTCTAACCAGGATTGAGGAGCTTGTGACAGAGCAATACTTACACACACTTACACTTCCCTAGAAAAGCCACGAGAGAGGAGGAGTGAAGATATGATGAGGAGGGGGAGGAAGAGAAGGGGAAACTTGTTGCAAATCAAGTATGTAACTATGATAGGGATCCTCAGCCCATATACTATGAGTGCACAGTCAATTACCATGTTGGAGGATTAGGGCAAGGGCCCAGGAGGAAAGGCTGCCACAGCTGAGGACTAAAGAAAGTCCAGGTTTTTGGAGGGAAGGGATGCTCATTTAGTCAAGCTCAGCATTCTGCAGTCTTTTTTATCTGGGACATTTGCTGAATCTTAGGTTGGGTGAGTTTGGATAGGTAAAGGTTAAGATAACATGCAGATATCAGCTGCCAAGAAAGTGAGAATCCAGCCAAGATTTCAAGCAATTTCATTATGAAAGAAAACTTGTAATTCAGAGCCACCATGAAAAGAACTTGGTACTCAACCTAAAATCTTATTTGGAACCTTGGAAGCTGCACTCTAGGAGCAGGGGCTAAGCAGAGGTACGACTAGCCTAACAGAGCGTGTACTCCGGCAGGGAGACACCTGATGAGGTCCAGGTGACCCACCTGATACGAACCATCCACCTGTATGAAAACAGAGAGAATACCTTGGGGAGAAGAAAACAAACTTTCTAGAAATTCTACAATTCTTCCAGACATGTTTCAGGTTAAATATAGGTTAGAAAGCAAAGAAACAGGACAAAAAAGTATGTATATATCTCAACATCCAAGATATTGAGGTTATCAGACATCAAATTTAAGATAATGATGGTTAACATGCTCAAAAAATAGACAAAGTGTCCCTAAAAGTGAACGCAAAATGAAGACCTTTCTGGTAAAACAAAATTGAGAGAATTTATCAGCAATAAACTCTAAAAGAAAATATAGAAATTTTAAGGCAAAAGAAACATTATCTCTGATGGAAATACTGAAATGTAGGCAGTAATGGAGAAAAATGGAAAAGATATGTGGGTAAGTATAAAGTACTATAATCTGTACAAGATGAATGACAGTCATTTTATTGAGTTTAATATATTTGTAGAATTAAAATACATTACAACAAAATCACAAAAGTGCAGTTAAGTTTACAATTCTGGTATTATCTAGGAGGTGGTATAAGTACTAATTTCTCTAGAATCAAATAAATCAGGATACATATTATAATCTCTAGTGACACTAAAAGAATAGTGCAAGAATATATAAACTAGAGACTAATAGATTGGTGATTTTATTATGAAATAAGAAAAAATATTTGAGTAATCAAAAAATAAGTTAGGTAAGGAGAAAAAACAAACATAACCTGAGTGGAACAAATTTTTAAAAATAGTAAGATGGTAGATATTAATCTAAATATATCAGTAATTATATTAGTTCCCACTCTGGGAGGTTACCTCCCTTATAAACTACAGGTCTCTGCCTAGGGGAGAACACACACTGAGATTTGTGGATTCTATCCTGCCAGGTAGAGGGAACCCCAGTCAGGAGTGGCTGTGCAGAGCCACGTGGGAGATTGAGTTATGCTGCAGGCAGGGGATTCATTGGGATACTGTTGGGCTATTTGAGAGGCTGCATAAATCAGCCCCTTCTCTAAAGCAATGAGAAATAGGACAAAGGAGTAAGGTAGACAGTAGACGCGAGATAAAGCATCCCTTTATCTCTGACAAAGGTCACATTGGAGAAGGTGACACATCTTTAGGCAGATGGGCTTCCTGTTAATGAACCTCAGACTTGGATGAACCCCCACAGTGTTCTGGCAGTAAGAACTACCCACTGCAAACATGGCCTGCCCCTAGGGAGGCAGAGCAGAATCCCTATATACAGGCTGGAGAAAAAGAGGTATTGATTCCTAGTAATACAAGGAACACAGGAAAAAGCTTTGCTGAAAATCAGCATTTGAGCTGAGGCTTGGTGGATGAGCAGAGCTTTGGTAGGTGTAGACAGAGGTTACATGTGAGATAGTGCTATGGAAATGTTTAAATGCTAAACCAAAGTTATTACTACCATTTAGAAAATAGTAATAGGACATAGATTATCTAATGGAGTGTGCAGACAAGATTTTGAATTACTTATGCATCCCTTCTTAGAAAGTTAAATGGAATTCAGTCTTATCAACTGGTAGGTAGAATTCTGAGCTAGAACACAAATATGTAATACAGTTCTCCACATTTTTTCTCTACAGCCAAATTCATATTCATCAAATCCTTCCCCCTTGTTGCTGAGCAGGAGGTACAAGAATACATTAAAATCATAAATATTAGCATAGTAGAATTTGCAGGTCAATCCATCCTATTATGAATGCAGTTGCACAGGTCTAACCTGTGTTCTTGCCCACACTGTGCAGGCTGGAATACTTCCCTGGGTGGATAATGAGCACCAGGAAAGGCAGCAAAGGCTTGCAAGCATTGTCTTTTCTTCTGTTCTTGTTTACGTGTCCCCACATTTACTGTTGCCTGCACATATGTGCAGGTACCTGTGTGAGTGAAGGCAGTTAATCACTCCCAAAACACACACACACACACACACACACACACACACACACACACACACACACAATATCTACCTAGAAATACACAGGGCATAGATACAACCCCAAGGTAAGAATACAGTGCACTCTTCCAATACTTAAAATACAAATTATTTTTTCTTTCATTTTTAAGGTAGAATGTAGTCCAACATCCTTTTTTAAAAGAGTTTTATTTTGTTTAGTTTTATTTAGTACACTTGATCAAAGGAAATTTCAGAGCAGAAATAACATAAGATCCTGGCATTTGTGAGCACTTTCTTCTCAGACTATCCCGAATCAGCACCTGTGGCTATCAGATGCCTCAAAGCTTCATTAGTCTCTTCTCTCTGGCTGCCTGCCTGTCTTTTGACCGTTTCACTGCTAATTAGCCGGAGAGCAGGTGGAAAGGGAGATGCTGCTAATCTCTATTCACTCTCTTACAGTTCTGGTTTAGAGAGGGGATAGATAAATATGGACAAAGTATGGTACACTGCAGTTTTAAAATTTTATTGGTATATTGATATTCAGGCTTATCTTATAATGTGATATTCTTGGTGATCAATCTTTTGATTCAATTCACTTTCAATAATTCATTTGATGACCTGCTTATATACAGACAGCAAATGAGTAATTTAAAATGTGATAAATGACAGGACAAGAAGAGCAGGGCCACCCAGAGGCATGAGGACACACAAAGAAATTCAAAGGCATTCACAGAGCAATGGAACTCCCGTTTTCCCCATATCTTCCTGGTTCTCAGACAAAGAAATGGTGAGAATTCATGATTGATTTGGAGTAATGACTTAGCTAATGACCTGCTTTTTAAATAAGAAGCTGAGATTTTTCACTTGCTGACCAATCTCTCAGAAGGCCCTTTGATAGTTCAGTACATTAGGTTTATTCAATAATCACCTCCCATCAGGCTGTTAAAGAGCCAAGCTACAAGTGTATTCCAATTAAAATAAATTTTATTATTGAGAGAACCACAGAAGGGTGGTAATGTAAGGACCTTTGGAATTATCACCCTAATGTATGAATGACAAAAATTAGGCTTAGGTATTTAAGTGATATTTTGCCAAAATCAGATAGCTGAGTTGGAATCTCAGTCCTTCGACTCCAGTATATGGCATGGTATATGCGTTATGCCCCTTCCGGTGAAGCTTCCAGAAACTCTATAACCAGCCTAGATGAGGCTAAGCACATACATAATCCTTTGGATTTAATTTCAAATCATTAATTTAAAACTACTATATGTCCTCATAAAATAAATTAAAAATGAAATGTACCCGTAACTCTCTTCATATCTCCAGACTGTCATGCGATGACCTAACCCATCACTGGTTTTTGATAGGTTCATATAATGTTTAGGGACTTTAAAGTTTGTTCTCAATGAATTTAAAGGGGGGGTTTAATGGTTGTTGCTCTGTTTTATCAGGCTCCCTACTTTTAAAAGACTTTCTGGTGTAGAATTATTATCTAAAGTGTATGTTGAACTTGCCCATCTCTGAATTATGGAATATGCTTTTTTGCTATTTGTTGAAAATGATGAACCAGTCAAACAATTTTGTCAATTTTAAATAGACTGACTTTATTATTTTAAAAAGTTTTAATAATAAATTTGATAACTAAATAAAAAGTACTTTATAAAGTGTTTCTTGTCAGAATTATCTTGTGTAAATGTTAAGAGTTATCAAACTGGTTGCTCTTTGTCAAAATAACTGAATCAGTATTATTATTTCCATTAACTTATTTTGTAAGGTGAAGAGCTCTGAAAAAGGAGCTATTTTTAAGCCAACCCTGAGTATATTTCTTCTTTCATCCTCCTTCCTAATTTGTAAGGTCAATGATACCGACCAACCTCGTTGACTAAATAGCAAATCCTATCTCTGTGACATTAGCTTATCTAAACACATTAGGGAAGCTCAGCAGGCCTGTTTCATGGAAATTAAATTAGTGAATAACTTTGTGATGAGAAAATCATGAGGTCATGGCCACTATTGCTTTAAAACTAAATGATCAAATCTTTGGAAGAGTTTGTTTTTGCTCTTTCCATGATAAGACCACAGTGGTCCTCTCAGATTTTGGCCCTCAGAGCATCTCCAAGACCCAGGAGGTAAGAGCAATGGCAGATGATGGGGTTGGAGGTGGTTTGATAAAGTATGAAATAAGCAATAACCTTTCCTTATAAGGTTTAAACATGCCTCCTCTGCAACTGAGCAGAATTCTGTAAATTATAACTATTACGTCTTTAGATAATATTCTTAGTACAGACACCAGAGACTTGTGTTTATAATGTCAGTATAGCTTGTTAAATTATATACAAATACTTCCATAGAGTAAAGTAGTTGTTGGGAGTCACATCAATTTAAAGAATAATTTTATATGGATATTTCTTTTACTCTCCATTGGAAAAACTTGTATGTAGTGGATGCTGACTCTGGTTGTGAAACTGAAATCTGAGATATGAACAGTCCTGGGATGACCATGTATGAAAAGAGTGGTAACCGTAGCTCGGGCCTGTCCTGTGGGTTCTCTCGATTTCCCTTTCCCATCTTCACGGGAAGCCCTTTCCAACGGTTCTGTACTCATGATGCACCAAGTCTTCCCTCATCAAGGGGATGGGGCAGCTTAAGAAAAGATCCAATGAAGAAAAGCCTTTTAGAAAAAAAATGACAAGGTGTGCTTACTAATTTTAAAAAGTTCCACGTGTTTCATCTCAGCACCTCCCTATATTGTGTGGAATGAAAGACTCCGCTGGTTGTTAAGTAACTTTCAGGCATCAGCACAGCAAATGAAGGCACTTTGGTGGGAAGGTGCAGTGAGGTGCATAGCAATAGTGAACAATCATCTCTGGACGTTCTCATTGTGCAGCCCCTAACAGCAACTCATGACATTTAGGCTCACATAACAAATATTTTAACAACAGTAACAAACTCTGTTCTAGTTATACAGTCCTGGATAAATCACTCCACCCTTTTAGTCTTGGTTTCATCCTTTAGGCAATGGCAAGACAAGACTAAGTATTTTGTAATCTTATACATGGAACTAACCTCATACATTTCTGGTAATTATTGATAGGCATACAAAGGACAGGTTTGTAACAGAGATTGTTCCATTCTTAGCTGTTCACCCGCAGAAGGTTTGGACACACTATTATTTAGATAAGAAAAGGCACCTCTTTCATTTTTGCTGATCAGTTCTAAGAAAAATGACTGATGTTTGACAAGAAGGAAAGAATATTGATCTTATTTATTTTTGTTATTTTGGACTGATAAAGATAAATAAAATCTATAAGTTAATAAACTATACTGGCATAAATAAGCTCAGAAAAGGAAATCATCATACTCAATGTCATTAGAAATAAAATTTACAAAGCAAATAGTTATCCTTTTAAAGATTTTAATACATACTTAAAAATGGACAACTTAGTATTACATAATTATATAATATTGATACTGTTGGATATGTGGATGTATATATTTTTCTTTTAAGTAAAATAGTTTCATGCTTATAAAAGTCACCCTAAGTCAACTTGGGACAAAGAGAACAACATACAGTAAAAATAAACCGAGTAGTAAATGTATAAGTAAGGAAAATATTAGAAAGCAGTTACATTGTTGACACAAAAGAAAAAATAAATACACTTTTCTATTATTTAAAGGCAGTTCACAATCATTTCCAGGAATTCTGTGAGGATTTAAGGCCATTTGTTCTAAAGAAATGTTTTAACTTGGACACAACATCACAAAACTGTAATTCTTGTAAAAACTGTACATGCAAAAACTCTTTACAATTAATCGTGGACAGGCAGATTAGTATATAGGAGTAGGTTATTTCCCAAATGTGTTGTGCACTAAGTCACATGGTTGTGTGTATTTAACTGGGAATTTCACAAAAAACTTCCAGCCTGTGCACCCTTGTGTGGCAATGTGGAAAGGTGATAAGGAATCCAAGAGAGCCAGTATCCCTTTGAATTAAAATATCTAGACAAGGTATAATGGAATAAAAATTTTAAAACTTCTGCTACATGGTTCACAGTTAAATATTCTGGGTTTTAGTCTTTCTAAATAGCATTATGATATAAACAGGCTACTTTTTACACAAAGTATTTTTGTGCATTTTCAGTTCACAATGTTTGACTTTTGAAAAATTTCTACTTAGCAGTATAGAACATAAATGGACTGCAGTCTAAATTTAGAACCCAAGCTCCATGAAAAATGCACATTCTTACAGGACATACATCTGCTAAGCTGAAACTCCCATACTTGGCAAATGCAGAGGAACTGATTACTAAGCAGATGCAGCTTCGTAAGACAATTCAGTCACTGAAGAAATATGCAAGTATCTTCCCTTTCCCTTGTTTGCTACTGTATTTGTCCAGACAGTCATTCAAAGAGATATTGCTCTTGTAATTATAGCTATTGCAGTTTAGAAGACAAAGGATTCGATATGCAAAACTCTGATTCTTAAGAACAGTTATAAAAGTATTGAAATTTAAAAAGTAGTAACATGTAAACATTGATACAGAAAGACTGCTTCCCTATACACACAGCAGTCGAGGACAATATTTTAGTTAAAAACATAGTTTGTGCTTTTCCCCAACAACACATTGGAAATTAGCTGTTTCTGTCCAAAAAGAAAAGGAAAAGTAAAGGTTCAGAGAAGACATCCATATTTTGCTTCAAGCATTCAGAGAATTTTTTCCGTTGCTCATGCAACAACCATATTTACAGTTTTGGTTTAGGAAGAGAGTAATTTTGGATCCCAGAAAGCATATTAACCAGTACTGCTGAAACCAAATGGGGGAAAGGTTCTCATTCCCTGGTTCGTTACAGAGCATCAGGACCATGCCTGACTCAGCAGGTTGAACTGACATGCCTTTCATGGTAACGTTTCGGAGCACAGTCATATCTGAGTCTGTAACACATGTGTAGGCGGGGTGTATGGGGGAGGCGCAGGCAAAGGCTTGATTCCTCGGGCCCTCATGTAAGAGAGGAACTGCTCAGGGATCTCAGCTAGGACATCTTTAGCCAATCTCGCCATACTCAGTATGTGGTTTCCGCTTCTGTCGATGTAATCTCTGAAAGGCACAAACTAGAAAGCGGAAGTGAGAGAAAGTTAATTCACAGACTTTAGCATGCTAATTAACAGGCACAAATATCAGCACATGGACCTGTTTGGCTGTAGGAGTATTGGAGACCAGAGTCACGGGAGATGGACAATAATCACTATGTATTTTAAAGACATTTGATTCATTACAAATAACTATAATCATGACCAAAACTTTCTAATAATAACGTGTGTAATTGCTTTCTATGTTTTCCCCCCAATAATTCATGGCTCCCTGGATGTCTATCGCGTCACTACATGGGCTTTGCAGATTGAGTTCTCTACCTGGCCTGACTCCCAATAGGAGGGAACTCGGAACTACTTCGGGGTTCAGTTTCTTGTCAAGTGGAGTTGATACGTGCCTAATTCAGATTTCAAAGCAGAAATATTACCCAGTGAAGGGTAAAAAAATATAGTGCATATTGTTAAAGACTCCTAGACACATGTAAAATATCTTAAATTATGATTAGAACACCAAATCATGAGGACATGGTTATGCAATTCACATAGTTGATAGCAGCAGGGACCTGAAATACAGGGTGGGGAAAAGTACATGTACTGTTGTTTGCGTGGAAAATAATACAGTAAATAATAAATAATACAAGAATAAACTCGGTGTTTCACGTACTTACAATTGTAAACCTATTTTTGCCCACCCTGTATTCAGTCCATTGAGTTTCCCCCAGTGTTGATTTTTTTATATCTGTTATTTGGAAAGACACACAAGCAAAGCTCAGCATGAGATTTGATATACTTCTGATGGAAATATCACCCTTATTTTTACATCCTATAAAAATGCTCTATCTTTATATAAGCAATTACGTGGTGTCCTTATCAGCTCAACCCCAGATACTCTGGCAACAGATTGCCCGATTTCATTCTCATCTCTAATGATGCTGAAATTAATAAACACAGTGCTGTTTCAGGGCAGTTGCTCAGTTCCCCTTAGAGCCATGGTGATTCTTGAAGCAACTTGGAAGTGATTGAACTGTTAACGTTGTGGTAGTTAAGGAACACAGTGATTGTAGGTCTTAGACAAAAAGCAGAGTGAAGATATTTTAGGATGCTGAACAATTTCTAAGTGTAATGTTTTAAATAAAATCATTTCCCCCAGAGAGTGAGCACACTCTTATTAATATATAACTATTTTAAGTTTATTTTGAAAAACTTCTTCTTGACTTAAGCAGCTACTGAAAATGTGATTTCAGGAAACAACTGTTATTAGGAAGTAGGCTTTAAAGTGTCAGGTTGCTACTGTTAAACCAAGTAAAAGTGTTAAGAAATCAAATAACAGGGGTGATACCTTTTATATAGAGTGAAAACAGTGTGTTTTAAGGAAGAGTAGAAAAATCACTCCTTTAAAAACAACTAAGACACACTGTAGGCAGAAGAGTATCTCTATGACTATAATTTTACTCTATCCATCTGAGGAGGAAAACTCAACTTTTTGAAAAGCATAATAGAAAGGAGACAAATCTTACTCTTACCCCTGAAAGTAGCTAAGTAAGGGTAAGAAAAAAACCAACAGAGCAAATATAATCCTCAGCTGAGAAGAGAAGTGGGGGATGCGAACTTTGTGAAACTGCATTAACTATGGACAAGACTTGACATTTTTCATTTAAAAAAATCAGAGGTGCAAAAAAAGTTAAGGTTTATTTTCTCTCTGAAATTATAGTTAGAAAAGTGATAAAATAGGAATCAACACAGTTAAGGGTTAATGAGAAAAAGATATCCACTTGTAGCTATAATTATTTTCATCCTTATTTTAAAAGGCATGGTATTTTAAAAGTTAATATTTTGTAATGTTGGTGTCATATACACCTAATTATCTTTTATGCTGCTTTTTAAAAGGGTTTGTATTTTTTTTTTTTTTGCTTCAGAATATGCAGCTCGTACCTGCCTGCCTTTCAGGGAAATGCCGACACCTCGGCAAACAGCTGACACCTCTGCAGGGAAGGAGGGCTCGCTTGCCTGGCCTCTCCTTTACCTCAACTTTGCTCTGATATTTTTATTTGATTCTTTACCTTTCTTCTACAGGAGTATTAAACTCATTTATCTTTTTACCACTATTGTCACAAACTCTGGAATTAGATTTCCCAGGTTCGGAGGCCGGTTCTGCTACTTATTAGCTACATGATCTTGGGCAAGTTGCTTTCCACGCTTGGCCTCAGTTTTCTCTCTACAGAGTGACGACAATAATACCAACCTACTTCATTAGGTTGTTACAGTAAGTTGACAGGTAAAGTGCTTAAAAGAGTATTCAATTCATAATATATACTATATAGTAATTATTATCATTACCATAACTATTCATCAACTTACACAATTATATATTCAATATAAATATGAAACTATCTTCTTAGTATTATATTTACATTCTTATTAAACACTAAATACAAGGAATATTCTTATCAATTTGATCTCTTTCAGATTTAAGTATAGTATCAGTATTGTAATCTAAGATAGTAATTCCTGGCCTTTCTGTAATTTTAAAACATCTGTTGTTTCACCCTTCCAGCAAATGCTATAAGATGTGCTAAATTTTTTATTGAAGTGAATTGAAATTTATTTTTAAGAATGTCATGATATTCTAGAATGTCAAAGCTAAGAACCATGATCACACAGATACAGTTATACTCATCTAAACCACTTTTATAAACGACGGATGAGAGAACTATATATCGCACCTAATTTAGGTTTGTTAGATGGGGGCACAGACAGGTCCCTTCAGTATTAAGGGACCATACCCTAGACTGAAAATGACTGTCAAAGCAAGTTACCGTTATCCATAGGAGTGTGCCTCATTCCATATGTGCGTTTGGTATAGAAAAAAATGCTGAGAACTTTCTATTCATAAACCTAGATTCTCTAAACCTTTTCCAAAGGGACATTCATCAGTTAAGTCATGTCAGGGTGACAATGACAAGTCACTATTCATTCCCTTTACCTGTTACTAATGCCAAATCTTAGAGTTTCCATAAAAAAATAGATGTCCTCTTTCTTAAACTATTGCTCATATCCTTCTACAATCAGTTATCCACTCCACCTCTCAGACCACTCTGTTTACTGTTATTATCTTTTAATCACTCCTTCATGAATTGTACTTGAGGACCACGTGTTCAGAATAATGCCCACACATTTGTGAATGAATGATCATTGACCATTATCACAAATTAACTTGGACTCTTAAAATGCTTGGGTTGGAGGAATAAAGGCATTCTGTTCTGTAGAAGTGTAGTGCATCCTTCATACTCTGCGTCTTTCTCCTAGCATCCATCCACTATAAGGAAAATGTTCCTCATGGCTGCTCTGATGGCTGGCCTTGTCTATTTGTGAAAACAAGTTTAAATCACTTTGGGCAAATGGGCTTTTAGTTGCTATTCTGCTAAATATTACTTGATTGCTCCTACTGTGCAGAGCTCCATTAGTGATTTTCAAGTCTAAGTCTTCAAGGTTATTCTTCTCCTTTTAATAGAAAATACAACTTGAATACAATTTTTAAGAAAATGATAGGTTGGCCAGCAGCTGTATGCAACCAAGAGAAATTGCGTTGCTTTATGCACAATGTCCAATCCATATCACAAGCAAGCAAAAAATCTCATTTAAGTTTTAGAATAACAACGTTAGGATCTCATCCTGCTTACTGTTTATACTCTAGCCATATGAAATTGAGTCCTGAGGCAATGAATATAATCACACATCAGGCTGACTAGTGTCATTTGTCAAGGTACAGCCACTATGCAATAGTCACATAAAATGCTTTCCCCCTGGATTATGCCAACCCACTAATGAGAATAACTGATACTAATATTAATGCATTTATTTAGCAACTGGTAAGTGGGAGGCCTTCTGCTAAGAGATTTAGTATAGTATCTTATAATATTTAATTTTTATAATGGTGTTATCCATATTTTGAGCTGACAAGAGGAAACTGAAACTTGGAGAGTTTAATTAACTTATCAAATATCAGATAGTTAGTTATAAATATCACTTATTATTAGTTATAAATATCACTTATTATTTATCATTTATTATTATTTGACTCTGATACATTAACCATTACAGTGTATGAAAAGGGGAACAGATCCTAATAATCTTCACTCGCATTTTGCATTTTAGGAGAGTAGGTGTATTATCACATGATGAATATAGGATTTGGAATCAGAACTCTGTTCACAATTTGGAGCAACCACCTTTTGATCTAAATAACTTTGTACAAGTTGTTTAATACCCCATCTCGAGTCTCTGTTTCCTTGTTCATTAATTTTTATAAGGCAAAAACTGACCAGTATTTTTAGGAAGATATAAAGTAATATAAATATAGTATTTTTAAAAAAGAAAATTAGTTAGTGTGTAGAGAGAGGCCATTGCAAAAGGCAGTCTAGTGGGAAATTCCAAAATGTAAGATTTTAATCAACCCAATGAGGAGGAAGACTATGCCAGTAAAATGAAAAGAGAAAATAAGAGCAAGAACAATGGAAATGTGTGGTGCAAAGATAATTATAGTCCTATTTGTCTAGACAAAGTGCTAGTGTATGTGTGTGAGGGATTTAGCTAAAGAGGAAGACTGGGGTCAGGGCATGGAGACTCTTAAATGCCATGTTTAAGATTTAGAATCAGTTATGCAGAATATTGATTTAAAATTTTAGAATCAAACATTTTAAGATTAAATTGTGACTCTACTTCTTACTAGTTTGTGACTATGAACAAGAGAAATTAAACTTCATTTCTTCTTTCTTAAAATATGGTAATCAATCTTCCTGTCTCAACAAAGTCAATTAAGGGCTGAATGAAGTAATGCTATAGCTCTTAGCCTACCTAGGATATGAAGGACTTAATAAATGATTAAGTGTCATTATTATATGAAGAATTTGGATGCCACTTAAGACTTGACAATATAATGAATATCCCATCCACTACCCTCAATTATCTGCTGAAACTCAAGTTACCTACTATTATTTGCAGCCTTAGGTTTTTGTCCACTTAAGAAATTTGGGGTTTTGTTTGCTGTGCATAAACCTGATTAGCTTCTAAGTGGAAATATAAGAGAGCCTAAATAGGCCCTATTTTATGACAATATCACAGCCAGCAGTGTTTACAGCATTTATTATGACAGCTTAGATAGTTCCTGATGATGGAAAGATTGATCACACCATTCTTTGGGTGCCCTTGCAACTCTGATACACTAAATAATCAAGGGTATTTCTATTCTTGAAAATAACTAATTTAAAAAATGTTTTAGTGGATGGTAGAGGCTGGAAAACTGTGATGGTGGAATGTTTTAAAATCTTATTCAAGATGAGAGAAGATGTTAATTGTTCTTCAATTAAGATACTGTATGTAAATGACTGTCTTGCTTGCTATTTTTAAAAGACCAATCACTAGGAATTTCTCCATGAAATAAGAAAAGGTTACTTAACATCTCCTTAATTAAATGTAGGCATGTAAGTCAAGATGTCATTGTCATTCAGAAGCTACTAATGCTCTGAGGACAGTTTAATTTTGTGTTCAGAATCTGTAAGATCTCACAGCTCTTTCAGTTCAATTTTATGGGGTAAAATCCCTTGAGTGTATAGCTGTGTTCCCAGGTGCCTTGAAAACCTTTGGGGATCCCAGTATCATTTTATGGAAGTGGCCTGGTCTTCAGGATTCTAAGTATAAAGGAGAGGAAATATATAATTGTACTTACATATACCTTAACTGATAAGGAACAAGTATTTTCATGTGTTTTACGTCCTCTGAAACTCACAACATCATAAGAAGAGCAAAGAGGAAAGAATTTAGTGTTTAGAGTTAATGAAACAAAGGCTCAAAGAGAGTTATTGACGTGTTCAAGGTCAGAGTGCCAACAAAATAATTTCATAGAACTGAGTCCTTTAGCAATATTCTGTCCAATATAGCATACCCACTGAGAGACTAAATACTTTCATCATCAATACTGTTATACATATAATAAGAACTGCTGGCTATCACCCACACAACATATTAGCTCCCTTAAAGAAAACCTGAAGACATGAGCAATCTTAAGCAAGTAATACCAAGTCTCCCATAAGCATCATTGAGATAACACTATGAGATACGGGGTTCCTCTGTTAACTTTGCAAAAACACATTACCACAGCAACATAACATTCTCAAGGACTTCAAATTCATACTTCCCTTTAGTAATGTAATTGTTGGAATCTGTGAGCCAGGCATTATGGAGAGCCTTTAGATAAATTGTAATTACTTGAACCTGTAATTATGCTAATGAGGTTGGGGTGAATAATCGTGGGTCTAATCATGGAAACACCGTGGGTTTCTGAAATAGATGACCGAGTTATCATGCTGCCTTTCCGAGCTGCTTTTAACTTAATCATTCACATGTGTGCCCACGTGCTTTTTCACTCTACCAAGAATCTGAGGTTGAAACGTATGTCATATTTAATTACCTTTTTGTTTTAAGTCCTCACCCGAGGATATGTTTTTACTGATTTGAGAGAGAGAGGTGGGGGGAGAGAGACACACAGACCGACAAGCAGAAGGCATCAATGTGAGAAGTATCAACCTGTTTCTTCCCCGATGCAACCTGACTGGAACCGAACCCGCAGCCTAGGCATGTGTCCTTACTGGGGAACCAAACCTGCAAACTTTCGATGTACAGGGTGATGCTCTAACTAACTGAGCCACCCAGCCAGGGCCATGTTTAAATTATCTTTTTAAAAAACTGCAATACAAATGTTCCTTATTTAAAATTTAATTTTGCTGACTAAGAACAATGCTTTTAAATCTTTATCAACATTAATCTTTATATTATCATATTTATAAATTACTTTATGTTATAATCTCCCTCAAATTATTTTAATAGTTTTTATTGTATTTTGCTGAGTTATATTTTAGGAATATATTTTATATACATTATTTCATTTAATCTTTACAACCATGTCAGAACACTAAAACCTAGAAAACTTTCCAAGTTATCGCAATTGGACAATCCAGGATTTGAACCAACTTCTGCTGGATTCCAAATTAGATTGTCTTAATGACTGTACTATGGGTGAATATGTAGTTTATTAATTTAAGAAAAAGTATTGAAGTTCATTGCTTGCTCCTCCAAAACGTTCAGATTGTGTGCTTAAAGGACACTGACACCTTCTTCACTTTCCTATTTAAGAAGGTAAAGCTCACAACCTTTTTCCCCTTCTGACATCCTAAAAGATATGGAGACTAAAGTATGCAGAAATTTAGTTGAATTAACTCCTTGTTTGTAATTATATATTTTAATTATATTGATTACTAATTATTTTTCTTTCTATTATTCTTTTTAATTTCTAACAGAATTGTGAATCATATATACAAAAATATCATTATATATTGTTAGGTATTATGTCATCTTTATGGTTATATAGAATTCATATATTTTATATATAATTTATATATTTATTGTGCTTTTAAGATCTATTTCTCCACTTTTCTAACCATAATCTACAAAGAAAGTATGACAATATCTACATTTTTGGTTTGTTTATACTAATTTACCTACTCTGAATATGTATCAGCTGCTTTAAAATATATTTAGTCCTTGTTGCAGACTAAACAATGATTAAACAGCATTTAAAAAGTTCACTATGTTTCTAGATTCTAATTTTACTAAAAATCTCAATACTTTATGGTTATAATAAAGTAGATAATAATAAAATAGTAATAAAAATCACTAACAATTCAATTTTATATATCATGGATCTAAAGTCCAGAGGGAAGTAATTGTGCTTATTCTAGGCCCTGATACTTAATGGGCACCTCATAGAGAATCCACCAATTAAATTAAACAGAACCTGAAACTCTTAATTTTAATTTATTTATGTACCAGAACTGACAAGAGCTGTTCACAATGACCAAAATAAATAATTTTCATTAAATATCTTACCTGCACAATGTCCCTTTCAGCATATTTTCCTCTGGAGGAAACTCTTACATCATCTCCATCCAACTCAATCATTGCTTGAAAATAAAATGGAATTATTAATCCAGTGTATTTTAGCCATTTACTAAAACAATGTAGGCAATAAGGAAATCAAGATGCACGAAGTAGCGCTACATCCTCTGTGAAACCAGAAAGCTGCTGATCCCTTCATCTTCTCAGCCATTTCTCTCACAGAACTTGACTGAGGGTAACTGTACACATGAAGCAAAGCCACGTCCTGTGACCCTTTGAAAGACAAGAAGAGCCGATGCAGTAGAGAATAGTCTTTGGGCGCATCTGCCCAGCCCATGGGTTCTCAAATCTGGGTTATACGCTTTACATGACTGAGCAAGTGGTACTAATCCATTCAATTTTACTTTTTTTTTCTAACTTAAGAAACTTGGTGCTAATCATCACAGAATTTCCAAAAACAATTTGAACTGTATTGTTACTGAAATATAACAAAGCTACATATCCATAGTCTAATTTCCCTTTAAAAATAGATTTAAAAGCAAAGAAACATTTGCTCTGCCCTTACACTGAATGGATAAAGTATAATTTTTCTCAATACGATTTTTTTGTTGGTTAAGAGAGAATTTCAACATCACACGGACCAGCTGGCATTTGGGAATGCAGTGATGTAAGGGCTCATTCGGTGATACAGTAATGTTATGCTGCAATTAAGAACATTTTCCAGAGTTTATTAGGTTTTCAGTGAGATTCTCTAAATAATTAATTACATGAGAACTACTGATTTGTGCTTAAAGTATAATTTTATTACTGATAATTCATTTTCTATATACATGACATTCACTAGGCTCATAAGAACCACTTGAGATTATAATGTTTGCCTCTGAACCCTCTAAAACCTATTGCTCAGTCAGAATATAACCCTCACATTTTTTTGTTATTTTCTTCAGTGCATGAATAATGCATTTGGGTTAAAAACAGTGTTTTAAATTTTATTTTTCTACACATGGCCATGAGCCTGAGCTGCATCATCACAAGGGCACATAACTGATAGACAGCCACCACTCCATTTGCTTAGACAGACAACATAGGTCATAACGCAGCAAAATGTGTATGAGCATATGACTGATGAAAAGGTGATTAACTTATTCAAACTACGGAAGACCTATTTTTGTCTCCCCTATTTTTTAGGGATATAAATAAAAGAATTCATTATACTCAAATACTTTCAAGAGTTAATTCCTCTTTATGGTCTAGATTTGTTTTCAAAATTTTCCTATTACTTTGAGATACAAATGTGTACTGATAATGACACGCTGGCAAAAGTTCTGTTTCATTATTGATTTTGCTAATTAAAGAAAATGACAGTCATTTACACAATAATATGTTAGAACGAGATCCTATGAAGTATCTCCCACTTTCTAGAGTGCCTTTTGGGTTAAAAGGCTGCATGTGGTAAGACTACACTTTGACAGCAAGGAGAAAAGAAATGACGAGCAAGTGATGGGAGGGTGGCGTTGGCCCTTCAGGTTTACAGATTATCTTGCCAGCAAGGAGCCCGGTGCTGTAAGCCCCAGTGCCCCACCAGTACCTGTGCTTGGAAAAACGTGCATGGGAGATAGACCTGCAGCACTTTCCAGCCACAGGAGATGGGATGGAACTAGAGCCCCGTGCAGTTCTTCCCTTCTTCTAAGGTGAGTGGATCAAAGCAGGTAGCCGGATGCTGCTTTAAATTAACTTTTTGCCTTTTAAGGATAAAGAAATCCCACCTTGAGAAATCTTTCTTCTTACTGAAGGTACTTTATAAATAAGTAAAAAGTAACTGGGGGAAATTTTTACAGAAAGTTGTAAAGTGTTCTTATTAAAATATAGAAATCAATTTGAATGCACACTAATCTAATAGTTTATTCCAACTTCCTTGACCTTCAAAAAATGAATGGCAAAATATTTCCTTTCTTGCCCATGCAAATCAGGTGTAGATTTTGCAATCTGGTGGTTAACTGATAAAATCTGCAAGCTTTATATCTTTTTTCCCCTATATCAGTTTATAAGTATGGCATGTAAACTTACTCGATTGTAGTCTTGGCAGTAAGTGCCCAGAGAAAGGCCCTTCTGATAAGATAGCAGGAATCTGAATGTAAGTTGGGGATTTTCTACATTAAACATGAGTATTCTGTCCTTTTCTTCTTAGCCATGGATGTGTTTTGAGAGGAAAGAAAGAAAATCTTTTAGAGAAGCACCTACTGTCTTCTAGTGGAATAATCTAATTTTTTAGTACCAGGCCTGGAGGATGGTCCATCCTATTTAAACCTCCATCCTGGTGAAAGCAGAAACCAAGTGATGCAGGACCTTAGTTCCCTGTCCACAGGTTTGCCAGGGAAAGTTTGCCTCTAACTCCCAGGTGGGAATTCTACTGGGAGGGAGCTTCCCTCTTGGTCTACAATCTTCACTCACTTTTCCATGTGGAAAGAGGAAGGATTCATGGGATTAGTAAGATTAGGAGAAGAAACTGACCTCAAATCTCTCTTTTTGGAGCTGCCTGTCCTCAGGTTGGAGGCAGTTCCTCCCTGTGGCATGCTCCTGTATGGAGGATGCTCCTGTGGCAAGACCCCACCCCTGTAGGGAGGAGGTCTTGAGATAAGGGTGCAGTCATTTAATATTGGGGGAAGAAAGCAGTGGGAAGTCTGCCTCTGCACACAGGTTAACCCAGATTCCAATTCTGCATCGCTGGTAATAAAGCTCATTTTCCGGCCCCTCTCTGTTTCCTGCGCATCTTTTTTGTTTTCCCCCAGTTACTTCAGGAAGTCAGAGAGGGACATGATGAATAATCATACCTCAAAATGCTAATACACAATTCTTTGGGAACTAAAGAAAAGAACAAAATAAATAGCAGTATCTTTTGCACTAAATAGAAATATACGCCAGGAAGAGTCAGTGGCTCTGTATTCAGATATTATGTGTGGGGGCTCTTGAATAGGTGACCAGGGTTACCACCTCTGAGTTCATACACCTACTAGTGGACTTCCTAGGAGTCTGAGAGACCCGAGATGTACCCAATCAGAGGTGTATCCTTGAGAGGCAAAAACAAATTAGTAGCAGAAGAAGAAAGCATGAGTTATTTTAACCTAGCAGTGAGTAAAGACTGTGAATCTCAGCCAGTCACTAATTAATGCAGATGATCAAGTGCACAAAGCATTAAGAAAAAATATGTGTTTTAGCTTTCTTGACTCCAGAGAAGGGTGTCATATTCATGCCTGAAATACAATGCAAGCAGATGCAACTATCCAGAGACAGAAAAATGTTAGCAGAAGCAGCAGCCATCAGCCAAATGACATTTTGCTTTAGAAAATGGGAGATTATAATGATAAAAAGGATGACCATCCAAGCATGGAATCGAAGGGAGGAATGTTCAGAGTCAGCAATATAATTTGGCTGTGGTTCTTTATCTGAGACAGACAGATGTACACTGCCTTTATGGAGGAGGCACTGGTGGTTAACTGAGAACCAACACCGTGATGATCATACTGAAATTAGCCACTGACATGCCTACATTAACTTGTCAACATAATGAAGGTTGTTCCAAAATCCTAAAATTATTTTCATTTCCAAAGTCCCAAGCTAAAGAAACTGTCGTTGTTAATATAAAACACCTGAATCAGGTGAATGTTATGAAGTCATGCAGGTGAAGTCCAGTACAGAGTTCTCTGAAAGGAATTCACCAGATAACTAGTCAGAGACTATCCTTTTCTCACTTGCAAACTAGGCATATGCCCCGACTGGGAATTGAACCCACAACCCTTTGGTGCATGGGATGATGCCCCAACCAACTCAGCTACCTGTCACTGAGCATTTGACCATGACCTGAGCCCAAACAGAAAACTAACTACCCAGTAAGTCAGTTTAGCATAATTATATAAACTCTCTTTAAATCTTATATGGTCAGTTCTATTTTCATTTTGCACTTTCATATGAAAGAACTTATATATTTATTCAGCTAATGTCTATCAACTAGTGTGGGACTGAAAACCCATTAAAGCAGAATTTTACACTATGTTAACATTTCTATTCACAACCTAATGGTTTATTAATTTAGTGTTTATTCTCAAAGGTTTTTAGTAAACCCCGAGAGTATTTTTTGCCTTGGGAACAAAAACTCAATTTATCTCTCTGTAAGTCTTTAAAAAATATTATTTTGAGCGACAAAGTATCTCTACTGAAATGGAAAGATACATGTTGCATTAATCTGTACCAGAGGGGCAATGTTCTACTCGGAAGACAATCTTTTAATCTGCTTAACTTAATAGACTTTATTGTGAAAGATCGATATTGATGCCTAATATACATGGGCATTACATACAAACCTACATGCACACTCACATTCATGTATTTTAAAAAGAGTGATAGGAACTCAGAAGCGTGATGAGTCAGATTAAATAAATAAACTCCCAAGTAATACTATTGGATTTTGTAACTCACCATCAAATTCTGCTGGTCCAACACCAACTATAATTATTGACATCGGAAGTTTTGAAGCCTTCAAAGAGAATACACAATGAGTTCACACTAGGAAATTGGGTTCTTAAGAAAAGAATTAAGATGTAAGAAAAAATTAATATCCTGTCTTATTTTATCTTTTTACACAGATGTTCATTAAAGTATTTAGGAACATATTTAAAAACAAAACAGAATACTACACTAATTCCACTCCTATGCTTTCCCAACTCCGTACAAAGGCTAACTCAGTGGGGCATTCTTCAGGACTGACCCGCCGTGGATAATATAAAAAATAAAAAGTACTGAGATTCAACTTTCACTTGCTCTTACCAGCCCAAATCTACCTAAGATGACTTTGGGTATCCTTAGTTAATCATTTTTCATGGTCTCTCTCCTCCAAAAACTTTTCCGCTACTGAAGAGGGGAAGGGTAGCATGTTTGTGAAACAGTGGTACCCTACTCTACCTCCTTTTTACCCAAGTTTAGGAAAAAGAATTTGTACAGCAAATAAAGGAATACAAATGATAATTATGGAAAGTTATTTATTAGTGTGGCTAATTTAAGTATTACCTATCCATAAGATTGTATGGGACACTGAATATGTTATGGCATGTTTTCTCATGTTATGTATCACTTAAATAAAATCATCACTTTAAAATAATTTAATAGTAAAAATCTGAGATCCAGCTATGGAATGATGCTACAGCATAGCAACCACATCTTCCTCTAGGAAGGTCACTGAATTATAAATAATTGTTCCTCAGCGCACCATGTCCTATTAGTTTAAATCTACATTATTAAGTCCACAGTTTAAAGTGTACACTAATTTCACTGACCAGAACATTACAGAAATCAGGATAAACTGCACCCAATGTGTCTAGTTAAAAATAAATGTGTGAGCCTCTACTCTCCCTCCTCCTTTTTATGTTTGTTTCTTTCTAAGCAAATGTCTATAAAGCCCTTGATTTCCCCTACATGAACCTATTTTTCTCTCACACCAAAGAGCTAATTATATTTTCTCCATGCTATTAATAATTATGAGGCATGATAAACATTCATGCCACCCATTTATACTACATGTCTACTTTGAGTCAAACGTTGCTAACCCTGGTTATAGAAAGGGGAGTAAAAACAGAAATAATTTTATTGATTATAATCTAGTACATATAGATTTTATAGTGTATGGACTAATAAAGAAGACAATCAAATAATCATTAAATATAGCATAATTAGAAATAATAATGAGAAACATGTTTTTTGAATGAAGTCCAGTTCCTATCTAGTTCTGTAGAAAGAGAAATTAGCACAGTTCTGTAACTGAAAAGTCAATATTAAAATACGTTTTGCACAAATTATAAAATTGTGTACCAGTACATCAAACTAAAAGGTAAACGAACACACTCATGTTATAAAGGTAAGGTTATTATCTTATTTTTTATTTTTTGGAAGTACCAGTAATTTTGTTACAACTCAGTTATCCATACCCTTAGCTTAGTACTTACGGATCAATGGTACACAGGTGTCTGAGTAATGTTAACAATGCAATCGGCTCCAAAGATATGGGCATTTGTTTCACTGTGGAGTCAACAAGACTCCGGTCTCAACCTGAGTTGGATGCTGTCCCTTGGCCAGCCCAAGACCAAATGGCCCCTACTTACGTTCACTATAGACTCTTTTGTTTGAGCCATATCTGAGATAACGCCATCTGTCACAATCAGGAGCACAAAATACTGGGAGCCATCCTTTACAGAAGAAGCATATCTGAAAGGCAACAAAAGGGTAAAGAATACCACAGAACATGAAACAGTTCCTCTCCCTGCGATGGTTGCTAAACGTAACTTAAAATAGTCAACAAACCTTTTAATCACAGGAAAGTACGTAAACATATATTAAGAGCCTATATCATGCAAATACACACTTTCCTGAGCCCCTAGCACACTAGAACAGCAGCAGCTTTACTGATGCCGGCACACAGAAATGCCTGGCTACCATAGAAACATATTCACTGATAAAAGGTGAGCTGGAGAAGGGTATGTTGAGCACAGTGAAATGGATATAGCTTTTGGAAACAGGTATTCTGGCTGGGTAACATATTATGTGTATGATCTTCAGTAAACTACGCAAGCTATCTGAACTTTATTTTTTTGGTCTTAAAATCAAGATAACACACTTTTGTATTGTTAATAATGAAACCACATGTATGGTACTCAATACATAATGCAGTTCTATAAATTAACAATAAGCTTAAGTGCTTTTTTTGGAACTAGGCGGCATGGATGGTTGCCCAACATTATGAATGTGTTCAATGCCATTACTTGGTACTCTTTAAAATGGTTGTTTTTATGTTCTATGAATTCCACCTGAATTTAAAAAAAGCAACAGAAGAAAAGCTTTTTGAAACATCCACCATTCCAGTTCTTAACACATCTTAAATTGATGAAAGCTGGCACAAAAAGACAAAAATTAGGCATGTAAGACCATAAAAAAGAAAGAAATCTTACCCTTTGCAACTGCATGGATAAACCTGGAGTATTAAGCTAAGTGAAATGAGCCAGTCATGAAAATATCAGTACCATATGATTTCACTTACATGTGGAGTCTAATAACCAAAATAAACTAACAAACAAAACAGAAACAGACTCATACTACAGAGAACAGACTGTCAGCTGTCAGAGGAAATGGGGGTTGGAGGACTGGGTGAAAAAGTGGGGTGGGGGCGGTAGAAGAGGTAAAGTGGGGATAAATGGTGAGGATAAATGGTGATGGAAGGAGACTTGACTTGGGGTGGTAAACACAATACAATGTACAGATGGTGCATTATAGATTGTACACCTGAAACATATATAAGGGTATTAACCAATGTTACCCCAATAAAATCAATTAAAAATGTGGTCAGTTACTTCCAGTCCCTGCCTCATGTCCTTAGGCATGTAATAAGAACACAGTACTTAAATAAGTTTATCAGAAATCTCACCAAATAATACCCAATAATTTAAAGGGAAACCTTCTGAACGTTATATTTTATTACCAGAATATCTGTTTTGCATCATGTTGTATATTCTGAGTATCTAAACTATAATTCTCAACAAGTAAACTTTTTTGATCTTTAGCACATAACTTAGCATGCAAGTCTTATCTAGTAATAAGCAAGCATTATGGGTATTTTTGGAGGCAGTGAACTAGAAGACTTTGTTCTATTTCTGTAAAAGTCATTAAGTGAATCATTGAAAATTTAAGTTCAAAAACACTGTCACTGATATCAGTGAAATTCCTTCACAGCCTACAGGATCCTAAGGAAGTAAGTTTGAACAGGTCAGGAACAGATCAATGGCATTATATTTTGGGACAAAACTCATTTTTGGAGAGCAGAATTAACTACCATATGAACAAGGAAAATATGTACAACTTTGCCAGAGACTAGAGAAACTAATAATTTCTCATGTTGCTAATAAAATAATTTTACAGATTAATGAAGAGACTACAGTAAGTGGCCTGTATACCATACCAGCTGCAAAGGCAGTATTAAACTAGATCCACAATGTGGAGTCAAAAACGGCCCCACGATACTGCACAATCGACCTGAGACATGAAAAACGTGTAGTAATTTGACACAACCAATGGAAAACAACCCAAAGCAGATATGAGCCTCTTCTATTTTATCCTTAACTTTTTTCTTTTTTTTTATTTTATTTATTTTTTTTTT
>CM052539.1:36201715-36241637 GCA_028533065.1 Trachops cirrhosus
CCTTAACTTTTTTCTTAAGAAAAGAAGTTGATCATCTCCCTCAGGAATTCTTTTCTTAAATTTTTAACCCTGCCAAGGTTGTGGCTGATGTGAGAGATACAAACAATTTTCTTAAATATCCATTATTTTTTAAAAGTGTTTCTTACTGACTACACTTCAGAAGCAGGGGGTTTTGTATTTCGTGTGACTGACTTAAGTCTATAAATAGCAGTGAGAAAAGCTTCTATGAGTACAACAGTAAGGCTTTTATACTTTTCTTTCCACACCATGCTCTTAAAATGACACATTTCTACCAGGTTCAAAAACAATATGAAATATTGAGTATTATGCAGTCTTATAAATACCTTAAGCTGGCTTAATGGTCTGATTATTTTTTTTTTGTATTTACTTTTTATTTGTCTTTCAATGCTTCTTTCTTCTATGGAGAAAGTCTCAGTTGTTGGTATGTCTTTTCCCCCCAGTTTAAGTTACAATTGGTATACCAAAAACTGCACATAATTAATGTATAAAATTTTATGAGTTTAAACATATGTATATACTTGTGTTACCATCAAAACAATCAAGATTATAAATATATCGCTCAGCAACAAAAGTTCCTTTTTGTCCTTTTGTATGTGTGTATGTGTGTACATGTGTGTACAGGCCATTTGAAATAAACTCTAGCCACTTAACAAAATTTTAAGTGCACAGTTCTGGCAGGGGTGGCTCAGTGGATTGAGTGCCAGCCTATGAACCACAGGGTCACTGGTTCAATTCCCAGTCAGGACACATGCCTGGGGTGTAGGCCAGGTCCCCAGTAGGGGGCACCTGAGAGGCAACCACACATTGATGTTTCTCTTCCTCTCTTTCGCCCTCCCTTCCCCTCTCTCTAAAAATAAATAAATAAAATCTTAAAAAAAATTTAAGTGCACAATACCTTGTTAACTATTGGCACTATATGGTATTGCAGAGCTTCAGAATTTATTCATCTGGCATACATGAATAATACCAATTATATACCAACTTTATACCAACTGAATATCTAATCCATATAACCCTTTTCCCCAACCCCTGATACCCACCATTCTGTTGTCTACTTCTGTACATTCGACTGTTTCAGATGCCTCATCTAAGGGGAATCATGCAGTATTTGTTCTCCTATGACTGCCTTATTTCACATACCATGATGTCTTCCAGGTCTATCCATGTTGTTGCAAATGGCAGGATTTTTTTCTTTTTAAAGGCAGAGTAATATCCATGTATCTTGGGTGTTGTAAATAATGATGCCGATATCTCTCTGAGATCCTGATTTCAATTGTTTTGGATAGATATTCAGAAGGGGGATTGCTAGTGGCTCTATTTTTATTTTTTGAGGAATCTCTATGTTATTTTTCACAGTGGCTGCACCAACTTGCATTCCCACAAACAGTGCACAAGGGTTCCAATTCCTCTATATCCTAACACTTATCTTTTGACCATTGTGTAATACAGCTATCCTAAAAAGTGTGAGATGATAGCAGCTCACTGTGGTTTCAATTTGCATTTCCCTGACTAGCAATGTTGAGCATCTTTGCATACAGCTGCTGGTCATTTCTATGTCTTCTTTGGAGAAATATCTATGCAAGTCCTTTGCCCATTTTTTAAACTGATTTTTTTCTCTTTTGCTATTGAGTTCTAGGAGTTCTTTATATATTTTGGAACTTAAACCCTGTTAGCTATATAGTTCACAAATATTTTCTCACTTTCCAGAGGTTCCATTTCATTTTCTTTTACTCTGTAAAGGCTGTTCAATTTGATGTAGACCTACTTGTCTATGTATTTTTGTTCTTGTTGCTTGTGATTGTGGTGTCATACCCAAGAAATCATTGCCAAGACCAATATCAAGAAGGTTGGTGTTGCTACAACAATTTCAGGTGTACAATATAATAATTTGATGTCTGTATACCAACCAAAGGTTAGTTTCTTTCTGTTACCATATATTTGACCCCTTTTACCAAATTTGTTCTCTGTCCCCCCGCTTTCCTTCCCCTCTGGCAACCACCATTCTGTTGTATCAGGGATATTTTCTTATGGTCTCTTTGTCTTTGGTATCAGGGTGATGCTGGCCTCATAAAATTAGTTTAGAAGTGTTCCTTCTATTATTTTGGAACAGATTAAAGAAGGATTTGTACTAATGCTTTTTTAAACAGTAAATTCACATATGTATCCATATGTTCCTGGGCTTTTCTTTATTAGCAGGTTTTTGATTACCGATTCAATCTACTTGTTTTTGTCTGTACAGGCTTTCTGTTTCTTCTTAATTCATTCTTGGTAGGTTGTATGTTTCTAGGAATTTCTCCTTTTCCTCTGAGTGGTCCAATTTGTTGGAATACAATTGTTAATAATAGTTCTTCGTTAATGAATTGTTAATGATCTATTTCTGTGACATCAGTTTCATGTCTCCTCTTCCATTTCTGATTTCACTTGACTCTTCTTTTCTTAGTCTAGCTAAGGGATGGTCAATTTTGTTTCTTTAAAAAAACAACTCTGAGTTTTGTCTTTTTTCTATTTTTTTATTCTCTACTTCTCTTACTTCTACTCAAATCATTATTATTTCTTTCCTCTGCTAACTTGTGCTTAGTTTGTTCTTCTTTTTCTAGATCCTTGAGATGTAATGGTAGGTTGTTTGAGATTTTTCTTTTTTTAGAAAATGGTGCTTATCACTTTTAACTTTCCTTTTAAGGCTGCTTTTGCTGAATCTCATAATTTTGGCTTGTTATATTTCCATTTTCATTTGTCTCAAAATATTTTCCAATTTCCATTTCCTTTTGATTTCTTCTTTGACCCAATGGTCATTCAATGTTATGCTAAGTTCCACTTATTTGTGAGTACTCCTGATTTCCTTTTTGTTATTGACTTACAGGTTTTTTTCTATGTTGGTCAAAAACGATACATTGGAATGATTTCAATCTTATTAAATATGTTCAAATTTGTTTTGTGACTATTGTGTGATCTATCCTAGAAAATATTCCATGTGTGCTCAAAAAGAATGTGTATTCTACTTCTGTTGAATAGAATGTTCTGACATCTGCATTAGGTCCATTTTGGTCTAGCAGTGAAGTCTAATATTATTGTATTGTTGTTTATTTCTCATTTCAGTATGTCAATTTTTGCTTATATATTTTGGTACTTTGGTGTTAGGTGCATACATATTTGTAATTACTGTCTTTGTGAATTGACATCTTTACAATTACTTATTCTTCTTAATGAAGATTGTACTTATCTAAGGTGTAGAACATGATTTGATATACCTAGTGAAATGATTATTAGTCAAGTTAATCATCATACCATCTTACCACACAGTTGCCATATTTTTTTGTGATCAGTGCACCTGAAATTCACTCTCTTAGCAAATTTCTAGTATTCAATATAGTATTAACTATAGTAGTCACACATTACATCTCTAGATCTGTGCTTCCTACGTAGATCTAGCAACTTTGTACCCTTTGATCAATATCTCCTCATTTTCCTACCTCCCTTCCCTTGTTAACCACCATTCTAGTCTTTGCTTCTGTGTATTCAACTTTTTAAAATTTCACATATAACTGAGAACATGCAGTGTTTTTCTTTTTGAGTCTTGCTCATTATACCTAGCATAACATCCTTCAGGTTAATCCACATTGTTGCAAATGGCAGGGGCTCCTTTTTAAGGCTGAATGTGTGTGTGTGCATATTCTCACATTAATTGACCCTTTTATTCTGTAATGACCTTCTCTGTCTCCTGTGAGAGAGTTTTTTTTTATTTTAAAGATTTTATTTATTTATTTTTAGTGATAGAGGGAGGGAGAAAGAGTGGAAGAGAAACATTGATGTGTGTGAGAGAAAATAAATTAGTTGCTTTTCACATATGCACCCAACCAGGGACCAGGCCTGCAACCCAGGCATCTACCCTGATGGGGAATCGAACAACAAACTTTTGGCCTGTGGACGATGCCCAACCAACTGAACTACACCGGTGAGGTCTCCTGTGACTGTTTCTGACTTAAAGTCTACTTTGTCTGATAAAAATATAGACACTCCTGCCTACTCTCTTTTGATTACCATTTGTGTGGAATATCTTTTTTTATTCCTTCATATTCAACTGATGTAGTTCTTTAGAACTAAGTTAAGTTTTTTTAAAAGAGAGTATATATATGGTTAGACATGTTTTTTTCTTAAACATTCACTAATTCTGTCTTTTTATTGGTGAGTTTAATCCAGTTACATTTTGGTTTCCTTTTGAATCATTAGAAAATATACCAAAAAGAACAGGAGAATGTGTTCATACTACCAAGAGAGTTAGGACTAGATCCTAAAGCAGATATAATAAACTATGCATTTCATAGGAATTTTGCATTTTACTTTATAATAAAGGTCTTGTATTAATATTTCTTCACTTCGAGAAAAGTTAATGCTGCAGAAAGATACATGAGTTCATTGTGTGGCTCTCACTACTGCTTAGTTAAACTGCTTTGAACATAAATTACCTTCTACATAAGAACTATTCAATCCCTTTTCATCTTTATAACCATCAGCACCAGAAGTCATCTTAAACTATTCATCACCTGTATTGCATTTGCTTTCCACATTCTTACATTGTTGCACTTCACAAGTTAACCTAAATTTCAAACAAAACCATACTTTGTACTGCAAGTATTCTATGTTTATGAAAAAATAATGTAAATGCTACAGCTGTGTAAAAGTAGAAAGCAGAGGCCAATCGCATCCCAATCTTCAAAAAGGTAACACTGATATACAGATAACACAGATTCAAATTGTATTTTAAAGAAGCTGGCTTCATAAAGGAACTTAATGATTGATCCTTTTGCAAATTGTATAATTAAAACTCTTAATATTGAAAGCCTGCTGTCTCTTTCAAATATAGAAAATCTATAATTTATATTTTCATATTATTATGACAAATCTAGAGAGAGGTTAACTTCATCAGGATTTTGGAATTCAACCACATTTCTTTAGACTCTGCCAAGTAAGTTTCTGGAATTGTTTTTATAAACTCACAAATGGTTGGCTCAGATTTGTGGAATATTCTATCCGCTCATACTAGTTCACAGGAATGGAGAGGACAACAAAACCAGATAAGAAACTGACTTGGAAATGTTTTATGTAAGTAGTTTAATTTTAACATACCGGATGAATTAAATCTTAATACTAAGTAAAGGAATACATTTAAATAGTCCAATACAAAACAACACCATAAATTGTTATGTTCCTAAGTTGTTACCCAAACGGTTTTTGGCAGTGTGATGCAGTGACCACCGCATCCACATGATAGGTAGTCTTGTTGCCCTTTCTTTGGTGCATCTCTACCTCTGCAGCAGAGATAAAAAGGTTTCGGTGTACAAGGCACAATGATTTGGAATCAGCTTATTCTGCTGGGAGTTTAGCTCCACCACAAATGGCCACTACATATCCACCTGGTCATCGGGAAAATGGGAACAATAACACTACTGTCACGTTTTAGAGTAGTTTCGATTAAAATAAATAAAATAAACCACAGTATAGCTTGAGCCTATTGCCTGAGACATATTTTGGGTTCAATCATGATTGTCATTGTGACTTTATTATTATTGATAGGCAGATGAAAGAGATAAAATATAGCACATTACTTAGATTAATTTTAAAATTAGTTATGAAAATTCCAAAATAAACATTATCTCCTGAAAAATGAAAATAAGTTTTATCAGATTATCAAGATCCTTGATCTTTCTCAATATCAGGAAAAGAAAAATAAATCTAGTTGATAGTTACAAATTGATAAATTCCTCTTAAAAACTGGAATGTGATAGCCTCAAAAGGTGACTGATTATGCACAGGAAACAAATGATAGACTGAAAAGAGAATTGATCATTTTCATTGGTGTATTAGTTTGTTTTTGAACTAATAAATTGGTGAGATATACCAACAAAATATACTCCAAATCATTTGAAATTATTAAGCTGGCAGTCTAGATAAAAATACATCTTTGAAAAAAAAATGACCTGAGCAGAAATGCAAAAATGGCAATTGCCATATCCAAGGGGAAATTGAGGCTAACCAGGATGAGTAAACCTCTATTTTCCTCAAACCACAGATCTGTAAACACATGATTTCCTTAACATTTTTCCTATTGTTGTTAATTAATGAGATTTAAACACAGTGTTATAGATTAAATTCATGTATGAAAGTGTTACCAGTAGTATTTAGATAGAAAAGGGGAGCAAAGAAAATTAGACACTGAGTTTAATAAACTGAGAAGCATAAGCCTGCCTGCTAGCCAAGAAGCTACAGCTTCACACCACAGAGGACTCCAGCATTTCTCTGCCAAGAGAATTACTAGTCCTTCCTCCCAGCCTCCGGTACCAGATAACCAAGAGGGAATGGGGAGAAGCAGAACAAGTGCAATAGAAATCAAAATGGTGCAAGGGAGAGGTACTGGACCAGAGAAGCTTATCAGTCTTGTCTGGGGAAAGAAGGATTAGTTGGGAGGTGGATCTACCTGAGGCATTTGGAAGTTTGGGAATTGATTGGTCATTTTGAGAAAGCACCTCCTCGGTCCCACACCCAAGCTAATATAATTCCAGGGGAACAAAGAAGCTTTCTCTCTCTTGACCAGGCAACCTGCACTCACCCCATGTGTTTGTAGGTCCTCTCTCCTATCAGCCACAGGACCCACAGCCATGCCACTCCGCACGCAGGCTCCAGGAGGGAGCCTGAAATGGACTACAACCAGAAACACAAGCTAGGCTAGCTGGATGCTAGGCTGAACTGTACTTTGATATAAACACTGGGCAGTGGCCTTCATCCTGGCCCCACTGAAGAAAAGGCTGGATATTTTTCCATGGTGAGACAGACAGCAATGGGACATCAGGAGGGGAACCTCCTTAATTTTACATCATCAATAACCCATTTCATACAGCCACATCCTCCTGTGCAGGTCTCAGGAAATTCTTTTCTTTAGGTACCACAAAAGCCCCATTTCCATGGGTACCTAAGTATTCTCTGATTTTTAATTTGGTTTTGATTTACAATGTAATAACAACACATTTCTTTTGGGAGATGTGATGGTTACTCTTATGTGTCAACTTGTCTAGGCTATAATATCCAATTATTGAGTTGAACCCTCGAGAAGGTATTGCTGTGAAGGTATTTTGTAGATGCAGTTAACATCTGCAATTACATGACTTTAAATATAACTTCCCCTGACAATGTGGTGGGCCTCGTCAAATCAGTTAAAGTCCTAACAAAACTAGTTTAAAAGCAAAAGCAATTGTGACTCAAGACTGCAACAATATCTAATTCTGCCTGAGCTTCCAACCGGCCAGCTTTCCCCACAAATTTCTGACTTGCTAGCACTTACCATTGCATAAGCCAATCCTTTAAACTGAATCTCATTACCTATATAACCTATTGGTTCCATTTCTCTTGAGAACCCTGGCTGATAGGGTAGGTACCAATCACTATCACATTTCACACAGCTCATGAAGGTTGACTAAGTATTATCATTAATAGTTGTTTTAGTGTCCTATATAAGCTTATTAAAATATACTCATATGGTATACAAAATATTCAATTAAACAAACAGGTGTGGATTTCTTGGTATAAAGCAAAGCATTGTGAGATTAAATCACAATTCCTCTCTTCAATTTTGAAAAGATCTATATGCAACAATGGAGTAGAACCAATTAGTGAGAGCTGTGATAGAGGTACACTTAGAATGATGTCATAGGCGAGAAGTAGTGATGCTTTATGACTTGAAATGCACTATATTTGGGAGGACGTGGACAGAAATGAGGTTGGATGGGTGGGTGGCAGGGAGATACTGAAAATTCTTGAGTACCAAACTAAGGTGTTTGAACTCAAATTTGTGCCAGGCATCAATGATGTTGAGTAGGTTATTTTTTACATTATTGGAAAGGCTGTTCTCTGGACAACTCTATGAAATAAGGAGTGCAAAGGTAGAAAATTAGAGATGGGGGTTTGAAAGCCTCAGAACAGCACATAAATCCTTTAAGGTTCACAGGCTGATGCCTTTGTTCTTCACTATTTCACATTATCTCATTAATGTTATCTCCAAAACCAATAGTGTTATGACCTAAGTTTTATTTCTGAAAATAAGCACGTTATTAAAGAATAAGTAAGCTTCATCATAATGCTTATAGAAAACTATTATGAAAAACTAAGCTTCACCAATAAAGATAACATACTTTTTTAAAGGGAAAAAATCAAGCAAATAAGAAAGGAAGAAAATGTATTTGCTTTTGACTTTACAAAAATAATTTTTAATGACAAATAATTTCACATACATAGACTGTATTAGATACTCATTGAGTACTTACCTGCATAGGATGGGCATAGGTGAAGCACCCTGAAATTCATTTAAATGCAACAAAATGCACAGGGAATTTTACATAGAGGTCATACACACTCCAACTATGGCACTTCTCTTGATTTAGAAAAAAATAGTAACCTTTATTTTAGTTGATAAATTCTGGGAGGTAATAATTTTGGACCACAGAGAAAATATCTCTCTTAATAAAAGCTTAAAGATAAAATTAAACAAAACTCTCAAAGATAAAGGAAAAGAGAAGGACATTTCCTACAGAGAGTCATAACAAGAAATAGATACAGGAACTGCAGATTGTACTGGCAGGGAACAGATGATTCCCCCAAACCCATCGTTTGCTGTGTTTCCTATCTTCTGGCGTGAACAAATAACAATAAAGAATTATTAGATCATGGGTTATTTCCAAAGAGCCTGAAAGTATTAGGTGACAATGACCTTTATACTTCTAAATTTAAAAATGCTGGATCACACATAAAAAATGCTAATAGAACAGTGTGGAGCCTGTATTTTAAATGGCATACAGAAGTGTACCTAGAAATTTTATATCCAAAAGTTTAACATTTATACTAGATATACAAGGACAAAAATACAAAATAAAATGGTAAGCACTATTGAGAACATCTATCATAACTAGCATGAGTGAACACAAAATAAGTCCTATCATTTTCTCTTATCTTTCAATATAAAAGTGATATGTATGATAGTATGTGACAGAAAGAGTGAGAATCAACTATAATTTATGTGCATTGATTCTCCTTTATTTGAAAGCTATAAAAAACACTAGCAAAATAGAATACAGATAGCACTACTTATACAGCCTAATGCAATAAGCTAGGATGTCCTTTTCAAATTACAGGTAATGACCCATTCATGAATTCTGAAATCAATTTTGTGGATCAAGACCTGCATTACAAAAAAATTTAACAGAAAAGAATAAGATACCACGAGATAAGAATAAGTATTATTTCTTAATCTTTTTTAAAATGTGGTATGTATCCAGAGCTGAGATGTAAAATTTATAACAGTACAGATTGCAGATAAAAATGTTCAAAAAACCTGAGGTGATGGGTCACACTCAGAGAGTGGTCATCGATACATCATTGTCAGACTGAGGTGGAGTCCCACTGGAGCCCCACTGGAATCCACTGGGGTCAGCCCTGGGTGCAGAGTTATTTTAGTGTCTTGTCTATGCCCCAGATAATGAAAACTAAAACACATTTAAGTTGTTCCTGGTGTCCAATAGGGAAATGGTAAAAGTACTGGAACCTTCAGAGAATGAGGTTTCACCTTGCATTATGCATTAATAAACTGATCTGAATGCACTCATTTTTCAAGTACTGGTTACATATTAGGAAGGATACAAAAGCCATCCTTTTTTTTTTTTAATTCTCACCTGAGGACATATTTCCATTGCTTTTAGAGAGAAAGGAAGGGAGAGAAAAGGAGAGAGAGAGACATAAATGCGAGAGACAAGCACTGACGGGTTGCCTCCGGCACACACCCAGACTGGGACTATATGTGTCCAGACCAGGGGTCATATGCCTGGACCAGGAATGGAATGCCGCAACCTAGGTATGTGCCCTGACAAGGAATGGAACCTGCAAACTTTCAGTTACCATATGATGCTCCAACAAACTGAGTCACGTCAGCCAGGGCAAGAGATATGAGTATACTTTTTATATTACCTAAACGTTAGGCATGTTTTCTGAAGATTTATAAGTGTATCAAGCTAAACTTGTAAGTATTTCTTTTTTTCTTTTCTTTTTTTAGATTTTATTTACTTATTTTTAGAAAGGGGAAATGAGGGAGGGAGGGGGAGAGAAACATGAATGTGTGGTTACCTCTCACGTGCCCCATACTGGGGACCTGGTCCACAGTGCAGGCATGTGCCCTTGACCAGGGATTGAACCAGCGACCCTTTGGTTTGCAGGCTGACACTCAATCCACTGAGCCACACCAGCCAGAGCCAAACTTATAAGTATTTAAAAAATGATGTCTAATTTATTTATGCACTAATGAAAAAATGATAAACAAATGTAAATAGATTTTTACATTAAAATTTTTCTAGAACATGTACTTGGAATCATAAGCAATTATATTCTGATCATAAAACTATGCACTATATACAGGTAGAGCCCTGGGGATTTAGAACATTAACTGCTATATTAATTGCAGAGAGGTGAAAGTAATGTGTTCTACATATCACTGAAAGGAACAGTCATCTTCATGGAATTTAGTTCTTATTACTTCTCTGCTACTATGGAATATAACACTAGATCTGAATAATGTAGATGTCTTAGATCATGACTGATCTTGTTATTGCTCTCATGCATGCCTTTTCAAAGAAAAGAAATTTTCTTTGGTTAAATTAATGCAGGTCCCAACATAACCCAGTGTATGTTTCTTCACTTGAGATTTCAATGTAAAGTTTTTAGCAAAGTGTCATATCAACTCATAGGAGACTTCCTACTGTATGTCAAAATTCCTCACTTTCTTGGAGGTAAAAAGGAGAGACTTCCATCTGTGAGGTCATTTTAACAGCAATGTTATGATTTCACTGTAGTCCAGTACACTAAAAGAAATATCCCGTGGACTTCCCTTACCTGGCTACATGATTGATTACGGGAGCAAAGTTGGTTGGCCCGTACAGCTGTACCGACTTCAGACTCCTATAGTAAGCCTCCATGACGCCCTCGATGCCATCACAGTAGGGGTTTTGAGGGTTCCCATTCTGTAGAACATTATAGGCAAAAAACAGTAAAAAAATGAATAGTGTCTGTAAAGATCAATTGAAAAAAGGATAATAAATGCTGATACTCATACAGAATTTTCTGGAATACTCATTTATATATTTATAACAGCAAAAGTTAAGTGGTCAACATTAGATTGCAATGTATTATATAGAGTGTGATATGATACTAGAATGTACACAATAATTAAAAATAGATACGTTTCAAAACAATGGCAGGAGATGATTCTAAATAATCTTGAGAACTGAATATCACATTCTGTAATTAATAACGTCTTCATTTTACACAGGTCTTGTACATGTAGGCATGAACATACAAAAATTCTGAAAAAAGTAAATAAAATATTGGGTAGTTAATGCTGAGTGATTATATAATTGGGGACTTTTATTTCACTCTTTAAACTATTGTATATTTTTCAAGTTTCTGCAGTGATATATTAAAATCAGAAAATAATAAATGTTGTCTATTCAGTTTCTCCTTATAGAAAGAAAAATGTAAACCATCTGCCACACACACATCTTCAGGACACACTTGACAGCGCCAACCGGAGAAGGGGTCAGAGGGAATGCAATTTGGTGGCAGAAACATCACAACAAAGGAAAAGGAAAAGAATCAAAGAAACATATCCACATTGTTCAAGGGGAATGGAGCTTGCCACCAAGGACTTGTTCTGCAAGTCAGCACCCAGGGGTCAACTTTAAACCTGCAGACCTGCTCTCACTTTTTCATGCTTTCAATACTCTGTTTTATGAGGTTTAATTTTCCTGGTCCAGATCCCACAGGCAACACAAATAAAGACAGTGTATTAGTTATCTATTTTTATGCAGCAAATTATCCCAAAAGTTACTGGGTTAAAATAGTAAATATTTATTATTTCACACATTTTGGGGGTGTCAGGAATCCAGGAGCAGCTTAGCCAGGTGGTTCTGGTTAAGAATCTCTCATGAGTTCACAGTCAAGATGCAGACCTGGGCATCAGAAAGCTTGCCCAGAGCTGGAGGATCTGCTTCCGGGAAGGCTCACTTATGCTGCCATTGGAGGGAGGCCAACAAGGACCCTCCACAGGGCTGCTTGAGTGTTCTCACAACATGGCAGCTAACTTCCTCAGAATGAACAACCCAACGGAAAGAGCAAGGAGGAAGTCCCAGTGCCTTCATAAGCTAGTCTCATATGTTGCATACCATTTGCTTCTATTTTAATCTATTGGTTAGAAATGAGTCACGAAGTACAGTGAACACTCAAAGGAAGGGCAATTAGGCTCCACCTCTGGAAGGTGAGAGGAGACATAAATGAAATTTGTGAATATATTTTAAAACACTAAGGGCAGTAACTATATTTAACATTGCATGCATGTTTTTTACCTGAACAATCACAAGTAACTGTAAATTTATAACTGAAATTGTTGACTTCTATATACCAAGCTTTGTATCAAAATATTTACATAGATTATATAGTTTTTAATAACAACTCTAAAAATGTAGATAGAATCATATCATTATTTCCACTTTACACATGAAGAAACTAAGGCACTGAGAGTTTAAATAATGTGCCGAAAAGTCACACAATGCAGGTGAAAGGATCCAGTATCTGAACACACGCAGTCTGACCCCAGAACCCAGTCTCTTCCCCACCACTCCTCCAGCCTGTTACGAAGTCCTGGGCATTGTGAAGACTGGAAATCTGAGGAAACTAAACCAGCTGTTATCGACCACTTCAGTTTTGCCAGTTATGAGAGGAGTTATACCCACTTTTTCTTGTTTATTTTCTTTTCTTCTTCAAACTTTTTATTAACGAAACCTCATGTAAATGTTTAAACACATAAAAATAAAGAAGACTTCTTTATATTATAAAATTGGTTATGGTAGTTGATTGATATTTAGCACAAAGCAGTTCATGGTGGTTTTGATGTTAATCTGAGGTGGCTTATTTAACCTTCCTTTAAGTAAAATTTTACCGTGTTCTTTTCCCTTGATAAGGTACAAAGCTAATTAAAATTAAAATTAATTATTCATTTTGGGCATTAAAATGTGTTATATAGCTTCCTTGAGGGAACAATTACAAACCAGGGTAATTCTGAGTTTCTTTTTGATAGGCTTTTTAGCATTTGAATGGCAGCTTATATTTCCTCTATTCCTCTGAAATTGAAATTACAAGGTCGCCATTTTTCTCATCATTTCATTTTTCTTAGTGGAAAGATAATCACTGGATGTTCTCTTCATCATTATGGAATATCTGAAGCACTAATTTCTGTATTAGTTCTAGTTACATAATAAATTGCTCTAAGATTTCCTCATATGCCATGGATGATAAAAATACTTTATTACATAAAATTATACATTTTCTTAAATTTATGCTTTGTATTACATCAGAATTATTTTAAATAATTTACAAATGTTAAAATGAGATTCTCCTCGTAATGACAACATTGTAATGGTTTATAAAAATATTTTTAAGTCTTTTTAAATAACTCATTTCATAAAATAATTATCTTGGGAATTAGTTTTGCTTGCTAAAACAAATTAAAATAAGCTTACATGTGGATCTAGCCCCCCGCAAAAAAACACGGGATGTTTTTGAAAATACGAGCATTCAATTTTGTTCTCCATGAATGAAGACAGTAATGGACATTCTACTGTATACTTCCTTTTTAATTAACAAACTTTTCCATTTATAAAATCACACATGTCAATTTGTAGAGCATATAAATATATAGAACAGAATTCAAAATGAGCAATAATTCTACTGTGGAGACTGAAGTGGGGAGGGTGTCCAGCTTTCACCCACTTCCCCTCCATTTGACCCCCTAAGGGATTGTAACTGGAGAGTCAGAGTCAGCTCTGGACAAGAAGTTTACAATCTCCTTTGTGACCTGCAGCCTACAACACTTCTTAGCCGGCCTAACACACTGACAAAATGCTCTCAGGGGCTGTTGCTTTACTCTTTGAAATGTTAACTGTTGCTGCCCAGAGAATGCTTACTACAGGAAAAGCTGAGAGAATTCTCCCTTTTATTCAATCTACAAAAATCTATTGAGCTGTTGTATTATGCATACAGTGGTAAAGACACTTGGTTGCTAAACTCCTATGTCTAGTTGAAAGAAAAAGGATACACATAGATACGAAATTTTATAGATTCCTATAAATGCCAAAGTAAGTGAAAAGCATGCAAATCTTTTTAGATATTTAGTAGGAGAAAGTGCTCGGACAGGTGTAGCATTTCTCTACCGATCAATGCAAAACCTTCTTTTGAGTCTCACTGGCCACATGCCTATTAGAAATAGGTCCTCTGAAGCCCTGCACTATTGTATTTCAGTTACAACCCCAGAAGGATCATCAAGAGTCATGAAGACATGAGAGCAATGACTCATCAATTTCACAATCAAAACTGCTTAACATGATAATACTAGGTAGGACATTTTTCCTTTCTTTTCCTATTCCTTTTTCTTATCCAATTACATCCATTCTTATACATATTTCAAATGAAAAGCCTGGTTTACCTGAGATACTTTTGATTCAGCAAAGCTCAATTTCAACATTTGAGCTAACATGAAACTCACCAAACAGGGAATATTTAATTTTTTAAAAAGCCTCCCTTGCCACCTGAAAGATTATTTGAACCTGATGAGGATAAAAAGATTAATGGTTGTAAATACACATCACATTTCTTACCATGGAAACCTGAGAGCTTGTGAACATTAGGTGGTATATTAAGTGCCAGACTGGCATGTGACTGAAGTGTTTATATTTGCTATTCTTGGCACTGATAGAATATATATTGCAGTTATATATGATGAGGTTAATACAAAGTACAGTACTTTAGTGAAAATCAAGTAAAATGCTACCTCTCTGAAGATTTATTTAACCCTTGTCTGGTTTACTTTTCTAAGGAAACAAAAGTGTTTTGAAAAAATTGAAGTGGCATAACAAGTAATATTAATGCTGAACAATCTTCCTCCTCCTCATCCTCATCTTCGTCAACATCATCATTTTTGTCATCCATTTGGGAGACTATTTTTCATACATTTAAAGGGGTATGACTCTATCCTATAAGTTTGGGTTAAAAGAACAGTTTAAGATGTAAATAAGAAGGCCTTCTTTAGCAGGAATATTTGCATAAGTTTGGTTACAAAGAATACATATAGAGGTAGAAAAAGCAGAAAAGGAGAGGATAAGAGGGAGAGAGAAGAGAAAAAATCATTCACAAGGGTGACAGAAAACTCTAAGAAGAAAAATTAATAACCCTCATTTAGTGTAACATAATTATTCTTTTTCTTAGGCTTAAAATAGCTTGTGACCTTTTTCCTGAGGCACTTAAGACTTAGGATCACATGAGTGATTTTCATGGTTTCATAAAGTTCTGTGAAGTATTAATGCTCCCAGAAACAAAACCCAACAGATACTCATTTTACATGACATTGGGAGTATGGCATGTGGGCTATTTCATGGGAAAAAGAATCAAACCCTATAGCTGCCTTTTCTGAAATTGTGGGTGATGGAATAGAAAGACAAAATAAGTACAGCAGTAAAAATATTAAACTACTATTCTTGAAGTATATATTTAAGTTAAGTAAACATCACTTAAGAGCTTCTGGAAATGTGTATATGTATATACATGCACATACATGTGTATATATGCACAGGTATTACCATTATATGTGTGTGTGTGTATTTACATCTACATGTATATATGTACTTTATTAACACCATTATATATGTATATATACAATGTATATATGTATCTATATATACAATGTATATATGTATCTATATATACATATATATAAAATGGTGTTAATAAAGCACATTTCTAAGCAGTGAAATGTGGTTAAGTAGTGGTCAAGAGGACGAATTCTAAAACAAGACTGATCTGGGTTCAAGTCCTGTCCCTTGGAACCCTGGTTAAAACTGAGCCTCTGACCTGAGTTTCCTAACTCTTGGGTGCACCCTTCTTCCATATTTAATATAAGGGCTTTTGCTAGAGCGGCATAGTGTGACAACTATGATATACCTACCGCACAGAAATTTTATGAAGATTAAATAAGAAAATCAGTATACAGTGTTTAGACTGATACTCAGTAATTCCTTGGTAAAGACAGTATTACTGTTCATTTTGAACAATATTTATCAGTGTTCACTTTTGTCTATTTTGCTTGCAGTCTTAAACAATTCCTACAATAATCATGCATTGTTTTTGTAGTAAGAATAAAAACAATAAACAAAGACCTACAAAAATGTGGGTGACAGGAGAGTTTATCTACTTGCTACCATATGTAGGGTAGGCTGGGGGATACCTCTGTTAGGAAAACCGAATTTTTTTCTAAAATAATAGCTCGCCATCCAGCCCTGATTTCCCCATCATTTGTGAGAGAGTACAGGTGAGAGTAAGGCTGGCTGGGCCTATCAGCATTCCCTGTGTGGGGTTTATTTTGAAAGCAGACTGCAATGCATTGCTTATCTGCAATCACACAATATGAAAGTAGATATATATAAATTAAACATTAGTGAGAGACATTTTTATTCCAATCATATCTTCTACAGTATATTTAAATCTTAATTAATTATAGCCATCAGTGCTGCTTCACATTTGAAAAAATTAACTCTAGCTATAATTTGTCCTTTACATTTGAAATGCCATTTTAGAAGAGGCTGTTTATCAATAGAAGATTTATAAATCAGATGCATTTTAGGTATATTAAAAATATCCACACATTCTTTGGTCTTCCTCCCTTTGAGAGACAAAAGTTACTTCTGCTACCTTGTTACTGGGCTGGCCTTAGTGACTTGCTTGGCCAAGAGAATGTGGCAGAAAAAACGTTCTGGGACTTCCCAGGCTGGGGTATAAAGAGCCGTGGAACCTCCGCCCCAGCCTTCTAGAATATTCACTACGGGGAAGCCAGCTGTCATGTTAGAAATCTGACAACCGTGAGACCGCCACACTGTGATGAAGTCCATGACAACTGCATGGAGAGGTCATGTGCAGAAAGGGGGAAGATGTCCAGGCAACCCAGCTCTCTCAGTCATCCCAGCTCAGGCATCAGACATGAGCAAAGAAGGCAGCTTAGGGAGCATGCTATCCCCAGAAGACATGACACGGAGAAGAACAGAGGAATCCAACTGACAGCCAGAATCAAGAATATGGCTCCACTCAAACAATTCCAGCCATGTCTAGCCATTCAAGTCATCCCAGGAAGGCCCCAGACACCGCAAAAATAAATACATAAATAAAGCATCTCCCATTGTATTCTCCTTGAATTTCTGACCCCCAAATCACACATAACAGAAGTGTTGGCTTACACCTCAAACTCCTAGGGAGTTTCGTTATGCAGCCGTAGGTAACCATAATTGACCCCCCTACTTATAAATCAGATGCACTGTAGGTAGATTTATTGCTACTCTATTTAACTGTCATTTTTCTCTATTAATACAACACTCCTAAATCAATCATTTAGCCAAACTAACCTGAGTCTACAGTCACAAACAGCTGCTACATGATTGACTAAAGCAGAAGTAGTGAACCAATATTTAAAAATCCAGCATAAAATTTCCTTTCAGATATCAAATCCTCATGATGTATCCTTACCAAAGCAAACTCATGAGATATCCTTCCATCTGGAGGCAGTTTTGCACCAAAACCTAGAGCTGGGAACATTTTATCACTGTCATAATCTTGAACGATTTCTCCCACCGCTTTCAGAGCCATGCCATAGGCGTTCAGCTGGTAAGGGTTCATGTAGTGCAGAGAGGTGGGCTGGGCGGGGTTGCCTAATGACAGAAAAACATTTCAAACGTGAGTCATGAGGCTAACAATGCAATTTGTTTGGACAACATTTTCCTTGATATCCATGTCTTGATATTTATTTTTATTCCTTGATATTTAAATATTATACTTTTCTGCCTACATTCATAATGAGTCAAACAGTTTTTTAAGGGAATGGATATTAACATGGAAATATGTATTACATTTGATCAGACCTGTAGAAAATTTCCCAATGATCAATCAAGTATATGCATATTTTTTCCAGAAATTATGCTTCATCGTCCATTGCAGACTATTCTTGAAATTCACTTCCAAACAAGTATAAAATTACTTTATTAATTTTATTTTATTGTAGTATTTATTTTTTAAAAATTATGTGCCTTTAGCTTGAATTCTTCTGCCTCAATCAGAGGATCCAACTGAATTAATGGAGTTGAATAATTATGAGGTCTTCCTAAAGTGGTATTACAAAAACAAATTAAGTATTTGAGAAGTATCCCAAATTATCATTTTACAAAGGAGAGTCTAGTGATTTTCAAATTCAAGCTAATAAAATATCTAGATCTGAAAAATTATTCAGGGTTTCTAACAAGACTTTAAAGGAGGAGGCAGAAGGCCCAAAGCTGAGTCTTGCCATCTGTAGGACAATCTGTAAAGTGCCTGCAATAAATTCTACCGCAATGTCTACTGGGAGGACAAGATGAGATTGTGTGTGTGTGGAAGTGACTGAAAACAATTAAGTGCCCTAGAAACGTAAGGTTTAACGACTACTATTTTGATGTCTGGATCATCCACCAGGGTCTGAATTTTCAGTATCTTATGCTATGCAGGACGTTTCATTTGAATACAGATGAGTTTGAGAGAAAGTAATGTATGTGCTGCCACTTAAACACATTGAGATTCACATTGATTTGCCCTAATTACCAGCACTAGGCAGCCTGAAAATCCATTAAGTGTCTTAAGTAAAAATGGAAAGTTAAATGGAACTCCTAATAGCACATATAGCTCAATTCTACTTTAAAATGTTGCCTGAAGAAGGAAAGCCTCAGGGCATAATTTTCTGGCAAGGAAAACAAATAGGAACAAGTGCTTGAAATCCAGATAGAAACAAAATAAAGGAGAGATCTTTCCTTGGTTTATAGTACATGTAGTTATACCAAGAACACTTCTGGTCTAAAAGTAACTTATTGTATAAAGACATTTATATTTCCAAAGAGTTACAAACATTCGAGGGCTGGTTTCACATGACAAAACATCTACACAAGTGTCTGCTGGCCAAGGTGGCCTCGATGTCCCCCACCCCCACCCCGCTTGACCACCTTTTAGACAGGTTTCTCCCGACTCTGGGCCCTGAGCTTCCTTTTCTTACAGCAGTTACTTTAGATAACTCACAATTGTAAAATTCTCCACCATTTGAGATCTAAATCTTCTACAATCCAGGAATGTCTTTCTCAAAGACCTGGGAGCCAGCTCTTTGAAGTCATCATAAAATACCATGCCTACCACCTGTGGTCTCCGTGGGAAGGTAGGAGCCTAACCTCTATAAGTATTACTTAGCAAATATAGACGGTGGGATCACACAGACCAAACTCCCCTCTAATGTTCCCAGTATTTATCTAATAGTTCATCAAGGCACTTAAATTCCCTCCCCTCTTTTGTTTTGGAGGTATTGAGTCAGTATCTCTCCTCTACTGCAATAGCTTTGATCTTTATTGCAATAGTTATGGAAAAAAAAGTCTTCTTAGCTGGTAAAAATTTCCTATGACACTTTCTTTTAAAGGAGGTATTTTTTTCAGTGAGTTGAAAGCCGACTGGGGCCACAGATAAGCAATGCCATTCCTTGACTAACTATAACTCTTAAATATAAGAAGAGTTGCTACCCAAAGATTGCAATATGGCAACTAATTCAATTTCACTAAGGAAACCATAACTTAAAATAAAAATACCACTAATATCCCAGCATGTCCAAACATCTTAGCCTATCATGCACAACAGGGCCTGATCCTACCCATTCAATGATGTTCCTTAACTCTTTCCAGCAACTTCATGCAGACTGGTCTCTTCACTGGACCACTAACGATACTTTCTTCCTGCCACTACCTCTCGGTTATCAGCCTGTGTGGAAACTCACTCTCTTCATCTCCAGCTTATGTCTTCCATGCACCAGACAGCCTTCCTTGTTTCTTCCAGGCCCTACTGTCCTCTCTTACTTTTATGGCTCTAGTGTTCTGCACCACAAAACATGGCAATTTGAGTTGGGCAGTTTGAAATTGCCAAAATGAGTGTCAATTTCTGGAATCTGCGAACATGTTTCTACCACTTCTGTTTCCACAACAATGCATATGAAGAATGAACTTGTAGTGGGTTGGTAACATTAGAGCCCGAGTAATGACAACAGTTATAACTGCATGAAATTTAAAATGTACTGAATACCTTACTTCATATCTCAACAGCCCACTTATGGGTACTTTTATTATACCCACTTTTCAGATTATGTAATTTTCAGATTAAATCACACAACAATACTGGTAAAACTAGAATATGAATCTAAGCATTCAGATTCCATAGTCCTTACTCTTAGCTATAACTTTTACTTAAGAATCTTTGAATATTTTAAACCCTGAATATAATTGAACTTATATTTGATTTTGTTTTAGAGGTACACCATACCTTCATTTCAAAAAACCCCCCTTGGATAGATTCTTTTTAAAAGCTTTGCTGAGATATCATTCATATAACTTAAAACTATGCAATTCAATGATTTTAAGTATATTCCCAGACATGTATAATCATTACTCCAATCAATTTTGGAGCATTTTGATCACCTTAAAAAGAAACCCTGTACCTGTTTACTATTATTTCCTAATCATCTCATCTAGCCCAGCCCTAAACAATAACTAACCCATTTCTGCCTCTATTAATTTGTGAATTCTAGACATTTCATATAAGTGGACTTACATATTATATGGTCTTTTGTGACTAGCTTCTTTCACTGCATGGTGATTTCAAGGTCATCTAGGTTGTAGCATGTTTCATCACTTCATATTTCATTCCTGTTTATTGCTGAATAGTATTTGTATGAATGTACCACATTTTTCTATCCATTTATGAGATGATGGACATTTGGGTTGTTTCCACATTTTGGCTACTATGGAGCTAAAGATATTTGTGTACAAGTTTTTGCATGGAGGTTTGCTTTATCTCTCTCGTGTATCCAGAAGTGAAACTACTAGATCATGTGGGAACTACATCTTGAGAAACTGTCAATGTGTTTTCTGAAGTGGCTGTACCATTTTACATTCTAGCCAGGAGAGTATGAAGAGTCCAGTCTCCACACATCCTCACCACCATTTGTTTCCTGATTTTTAGATTACAACCATCTAGTGGGTGTGGAACAATATTTCATTATGGTTTTGATTTGCATTTCCTGATGTCTAAATATGCCAAGTAACTTTTAATGTGCTTACTGGTCATATTTAAATCTTTTTTTGAGAAATGTCTATTCAATTTTTTAAATGAGGTTGCCTTTTTATTGAGTTATAATTGTTCTTTGTACATTCTGGATACAAGCCTCCTTATGAGATATATGCTTTGCTAATTCTTTCTTTCAGTCTGGGATTTGTCTTTCACTTTGTTAATAGTGTTTTGTGAAGCATAAAACACTTTAAATCTGATATTCAATTTTTATTTCTATTTCTATTTCAAATCTATTTTTATTTCTTTTGTTGCTTATGTTGTTGGTGTCACATCTAAGAATCAACAGCCAAATCCAAGGTCATAAAACTGTATCCCTGTATTTTCCTCTAGTAGTTTTATAATTTTAATCCTACCATGGAGGTCTTTGATTTAATTTGCATGAATTTCATGTATTATGTGAGGTTAGGGTCCAACTTCATTCTTTTGCATATGGCTATGCAGTTGTCCCAAAAATAATTTGTTGAAAAGACTATATTTCTTCATTCAATTGTCTTGGCACCCTTCTCAAAATCAGTTAATTTTAGACAGATGGGTTTAGTTCTGGAACCTCAATTCTGCTTCATTGATCTATAATGTGTCTTCATGCCAACATCAACTATCTTGATTCCTGTTGCTCTGTAGTAAGTTTCAAGAATGAGAATATGTGAATCTTCCTGCTTTCTTCTCTTTTCTTCAAGTCTGCTTTTGTTCTGAATCCATCAAAATTCTATGTGCATTTTTGGGTCAGTTACCCATTTCTTCAATTTTTGTTAGAAACAGAATTGAATTTGTCAGTTGATTTGGGAAATATTACCAATTTAACAATATTAAATTTTCAAATCAATAAACATGGCATACACTTATTTAGATCTTTAATCTTTCAACAGTGTTTTTTCAGAATAATTTTTAGAGTATAAGTTTTACACTCCCTTTGTTAAATTTGTTCCTAATTAATTGGATTCCTTTGATACTATTGTAAATAGACCTGCTTTCATAATTTCATTTTCAGATTTGTGGGTAAAAATTTACATATGGATATTTTATCCTTCAATCTTGCTGAATTCATTTATTAGTTCTAATGAATTTCTTAGTGGATTAATTAGGATTTTCTATATATAAGATTATGTCATCTGTAAATAAAAATAGTTTAGCTTTTTTCTTTCCAATGTTTTCATATCTAATTGCTCTGGACACAACCTCCAGTCCAATGCTGAACAGACTTTCTTGTGTTAGGGGGAAAGCATCTAGCTTTTCACCGTAAGTATAATGTTAACTATGAGTTTTTCATATATTCCCTTCTTTAGTAAGTCAACTTCTATGCCTAGTTTGTCAAGTGTTTTAAGCATGAAAGGATACTGTATTTGGTCAAGTGCTTTTTCTGCATCAATTGATATGACCATGTGGTTTTTTATATTTTCTTCTATTGATACAGTGTATTATAATATTTGACTTTTTAATATTAAGATAACCATGGATTCCTGTAATAAATCTTACTTGCTCAGGGTGTATAATTCTCTCTGTATATGGCTAAATTCATTTTGTGAGTTTTTTTTTGAGAATTTTTATATATATATATCCATTAAAAAATATTCATCTTTATTTTTTTCTTATGATATCTTGTCTGGTTTGGGTATCAAGGTAACACCGACCATGCAGAATGAGTTGGGAACTGTTCCCCCTCTTCTCTGTTTTGGAAGAGTTTGTGAAGAATGTTATTAATTCTTCTTTAAATACATGATAGAACTCACCAGTTAAGCTATCTGACCTAGGTCCAGATAAACTTTGTGCCTGTTTATTTTTTTATTACTAATTCAATCTCTTATTATTCATATTGTCTATTTTTTAAATTGAGTTCCAATAGTTTGTGTCTTTCTATTAGTAGATTCTTGCTCTTCTTGCTGTGCTAATGTTCATCAGTTAACTAATGCTAATATATTAGACCACTTGAGCTTTAGGTTTTTTATGTGCCATAATTTATTGAATAAAACACACAAGTAAAAATCATTAATTTGAAGTTATAATGTTGGTGAATAATCTTAACATGTAGTCTAAGGTGGGTTGGATTAGAGTTTGATTTCCTAATCTCTATTTCTAACTCAAGAACCAACAGCTGAGATGGATTTATTACTAAAAAGATATTCTGGATATTTTATTGTCATTTGTATAAGAGGTAGATTGGAGTGTTTCTAAGGTTCTTACCTAAAAATTCTATTATTTTGTGAAATGAAAGTTAGCATGAAACAAATGTGAGGTAAAGGGAATATAATGTGAGAGCCATAAATGCAATAAATAATTGAAAAAAAAAAAGAAACCCAGATAAATATAAACTGATGAAAACTTTAGGTACAAGTTAAATAATGAGATTCATGTTCTTAGGATACAAAATAATTGATTTCAGTTGACTGTTCTATCTGAAACAAAGTTACTTCAAAATAAAATTAAAATTCCACTATCCTTCCTTTCTTAAAATAGTTGTACATATTGCACATGGGCACTTAGACGATACTACTTCTGAGTTAATTAAATATAAATGCATTAACATGAATAATTCTTAAGAATAATTAAGTAAAAATGAAGCAAGTCAAACAAGGTACATGTACTTGACTTACATTTATATAAATTAATACACAAAAATGTACTATAAAATGAGGATTACAATTAGACAAATTTCAAAATTATACTTACATGTGGAGAAGGGTGGGTAGAAGAAATGGGGCAGAGGTGCACAATGAGCTCAACTAGATCTACGATTTTCTTTTTAAAAATATGTGAAACAAAAATGACCATGTTTTGATATTTAATAAATTTGAATGCAACTATTGTGTATTTTTGTTATATTTCTTGTAGCTATTTATATTCCTGAACTAATTCATGATGTTACAAAGAAAAGAAAAATTATCTGAGTTGCTGGTCAGGTAACTCAGTTAGTTAGGATGTTGCCCGTATGCAAGGTTGCAGGTTCAATACCCAGTCAGGGCACATAAAAGAAGCAACCATTGAAGGCATAAATAAGTGGAACAACAAATCAATGTTTCTCTTTCTCCCTCTCTCCCTTCTCCTTTCTCTAAAATCAATAAAAGAAAGAGAAAAAGAAAAATTATCTGAATATCTGAATTTTACATAAAACATTTCAAAAGTATGAAAGTGTAGAAAAAATATCTAAACCTCATGAAAATAAATATTTATTTCTAACTTATTTGCTTATAATTTTTATTAGGGGATACTCATAATACTCACCATTTGATGCTGTAAAATCAATAGCCACTGTGAAATTGATTTGTGTTCTAGAATATAAGTAAATAAAAATCATTATTAAATAATTTCAAAAACATTTGATTTCCATTTGGGTTATCACATTCTTAACATAACTAATCCTCATAAATATTACTACTGGCAACTGTGTCACAGTACACATCAGAAAACAGCAGATAGGCAGTTTTCAAAGGCAAGAACTTGGTAAAATACAATCATATACCTGTAAAATAAAACATAAGCCATCAGCTATCAAAACTGCTCCTGTTTGGGAGCACGACAATTAAGTAAGGTGCTCATAATGAAGAAGTCAAACCTTTAATAACAATTTGTTAGTCTCCCATCTCAGCATTCATCTTAATGTGCTTTCAAAACTATCCTATCATCCATGTGAAATTATTATGCCCTTAAAAGTGTGACATAGCTAAAATCATCTCTAGTAATGTCAGTTTTTGAACTAGTTTTTCCTAACAATCTTAAAACACATGATTTTCTCTTGCTTTACTTGAAAATGAAGTGTTTCAGATGCTGATCTATCTCATGGTGGTTACTGCATTCCTGTGTGTATGTGTATTTATAGATATAGGTAAATATTTGTATAGGTAAATTGGTTACATATACTTGCAGCACATGGTAGTTAACCCAAAATGATTTTTCTGGTTATATTTTTTCTTTTCGTTTTCTTGTAGAAACCAAAGTGGTGGCATTCACATAAAAGCTTTCCTCTTTTGGATATACCTCTGACTCTTTCTGTATGTAACTCAGCCTCTTTCTTAGCAAGTAAGGAATCAAAACATAAATATGTGCCAATGATTCCATTATTGGGATAACCTGCAACCACATCTAATTTTAAAGCTATTTTTTAATTTAAAACTTAAACAAACAAAACAAAAATATCATTTGAAAACGAGTACTTCAACTATTTTTAGTAACAAATTCTTTTGACACATTGTACACTGATGTACTATTTCAAGTTTGGAACTGTTGTTTAAATGGTGGTAATGGTGATGATGATGATGGTGATGATGATGATGAAGATGATTAGCTATTACAGCAGAGGGTCCTTTGTAGTTCTCTTAGTATTAACTATAGTAATATTGCCTTCTGTCTTTAAAAACTGAGCCTGAAAAACCCTAAATACTATTCAGGTATTGAAACAAACTCATTTTTTTCTAAGGAATGGATGTTTCATGCCTTACATTTAATAAAAAACTAGTATCAATTCTCTTTATAGCTATATGGTAGTTTTTACTTAGAACAGAAATTAGGTTTATAGGCTAAGAATATAGGTTAATTTGGAACATACACTAACCAGTATGAACAAAAATGAGTTAAACATTTTTAGAGAAAAAGGATATAGGGGTACATTCAGGAGAACATTTTGAGGTAACAAATCCCTTTGAGGATCTGAAAGGATTGTCAGCATCAGCACATTGTTTTGTCATTCTGCTGATAGGGACAGAAGTGACTGTAATACAGGGAAATATGGTGTATTAGAAAGGGATAGCTTTTGAGTCTGAAAAGAACTGGGTTTGAATTCCAACAACCCAGTTACTGATATTAGTCAAGTTTTAAAGGGAAGGTGTCTGGCACACAATAATTAAGCAAGGACGGACAGAAAAAAAACCTACATAAAACTTTATATCTATCTATTTATATGTATATATAATATACATTATATATGTTTTACATAGCTTATATCAATTAACCTCACAATAAGTTTTAAAGAAGGTAATACTAATCTTTTACAGACAAGAAAATACATGCTCACAAAATTTAGTAACTTTCCACTTGAGTAATAAATGCCAGTATTAGAATTTGAATTTCTATATAACCTCAAAGACCATATTAATAAACTCTATACTACTCTATTTCTACAATTAAATATCTGTGAACTGTCTGGCTACAATAAGAACACAAAGATAGTGATTATTATTTTACAAACCTAAAAATGATAGGACACAGGTATTATTAATGATAAAGATGTCAGGATATATTCCCATGCTTGGGCAAATTTGTGCTATTAAGTATGTTATCAAATACATCAATCACAAAATTATTGGTATAAGTGCTTATGTTATTTTATTCAAATAACACCTCCTTAGGAATGAAAAATAACTCTGAGCTTCAAGAACACATTTCAGCAATTTTAAAGGTCAATTTAGGAGTTGAGTCTTTGAGTCAATCTCCCTTAGGCTGTAGGGAGAGACACCTTTTCTTGATTCAATTCTCTTTTATAACAGTGTGTGCACAAATCTTTTCACACACTGGAGTGCACACTGGTGGCTGACTGATTTTAAGATTTGATTAGTTTTGCCCCATTCTGCATGTCAGATAGAATCTCACTGCTTTACTGTTCAGAATCAGTAGTATTCAAATCAGAAGGAAAACAGAATGGCTCATTCCATAAAACTCATTTCATGGTTGTGATGGTCCCTTAACCTGTTATTACACCATTTGGGTTTTTCATTAAAAAACCTATGATTCAACAATTATTGAGCATCTTCCAATTGTGAAGCATTGTGGTTAGATGATAGAGAGAAAACAGGAGCAAACCAAAACCATTCTTCAACTCACAGAGGTTACAACTCCAGCTTCCTACTATTAAAAATAAAAACAAAAACAAATGGGAGTAAAGGATAGAAACTGTACTTGAATAATGATTAAAATAGAAAAAAAGAAAAAAACAGCACAGGAGTTTATAACTGAATTTATATTCAACAGCACAACTTACAACTCAACTGCATTTACTGGGCAACAGAGTGTTTATTCCCAGGATTTCTAAGGTTCTGCCATTCAAATTATAATGTGTACTTACTATACCAAGTGTTTTTTGAAAAAATTAGTAAAAGTTATTTTTTTAACTTGCTAGCAAAATGATAACTTTAGGCAATAAGGCAGATTTCTTAAAGACTTTGATAAGTTATTTATGTCATAAAAGTAAGTCAGACAAAGCATCTTCGTCATTAATCTTGTTACCCTTTTTCATTCTTGAATATTGCTTGAAGCTTAATGTTAGAGAAAAAGAAATCAGTCATGCATCAAAGTAAAACATCAAATTTACAGGAGATGACTGATAGAATATTTATGAAACTATCACAGGTAAGTCCTCAAAATATTCTTCTTAGGAAGTGTTACTGTAGCTGTCATTTTGTCATTTTATGTTCTACTACTTCTATATTTATGTTATATTCTAGAGGATAAAAAAGGCATGCCTGCCACTTTTCATGAGTTGGTAGTAACATCTCACAATTTCCCAATTCATACGTCCTACTAGTGCTAAAATATACACTCAGAAAATGTCCTTATTTTACTCGGCCACCTTTCCAAAAGCTGTGAATGACAGACACAGCAGATGTCAAGATGGAACATCGGACTACTAAAGCAAAGAACCACAGGAAACAAGTAGATATGTGCATGTCAAAGAAAACTGCACGTATGTGTGTGTGCACTCCCACACACATCACACGCACAGAGTAATACCATCTTAACTGTCCGCAACAGTGATACCACCTGCAAGTGTCATTACAAGTTCATTCTCAAGAACTAATCATTGTGATGGGAGTGTACAAGAAGACTGCATTTCTTTCTTCCCAATTTCAAATTCTGTTCAGTTGCATAAACTTAAGCTTATCAATATGAAAGCTGAACTTTCCCCCATCCTTCTTTAAGTTAATCTTGACAAATGCAGATTTAGATCCACAAACTTCTGGAATCTAGAATCGATAAATGCAGTTCAGATGTCCACCCACTCTTAATACAGTATTCCCCCCATTAGTGTCATGCCACCACCACCGCTAAGCTTTTGCCTTGATTTACTGGATGTGCAATCTGGTTCCTAATTCAGTTCTAGAACCTGCCCTAAATCCATTCTCTTGCATCTGGCACTATCATCCAGACTAATGCTTCCTACCATTTGCTCACCATGGGCTACACCTTGAATCCTTTTGTCTTACCTTTTCTTTCTTTCTTAAAAGTAGTTCACCTTTTTTGCTGGATCTTTTCACAATTGTTGCCTCCCATACCTATAAACTATTCACAGGATTCATTACACCCTTGACAACTGAGATCTGCTAGAATGAAGGCAGGCTTTGAGATGCAAATTCAAATATAAATACTTTCACCTACCTGCAATGTGATCTTGGGAAAGTTATTTAACCTATTTGTACCTCCCTTGTAGAAAATTAAGGACAATAAAACCTTCCTTGGATTGTTGTGGGGACAAGAAACGCATTTCTCCTTTAGCAGATACTCCATAAGTAGCTGTTATAATTTTTATCACCATTATTGATGCTAGTTTTGCAGGACCTGACTTTAGAGTACTTCTTTGAAACCTGGACTGGTCCATGCTTATTAAATTTCTGGACCCACCGGAGAGCTGCAGGATATTCTTAGAACCTGCGCCTCCCCTGTCAGATTTCCTTTCCTTCACACCAGCTGCTGAGGTGCAAACATGCCCCACTTTGAACTGTGCTGTGAATAATCCACAACCTCTTAGAAGTTGTTATCTAGGTACTTCCTCAAACAAAATCCCTCTGCATTAAGTAATTGTAAGCTTTGACCCCTGTCTTACTTTCCTTTCTATCCCTCTACACATTCTGGATTTCTGAGGGATCAGCGAATTGTCAAAAGGAAGAATAAAAAGAAACTGGAGACAAGTGATGTGATTCTTCAACTATTTACACTAATAATCTTGGTCCTTGCTAATTCTAGCTGTGACAAATTGAAAAACCTTTCAGCATTCTCCAGGCTTTGAAGATTGATTTGCTTTTGGTTTTTAAAAACAGAGTAAGAGTGTTCCGAAGTACAACTTCCCAAGGTCTTGCAGTTCAAGAACTCAAGGAAGGTATGCAAGATGTCCAACTTTTTTTTCAAACCACTAGTTTAGAAAATATCTTGTATTCGACATAAACAAAATATCAATGCCAAATCAAAAATACATGCACTGACTGAATCGCTTTGAAAATAAGGAGGCAATGATGCCTAGTAGAAAGACTATGAACTTTTGAATCACAGATTGGAGTTTGAAACCCAGAATCACAAATAGCTAGTTGTTGTGACTCCTTTGCAAAATTACCAAGTGTCTGAGTCCCAATTATCTCATATGATAAATAGGTAATAGCTACTTTGAAAGAGTCCTCTAATTATTAGAAATAAAACCCTGAACTAGTTGTACATAACAAATATTCTACATGCCAGAGGACAAATCTCTTGAGCAATCCATGTGATTCTCTCCTCGTCCCTATTAATCCTTTCTTCTGTTGGGTCACAGAAGAGACAGTTCTCTCTTTACGTTAACATATATATCTTTTTCATTATTCTTCCCAAAGAGTTTGTGAGAAACAAAGGTTACTCCATCTTAAAGCTAATGTAACATTTTGATTCCTGAATGAACCCAGAACCTTGATTCAGCCTAGGGTTGTGGAAATGTACAGAAGAGCTTCTCTGGGCTAATTACAAATACCCATTAATTCAGCCTCCATAGCAAGATGCCCTCAAATGCTATCTATCTTTGGAGAGGTGCTTCCCAGCACCTGCTCCCTTCACTCACCCAAGCATTCCTTTTCCAGCATGGAGGCTTACTGCTTAGGAGATATAGGCACGCAGTTCAGGATGGGGCGGTGGCCGGGGGTGGGAAGGCAGGAGGATATCCATTCCTCTTTCTAGCACCCAACAAGCCCCTTCTATGTAACCTCCCTTAATAAACTCTTGACGCAGTGATGGAGTAGTCAGACCCTTTCTCTGGTTTCTTGGCCCTGGGAAATTTCACTTAACAGTGTTGGTCAGTGGTGTATCAGTGATGGGGAAATGAACCCCCAACCAGTACAGGCAGTAGGGGGTGTCTGTAGGGAACAAAAACAATAGTATAATTCTTCTAATACTCAAGCTACATTCTAATATCTCCATACACCAGCAATACCAAGCAATGTCAGTAATGAATTCTCCCATCCTGCCACAACCTGCCCTTTACTGAGCCACCCTCATTTGTGTGTCTTTGTTTCTCTCCCCTACCCCAGCCCCCAACCTTTCAATTGCCCACCAAAGAGATACTATTTCAGAGATAGTGTGGCTGAAAGTGCACACATGGATGATGAAACACAACTAAGAAACTGCCTGATACAAAATAGATGGTTGATATTTTGGCTAAACCAACACTGGTTCTGATGATGACACATACATGAGTTTCCTTTGACTTTGAAATGGACAGCACTGAAAAATCACTTGAAAAATAGCATGAGCTGGCAATCTTAAAGGAGATAACTGGACATCTCCAACTTTTCAAGCATGCATTTCGCATGCTAAAAAATCAAAATCAGGAATTAACCAAAGCAATGTTTCTGAGTCTTAATATTTGTAAAAGTTTCTTTTTCAAACCTTAGTTTAAATGAGTTTAAATATGATAATGTTCTATGTTAACATACTTATAGAAGGCAGAATGGCTTTATTTTTATTAGATTTATCCCTATTTGGTGCGGCAGAGTTTAGCTCTCCACTGATTTGATGACAGCAAAACACTTGGGTGCCACAACAAGAAACGCCATTAAAAAATCCTGGACACGTATATTCAGTTTTCAAATAAGAAACTGAATTGAGGGGAAAAGAAACCTTATAGGGTTGCATGTTCTGGCAAGATGTACTGCTCCCTGGGGCAACATATCTAATATAATGACACCAGTTTTATAAAACTAAGGCACTGGCTTCAAGTATTTTTAAGGAAAAAAATCCTTATGGAGCTTGTGGATGATAACAGGACTTACTGATATTCAAGTCATGTTTAAAATAAGCAGTATCATGTGAAAAAATAATAAACAAAATCAGCAGTACCAAGAAACCCACTTCAGCCTTTAAAAATAGCTTATAATAGGTAAGTAGCTCTTTTTTTTTCCTCCTGAGACTTTTTTACTTCTTTTAAGTGGAATATAAACCTTTCATCAATAACTTTAGACAACTTTTAGATTCGGGGTCAAGAGTTTGTGTTGAGATTGACTAGAAAGAAATGTCCTGGCCTTCCTGCAAAGTGAATTGAACTACAGAAACACTAAACTAGTCCTATTTATTGACTTTGTGAATTTGAATATATCATTTTTCTCTCCATGTCTCTGATAAATAGGACAATTACCACCCACAATATTATGATGATCAAATGAGGTAAGATATATTGGAACCTGAAACAAATTCAAATTATTCATACGAATAACAGGCAGCATTTATTGAGGGTTTACTATATGCCATTTAATCCACATAGCCTCCATATGAGATAAGCATCCTTATTTTACTCCTGTTTCATAGAAATGGGAACAGACTATGCTAATAAGAGGCAGATCTAGGATTTCAATGAGACAGTCAATGCCAGAACCCAACTTCTTGGCCCCTACCTACTATGGACTGTCTCAATTGTCAGCAACAACATTTTTACAATCAACTTGACCTTTGCCAGACATTTACGTCTTGCTTTGATTCTTGCCCAGAACCTGCCACTTATAACCTCCCCTGCTATCTTCTCTCATGCTCCTTTCCTAAGATGTGAGGAAAACAAGCACTCGATGCTTCTAATCTCCATCTTGCCTTTCTCCAAGTCACTATAATCCTGGATATGGAGTGAAGCTGAGATTATTTCTGGCAGAAGCAACAGAAAAGCATTTTTTTAATCCCAGAAAGCTTGGCCCATCTGTTTTGTTGGGTAATTGTGGTATGAGGCATGCAAAGAGAAAGGTCACAAGATGGTAAAGTGTTAAGAGACACACACAGGCCATGTAATCCAGTTCACTGAATTGTCACACTCTTTGTTTTAAAGCCCTGTTTATTTATGATGCTTCATTATGGTAAGAAATTTGGGGTAAAGAACAAATAGTCCGGCTTAAAAATGGCTTTCTAATTAATTTATATTTTCACATTGGTTACTTTGTGTTTAGCTCCATAAAAATATTTAAAAATTGCCAGTCTCTTTGACATGACACATTATATAAATAGACGATTAAAATGACACCCAGGGGAACTAGTAACTGCTGGATGTAAGTGGTAGGGACCTGTATGGCTCATCAGGACCAGATGGATGAGAGGCTGGGCTTTCTTCAGAGGAAGAAAATGACCATCTGTAGATCTGCAAGTTTCTAGTACACTCAGTTTTCTGATAAAAGCATAGACTAGGGTTTGTGTTGATGTTAAATCCTGGGAGCTTAGAGGGACTCAGTGTGCACCAGAATTTGTGATCTGTTTTCCCCCTTCACCTGCCAGGGATATGGAAAACTTTATAGATATTTGTTCATGGTCATGTTAGTGGCAGAATAGAGTTTCATGAAGACTTAAGACACATAGAGGACTGAAGGGCAGACAAAACCAAATTAAAATTTAAGATTCTGCCCTCTGAACTTACCGTGAGTTGGTGGGAATATGGAAGTTAAGTATTTCACAGATCTGTAGAGGTCAATAAACATACTTCACCAATTATAACTGTAATAATGATGAACATTACTCTAAAGGAGTATCATAGATTTCAAATCATTCTGTGCTTTTAAATTAATCTGACATTGTCCTTGTTAATAGTATTGGAATATTCAATGCTATAAATTGATTACTGAATAAACATGTTTAGTTGCCAGTTATATCAGACATTTAATACTTAAAATGATTTGTTAATAAGAAAACAAATTAAAAAATACTGGAATAAATGTACAGAATATGATAAAAATAATTACTCCAAGTTCAACCATCCAGAAGAGGCCATCACGTTTTATTATTCTACAGTAAGACCTTCTTTGTGGATATTACTATGTAGAAAATAAAACTCTTTACTAACTCAAGTCATAAAAATGTATCTTCTACTACAAGAAAAGCATATTATGGCCTAAATGAAAAAGGTCTAAGAATCCGATTTCTATTTCACAGAACATTTGCATAAAAATGGGGCCTTGGCTGATTTAGAGTGCGTCTCTCATTTGCCTCATCTGCTCACTGTGTACCTGAATCCATAAACCTGGCGACCCAGCTCCACACAGTGTTTTAGGCGCTCAGACAGTGAATGAAAAGTAACAAGCTAACAAATGATCTCACAATCAAGGTTATATTTTCATGTAAATACCTACCTCAATAATGACTAAAATAATGCAACCCTAGAATATGCAACACTAAAAAGGAGGCCTGTAAAATTGTTCCTTTGAAAGGGAAGATATTAAAGGACTATGAAAACAGATTTGTTTGGTATTTCAATGTCTTCATTCTTAACTCTGCATAATTTCTCCTTGGATTCATGAGAAAACAAATAACATTTTTATAAATTTGTATTCTATTATTTTTTTGTGAGATGAAACAAGAAGAGAGATGAAATTTTAAAGTGCAATTCAAGAATTTCTAAGAGTTCAACCATGGTCTGTTAGTCCTACCTATTCCACATCAGTCACCTGTTTTGTCTGTTTTGCTCATTTTTTCACACATCTAGTGTCTTGGAAATGGTTTATAAAGTTAATGTAGGGAACCAAATTGACACAGGAAAACCTCAACTAACTTTATTTTAAACAGCCCAGAGCTGGCGGTTGCTCTTATTTTATATGAAGAATTTTCACCTTTTTTGAAGACCTGCAGCTTACTTGTCAAGTAAGATTCAGCATAAATAAGCACAAATCAACAATAGTTTTTCCTAGACTAGAAAGGCCGTGGTATAAGTCCCTGAACTGATGCCATGAAGATTAACAATGATGCTAACCCAAGTCAGCAACAAAATGATCCACAAATCCCAGTAATGGATACTGATATCTTGATATTTTAAGTTAAAAGTGAGTAGTTACTGTAATTTATTATAAAAACAAAACTGCATTCAATACTTAGTTCCAATAGCTTCTGAAATATCATAGTTATTTGGAAATATTCTGAATCATTTCTTCAAAAAAGCTAACCTTGATGACAAATCTTCAAATATGCTAACACAACTTCCAAAATACTATTTTGGGTTGCTTGCTTGATTGTAGCCCAAAGTGTTGGAAATATATATAAATGACATATTTAATGCATAAAATAGATATTATAGAATATTGTTCACAGTATGATCCCACTGTCACAAAAACAATGTGTATTCAAGAGTAAATTTTTAACAGTAATCATCTCTAGAGTGTATGATTACAAGGGATCCAGTTTCATACTGTTATTTTCATTCTACCTAATTTCTATTCTTACCATTTCACATTTTATGTTTAGAATGTGAAACACAAATATAGATATTTATGTTTAAAATTTGGGAGTCATAATATTTCTTTCTCCAAACGTGAAAATAAAATAAAAGGAAAGTATTGTACGGCTTTTGAAAAAAACATTTACTATGAGGAACACTAAATATTACCAAGGTGTTTAACAGCATTCGGAATTATTTTTCAGTTGCGAGAACTAGGAATTCTGACATGTTGCTCTGAAGAGAGTCAACAGCCATTATTGAAACTATTACATAATTACTTGTCAATTATTATAATTAATTCTTATCTGAAATGAGTGCAACTCATTACATTCTATTTTGCTATTATTCAGAAATTTTGTGTAATTATGTGTTTGTTTTTAATATGATTTTCTACCACTGCAGTGCATTTATCTACTTAGAGCAGCAAATTTCAGCCACTGTGCCAGAAGAATTTTTAAGACATGAAATGCCTGACTATTTAGTCAGGGACTCTGACCTCTTTCTCTTAGATTGTCAAATTAAAAATGACAACAGCCAACATGACAATAGCCATCTGGTGTGAATGAATCAAAATTACACCTATTTTTTTGCCAGATCGGCAATACTATATTATATTTTTTGGTGTCCCATACAATGTTAGCAATTAGTTTATGTGTGCCATGAGATAAAAAAGATTGAAGATCACTGACATAGGTGTTGAGATTTCTTAATAAGTAAGAGCAGAAAGACCACAAGGCTTAAAATGTCTAAAACAAGTGAAAAAAATTTTGACATAAAATCTATCAAGAAAAAAAAGTCACAATTTTCCCCAAGACAAATAGCTCTTGGTATGAAAGTTTATCTTCTAGGCCTGAAAAAAAAGTGCAACTGGTTTGCCCTGAAAACATAACGAAGGTCTTCATTTCAGTTGCTCATTACCTAGCGGTATCACTTGCCCCTCACATTGCAGAAATGCTTAAGCAATGAAACAATTTCAGAGTACGACTTACCCTCCTTTAATATAGTCAAGGAATGAAACTTCTGTCTCTACCAAGAAAGAGAGTAAGGTTACCTGGAACAGAAAAAGAAAAACAGGGCAGAATTACCTTCTAGTACTACTTGTATCCCCAAATGGACTTTTTTCTAACTATTAGGGAGAAAATCATATGTCCTAGCATTTCAAAATTAAAGATATTATTCCTTATTAAAATCTGCAGGACTGATGGTTCTTACATTTAAGATCACCAGAAGGAAAAGGGCCCAAAGTTATTTTTCTATTTTTTTTTTTATTTTAGATTATTCAGTACAGTTTTTATCCTTTATTCCCAAAGTTTTAATGAATTCATTTCTGGGACCATTTTACTTCCTTTAAAGAACAGCATAAAAATGATCTACAAGGACACTGTGTTACTTCCCATTTAAGATAAAAGAAAAGATGAAAGAGAACTGGAAAATGGTCAAAAACTAAAAAATCAAAATCAATGAGCCAAGCTGTATCAGAGAAAATGGTGTTTTCGTCATGGTCGCATGATGAAGCCATCTAATATTTTAAGTGTCTCACTTTATAGAAATCTTTAAAAGGAAAGTTTGAGAAAATGTAGATTTTGCTTTTCCCAAGGAGAATAAATCTTAGGATAAAATCTTCAGTATATTTTTCATCAAAATAAGATGATTTTGATTTTTCACAATTTGAAGATCCTCTCATTTTGCCCCTTCCTGTCCTGATGCAGTTCAGCATCCCTACAGAGTTGTATATTGTAATGCACTAAACACAAGTACTTTCACAGGCCATAAAATGGGCCATGACAACGCAGTGCAGCGCATAAAGAATATAGTATTATATAGCAGTACACAGTGCTACCACACAAACCCTTCCATGTCTGCCTGATTCTCTCCAGTGTGGTTCCACTGAATGAAGGATTCCAAACAGAACTTCAACTTCCCTCAGAAACCCTTACAAGCCCTGGAGCAGCCTGCACAAAGCGGGTCATGGCCTCCCCTAAGGTGTTCTCCATTACAAACATTCTGACAGCAAGTTTATTTTTCTATTATATACCTTCACATTAAAATTCTAAGTGAAACAGCTCAGTCTTGGGTTACCTCCATTCTAATCAAAAATGGCATTTATTTATTTATTTGCATTCTTAATGAATAACATAGTATTTGACTTACTGTTCCCGAATTGATATATTTTTTCTTTTTTACTTTCTTTTTGGGATTCACCACCTTAAAAAAATAAAATAATTACAGGGTGTTAGGTTTGATAACTAAAATTATACCACAACGTGCATTTCAGCCTGCTGCCTTTACTTCTTATGCATTGCTTTGTTTACAAATGCCTTTAATATGACTCCTGCACAGTCAGATAGCCAAAACTTCTCTGCAATAGATGCTAGGGATATTCATCTTTAACAACATTTTTTCATTAGTGTTCGCAATCACTTTATGCATTGATTGGCCTTACCCATCTGCATCTCTTGATATGAGAAAGACCTTTAATACTCAAGGTTCTAAATAATGATTGCTTTGTAGAAAAAAAAGTAAGTTGTAAAAGAAAAGTATAGTCAAAAGATAATTTCTCATTTAGTTAAATACACTAGCATAGCAAATCACTCAAATTTATGAATACATAAGGGTTCTCTTGACTCTATTGCTTTATTCTGGTCACAGTTCCCACCAGACACCCAGGCTGCATAATAATTGGTAAAGGTGTGGTTTGTGGACAGAAGACTAAACTTTGGGCTGTTTGTGCCAACAGAAAATATTACTGCACTCCTACATTGTCCAAGACTCTGGAGGACATAGAGAGTACAAAGATGACTGAGGCCTGCCAATCTAATAGGATCAATCAAACATGTAAGTGCCTTATGACAGGATCTTTCAGCACATCCCAATCCAAAATATAACGGAAGCATTTTGATTGGAAAATAAGGATGATAGAATTTATGAGTGTTATTTGAACTAGAATTTATTAGAAAACTAGGGCTCCAATGAAAAGAAACATAAATGCAACATTCTAAAGAGAGGGGAAAAATAATTGGCTCAGGTTGACTGGACAGAGAGAAAAGACATAAAGGTTAAGAAAGAATGCGAAGGCTGGTTGGCATCAGATTCTTTCCCCACGCACTCCAGTGCCCCTGCACTCTTGCAGATCCTGATGGGGTCCTTTCCTGCGCCCTTTACTCAGGTCCAGCCCCCTCACAGCTGCAGTCCACTAACAGTTCTCCAGATCTGGGGTCCCAGGTGGAAGCCATCTTGTCTGCAAACCAATAGATCTTTAAGGGCCTGGCCCTCACTTCCAGACCCACCCAGGCACAGATTCTGATCTGAGGAGTCTGGCTGGCATAGAGACCCACCAGGACATACTCATGTCTGCACCTCTGGAGATCCTGAAATAGCACTGTATTTGGCTCTAGCCCCTGCAGTGTTTGTTAGTCAGGAAGCAGTCCAGCCCACCCTGGGGCACCATAGGAGACAATCTCATCTGTGCCTCCAGACTCAGGTCCATGGACCTGTCTTGGTTGTAGAACCTGAAATAGCCATGGGGCTTCATTCCAGGTCCTCTTAGGCATGGTCTGGGACCAGTCCTGCGTACTCAAGGGGTTGCCCTCCCAGGGACCTGGCAGGAGCCATACCTGTCTGCATACCTAGTCAGCTACTGAACAGCCAACTGTGCACCCTACAGAGGAGTCTTAGACCAGAACCATCTCACTGAACAAGGTACTATAGCCAGTCTCACATACCTAGGGACCAGACAAAATCCATGTCCAAACAAGCCCCTGGTAAAAAAGCACACCAACCAAAGACCCCCGTGGAGACCTAGCCATAGACCCCAAACAAGCTCCAACCCAGTATGACTGCAATTCTAGAGGTAACGCTATCATCCCAGGAATCAGGCAAAGCTTTACCTGCCAGAACTAGCCTAGGCTTTTAAAAGCTCAGTCATCTATTAAAAAAAAAAAAAAAGGTGAGGAATCTGAAGGTCAAATACATGTGCAGATCTCTATGCATGGCGAGGGAAGACCTGAGGAAGTCCTAATTCTTAATTTTTGGCTGACGACAAGTCTGTTGAAACAAATGATTGCCTGTTTCTAACAGAGTTTCACACTGTTAGAGCATATACCAAGGAGTGCACCAACATATACAAAGTGGTAATCTGTGGAGGATTATGTGGTGACTGGCAGCAGATGAATCTGAAGTATAAGGAGGGCTGGTACATGTGTCATTCCTCCTCTACTCTGAGACCAGAGGAGAAAACAGCCATCTTTGTAAGTACAATCTGTTTTATGTTAATCCCATTGCCTGATTAGAGCCTTCACATTCCTTCCTTGGAAGACCCAGATAGAAAAATTGTTCTATTACTCAATTGTTGTCCTTCACTGGGAAGCTTTCTTGGGTTGAGTTTGCCCCCTACCCAAATATCTCATAGTCCACTAAGTATACTATTATATATAGCATTTTTCAAAATGCATGAAACATATTCCCTGTGTTTGTATTGCCCATTAACACTGTAATTTTTATTCATCTCTGTTTCCACAGGGCCTGACACAGAGTGGGAATATAGAACCCATGTAATAAACATTTTATTTATAAGTTAATGCACGAATAAATACATGTAATACAACATGTTCAGGCCAGTAAGGAGGAGGTAGAAAGTGATTTCTCCACTCTTAACTTTAAAAAAGTCAATTTTAGTATCAATTTGGCAGGGAAATAGTTACCACTATTGACTAAATACTGAGATATACTCATCTGCTATCACTGTATATTAAATTTAAAAATATAGAGAATACACAGATAATATAGCTCAAGAGTCAAATGTGCTGAAACATACCATATGCTCAATACCTATCGGGTAGTTAACTGGTAAGGTACTGTTAAGGCAGAAATGGCTAGTGTGTTTGCTTTCATAACTTGGATTTCTTTAACGACTGAACCATACTTTGCCATTCCCTTCAGTCTTCATTTACTCAACAGTGTATGTGCACGAACACACTCAGGAGATCACAGTTCATTTTATAACACCATGTTGACACAACTAAAATTCATATTTTACTCTTTTTATTAAAAAGGGCTTAAGGAAATGAGGAGAGGCTTAGGAACCTCCAGGACATCTTTAAACATTCCAACATCCGAATTACAGGGGTACCAGAAGGAGAAGAGGAAGAACAACAAGTGGAAAAGTTATTTGAACAAATAATAAAGGAGAACTTCCCCAATCTGGCA
>CM052539.1:36242137-36290036 GCA_028533065.1 Trachops cirrhosus
AAGGGGGGTAATGGGACAACTGTAATAGCATAATCAATAAAATATATTTTAAAAAAGGACTTAAGGAGGAGGTTGGTAGGGAGGCAAAACATAAAGCATGAAGCTTAAGAAAAAAAGTTCATCCTATTGAATTTTTTAAAAATAAGAAAAAGTTACATAGGCAAGAATTTTAAATGTCATAAAATAGATTTAAAAGATCACGTGGCTTGAAGAGAAATAATATCATTTAATCTTAGAAACAAGTTTAAAGATGCTTACATATATGGGTACTAAGTTAACCTTTGACAATTATCCTTTTCAAAATCTATACTTTTAAAGCATAAATATATTTATTCCAGAGGAAAATAATAAAATGATTCCTCTTACCTCATATACATTGAATTGTGATTGCCCTCTAGAAAGTTCCCTATAGCTTGTTGTAAATTCTCCAATGAAATCATGACTAAAATAAGGGGAAAAAATGGATAGTATTAGTTTCTGTATATTTGTCAATTATATATTTTTTAGAAATGTATAGTTTAATCATGAAAAACATGCTTGATATTGTTATAAGGATAGCTTAGATTATAATTAAAAGAGGCTGATGCATAATTTCATTGTTCTTTAACCCCAAACTAAGTATACTCAAAAATTACATTTTGTTCTCATTCAAATATTAATATTTCAAACAGGTATATTAGTTTTAACAATTCATATCTCAAAAACATTTGACCTTCTATGCTGTCCAATTGACTGTTTGTGAGCATGAAAGTTTAAGACAGTCAAAAATTTTTTATTTCCCATGTCAATAATCACAGTACACAACAATCACCAAACTTCTCTCCGATCAGGATGTAACAGGACACTTTTTAAAAGGGTATACCATATATTAACATGGATAATAGTCACCAAACGAGATTTTCAATACGAATAACTTAAAAGTACATTGCTAATACCAACATTTCTTAACCTTTTTAAAGCAATTGCCACTATCTTCTCAGAGAGAGGCCTTCCACAGGTGCCTTCTCAGTTTGAGTAGGGAGCAAAAGGATTATGTAAGCGTGTGTTGGTTCCCACCATAAAATGTTTATCAGCCTGATAACAGAGACTGACCCACACAACTGTAAAACATGTGATGCATTCATCAGTTTAGAGGGGACCCATATTACATTACTCTGTGCTAATTTAATGGTCAACACCAGGCTGAACGCACATTGCTGAGAAATAAGGGTGAGATGCTGATATTCAGTGACTGGTGAAATGTAATGCCTCAAAAGTAGGTAAAGATTGTAGGAGCTAGAGTCCTATAACAAACATAAGAGATCTCGCTGCTATTTTTATCACAGAATTTAAGATTGGCCCATTTGCTATGCAAATGCAAGCTGTTAATTACTATAAAATGGACATTTCCCCAAACCCCCACATCGGTTTAATGCTTAGCTGTCAATCACTAAAATCCACAAACCTCCCATAGACCTGATGACCAGTGACAAGCCACAAAGGAGTTGTCTAGCCAACAAAAATGGTTTATAAATAAGAAATGTGGAAAAAATCTAGCTGCCATTTCATCTGATTAGAACTTTTGCCATTAGAATTGTTTCTTTAAAAAATTGTTTAAAAATAAAATAAAGGACTGTATTTAAAGTACAGCCCTTCAGATAGATATCTAGCTTCCCAGTTCTCCCTATCTCAGATCTCACACATACAACACAGTATTCCATACAAGGTATTCTCTTTACACCAGTTCACCTTGGCCTTTCGATATTTAATTTTCAGGAATAGATCTATTCACATGAAAGTGGGTAAAGGAAAATACAATTGAAGATTGTGATAACTGCTTTTTCATTCATGAGCCCAAACCCCTAGCATTCACTCGTTCATATTATATGAGGAAAAATATTAAATAGTACTTTGGAGCTACACATTTTTAAAAAATAATTCTCTTTGAACTTCAGAAATGCAAACAAAAGCTTGTGATACCTTTCACTCCAGATCTTAAAAACTTGAGTTACAGAGATTCTATTTAGAACCTTTTTCCTCCATTGCCCTGTGGGTTCCTGATATCTTAAGTGATAATCACTGAGATAGGGGTTCTATTTATAGCACTTCAAACAAACACTTTGATATTGATAAGCATGGACAAGCCCCATTTAACTTGAGCTCACCACAGCAGTGGTAGGAATTTAATATGGATGCCTTAAAAATAATGCTTGGCTCACCTAAGGCCTTATGGTAGTTCTTTGTGCAAATCCTGTCCCCATTTGGTTAATTTTTACATTCAGTTCATAGTGTTAACATTAAATCCCTGCCACTCAACACTAATCAAAACTTGGTAGAGATGAGCAATATTATTCTTCTCAGGTAAATTCAATGACTCAATCAAGTCCCAAGTGATACATCCATCTGGATAAAGTCAGTCTAATAAGAGTAGCAAATCTAGACCCAACTGCAAGTGGTCAGGTTTACCACACTGAACAATGAATTGCCCATGTTGAAGTCATTGTGGAATTTCCTGAGAAGCAGTTCTTTGATATTTGGTTCTGTTTTGTTCTGGTCAGATTTGGTCTTCTACAGAAGTTAGTGGTGAACAATGGGGTACAATTCTCAGTGCTAGGATCTGTGCTTCTTATTTGTGTTTTCTATTCTGAAAGACCCTGTTTATCATGAAATGGAGATTTTCCCTGTAGAGGGCTTAAATAAGCCAAATTTGTGGCCCATTTCTAGAAGGATATGTCTTCACAAGGTACTACTGTTCCCCATAGACTTTTCAGATAGCTCACCACTCTTTTTCCCTTTGCTTCAATTTCCTCACATAGTTCATTTTTTAAAAGATTTTATTTATTTACTTTTTTAGACAGAGAGGGTAAGGGAAGAAGAAAGAGAGGGAGAGAAACATCAATGTGTGAGAGATACATGGTTGCCTCTTGCACACCCTCAACTGGGGACCTGGCCCACAATGCAGGCATATACCCTGACAAGGAATCGAACTGGCAACCCTTTGGTTCTCAGGCCAGTACTCAATCTACTGACCCACACCAACCAGGGCAGATCTCCTCACACAGTTTAGTTCAGCATGTCTTATTATATGCTTTATAGAATAAGCTTATTATATTGTATTATAAACTGCCTCGGATCCTTTTAAGAATAAGGTCATAAATTAATTTAAAAATGAATAAAATACTTGCCTCCCCAACCCTGCATACTGAATCTTATTCAAGGTTATTTTGAATAAAACACTGAATTTGCATTTCATACAAATGCAGTGCTATTCTTGAGATGTAGAGGAGAAAATGTATTAAGTGAGTCACAAATTGCTTTTCAGCATCTAAGACGTTTTTGTGAAATGAAAAAAAAAAGCACATTATTGTTTCTATTCAGATCCATTTCCTAGGGAAATGGATAATCAAGAAGTGACAATTTGTTAAAAAATCATAAACATAAGGCAGTAAGTACACAGAAATAAAATAACCAATCCTAGAAATAAGGTGCCTTGTCTCCAGAATAAGTCATAGAATTTGGGTGGAGAAGTGAGAGATTCTCAGAACAATTTTGTTATAGACTTCTTAAAATACTAGAAATTTTTAGTTTCCTTCATTACCTGTCCTACTTTAAAAACTGTATATTAAATTATAAATAAGTACTTTTTTAAAAGTATCAAACATGGTTTTCACTTATTTATTCTTATAAATATCTTTTTCCCTATCACAAATTATTACTAGATTTTATTAAGAGTAAAAGGAGGGGGAGGGAATTTCAGGGGAGAAGGGAAGGGTTTACAGGAACAAATATAGAGGACACATGGACAAAACTACGGGGCTTGGAAATGGAAGGGAGGTGGGGAGGGATGGGTGGGTGGGCTGGAATGGGATTAAAAGATAAAAACTGTACTGAATAATCTAAAATAAAAAAAAAAGAAAAAGAAAAAAAGAGTAAAAGGAGGAAAATTAAATTTGTTATCATATTCTGTTCATGGTTTTTGATAGTATAATATTGAAACAATTTTTACTATATGGAGAAATATACAAATAGACTTTAATAATATATTAAATTTAATTTAATTTATTATTTTTATTATTTTTTTATTTTTATTAAAATCACAATTCCCTTTTGATTCATTAATACTGTTTTGCTATTTCCTGTTGACTTAATTGAAACTAAAATAATTTTCTATAATTCTCAAGCCCTCTGACTGCATTTATAAAGTTTACTCCATGACTATCTGTTCTGCATCTGTTACATCTCTAATTTTTTCCCAGAATTTTTATAATATATATATGACTTCAAATCCAAGGAAATAAATTTAAAAAGATATTTAAAGCAACAAGTAAAATATAACAAAAGACACTGAAATAGAGGACAGGTTGTCAGGGCCCAGAGGGGAGAGGGGAGGGAATTTCAGGGGAGAAGGGAAGGGTTTAAAGGAACAAATATAGAGGACTCATGGACTAAACTAGGGGGGTTGGAAAGGGGAGGGAGGAGGGGAGGAATGGGTGGGTGGGCTGGAATGGGAATAAAGGATAGAAACTGTACTGAATAATCTAAAATAAAAAAATTAAAAGATAAAAAAAGATATTTAAAGCAAATTTATTAGTACTATAGCTATTTGTTTTGCTCTAAAAAGCCTTATTTAAGTTGTTAAATTGTTGAAATCTTGTAATCATTTCTATAAATATAAATAGTGAGAAAAATGTGCATTACATGTGTTCACATTTATGTCTGAAACCTGTAGGGCAGTCTCTACCTAAGAAACGTGTCCAGGAGGAGATCCAAGATGGCATCCAAGATGGCAGTTAAACTCACTTCCCCCCAGGACCAAATCAAAATTATAACTAAACTACAGAACGATCAACCTGAATAACCAGCTGAAGACTAGCTGAATGGAAGTCTTATAACCAAGGGTTTATAGAGGAAGCCACATCAAGACCGGTTGGAGAGCAGAGATGCAAAAAGGGCTTGCCCCAAACCCACATACTGCTGCTGCGAATCCGGGGGGACATCTCAGCGGCAAAGGCCTCTCTGAGGATCAAGTGGATTCATTCCCAGGCTGGGCTCTCCATCCCAGAGTGCTAAAGCCAGGAAGAAGAACCCAAATAACATCTGGCTGTAAAAATTAGCAGAGATTCCATCTACAAGGGAAAGATGGAAGTTTTCTAAAAACCTAAGCACCCTCCTAAAAAAACAATATACCAAATCTCCTTCTTAGCCACTTACCCTGGGATTCAGCAGAGGGAAGGCAGATTAGAAGGTTGTGTGGCTTTGAGGAAAGGCTAAAGAAACAGCCACAAAAGCCCCTGTGGTGAGTCCCTCACCCACTTGCCCACAGATGTGATCTTTCTTGGGTCAATACTCCATTTACAAGGCGTCAGCCTGAGGGAATGTACTAGCCTCATCCTCCTGATGCACCGTGGCCCAGCCCTGCCAATCCCATGCCTCGAGGGGAAGTCTGTTGGTTGCCACCAGCCTGGGCCCACGGTACAGACTTTCTTGAAGGGCTCTTAATGATTGTGGGTAGACTCTGGGTGTCAGAGACACACAGCGAAAGACTGGGTTGTGGAGTTCTAGGGCAAGGACGACTTCCCCCACCAAGGGAAATCCACCAGCTCAATACTCTTGACTCCCATTTTGCCCTTTTATATGAAACTTTTATATGAAAAAACTGTTTTATTAAGTTCTAAATATAAAACATACTTCCACATTTCATTAGCATTTAATTTGGTCTTGATGTATGTATTTTTTTTCCATTTCCTTAGAGGCATTTAAACTCTAGGGTTAGGTACCTTCAAATAGCCATCATCTCAAATTGTAATAAAAGATACATTTTTAGCAGAGAAAAAAAAGCCTATTATAAGTCCTTCTCTACTCGACAAGTGTAACATCTTTAGAAAACTTCAGAAGATGCCCAAATGGTCCTATTTAAAAAGATTCTATTATTTTCTATAGCCATGGGTCTCCAACAAGTTCATTTTTGAACAAAAAAGTGGGGAGGGGTTCCAAATACTGCAGCTATACAAAGTTCTTATTTCTAAAGGAGGAAATAAATTTGATAAACTGGCAATCCACTTGAGTAAATTTGTATAAAGTACCTGCTTTGTGCTAGGCACAGTTCTAAGGCTCACGAAGATACAAGAGTACATGAAGTATCATAGTTCCTGATATGGCATTCATTAAACTACCCTCACTATTTTTGTTTTTATAGATGTTTGAGGATTATAACAATAAAAAATGTTTACTGATACCCAGATTCCAATATTACATGACTAGAAGTTATATATGAGATATCTGTAATATATAATTACATATTACCTAAGTATATAATACTGCTAGATATGGACCTTCCTGAAAATGCGGTGAGATAACCATGGATCTTCAAGTGTAAAATATCTTGAATGTAGCTGGTTATCCCTTTCCAAACCGGGACATCTGAATTATAATATCCTCAACTCCAGCCACTTTATGAAGAGATTGTTCCAAGCAGGTGTGGCTTTCAATAATAGGTCATAGAAATTACCTATTGAGTTTCTATTGGTCACTGGCTGAATGAGTTCCTACTATTAGAGACATCAACTCATAGTGAGAAAGAAAAAGAAAGAGCAAGGGGGGAGGGGGAGAAAGAGACAAACAAGGCAAAACAACGAGAACCTGCTGGGACAGCCATGCTCTAGTGACTGAGTTAGAGATGCTGAGAGATGGGGTAAAACTTCCTTGACACTCAGCCTCTGTCCTAGGCTTGCCCTAACATTCGGTGTCTTTAAAAAAAAAAGTTCCATTAGGGTTTTCTAACATGAGACTCCTTATCTCCCTGAAATCCAAAGTACTCAGTGGAATGATTCTTTGTGATCTGGTTGAACCTCACTCACTGAGAGGAAAATTCTCCTGTGAGACTGCAGACACCAACTGCCTGTACTAATCAAAGGTGAGCACAATGGCCCTCAGTTTTTCCAAGGGAGTGACATTCCTATTTATTACTCATCCCTTCAGTTTTCATGAAAAGCATTAAGACCACCTGTCCAGCATTTGCACCTACAAAAACTGACACACTGAAAATGAATAATGTCAGGTTAAAATATTCACAGATTTCTGAAAAAGCAGGAAAAAAACACTCAAGATGAACTCTGGCTTGCCTTTTAGTAGCCCTCTCCTTAGTGCTATTTACTAGACGGAATTTATACAGACTTTTTCCCGCCCAAATAAAAGAGCTGTTGGATTCAGAGAGACAGTAAATGGGCAGTTGTCTCTTTTAGATTTAAAAAAATTAATTAATAATAGATAGTATTTCTCTAAATAAAAATGTGTCTATTTTTCTTAAAACACTCAGTTTACATAAACTAATATACCCTCCACTTTTCAGAAATAAATTTACTACATACTCAATGTGGACATATCACAACTACCACCTGCCAATGGCATGGCTATATAAGTAAATTGCACCTAAATATGTCACTTTAGATAGAAATTCTTTGAGTCACTCCAGCCAGAACTTGACTGCATAAATGGTCAGGAAACTTGGAGAAAACCCAGATCTTTGGGAGTTGGAGAAGAGGTTTAAAATATCACTTTTTATGAGTGTCTTCCTCAAAATTTATCATCATGCCTATTTTATTTATAACACTGAAAGAACTGTCTTTTGCATCTGCTACTTGCAAATCAACTACTCAATTCTGTGATAATAATAACTACCAATTATTTAGTTTTTTGCCAGGTTCTCAGCTAATAATGAACACACAGTGTGTCTCGTAATGCTCACAATAACCCTATGATGTTGGTATGCACGAGAAAACTGCAGCAGAGACCTTATGTAACTTGCCCAGCATCGGGCAGCAGTAAACAGTGAAAACTGGGGAGCTTGGCTCCAGACCCTTTTTAAACAGCATGCTGTTCTTCACTACCTGCCAACATTTGTTGATTTAAATATAGATTCCTCAGTTTACTACTCAAAAAACTCTTCACGCTTCAACTTAATTGATCCTTCCAGATTTATCTAATAATTCAAGCCTTCACAGAGATCCCAGACTCTGGACAACATGGGACTGTCCATCTCCCCATACATTCTGAATTTCCTCCATTTCACAATTTTACTAATAGTATTTCCATATAAAGTGCATTCACTGATTAGAGCAGAGAAAGAACTGAAACCATTTTAAAATATATAGATATATAATTATTATAAAAGGCTGACATTTATTGATCAATTACTATGTGCCCAAAACTGTTAACTCATTTACACAACTATATCATGAGCACAATTATGTGTAATAATATGTGTAACATGAAGGTATTGTTACCCTGATGTTACAGATGAGGAAGCCAAGTCTTAGGGAAGTATCTTGTCTAAAACAACTTAACTAATAAGGGGTAGAGTCACAACCCAAATTCCAACTCTCTGACTCTGATGAGCAAGCTGTTAATCATACATTCTAGGCTTTATTTATTCCAAATTCTAACTAGCATTATAGTTGTTTGTAAGTTTTATATCTATCTCCCTGTTGAACTGTACACTTCTTTGAAAAAGGCTAGATTTTGCATCTCTGAATATCCCCCACACACTAACACACACACAGTTTTGACCACAGTGTTAGTAGAAGTGATGTAAGTAAAGGCAAAGTATCCTAAAGTAAAATGTCAAGTTCAAGGCTTCTGGAAGGAGCACCCTTCCCCCGCCCCCTTAAAGCACTACCTCTGTTAAAAGTGCACTACACTAGCCTGTGGGTAGACAGACAGGAAGCCCGCTTGACAGAAAGAGCCAGTGTGTGGCGGGTCCTCTTCTGCACAGCTCTGCCTGATCCCAGGGGGAAATGGCTCACAGTCCCTCACCTTGCTCTGAATGCGGCGGGAAAAGTGTTGTGGTTTGTGAACATACTGGAACTAACATTAATTCTCAAAGTCATAAAACCCCAAGAGACTGTACAATTAGGTAAAAAATTTTAAAGGAACATATTTCCTGGAGATTTCTTATATTCCCAGTTACACTGCCAGTAGTCAGTGTGAGAAATATGTATTTAAATTAAAGAAAGCTATTAAAACACACGAAAGTCAGAAGATATTAATAAATCTTATTTGGGTTCTAAGATGGACAAAAAGTCAAGTCAGCAAAATTTAAGACCACTTCTAATTTTATCTGACCCACTGGGTTACATGCTGCTTTTTGGGACAATATCAGTGCCTGTGGTATCACAGAGAACTAACCACCATGGTACATGGAAAGAACACCAGGTTCAAAGTCAGCAGATAGGGATTCAAGGTCAGGTCAGAATGTCACTTTGGAAACTGTAGTTTGTAAGAACACTGTACATAAGCACTGTTCTTTGGTTGGTAAAGTTGTGTCTCACAGGATACCTGTTAACAATTTTGAATTTGCTGTACAAGCACACTGGAATTAAGCAATTAAGCATGTAAATGGCAGATAGTTCAAACAGGTTCCTCACTATCAGGGATGGAGTTTACAGATAAGCAAGGGGAGAAAGCTAGAACAATCCACACTAACTGTATGATTTTTATATATACTGTAGACTCTTTATGTTGTATGTGTATATATACAAATACATGTGTGTATATATACATATGAGTAAACACACATATATGTTTTTGCTCTGTCAAATGAGAGACTAGAAGCAATGCCACCCCAGTAGCAGTGACCATACCTAGCACCCAGATCTTTATTTCTAATCCAATTATTCAATAAAAGAAATCAGAGTTCCTTGGAGAAATGGCTGATCCTAGAGCTGGGGCAGAAAAATAAGCTTGGAGGAGGCTCTTGTAACAGAGAATAATGAGACACTTAAAAAAAAAAAAGCACAAAATCAACAAACCCACAATGATGGAGTTCTGTCAAAGGAACTCGATATACAACTGAACTAGTTCCTAATGGCCAAAGCTGGAACAATTTGAGTAGCAAAATAAAGTTATAAGGCAAAGCTGCATTATAATCCAAAATATAAAATAAATGCCCATGACATAAGTGAGAATTGAATAACAAAATAAATGGAAAGAGGCAAAACTCCAATGCAAAAGAATTCCAAATAATTTATACAGATATTCTGCCCTTAAAGAGGAGCATAACTCTCACTCCTCGGTGTGGGCTGTACACAGTGACTTCTTTCAAAATAGTAGAGTGTGGAAGAGGGTAAAAGAGTAACTTAACAGTGGAGAAACCTGGCAACCACTACCTCGGCCAAATGATCAAGGTTAACACCAAGACTCGTAAGTCACGCTGATGCTGTGATATGACATGACAAAAATGGCACTTTAGCTCTGTGTTTTTTCTCTCAAAAGCCCACAATCCTAGCCTAGTCATGAAAAAAACATCAGCCAGGAGGTGCCTAAGTATGTAAGAAAACTAAATGTAATATGATATCCTGGACGGGATCATAGAATAGTAAAAGGATACTTGGTAACAATGAAGGGAACCTGAAAAAATTGTGGACTTTTGGTAATAAAAATATATCAATTTTGGCTGTCTAAAATTATTATAGTATCTGGCAAGATTTAAAATACATATAAAATTAAAATATATGAGAATAGCAACATATTAGTTGGGAAGGGGTTCCTGGTCTTGGAAGTCCAAACAATAAATCTTGCTTTAATATCTCAGTGCTTACACTAAAAAGCTTACAAAACATAAAATGCCCTGCAAAAACAACATTCCCTTTAAAACAACTCTTCAGGTTTCAAGTTCTGCTTCTGAATCTATAACTTTCAATTTTCGAACAACTTTTAGAGAGTGCAGGGAAAGTGGAGTGCCCTTGTATACTGTTTCTCCCAAGAGCAGCATGGAAGTCTTAAATTCTGAACTGCAATGTGGTTGCCATGTCGTATCACAGAACTGGCAGCTCTTAAATGAAGCAAGGTATTAAAATGAGATTTTCTTTTTAACATTTCATAGAACACGGGGATTTGTGGAGTTCTGTTTTTTTCTGGGGTGTAAAGACTGAATGTATTATTTCAATCACACCTGAAAGAACATGAGGTAATATTTCACAGCTACTTAATCCACTCATTCAGAAACAGCAATGCAAATGTTTAAATATTTATGCTTCATAGGCAAAACCTTGAATTATTGTATTGTGCTCTCGTAAGCCACTGACTTACAATTCATTTCAGATCAGGTACCAGAAAATCACTGCATTCACCAGGTGAGCACTAGCAATGAAGTCTTTATATTCAAAATTCTTTCATTTTTATGTACACATAAGTCTAATTTGCCTCCTGAATAAAATTAAAATATTCACCAATGTTGGTGATTAAGAAAGAAGTTGACACTGTGCCTTTAATTGATGGATCTGATTGCAATTTCCCATCATGTGTAAAATTCAAAGGCTCTTATGAGAGGAGTGATTCTGTGTGATATCCTGTTATTCCCAGACATGATGAGTGCCTCCAATATAAACTTTCCACCTCAACCATAATGCAAACTGTATGTTGGGTTTTCAACCAAACCCATGTTTTAATGCTTCTAAAAAGTGTTTCGAGAGCATGAATAAGGTCACAGAGGAATTACATTAGTTGGAATGCTTTTTACTCATTTAGTGCCCTTCTTTCCACTATCACTATCCCCACACTTCCGAAGCAGAAAATCAGGTGCAGACAAGAGCTTAAACCTTTCAGAGTGAATTTAAGAGTGAGGAAGTAGAGCTTCAGAGATACATTTCCTCTTTTATCATCTCACTAGCCAAAACAATCTAGTAGCACTAAGGGACATTTTCAAACCATATACTGTCATCAAGTACCCCTTGATATAAAACACTGACAAGGACACATCACCCCTCTGCTATCATCCCCAATAATGCATAATCTCAATCTAATCATAAGAAAAATCAGACAGACCCAATTTGAAAGGCCTCAGTCAAAATAACTGGCCTATTCTCATCAAAAGTGTCGAGGTCTCGAAAGGCAAGGCAATACGAAGGCACTGTCACAGACAGCAGGGTAACATGAAGATGTGACTTGACATTTTTCTATTAAGACTTTAAAAAAAATTACACTCTCAGACTCTTGAGGTGATTGTATAATTCTAGGTAAAACATTACCCAAGTGAATTATTTACAAAGCTGCAGGAAACTGTGACCTCTCACGCACTAATCTTCTTGATATCCTCATCTCCTAGAGGGATGTTTGGTGTCCCCTCTGCTTCCCTTTGCAGGTATTCTGGGATTTCTTTGACTACAGCTGCCAATTCACCTCAAAAGGCAGCCCAGTAAGTGAAGAGAGGCAAAGGATGGGAAGGAAAGATCCAGTCAACAGGTCTCTCTGAGCCCCTAGTGCCTGCCCCCAGCTTCCAAATGGGTGAAGGCAGGCTAGGCAGTGACAAAAGAAAATTGAAGACAATGAATACATATACGTATACATATACACATGCATATACATATACATGCATGTACATGTATTATTTTCTAAACAGAGCCCAAAAGTGTTAATAATGTCTGTCACTCACCAAAGGCTTTCTTCAACCCTTTAGAGGCAACTCATTGAGAAAATGTTTCACAATTTCAAGAACACACATGGATTTTTACTGTTGTTGTTATTGTTGTTTTTAAGTAATGTTACTATAATCAGACCACAAAATCATCTGCTGGATCCACTATGGTGGCCAAGTAAGTGAGAGTTACAATACTCTCCTCTCAGGACCAAACTGGAATTACCACTTAGAACAACAAAATTAAACTATAAACAACCAACTGAGGACTAGTGGAACAGAAGTCTTATAACCAAGGATTTACAGAAGAAGCCATATCAACACTGGTAAGAAGGGTGGAATGCAGAAAGAGCTGGTTCTGCATCCACCTGCAGGGGCTGTGAATCCAAAGGGATATTTCAGCTGTAAAGGTTCCCCCTGAGGAGTGTTGGGTCTCAACCCCATGCTTGGGTCCCCATCCCAGAGTACCAGAGCCAAAAGGAGGAGCCCACATAACATCTAGTTGTGAAAATCAATAGGGATTCTCACTGCCAGGGAGAGACAGGAATCCACTAGAAACCGAGGCACACTCTTAAAGGGGCAGCACAAAAAATCTCATTGGCAGCCAGTCACCCTGATCTCCAGCAGAGGGAAGGTGGCTGAAAGGTTTTGTGGCTTCAGGGAGAAGGCAAAAGGTACAGCCTCCAAGGTCCCTCACCAGCACCATCCACAGAAGCCATCTTTCCTGGGTTGAGCACTATTCTGCATGTGGCATCAGCCTAAGGGAATACACTAGCCCCACCCTCCAAACTCCCCATGTCCTTGCCCTGCCAAGCTCTAGACCTGCAGAGAAGCCACCTGGCTGCCACCAGCCTGGACCCATACTGCAGACTTTCATGGAAGGCTCTTGAAGAGGTCTGAGCAGACTCAGGGGAATGTAAAAAACTGAGTTGTAAGGCTCTCAGACAAGGGCCATTATTTCTCTCACATTCCAGCACCACCATTCTTGCACGGAGCCCTCCTTCCACACAGACAAATCTTGGTCTGTTTTAGACTAGTGAACTCTTCTGGTTTCACCTGACAACTCCCTGAGATCTAACACCACCACAAAAGTCTAAAAACCCCGGGCAGGAGGCAGCTGATGAATGACCTCAAATGCAGAACTGGCACCAAATCTGAATCTGCACCAACCTGGTAAACACCACTGATGCTTACCTGGTGACTCAGCTGAGAAACTACCTCACACTCATCACGTACCATACAGGCTCTTTCAATGACTGGGCTAACAGGCAGCTGGCAGACAGAGGCAGGTCTTAGGCTGTCCCAGGCCTTTTGCTGGCCTGTCCCTGGGCTTGGTGCTGGTAAAAGCCAGACTTGTTATGCAGCTTGGCCCTTTCCACCTGCACTGAGGCCCAGCAGAAGCAGCTGCAAACTATGGACCACATTATAGCACCAAACAGGTAGCCCAGGGCTGGTCCAGAATCCCTCCCAAGATCCCCAGCACCAATAAACCCAGTGGCAGGCTTCAGACAACATCAGACTGTGAACCAATTAGCTCCACAAATAGCACACCCAAAGGGAGATCTCAGGCACCAGACCCTGCTGGGGTGAATTCCACTTCATGGAATCAGTTCCCACACAGCAGCACATACACTGCAGTCTGGGTCAATCCTCATAGTCAGCCAGCCTGAGGGACAACCTCACCCACAAGTGGGCCAAGAGCAATTAAAATTCAACTATAACAGGAGAACTCATATAACCAAAACAACAGACGTTCCTGGAGCTTTTAGCACAGGTGATCAGAGAGACTGTGCCACTGAGCTTCACAAGACACCTACTGCATACAGCCACCATACCAAGACTGGAAGACATACCAAATTTACCTAATACACAGAAACAAATATAGAGAAGCAGCCAAAATGAGGAGACAAAGAAACATACCACAAATGAAAGAAGAGAAGAAATCCGCAGAAATCAGAACTAAATTAAATGAAAGCAAGCAATTTACCAGATACAGAGTGCAAAACAATGATTACAAGAATGCTCGAGGATTTAGAAGAATGGAATAACTCAATGAGAACTTAAACAAAGAGACAGCATAAAAAAGGGAAAACAAAGAATAAAAAGGAATCTTTCAGAAATTAAGACTACAATATTTAAAATAAAGAATGCCAGAAAGAATCAATGGTAAGTTAGATGAAGCAGAGGATCAAATCAGTGATGTGGGAAAACAAAGCTAGCAAAAAAGACCCAATCACAATAGCAAAAAGAGAAGAAAAATTTTAATGAGGATAGTTTAAAAGACCTCTGGGACAACATCAAGCACAACAAAATCCACATCATATGGGTGCAAGAAAAGCAAGAGAGAGAGCAAGGGCTTGAGGATTTACTCAAAGAAATAATGACTAAAGACTTCCCTAAACTGGTGGGGAAAAAAAGACACACAAGTCCCAAAAAGGTCAAAAACAAGACATATAACAATTAACATGTCAAAAGTTAAAGACAGAGAGAATCTTAAAAGCAGCAAGAGACAGACAGACAGTTACCTACAAGAGGCTTCCCATAAAACTGTCAGCTAATTTCTCAACAGAAACATTTCAGGCCAGAAGAAATTGGCACAAAAACATTGAAAGTTATGAAATGCAAGAACTGCGTTTTAAACTGCATTGTAAATTTTTTCTTTTAAGTTTTTTTTTTATTTTTAGAGAGAAGGGAAGGGAAGAAAACAAGAAAGAGGGAGAGAAACATCAATGTGTGGTTGTTTCTTGCATGCCTCCTACTGGGGACCTGGCCCCCAACCCAGGCATGTGCCCTGACTAGGAATGGAACCAGCGACCTTTTGGTTCACAGGCTGGTGCTCAATCCACTGAGTCACACCAGCCAGGGCTGTAAAATTATTGTCTGTTGTTTTGTTGCTCTTTACTATTCTTCCAGTATCTGTTTATTTTTTTAATTATTCCCATTACATTGTTGTGCAAATTGATACTGTTGCAAAAACCCATTTTAACTTAGTAATAAATATTTATACTCTTTTTATAAATATCTGTATTTATTCCATCTGTTAACCTAGTGGAAACTGTAAATAATTAAAAATTAACTTCACTAAAATCAGCATCATTTTTTTGTTAATTTATTACAGGCAGAAGAGATGGCAGTTGATTGGATGTGCTGGATGAAAGCAAGGGAGAGGTCAATATGATTATAATTTTTCAAGTCCGAAAACTTTGGATTATGGTAGAGCCCAGAAATTAATATTCAAGGGGTATAAATCAGTAGAATAAAAGCAGATGTAAAGGCATAAAGACAATTGTCTAGTCTCACACTGATGAATACACACTGTTCAGAATCTCCATATGCCCTCCTACTACCCCAGCTTCTGAGGATGCTCCCCTGGACTCTTCAGGCCACCCTGTAACTTAGCAATTAAACAACTGACCTTGCAAAGAAAAGGGTTCCCAGGACCCTATTTCTATGGTTCAGCTCTTATCTATTTTGATAGTTGATAAAAAAATTTAATATCACCCCAGGTATTCTCACAATGAAATAAAACCTAGGAGAGGAAAGCCTGATTTAACGCTGAAGCAGATGATTAATTCAAAATTGTAAATAATTAGACTCAGCCTCCTCCTTACAAAATAAAAAGTTAACTCTAAGGTCCTTTCCATCCCTAAAGCTCCTAATATTATCTCATACCAAATTTAGAAATTAATTTACATTCTAATTTGACTGATGACATTCTAATTGAAGCAAATAATAGTAAAGTGATCAAAAATCAAAATTTACACTATAAATGTGTTTATTTAAATTAGACAGTTCTGCTGTTGAGTTGGTAAAAGTCATCAATATTTGAACATGGAATAAAGCAGACAATTTAATCTGTATGACAAGGAGATCACAATATATAATCTTAATATAAAATCTAAGATGTCTGCAAATAGTGAAAAAAGAGACAGAAAATGACAGCTTAATTAGTTACTCATTGCCTGATATTTTACCACAGAAATAAAAGCTCTAATATTATTGAAGGTAATTTCATAATTCTGAGTAAAAGGTGGAAATGAGATCTAAAAGCACTGATGGAGAATTGAGTGTTTATTAGGAAGATGGCGAAGTTATTTCAAATACTCTCTTCTACAGTTTTGAAATAACACAGCAAGAAGCTACTACTTTAAAGGTACTGTAGTCTGTCCTGTGAAAAATAATAAACCCCAGTTCTTAACCTCAGGAATTTACCATTATGAAATAATTTTACAAATATGAAAGTTTACAAATATGAAAGATAAAGCAGAAACAAATCATTTCAATCTAAGTCATAATGCATTAGATATGCTAATAAAACTCCTAAACGGAAAACACAACACATAGGAGAAAGGAATTAAATGAGTTCAGATGTATACCAAAAGATTTCAGACAAGTGACAGCATTTAAATTGGGCTTAAACAGATAACTAACCGGCAAAAATGAACACAGAAGGGCTTTCAAAGTGGGAGGCCATCTAAGCAAATTTATGGAAATAGAAGAGCTCAGGGCAAACCCTGAAACATCCCAACATCTGTCTCTAAATATTTCTTAGTAAAGGGCCAATGTGAAATGTTTATATTATTTTCTTTTTATTGAAAATGAGAAAAATCTTTTTTCTCCCTTGAAATATAGATCTGAGAGAATCCAAAATCACTCCAGGTAAGTGGAAGTATATAACAAAATATATTAAGGAAAATTAAATATTGTTATATAAACATTTAAGTTTCTCATTAAGTCATATCATCTGGCAAACACGTTAGTACATAATAAATACTCCATAACAATTTCTTTGAAAATACATTAATAGAATTTCCTTCCACTGGCTCATAAATATAAACATACAGAAGTAAAAAAAAAGATTATCAATTTAGGTATCAGATACATACATACATAATTCAATCAATCTTTCATGAGGACAGAATGATAGATTGAAAGGGAAAAGTGGTCAAAAAACCCACAAGCTGCAACTGAGAAAACCATTACCTAAAAATTTCATAGGTGGAAGAAAAATCAGTATGTCAGTAACAAACATGTACATTATGATAATCCATTATCAACATTTCTTAAGTCTCAAAGACGTGACAGGTAGTGGAATGAGAAAAGAGTCTGAATTTTGCCTATTGAATATGCTTTCAGGAGTCAGCTACAAGCAAATAGAGGGCTATTTTCAGGGAAGGATTAATTAGAATAAGAAATTTAAAATTAATGAAAAAATACAAGAGGTATGCAAGTGTTCCTCCTAAATGAGTTATAATGTCATAGACAACTTACAGGTAAGTTCTTGAGTGAAGCCCTGGAATCGCTTATTTCATATCATGATGATGCATAATCACAGAAATAAGACACCAAGTGCATTTATCAAATATTATCTTTAAAGATAACTAAAAATTTACAGCATCCATACACATTTCACAGGTAAATGAAGTTTCCACTTATTATAAGTATCACCATTTAAAATGACTAGATTTGATCAAACACACAGTAGTAACAACGAAGCTCTTTCTCTTCCTGTTCAGCAGACATCACGGGCTGAGCCCTTTCATCAAATCAGCATTTGACAGTGAGCTACTTGGTGGCCCGTGTACAACCAGTTCCACATTAGAACCACACGGTTTTGATGCAGAGCTGTTCCCTTACTGCTTCTGTATTTTAAATTAAGCTACACAAAGCCAGCTGAAGCAACTTCAAGCAACTGAAGCTTGTCAAGGTTACCTCCACTGATTGCCTTGTAACCCAGACTAGTCGGTTTCTCAACACTTCACGTTTTCAATTGTTAAAATGAAAGTTAAATATTCTTTCTTCACATCCATTGAAGAAATGGTGGGAATCATGAGGATGATTTAAGTAAAGTGGTTTAACTTGCAGGAAGTCAAGTACATTTAAACTGATTATTCATACCAAGGTCAAGTAATGCCTCTGCACTCTCATGCCATTGCCAATGTGTTTAAATAAAAAAGGACAAATGACTTAGTTTCTTCTATTCTAGATGAGCTCAAGGCACCTAATTTCATGTCAACTGGTTACTCGCTCAACAGCATTATCATTTTTGTATAGCACCAAATACAAGAGATGCAAAAGATGTTCGCTTCAGAAATAATTTCAAGTTGATGAACTGAGTCAAACACACCGTCAGAATTCTGACTCAAGATCACACCACTTCTGAAAGCTCCTAATCTGTGAATGTCATCACCTCAACTATCCGAGCTAATGAAACAGGATGTGATTATAAGCAAGTAACACTTTGAAGCATTTTCTACCTTGAATCTTTGAGCAAAATATTCTCTCTAGATTGAAAGACCAGACTATTTCTTGGTTTCTTGTGGTTAAATTCATACACAAAATACAGATGGCTGCAGAGTTTTTCCACATTTTATAAGGGGACAATTCTAAACTTCTGTTGAAGGCAGGCAAACATTCTGTCTGATGTGCAGTCACTGAGGATGCATGCTGTATGCTTTATCGAAGTCTACACAGTGCTGTCCATGCATTGATACAGGGCACTTGATATGTAGCTAGTTGAATTGAGGTGTGCTGTACAGATAAAATATACACCAAATTCCAAAGACTTATAATTTTAAAAAATGTAAAATTCTCAGTAATTTTCATATTGACCCGATACTAAATAATAATATTTTGAACATATAGGATTAAATAAAATATATTATCACATTAATTTCACAGGTTTAATTTTAATGTTGCCACGAGCAAATTTAAAATTGCATATGTGGCTCACTTTATATTTCTCTTGGAAAATGTTGGTCTAGACTGTCAAAAAAATCACTGTGCAAATAATCTTTCCTAAAAAGGGTGGTACATGTACAGGATTTGCAACAACTATTAAATATTATGAGAAAACAAATGTAAAGAATAGGAAACAATCTCTGCTGGTAATTACATTGTATTATGAAATACAAGGAGCACCATATATTACACTCTGATTTAAGGAAAGAACTTGGGAAATTATGCCGGATAAACAAAAATACATGAAAACAAGTATAGTAACCTCATGTTATTATACCACACAGAACCACAAGCTGGAGTACCAACTCGTATAAGAATCCATACAGTGACTATCATTACTGCACTGTAAAACTAGTATTTGGATTTTATAGCTTTTATATATCATTTTTACTGGAGACTAATATGCTTTTTGAATTTCATATATATTATTTAGTTGAAAGGGTTTTCAAAAATTATTTAATCATGATTTTAATTTTGCTTTTTATATATCATCCACAAACTGGTAATTTTGCTAACTTCGAAAAATGATACTTTAGTGCACAGGGATTATACAGAATTACACACTGAATTTTTTCATACAAAATGTAGAGCTATATTTTGGATTAAAGAAAGAACATATTACGCCATTTTTAAGAAGTTACTAGAGCACTTATAAAATCACAATACTTTCCTCCAATTATTCTACTAATAAAATTCATTTCTAAGGAATGTTTCAAGATCTTTAACTCTTCAGACTTCTTTTGAACGTGCTGTTAACAATGGCACATTGAAGCGAAATTAAAAAATTAATCAATATCGTATGCACCAGCGGCAATCTTTCCCCCAAAGCATTGATGATCCAATGACAACGTGAGCTTAGAAAATATCCTATCTAAAGATTTCCCTTGTTTCTAAATCCATGTCTCAAAAAGTAAATCATTTTATTGAAAAAAATTTCCCCAGTCTAAAGATCCAAATCCTTCAGTTCTTTTAACTACATTCCATAAATAACTTCTTTCTCTATCTCTATTTTTCTCCCTAACTCTACTCCCTTTCACTTGCTCCTGATCTCACTTTAGCTGTCATTGTCATAATCTAAAACAGCTCCTTTATATATTTCAATGGCCCATTCAATGTCTGCTATTATTCTTTCAAAATGTATAATACTTATTTCTCTCTACCTAACTTCCTGTAACATAACACTTGCTTTCTAGGAATGTTTCATCCACTATTCAGATAACATAAAATGTCAGATGACATACTGCTATACTTTCTTAAATAGCCCTTGAATTCTTCATAATTATCACATTATCAGTTAACAAGGAATCCTGGAGTAAGGACAGTGCCCACGGTTGAAGGCTTTTATTTATGTGCCAAAATTCACAATTATAATGCTGTAGAAATATACAGCATAATGAGTGCACTGTTGGAAGCACGCTGCCGGGGTTCACATCCCGGCTCCGCCGTTTGTTAGTTGTGTGACCTTAGGCCTATTACTTCTTTGCCTCGACTTCTTAATCTGTGAAATGATATCAATATAGTACTTATCTCTTATTGTAAAGATTAAGTGGGGAATAACGTGAAAAAAGCTCAGAGAACACCTGGCACATTAGAGACAACCACCAAGTCACAATCTGTATAGGAATGTTCAAAATTCCAACATCGAAAGAAAGAACAATTAAATTCCAAGGTAACTCTGATCTTCAAAGCTATTCAACAATTTTGTGACTCAGAAGTAGACAAAAGACAACAGGAGAATCATAAAAACTCACCTTTCAAAACGAGGCAATAAAATATCTACAATTTTTGCAAATTTGGATTGAATTCTCACAGATACACAAGAAATTGGAATTTGCACCCCTCATTTCTAAGTTGTTAAATAAAAATCTTTTCTCTAATTTCCTACAATTACTAGGGAAAGGCCAACCCTTTGCCCATTCTCAATTAAAATGTTTATGATTCATCATAAGAATGTATATCACATACCCTAGATTTATATCATCTTGGTATATTATATACGGCATAAAACCCTACAATACTCAGATTGGCATTATGTCTTTTTCCATTTATTCTGAGCAGCAAAACTCATTTTCTCAGTAAGTAAAGTTTTGTGAAGCAATGAGACATCAGTCCCTATGGGAAAACACAAGGTTTTCTTGTGAGATTTCTTCAGAATGCATGAAGAATTTGTGTAAAGAAAACCTAAATAATTAATTAAATGAATAATCTGGCAGAGATGTAAAGATCAAAAAAATACAGCATTGATCATCTCTAAGAGTAAATGTCAAACAACATTTGGCTACTTTATCATAGTCATGTTTGAACATTGAAACCACTGAGTCTTATATAACTGTTTGGTAGTTGCTGAAGTGTGGAGAGTTATCTCTACTTCTCTTTCTATCCCTGCTTATCACTCCTTAGAAAGGAGAAAATACTAATTGGGCCTAATTCCAGGACACCTAATGGACCAGGTGTGTGAGTGTATGGGAAAATGGCACAAGGTGGGTGTATGAGACGCTGCAATTAGGCATTTACCCACCTGAGCAGCAGAAGGGATGAGGGGAGGTGCCCCCTCAGGACAGGACAGGCTTTTTGATCAAAGTTGTTCCTGTATAAACAGGAGTGCTCAGGTATCCAGACCCTGGAGCTTGGCTGCTGATTAGCATATAATTCAGAGAGAAAGACCTTAGATCTTGAGCTTTAACTTCATGCTTTGGCTCCGTTTACCAGTGACCTTTGGGTGGGAGTTTAGGGCATGTAGCCAAGTAAAGTTAAATGCTCTTTGTCTTCCCATTTGGCTCTGTATATATATATATATGTACTCAGTCCCTGGGACTACCTGGAGAGACAGTTATCTAGGCCAGCAACTGTCAAACTTTTCCTTCTAATAGCACACATATACTAATTACTAAAACCCTGTGGCATACCAGATAATATACTATATTTTTTGCTTGATCTGATCAAAAACATGTATAATTTTGATTCATTCACACCAGACGGCTATTGTGCTGGCTGTTGTAATTTTTTTCATCTGACAGTCTAAGAGAAAAGAGGTCAGTGCCCCTGACTAAATAGTCAGGTATTGCATGTTTTAAAAATTCTTGTGGTAGATAATTTGAAAATTGCTGATCTAGGCCGAAAGAGTTGAGCATTTCTGAGTACCTTAGCTTTAACAACATTTAAAAACACCTCAATATCGATCCTACTTAAAACCATAGAAACAGTGAAAAAACAGTTAAGAAGAAAAAAAAAGTACATTCTCTTTTTTTTTAACCTTTAACATCTGCTGTGATATGCAGAGAGAGACCATACTTACAGAACTCTGCACAACTCTTTGTATGGCAATCACCAGATGTAATTCTAGCATTTTATTTTGTGGTTGGTTTGTGAGGGGTATGTCTTTTGTGGGGGAAGGGGTGAACACTCAGTTGTGTTCCCATGAATGATATGGGATATAAAGATTATAGGAAACTTCAGAGATTATAAGATACAGAAATTTGAGAAGCACTATTCTACAGCTATAAAACTAGGTATCTGTAAGCTGGATACAATGAGAAATCATCAGATCCAAATTTATTATGTTACTGGAAATGAAGAAGATCTCTATTTCAATGTCCCAGCTAAAGAAAATACACTTATTCTTAAAATCTCATGTAAACACTTCAGTAACATTTGGAAAAACAAGACAAAATTAAGATTAAAAAACGGTCATTTTATTATGCTTGCTTCTTAAAGCATACTCAGTTTCTAGGGCAAGAATGAAAGAAAAGACATCTTACCTGCCGTCCCGATCCCAGTCATACACCTCTACTTTGATTGTTCTGTCCATGGGAAAACATACACAAAACATTACTTAGTAAGATAAAAATAATATATGATTGAGAATCTAAAAATAAGTTGTAGCTATTTTATGTAAAATAGTGTATATGCCTGAAGGTCTTACAAAGTAGATTAAAGTTGTTTTCACTAATTGTATTGCTATCACTCAATTTACGTCTTGTAGAAAGATCTCGACACCTACTTGTAAAATATCAGAATCCCCTGTTCTAGTTCTATAGAACTTAGATGATTCAGCAACCAAGAGAACAGTGTTGCCAAATAGCGTTTTCAAGAGTTTACAGGGTTGATAATATATCTAGCCATAGGCTTATATTTCGTCTGTTTACTTATTCCAATGTGGCAAGAGAATGACAAGTGAAAGCCTTGAGGCAGTGGAAATTCTGGAATGACTTTTGAATGATATTTTAAAAGTTAAACTAATATTAAGTCAGTTTTTAGCACTTTCCACATTTTTGTTCTTGGAAAAAGTCAGTTTAGACACTTTTAATTTGCCAAATTATTCCTCTTCCTCCAAATCGCTGTGGATTTAAAGAAAAATGTTATTTTTAAAATTCTAGATAAATCACTCATTCTTTCATGAATACCAATTTACATCGGTGAAGAAGCCACCTTAATTTTTTAAAAAATTGAATTAGGATTATTGCTTACAAAATCTCTAGTGAATAATCAAAGCTCTCAGAAAAGAGTCCCTTATTTTACCTGTCATAGTCGCCATTACACAACGCTCTAACTGAGATCTTGAACGCTTGCCAAACAGGATTCAGAGTGTTTTTCACAACTTCTGTTTTATGACAAATTGTAAAACTGTAAAAAAAAAATTTGTTATTTTCATGATTCAAGTATGATATATTTAGTTGTTATTCTCCCCTGTCTTTTTGTTCAGAATAAATGTTGCCAGTCCCTTTGTTGCTGCTATATTATTTAATAAGGGATTTGTGGTATTAAAACTTTAAAGACTAGCTCACTATAATACAAAGCAATAATATTTTGAATTGAATTTACTATAAGTGATCTTCTGCAAATTCAGTAAGTTCTAAAGCTGCTTTGTAAACAATCTCTAAAACTTGAGATGGGATATTAAGACAATGAAAAGTATCCGTGGGTCACTAAAAACATGACAGTCATCAAACCCCGCGGAAAGCAGTGTTGCTGGAGTGCTGGGGACAAACGCTGGGTTTGAATTGGCTTGAGAAAGAGATGAGAAATTGAGGCTGAGTGTATAAACAACATTTTGGGGGAGTTCAACTTTAAAAAGAAAACAAGAAATTGGGGGAACTTTAGGGGGAAGTTTAAGGGGAACAATTAGTCAAGTGAAAGGTTTTGTTGTTGTTACTTTTTAACTCTTTTCTTTTCAAAAAGGAGGAAGTAACAGCAAGCCTGTGTGCTGAAGGAAAATATCCACTAGAGAGGAACCCATGTGTGGTTTGTGAGAGAAAGAGGAAAAGGCTGGAGCACTGTCCTCAAGATGAGGAAAGCGAGTCCAGGGCACCAATGCAGCAGCTGCCCTTGCAGGAGCTGCCCTTGGGAGCACTGAGAGTCACCCTTCAGGAGCACTGAGGACGAAGCCACCGTACCACAGCATGGGGTGGATGCTATGACAAGGCCATACGGAAGTTCTCCAATTGCTTCCATTTTCTTATGATTGTAGAAGCATGACCAGCAAAGAAGAAAGAGGTCAGAGTGCTGAAGTGTCTGGGAGAGAGGAAGCACTGATGGATTAATGAAAAGGAGTAGGATCCCTGGGAACCCAAGGCCCTATTTAAATTAACATCATGCATTTTAGTGAGACCTTCTTCATCTAAATTGTTGGTTCCATACATCTGAAGAATTCCTAGAGGGACAGAAGACAGCAACTCAAGAATACACAAGAAGGAATAGATCCACAAAGCCTTAAACTCAGTTTTCTGATTTAATTTCTAGTGTTGTCTCCACCAAACCATTCAGTTTCCAGACATTAATGGAGTCTTATAAATTTTCTTGCCTAATGTGAATTTATGCAGAAGTTCACAAGCAATAAAATGTTTAAAATATTTTTGTTTAGAACAATACATAAACCTGGTCCTCACCAAGACCTTAGTCACGAAGTATTCTAAATGCAGGGCTCTCTCTGATGGTCATGAACACGAGACTATTGCAGAATTACCGACATGAACATTCTGCACACTTAACAAGAAAAGATTCTCCTTTGAAAAGCCTTTGAGTCCATTATGCTCCTTTCAGGCAAGAAGAGTTTGTTTCTTTTAACATGTCAAATAGGAATGTAATATAAAGAGATCAAATATTTATGACAAAAATTATGGCATCATACCATCCCCTTCCTGGTAGTATCCTCACCCATCTAAAGAAGCTCATGTTACTAAATTGAAAGAGCTCTGTGGTCAATATTCTTAGAGTTGACTCGCTTAAGCAATTTAGAAACCACTGGGGACAAAAGCTATTAAAATGATAGAGAAGACTCAGAAAGGTGTAATCAACATATATAAGGCAAAAGGAAGAAAAATAAAGGGCATAAGAGAGAGGTAAGCAGGAAACAAAAACAGGGACCTAAATAAGAAAAAGCAAGAGTGCACAAAAATGGCTCAGAAAAATTCAGAGACAATATTATGTATATTGTTTTGTTTTAGACAGAGACATCTGCCCTCCTTCTTAACACAATACATACTTAAAGATCTACAAATGGACTTTCTATTCTCTTGTATCATATTCTAATATATACTAAGTCTTTGGTACAGAGATAGAAGATGGATGGATGGATAGATAGATAGATGATAGATAGATAAATAAATAGATAGGAGTGGGCAACTAACTGACCATCTTCAAATCCACATGCTCAACAATCTACTGACTTTTTGGCCTCTTTGCTTATGGTTAAATCAAAACTGCTGTTGCAGTCCTAATATCACCAGCCATAGCAATTTAAGGCTTTGATACTTGAAACTTCTTTTAAGACAGTGACTCATCTTCTTGGTCAGCTATTTATTAGCCAGGTAGTCTTCTGTCTTCTATTACTCATTCTCACTCGCAGTGCATTAGATGTGATACAGACAGCAAAATCTCACTAGAAATTCCAATACCAGTGTAACTAGTGAAAATTCTGGCAGGAATCTGATATAGTTCTTTCTAACATTCAGGAGTATTTTTATATAAATATAATTTTTGTGGATGCGTTACAAATAGCATTATAAGAAAAAATTACTAAATAACATATATTAAAATACCTTAAATTAAGCCACTTGCCAAAAACCAGCTATTCCAAAGGAAAATTATTACCTAATTATAAATACAGGCCAAGTTACCAAATTACTGTGAAAGCAGAAAATAAAAATGTGTAATTATGTATTATTAATGTTTTATTTATGCTTCTGGTGGAAATTAGTTTTACTCTTTTCTATAAAATAAGCCTTAAATAAACTAGGCAACAGGCAATATTTGAAGTAGCCCCCTATTCAAACAAATTCTAAACATAAGGCTAAAATCATAGTAGTCAAAAAAGAGACATACATAAAAAACCGAGGGGTAAATAAACTTTACTCATTTAAAACAAAATATATATATTAATGCATTAATAAATATGTCTTAATATATATACTTAGATCTAGCAGGTAAATTAGTTTTATGTGTAAATATATGTGGAAATTTTTCTAAAATTAGACTCACCAATTTTTAGTAATAATTGTTTTTAAATAATTTGAGATTTTTGGATTAGTTATACTTTACTTCCTTAATATTTAGATTTCATTTCATGAATATGTTATCATCGGACAAGCATAATAAATTTAGGCAATGTAACTCTCACCAGTAGCATTAAATATGTAATATATTGAACTAATCTTTTCTTTTTAAGGATTTTATTTATTTATTTTTAGAGAGAGAGGAAGGGAGAGAGGAAGAGAGGGAGAGAAACATCAATGTGTGGTTGCCTCTCATGCGCCTCCTACTGGGGACCTGGCCCACAACCCAGGCATGTGCCCTGACTGGGAATCAAACTGGGAACACTTTGGCTCACAGGTCTGCGCTCAATCCACTGAGCTACACCAGCCAGGGTGAACTAATCTTTATGAAGGAAGAAAACTAGAAGAAAAAAAAAATAGAGAATTCAGGAAACAAGTAGTTCAGACAGGAGGAAACAAGAAAATTGTGATTCAAGAAATTCTGAGCTCATTCTTTTGTTTTTCTCGATCTTTGAAATGACTGGCAAATACAATTATTTTCTTCATTGTCCAATATTTTTTGCATGGATGAAATCCGTGTTCAGTTGCCAGTGTTACTCTGATATCTTAATCACCAAAATACAAGTATGTAAGATCCAATAATATGACATCACAATAAAATAGCCAACAATAGACCAGGACCTACATCAAAAAATCCCACAATAATAAAGCATCATTTTCTACTCCCCCGTGTATTCACTTTAAATAGCAAATGTTTATTTTTATGTAACATCTACACACTTACTAATAACATTAACATGTTAAAGAGTTTTATTTTTAAGTGTAGCAGTAATGACAGTTTCCTTTTTCATTCCTGTCTGCTCACTTTTATTTTCTAAATGATATTTTCCCTTTAGCAAATGTTTTATTATGCACAGTTAAGGGAAACAACATAAAAAACACTATAGGATAATAATCACAACAGCAGCTGATATTTATATTTTTCTAAAGTGATAGGCAAGCTTTTAAATGGTTTTTGCATAGTAACAATGTAATACTCTTAACAACCCTATTAGGTAGCTATGATTATTAGGACCATTTGATGAATGAAGAAGCTGTCTCAAATGTAAAAACCTTCCTATGAAACTCTCCTGTGTGCCACCACAGTACGCTTTACACACTGCTTATATTCCACAAATGTCGTTTTATTATATTATATTTCTGTGAACTCATTTTTTACAACTAGGGTCTTTCACGATCCTCTAGGACTGTCACATGAAGGGTGTTCAATACTGTTCATTTTAACAAATAAATGACAATAAAGTTGTTTGTTTTTCTTTACAAAAAAAACACAAAATGTTCCTATGGTCCCATAGCTATTTAGTAGCAGGGTCATGATTTAAACAATGGCAACAAAATGTTAGCCCATACTTTTGAACACTAAACTTCCACATAAATATTTATATTTAAATATGAATCAAAGAAAACAATAAAATATATTTAGTGGTAGAGTCTTATGTATTAAATTATACTCTATACCCATGCATACCTTTTCAAACCACATAGAAACTAGTCTAATCATGACTGGTAAAAATATTCAGATTACTAGAATGTAGTGAAAAAATTTTATTCAATGTTAGATATTATTGGAAAAAAACCCTCTACTATTAAAAAAAAGTCAACCTATGAAGTCCAAATTCTTCTTCAAAAAAATAAAGTCTATAACAAAATACATTAGATGTTCACAAAAAATATAATTCTCCCATACTAGTAGGGCAACATTATAATTTTATAATAAGTAAAGAGGATATGTTTCCATGAAGCTGAAAACCATTCATTTTAAATATTAAAAAAATATATAAAATGCTTAGAAGGTTATGCATTGTTATTGAAGTATAAAAGTCACATCAATTTTTAAAATACAAAAATATTTTACTCTGTTTATCAATTTAATGAGCTCTGAGAAAAAATAATTTAATAGCATCTTCACTATAGGGTTACAATTAATAAAATATAAATCTACCTGCCATCTTCATTACTTCGATAAAATACAAGAAAAGGATCTGATTTTCCAAAGAAGTCCTTCTTGTCCAATTTGTTAGCACAAAACTGCATCAGAACGGCATCCTGAAAACAAAATTAATAAAATAGCTCAAATAACTAGAAACTGCAGATCATAAGCAAGACTTGACAAGAAAACAAATTTGCCACTTTAATGCAAATGACCAAGTGTGTGAGAATCCCAGGCAACATAAAATTGCTTTTTAAAGGCCTGTGGGACTGAAAAATTGACGTTGTAACTGTTTGATCTAGTAACAAAACTGTAACTTTTTAGAACTCTGTCACATTTCTTTCCTGAAAAGTGAATGACTCCAGGTACCCAATATCATAGTACAAATCTTCACTCATACCTCCAATTATCCAAGTACACATTTTTAGAACATATGCATTTTTTTAATTCCTGAGGAAATGCTTACTCCACATCTACTCAGCACCATGTAGTGGATGCTAAGATGTGTTAGATGAGGGACAGGACAGTCCCATACTCAGACTGCACAGTTGGCCATCTAGAGGGGAAGCAATGCTCTTAATTATATACAAGCCCTCTCCAATGTCTCAGTAACTACACAGCAAAATAATTTCTATTACATTGCACTTCAAAAAAGGCAACACACTTTCTTTTTCATTTAATTTTAATTTAAAATAAAGATCTGTATGTTAATCACCATGTCAAACCAATCATTTGTTATCAATTTATATTACTCCAACATCCATAATCTATGTGATTTAGCTTAAACAAACTGGGGTGCCATAAATCAAGAATATGAAATATTATTCAATTAGGTAGTATATGCTTTTTGAAAAGGTAGAAAGTATATAGTAATTTTAATGATAACATCATTATTTTGGTTTGCTTGCTTTTTAACTGAACGTAGATGCTAATGATTTTGGAAAGAGGTGAAGAATTAGAGTAATTCAGATCAAATCAAAGGAGTCACAGACTTAAATACTATTTGAAGAAAATGTTAACAGTGACAAGAAAGGCAGTCTCTTATTCACCACTTCTTTATTTTGCAGAGTCCAGCCATATTTATTAAGCACCCACCTATAATGCTGTTTTTCATTCATTTATTCATATACTTACTTAGCAAACATTTCTCAAACAATACTTCAGAGAAGTTCATGCTCTAGGTTTCTCATTTTCAAAAGCATTGTTAGAGTGTTATTTTACTTAGTTACTTAGACTACAGATGTGATAACTTCCACCAGAGGAATACTCATATTAAAGCGGGCATTCATTTCTAAGCAGGCAAGAACAATATAAACATCATTAATAACTCAAGCTTTTCAACCGTGATCACTTTTCAAATCTGAGGTTTAAAGATCAAAAATTGATATGGTGTCCATTAAAGAAGCAGTGAGAGAATCACCTGGAGGACTGAACTACAAAATTAACGGCAAAATTAATAAGAAAGGGCTGGGTTTTTGTTTTGTTTTATTTGTTTTAAATGACCTTTCATCTTCGTATATATTAAATGCCCTTGGGTGAGAGTGGTTTTCTAAGACCATGGGACAAGGACCTTGTTCTTGCAAAAAAAAAACCCTTGAAGACATTTTCCCAAAGCACTTCAATCAAAACACAAACTCCCAAAAATCATTTCAAACTGTGAATTAAACTTTAAAGAGATCAAATATTATTAAAAAATACATTTTCATATGATCAATGGTAAATGTAATAACAAGTTGTAATTTTTCAAATTATATCAGTTAAGACTTGCAAAATGAATAATCAATTCAAAATAAACATTTCTTTCAATGTACCAACTTACAAAAATTTAGGAAAAATATATTTTGCAATTACCCAGGTTAATAACATAGGGATTTCATCAGTAACAAGCACACACACAAAAAAGAAATCTAATATCAAAGGGAAAAAATCAAGCATTTACTTATTTTCAGAAATATGCAGGCATTGTTGCAAAGGGTTTTTTTTTAATCTCTTATGCTTAATGCCAACTGAGAGAATTTTCGAACGATTCTTGAATACTCCACACCAATGTAACAAACTTCCTATTGAAAAAATCCACTTCAGTATTTAACAGACACTTCTAATAAGTTCAGATCTAACTTGCTTCTCCAACAATTTTTTGAGTTCAATTAGTGGCTCACTTGATACACCCAAGTGATCAAGGAGCTGTTCTCGATGTCTCCCTTTTCCTTATCCTTCACGCAGTCCCTTCACCTTGTTACACCATTCCTCAAAATTTCACTTCAGCTACACTGGCACCACTGTAGTCTGAGCCAACCTCCTCCCTCACCTGGACACGTACAGCGGCAATTATTCTTTTCTCCCTCTTCCACTCTTGCACCTACCCAACCCATTCTCCAATCAGCAGACGCAGTGATGTTCTTAAAACATGAAAGAAATGCTGTACACAACTCAAATGCCCTTTCTCCTGTATTTCAGATAAATGGAACCTTTAACATGGGCTACAAAGCCCAACACCAAACGGGATCTAAGCTGCCTTTCCGCCTTCATTAGGCAAAATTTTACCTCAATCATCAGCCACTCCTAGGCCACAGTCATCAAACACCAGACACATTCTTTGACCTTAAACAAGCTGTGCACACTGCCGGAATACCATCCCTTTGCTGGCAAGCCATTCCTTAGGGCTTTGCTTAAATGTTATTTTTTTAAAGAGGTCTACATGACATCCTCCCCCATATAAATTACATTGTCCATTTTCTCTCTTGTAATGCATTTGATCAGTTAGTACGTATTATGACATATTCAAAAGAGATTGGGTGGGTTCAGGGTGGTATGGCCATAGACATATTAGGACGTATTCACCTGCATAGTCACCTGATAAATGTCTGGTTTTCCACAAACTATGTGGTCACTAAAGACAAGGCCCAAGGCTGTTTGTTGTTGTTTTTTCTCACCATGGCATTCCAAGCATTCGTTTCTGAGACTAGCATGTTTGTACAATATTGTGGAATCAACCCATCAGAATGAAAAATATTCTTGTGGATAATTTCAAGCTATTTGTAAGCTACAATTTATACATCACTCAATGATGCTTCTTTTTCTTTCTGCAGAGTAACCATCTGGGGGAGGTGTTAATGATCACAAATGAAACTAATACAAACTAATATTGAATGTAAATTACAATTGAAAAAAATGTTTAAATTAGAAAAACAGAATATCAGCATTTTACAAATGCAGAAATTAAAGCTCCAAGAATCTAACCTCACTCATCTGAGAAAGAGATAAGACTGAAATTTAGGTGTCCTGACTCCAAAGCTTATCCTCAAGTTAACGTCTCATGATATGTTTTAAAGAGAAAAAAAAAAGTCAATTCATACAATGTGAAATGTGAAATAAAATTATTTCATTCAAAATTCTAAATGTTTTAAAATATGCTAAAATGTAAATTTAAAAGTCATGATTACTCCTGAAGTAACTATGAACATTTCTTTTAATATATTTGTTTTTCTATTATACTAGCATAGCAATGAAATATTATTTCAAGGTTTATACATATTAGTAATGATGTTGATTATCAATAAGGCTGTAGTTAAGAATCAGAACATACAGTATATAAGGTGAAGTTAGATCAAGATTCTAAACAATATATTAAAAATATTAGATCTATAATTTCTAAGTATGAGAAATATATGCTTACTTATTGAAAGATAATTCCAGATGTGCTTAAAGCTTTAGTAATAGAAAATAGTAAAATTGCCTCTAGATCACTAAATAACAGATTCCACTTAATTTACATGGAAGTGGAAGTTTTAAAACTTAATGGAAGTTTTAGAAGAATTTTCCTGTATTCCAAGCAGAACAATAAAATTGAAAGTAGAAGGCAAATAAGATGCAAACTGGCTATACTCAATATGTGCCTTGGTATCTTGGTTTTCTTTTGAAATAGATAAATAAAAATGTGTTCATTGGCATATTTATACAAAATTACCTTATTATCAGATTTTGACAAAGAAGCATGTAATTTTTACTATAGCTTACTGACCTGAAACTTCTTTTTCTCCTTCCTCCCTCAAAATGCAAAACTGAGCATACACATAAACAAATTCAGAGACAAGAAGTGTAATAAATGACTAGATGATACCATTAAAACAAACCATTGTGTCAGTTTAACTAAAAAATAGAAGAGGAGGTATTATTTCTGTAATTGTAGTATTTTTGTAAGTTATGTTAGTATGCATAAAATGCTTTTGTATACATTATATTTTTAGATTTAATGATATGGTAGTCAATTGTCAGAGATGGAAGAAATTTTAAAAACATTCTAGTGACTGGTTCACATGTTCGGCTCCCCTGCCTCCATCCCTACAAGTACTGAAAGGAAAACACAGAGCAGCCAAGTGACTTGGTAAGCCCAAGAACAAATTACTTGCAAAATCAAAGCTTAACTCAGTCTGACAGTCTTTAACACCATTATACTCTAAGTAGTTTCTGGCATTTTATACGTGAGAAAACTGAGACAGGGTGGCCAGGACCTGCCCAAGGAATAAAGACAATGGAAGAAAACAAACAGGCCACCGTTTAAATGCATCTTTAACTGCTTAGAATCTAATATTCTCAAAGACTTTATTTACTTATTTTTAAAGAATGGGAAAAGGAGGGAGAAAAGAAGAAAAACAATGATGTGTGATAAAACTATCCACTGGTTGCCTCTTGCATGTGCCCCAGTCTAGGACCTGGCCCACATCCCAGGCATGCTGTGCCCTGACCGGGAATTGAACCAGTCATTTTTCACTTTGCAGAACGATGCTCAACAGGCTGAGTCACACCAGTCAGGGTAAAAATCTAATATTCTAGTGTAATTATCTCCACCAGCCTCTTATTATACTTTCCATTTGTTATTTCACTACCTCTACCCCAGAATCCCAAAGGTAGATATTAAATTGGAATACTCAGTTTCTATCACTTGCTGGATAGTACTACCATGTTTTTTCTGACTATACAGCTTTTATACACAAACTTATATATATAAAACCACAGTGATTATCTTTTCAAAAAGTAACGAGATTAAAAATAAAAACTCAGGTAATAAATAACAGCTCTCTGTATGAAAACTATGGCCAATGTCACAGTATTAAGTTTTGGTACTTTCTGTGGAGCTTCTGTTCCTAAAAACATTGTAAATAATAAAGCCCTGAGATGTAATTTCTTTTCCCCAGAAATAACAACTCCCAGGGATCCGCTGGGCCACACTAAACAGACAGGACTGACTCCAGACTCAGAGAGGCATCATTACTCTCAGCGCAGAGTGGCACCACTACCAGCTCATCCTGACAACAGTGGAATCCGTGAACATGAGTCAAGGGCTGCATCAGCAAATCATAAATAAACTAGCAGTTTTCTAAAAATACTGACTATGTACTTCACATCATCATGTTCCTAGTTGACTTCCCAAGTTGACAAAAGAGGGCACTATGATGTATATTCTGAATTAATTCAATTAGAAATATGGAAAAACAAGTATGTTATGCAAAAGGGCTAATGTCAAATGACTAGAAATGTTCCTTCAAAATCACACATATGTCCTCAAAACGTTTGCAAGATCTGAACTGATTGGTACAACTGACAGTTCCTTATATTAATGTCCCCCAAATGATAATGACATTTGGTTTTGTTTTGAAATTTTCTATTCCTTAAAGATTGTTAAAATAACTGATTACCCTGCTTGGACAGAATATAAGTCTTTCTGGTTCTATTCTATAATGGAGACTACATGACAGAATGTAGTCTCTCTGGTTAAAGTACTAAGTATTTAATGTGATATTTTATAAGTCATGGAATTATTTTTAAGTATATTTTATTGATTTGACACATAGTTTCAATTATATTTTACTAGAATTGTTCAAGAATTAATCATTTAGTTAGAGTGTCAGAAATATCATTTTAAAGAAGTGTTGGAAATACTATTTAAACCAAAGAAATATTTACTTACCCTGCAACAGTTTAATTCCTCTGCTGTAAGTATGATAGTGCCACATTTCTTCCCTGGAATTCCTCTAAAACAATAAAATATATTTATATGCATTAATATTTTATATTTATAATTATATTCTATTTTTATGTAACCAAATAAAGACAGTACTACTAGTAGGTAGGCTCCTTCCTAACAAAATATGTTCTCAGTTCCAACATTGATGTTTTTTAGGGACCCCCAAAAAACAGAATTATCTTCTAGAGGGCAGGTCCCTTGTAGTACAGGTTTCCCCTGCTAGGTAAGTGTTCAAGGAACCCATCTGTATCAGTGTATCAGTGAACCAATGTCCCAGATGGTTTTACTTGTACCAGCACGTATGCAACAAATACATAACCCCTTATTTTCCTTGCATAGAGGGATTGGAGTCTTAGTATCTTGACTGAGAACAATGTAGAATAGTGGAAAGTAAAAATTTTCTGAGTTGTTATAACATCAATGAAATTATACTCACTCTAAAATTACTCCATCTTTTCTTTCTTTCTATTCTAAAATTTCTTATTGAGAGCACCACTCGGTTTTGAGCTAAAAATGCCAGCTTGTGCAAGAAAATGCCTATCACGAAATCTTGTTTCCTCTATCACTTTACTCTCCATTAGGGAAATTGTAAATATCAGGATCTTTCATCTCTCTGGGTTTTTATGACTAAGCGATCGATTAATTTATCCTTTTTTGTTTTTTACAATATTACATGCATCATTTCTCAGTTTTCTAATCCACCTGTATGTCTGTTTTTCTTCTGTCTGTATGTAAATATTTTCAGCATTATCAAAAACTAAATACCTTAACTGAATTTCTACTTAAAAATACTTTGAAATACTAAATAAAATTGGAAAAAGTCTTTATAAATGCTCTGATAATCGGGCAAGAAAGCAAGGACCAATCAGAAATTGAACACAGAAAGCCAGAAAGAAAAGCAGAGGTGATCCCTGGAGGAGGAATCTTGGGCTTGTTTTTTATGGCTTCTTACAGCATAAAGACAAAAAGCAAAAAAAAGACACAAGGATTTCAATAAACGGTCAACTCACAGCATAAGGCTCTGATCACAATGACTGTACTGACTGTAGCATGAATTAGATACAAACCTCTCTTTAGGAGAGGCCTATAAAATAAGTCTCTACTTTAAAGCTTGGTGATGAATAAAAGAAAAAATATGCTTCAATAATTCAGAGCTTAACCAAGCTTTCTGCCTTAATTTCTATTACTTAACCAAAAATTCAGGAAGTGCAAGTGATCATAACTGCCTGGTAAATGCAAAACCTCTCTGAAGGAGTTTACCTTCAAACTACTATATATCTCAAAATACTCTCACGTTAAAAGTATATATCACTGAGGGAAAATGTACCATGTATCAGAGTCTCCAGAAACAACAGACTGCAGAATCAAACACGGACTTAGACTACTGAATATGTTATGCATAGTATATAAAATGTAAATACGCATAACTAAAATTTAAAGAGAAAAATGGAAATCTGAGTAACTAGTAGAAGCCTACAAAATAACTGAGACTATTTGGGAAAAAAACAAGTAATAGAACTTCTAGAAATAATAGAAACGGACACAGAAACTCATTGGATAAATTTACAAATTAGACACAACAGAATTAGTGAACTGAAAGTGATGGTAAAGAAATTATTCATAATGCAGTAAAAGGAGGAAGCCATAAGAACTATTATAAAGAGAATTAGAGCTATGTAGGATAAAGGCAAAAGTTTTAATATACATCTAATCAGAGGTCTAAAGCAAAAGAAAGAATGAATAGAAGAGATGCTGTATTTGAAGGGGGAGTGGCTCAGAATTGATGATAAAATGAATTTCCAGATTCAAAAATCCAATGAATCACAAGCAGAAAAAGTGAAAATAAATTTATACCTATACACATAATAGGAACATTGTAAAATACCAGAAATAAAGAGCATATCTTCAAAGGAGCCAGGGAAATAAAGACAGACTATGAAGCATAAATATTAAGCTAAGAGCTGACTGCACAGAAAAAAGATTAGAAGCTGAAAGAAAACTGAAAACATATCATCAATGGTTTGTCACCCGAGGATTACATACAGTATATGTCTTCAAAAAAAAAAGCATAAACTAATGGTATTTTCAAACAAATAAGAATTGAATAATTTTAAAGCTGAAAACCCTTGATTCAGGAATTGCTAAAGGATGGACTTCAAACTGAAGGAGAATAATCATAGATGAAAAGTCTGAGATAAAAGAAGATACAATAAATGTTAAGTCAATAACAGTACTGCGAAAAACTAAAATAAACACAAGTGGATAATAATAATGATAATCAGGAAGGTGAAAATTTAGGTTAAAGTCTTCTGATGGTGTTTTATTATTCAGAAAAAAAGTAAAAGATGCTTTAAAGTAAATAGAATTTGATAAATTAGTAAATGTGTTTTAAATCTTCTAGGAAGGTATAATTTTTAATGACTTTATAACCTAAAGGCTAAAAAATGAAAATTGTGGACAGGTGTTTTAAAAATACAAGGAATTCAAAAGAAACTAAAGAGGAAAAGGGTGGAGCAGATGAGAAGCACTAAGGATGTGATGAACATAAATCTAGAGGAATGGTTTTGGAAAGTACATGCTAATAAACTAAATGCTCCAGATTAAAAACAAAGATTGCTGCTCTGTGTAAAAAAAATAAAATTCATCTTTAGCTATTCACAATAGACATCAAAATTTAAGGATTTAGAAAATTCAAAAGAAAAGAATGGATATACTAAGGGGGGAAAATCATCTTAATGAAAACCAGTATACATACATTAATAGCAAACATATAGATTTTAAATTTAAAGATTGATAGAAATGGCTGCTGTGTAATAACAAAAGTTTCAATAAATTAAGAAGAGATATATTAATACTATATGCATCTATATGTTCATATATATAAATATAATTATAAAAACTGATCATACTTCTACGAAACAACAAATACACCATTAGTGTGTATTTTAATGTATGTTAGCAATTTTAATCTGGCAAACTAGTCTGGCCGTGATCAAGGTTAACATTACCAGTGATGTCATATTTACATCATGTACCCCTGATATGATGCAATGAGAAGGCTTCACTATCGTGTCCTTCCCCTCCAAACCCATAACTCCAATCTAACCACGAGGAAAACATCTGATAATCTTACATTGAGGGTCATTCTACAGATTATCTGATTTGTACTTCTCAAAACTGGCAAGGCCATCCTAAACAAGGAAAGTCTGAGAAATTGTCAGAGAACAGAAGATACTGGGAGACAGGATAACTAAATACAATGTGATAATAGGAAAATATTATGAACAACTGTATGCCAACAAACAGGATAACCTAAAAGAAATGAATAAATTCCTAGAAACACACAACCTACCAAGATTGAATCAAGAAGAAGTGAAAAAGAAAAATCTGAATAGACCAATAACTACTAAAGGAGATTAAATCAGTAAGCAAACACCTCTCAGCAAAGAAAAGCCCAGGACCAAATGTTTCTACTGTAAAATTCTCCCAAACATTTATAGAAGAATTAACATCAATTTTCCTAAAACTGATCCAACAATTTGAAGAGGGGTTAACATTTCCAAGTGTATTCTATGAAGCTATCATTACCCTGATATCAAAGCCAGACAAAGTCTCCATAAGAAAAAAAATAAAAACTATAGACCAATATCCCTGATGAATATTGATGTAAAAACCCTAAACAAAATGCTAGCAAACTGAAATCAACAACACATTAAGGGATTCTACATCATGACCAAGTTGATTTATTCCTAAAATGCAAGGATGGCTCAACATATTAAAACCAGTTTAATACACCATATTAACAGAATGAAAGACAAAAACCACGTAATCAATGCAGTTGGTACAGAAAAAGTGTTTGACAACATTCAACATCCTTTCATAATAAAAACACTCAACACACTAGGAACAGAAGAAAACTACCTCAATATACTAATAGCCACATATGAAAAGCCCACAGCTAACCTCTTACTCAATAATGAAAGACTAAAAGCTTTCCAGCTAAGGTCATTAATAAGGCAAAATGCCCACCCTTGCCACTTTTATTCAATACCTACCATACAAGAAGTTCTAGCCACAGTAGGTAAGGGAAAAAAGGCTTCTAAACTGGAAAGGAAGATGTAAATTTTTTTGTTTGCATAAGACATTATCTTCTATGTAGAAAGCCCTAAAGTTACCACATTAAAAAAATGTTAAAACTAGTAAAGGAATTCAGCAAATTTGCAGGAAACAAAACCAACATAATAAAATCAGTTGTGTTTCTATATACTGATAATGAACAATGCAAAAAAGAAGAAAATAATTCTGTTTACAATAGCATAAAAATAATATAATACTTAGGAATAAACCTAACCAAGGAGGTGAAAGACTTTTACACTGAAAGCTATATAGCACTGAAGACACAAATATATGGAAAAATATCCTGTGTTCATGGATTGCAAGACTTTATATTGGTAAGATGTCCATACTACCCAAAGCAATCTATAGATTCAACATGATTTCTATTAAAATCCCAGTGACATTTTTTGCAGAAATATTTTTAAACTCATCATGAAATTGTATGAAATCTCAAGGGACCCTAAATTGGCAAAACAATGTTGAATTAAAAAAAAAGGATTCACACTTCCTGATTCAAAATTAATTACAAAGCAGCTACAGTAATTAAAAGTGTGGTACTGGCATAAAGAAGGACAAATAGATCTGTGGAATAGAATGGAGTGCCCAGGAACAAAAACCCTCACACATATGGTCAAACGATCTTCAACAAGGATTCCAAGACCATTCAACAAGGAAAGTACAGTCCCTTCAATAAATGGTGTGAGTATATACCCACATAAAAAGAATAAATTGGACCTTTATTTTACACCATACATTAAAATCAACTCAAAGTGAACTTAAATGTAAGACCTGAAACTAAAACTTCTACAAGAAAAATGACAAGAAGGATTCATGACTGATTTCTTGAATATGACATCAAATGCACAGAAATAAATTGACAAATCGACCTGCAAACCTGCAAACTTTTGTACCTCATAGAAACATAAACAGAATGAGAATTCGTCCTATGACATAGGAGGATATATTTGCAAATGATATATCTGATAAAGAGTTAGTATCCAGAATATCTGATATAGGTTAATATATACAAAGAACCCCTTAAACTCTGTGGGAAAAAAATACCATATAGCTTGATTAAAAAATGGGCAAAAGACATGAGTAGACATTTTTCAAAGGTGATATGCAAATGGCCAAGTATATTAAAAGGTGCTCACCATTACTAATCATTAGAAAAATGCAAATTAAAACCACAATGAGATATCACCTCAAACTGACTGGGATGGCTACTATCAAAAAAAAAAACAAAGAAAATAACAAATGTTGATAAACATATGTAGAAAATTGGAACCTTTGCATACTATTGGTGTGATTTTAAAATGGTGCAGCCACTATGGAAAACAGTATGGAGGCTCCTCAAAACAATAAAAGCAGAACTACTATTGATATATGATCCAGCAATCCTACTTAATGGCTATATACCCAAAAGAACTGAAAGTGTCAAAGAGATATTTATATACTGATGAGCAGTATACTGTGAGCAGTAGCACCTTTCTCAAAAAGTCAAGATGTGGAAGCAATCCAAATGTCCATCAATGAATGAATGGATAAACAAAATGTGTCTATACATGCAATGGAACTATGTTCTTTAAAAGGAAGCAAATCCTGTTACAGGCTACAAATGAATAATCCTTGAGGACATTTTGCTAAGTGAAATAAGCCAATCACACACAAAAAACAAATACTATATAATTCCACTTATATCAGTTATTTAAAGCAGTCAAATTCATACAAGCAGGAAGTACAATGGTGGTTACCCTTGGCTAGGGGAGAAGGAAAAGCGAAGCTGTTGTTAAATGATATATGGAGTTTCAGTTTTGCAAGATGAAAATGTTTGGGAGATTGGTTATATAACAATGTGCATGTACTTAGTACTAATGCAGAAGATGCTAAATAATAAAAATAAACAAACCAATCTCTCAAATACTTGATAATACTACAATGACCAGTTAAGATTATTCTAAGAATAAATGATTATGTAATGTTTCAAAATCTAGACCTTAAAAGCAGGAAGCAAAAGGAAATGTGACTTCAGAATAATGAAGAATTTCTTTGACAAGTGATAAAAAAGTACAAATGAAAAAGAAAACAACTTAAGATTTGACATTAAAATTGAGCGTTTCTGTTCAGCAAAACACACCATAAAGAAAATATCAAGTTGATGGAACTTTTTGTGGTTTTACTGTGGTTTATTCATTTTTTCACTGCTGTGTAGTAGTCCATTTTATGAATTACCGATTCACCTGGTAGTAAGTTGCAGAAATTGTTTATAGTTTTTAGATTATTTTCTATATAAGAAATAAAACAACAAAAATTATTATGTATTTCCTTACTATATGCCTAGGAATAAATTTCTGGGATCACAGGGTGTTGCAGCATGGAAAGGAAATAGCGGGTTAAGTAACAAAGAGCAACTAATATTATTTATGTTTATTTTCTCTGAGAGTGAAAAGGTAAGGCTGTGAAAGACTGGGAGTGAGGACAGGAAAGGATGTGTGAGAGAGCACTTGAAGATGGCAATGGTCACTGCCCTTATCTGTGGTTTTGCTTTCCGTGGTTTCAGTTATGTGCAATCAACCACAGTGCAAAAATATTAAATGAAGAATTCCAGAAGTAAAGAATTCCTAAGTTTTAAATCATATGCCATTTGAACTAGTGTGATAAAATCGTGCATGTCCCACTTTGCCCGGCACAGAATGTGAATCATCGAGTTGTCCAGAGTGTCCTCACCGTAAATGCTACCCACCTACTAGTCACTTAGTAGCCATCAGGGTTACCACATAAATAGCCCAATAATTGAACACTCTAACATTCAAAGGGTAAGAAACTTAAATTTTAGTATATTAGCTTTCTTACAAGATCTAATTTTCTAAGGAAATTATGTCACTTCAAAAGGCAAAAAAGACCCATGCAAGCAGTATTTCAAAACTAATTATTCATTCAATTTAAATCTAATGCACTTATCTTTCTATGCAATATGTTTTGTGTCTAAAATATTAACATAATGTCATTTGTAAGATTTTTATCAAATCAGTTATCACAAAAGAAAACACACCATATTCACTGTGACAATATGGCATATCCCAGAAAACTAAAACTTTAGCTTTTGTTTAAAATTCATTTGTTATTCAAGAAATCCACCTGTTACCCTTTCATTTTTAACATTACAATTAAATTAAATGTGATCCCATTTTATAGTTAGAATGCTAAATGTTGACATTAAAAGGAAAACAAGATGGTTATTATCGTGGTACAGAAGCACAATGAGACAATCAATGACTTGATACAGCACTTATCAGTTAACGAAAACAAAGTAAATTGCTCATAATCTCTGAAGACTGAGATTTCCTTTCAAAGTAATTTTTTAAAAGAATGGTGTGATTCTAGCCCTGAATTACAGTGATAAATCTACTCAACTACAGAAACAGTCTTCTTATCTAAAAATATACTTTAAATTTTATGTAGTAAAATGCTTGTGTAGCAATAATACTAAAATTTGAAAATTCTGTCCCAAGAATTGGGAAACCGAAATGTAAAGTTACAAAGTGCCAATGCCAAAGTGTTCTTAACAAAAAAGAAAAATCATATAAATGTGACTGTTATGCTGGAAATTCAGGTGAATAAACATTATTAAATCCTTACTATTTACAAACCACAATAACGGTTTTCTACAATACAGAGGAAAAATACTTTATTTTTTAAGTCCTTTCACAGTTATAGGAAGACAGGGTGGGGAACCCTATATTCAACCTCTTGACTGAATTTTACAAGGTTGTTCAGGTGCTTTGCCTCAGCATACTGTGGAACCCACAGGTGCCATGGTTCACAGAAGAATTAATAAGAACAAAGCAGGGAAGAACAAGTGCATTAATAAGAACAAGTGCATTCCTTTATTTTTTTTCCAGTGGACCTGCTTAAGAAAAAATAGACAACTTAAAATGAATGAAAATAGTACAAATGAAAGAGGGGAAGAACCTTCACTATAATGCTGGGAGAAGCTAGCAATTCAGTTAGCTAGAAATGGCATATTTATATATTAAAAAATGAATACATTGACATTGGAATGCCCTTTCTGAACTTTGAAAGGGAAGAAAGCAGTGCTTTTAGAAATGGAGGCAAGCCATCCTGCCTTATCAAATGGAAGGGGTGATAAGAACACTGTACAGTTTACTTGTCAGCATATTATGAATTCAAAGTAATGACTTTCCAAAAGATTGGGAAAAAATTTGATGTACTTTTTACTTCTTTCCAAAACTAGATATAGATTTCTTTGATTTCTGTCCAAGCGTCATTTTATTTAGGCTGCGTTGGCTCTGAGAGAAGAATACTTTCATCTTAGGTGACTACACAAAGAATGATTACAGTCACCCTGGGGTAGAGATCAGGGAAACAGAAAGCCATACTCCCCTTACTTCTAGGGTTATTGCCTTCTCAGTCAACAAAGAGAAGAAGAGTTTCAGCGCACATCCTGTGGAAGCCTGGAGTAAGTAGGTCGTAAAAGTTGAGTCTTCATGACTCAAGATAGACAGAAGAGGTAGAAACTTTTGAAGGGATGAGCACTGTTTACCCTCAGGAAAACAGTGGGACATAGGACTATGCTTAGTAGGACAAGAAGACTTGTGTGGGTAAGGCAATGAGATGGAACCTCGTTCCTGAAATGACCTCCCAGGATGGGTGTCCCTTGAAAGCTCTTCTTACTGTCCAGAGATGTTCTTGACTTGTAAGTAAATAGTTTTGTACTACTAAAATGGAATAAAATAAAAAAGATTTTAATTTCTTTTGAAGATGAACATAAACACATTCATTTGTTGACAGCAATATAGTGCTGTGGTTAGGCAAATGGCCTCAGAAGCCAAATGTCTTCTATTTGAACTTTGGTTTCTCCAGACTCCTTTTAGTTTCTTCCTCTGATAATAAGGGATACTAATAATATCTATCTGTCCACCTCATAATGGTGTTATGAGGCTTTACTGTGTGTAAAACAGGCTGAATAGCAACTGACACATTATAAGAACTCAATCAAGTTAGCCACTAGCATTGTTTTAAAAAAATCTCTTTCCCTCTACTTGCATTGATAACTCTGGTATTTTTGTTTTAATTTTAAGAATTCACCACTCCCTTTCACTTACTTTGATGACAAAGAATCCATTGACCATGTGTCCTTTATACTTGTTCCTATATACCCTTCCTCCTTTCCCCTGAAATTCCCTAAAAAGAATCCATTGAGTCTCAATAGAGGAACAGAGAGAATTCCCAAATGTCTGTTACAAATACTCATTTCATCAGTGGGTTGGAGCTCAGACCAAGGTGTTTATTCTATGGTTGGCCCATAAAAGTCATTCCTTACCCACTGGTTTGTTTAGAGAATTATCTAGCCTTCATTTTGAATCCCCAAATGAGCAAATCAGGCTGTACACAAGAGGGAAGAAAAGAAAAAAGAGCAAAAAAACTTACTGTAGAGGAAATTGTAGTTTCTCTTAAATGTAATTTCTGAACATTGTCTATGCAAAGAGTAGAACTTTAGACACTCATCTGATTTCAAAACAAAGTGCAACGAAGAATGTTTGTTCACTAACAGCAGATACTAAAATCCATCCTCCAAAATACCACACATTATATGTTTTCTTTTTATCAAGATTTTCCACCAGGTTTTCGATCTAACTCAATGAGGTTAGGCAAACACAATTACAAAAAGTTTTGCAAATGTTTACACTCTGGGTGGACACAAACATCCACAACACAAGGACAGAATAACCTACATACTCCTAAATTACTAATCAGTTATGGCAAGCCCAGAAATGAATGATCTTCTCATCACAATATGGTACATTCATGCACCCAGTTACTTGTGCAAAAATTCTGAAAGTCATCCTTGAAATCTTCTTCATCTAAGACTATCAACCTATCATCAATCCTTGTGAAATCAAATTTCAAAATGTATTTTAAATATGCCCATTTCTTTTTATCTCCTTAGTCCGAACTGCTTGTCTTCTCTGAATTATATTATTTCAATAGTTATTAACTTACTGATTTTTCTGTTAACTATCCCCAACCATTCTCCTCATAAAAGGAAATAAACTTCTTTGAAAAAAAATCATGAATTTTCCCATTGTATTTATGATAAAATTCAAAATATTAAAAAATGCCTATATATTCTGGCCTAAAAATACTCTAATTATAATAAGGCTTACATTAATATGTAATTATATTTCTTTATGTGATTATTCATTTAACAAATAGATGGTAAACTCTATGAAGATAAAAACAACTCATGTCTTCAAAATTGCATGCTTAGTGTCTAACAGTTTGTGGTCTATAATGTATTCCCAATAAAGACTTGTTGAATAAATGAGTTTTTTAAAAAAGAATTCCTAAGATCTCTACTACATTCAAATTATGTTTGACAGAAAAATAAGCAAATGCAGCCAGTAAATATAGTCTATATATTAAGCACTAACATTAAGATGATTTTGCCTTTTGTTTTTCTTTCTTCAACTGGGGTGCCTGAAGGAGTTACTTCACACAGCCTCATGTAAACAGGGAAATATTACATCCAAGTCAGAACAACAGACCCACCATTCTGGGGTTTGTGTCTGAGAATGACAGTCGGTGAAGACTATTTTGAGAAAAATGTATTTATCTTACCCATATATCTCATGACTGGCCACATATTTTTTAGAAACCTTTTTATGCAGAAGAGTCCACCTATATGCCCTTAGCTTTCAATAACCACTGAAATTTCTGAGTAATACAGAGAAGCATGGGAGTTTGCAGCTGTATACAGTCTGCTCACTTAGGGGAAACAATTACATCCCTAAAGATCCTTCCAGAGCATCAGCGCAGAACCAAAAAGGAATGTAAGAAAACGGTTCAGCTAAATATTTATGGGAACTGATAATCTTCTGCAAGACACATGAGAAAATGTACTAAAATTTCCTCTATTTTACACAACTTTGCATATAAACTCTCTTAGGAAGAGAACTATTTCTTACAACTCTTTCAAAGGTGTATTATTCATACATATGTTTCTGATAAGGAAACCAGAGCTCAGAAATTTAAGCCAGTTTGTTCAAATTATATCCTAATAAGTTATTAAACCCAGATCTGACTGTTCCCAAAAGCTGTGTACTATCAACTTGATTATGATGGTTATTTACTTATCTCTAGACTAAATTCTTCATATTATAAACGTGACCTACAGCTATAAAATATAATATAAATGTACAAATTTTATAATATTACACAGCAAGTTAGTAGCAAAAGTAGGATTGAAATCCTTATCTGATTCTCAGCCCAATATCCTGTCCAGTAAAACAACCCAGAGTATAACAGTATCACTCTAATGTTCAGGGAAGTTAATAAAGTAAAGATGACTTTGAAAGTCCAATTCTCCCCCCAAATTGACTATATTTTCACATGCACACATTGCTTGGTGAAGACACACACTGCTTTATTGCAAATTTGTATGTTTCTCACCTTCAAGACTAACTATTCTCCTATCCTCTCTCCTCCTCACCCTTCTCACACTAACTCTTGATCTCTACAAGCACTCGTGGCCACAGCATAGCTTTCAGAATAACACCACATTTGAATCAGATCTAAAAGCCAACCCTTTAAGGTTCAGTCTCAAGCACCCCTCAAGATCTACTTCTGTATTTCAGTCTTCTGCCTTATTTCCAAGCTCCCTTTCTGTTTTGTTCCCCTCCCCGATTTTTTCTTGTTGAACGTCAGCACACATCAGGCTTCATTCCTGAATCCTCTGTCAGAGTTGGGATTCCATGTCCATCAGACAACTGCAAGATGGTCTTCCAATTATAGCCTGCCTCCAGGTCTCTGTCTCTGTACTCTTCAGCACAGATTGGGGCACCCACTAATCTCTGGTGGACCCCTCCCTTTATTCTCACTCACTACTACTGGCCAAGATTATATGCTGTTCTAGCCAGGCTACAATCTTAGCCAGGCATAATCTTTCCCTAAGCCAAAAGAGCTGCTAGTTCAGTTACCCTTGGCAGTCCAGCTCTGCCGGCAAGTAAGAATCTTCTTTCTAATCAAACAGGTCCCTGCCTCCTAGCCCCATGCTTTCAAACAGAACCAGTCATGCCTGGATGAGAGTAACAGGAACAAACAGTTCTGTTACTTGATGAATATAATAACTGCTTTTTTCCCAGAGTAGAAAATGGCAATCTTTCTTAAACTGGTGCTGATTCCAGCATTTTGGAAGACTTTCTGAATCCGTCACTGAGATCCCTAAAGATAGAAGTAGGAATGTTCTGACAGCATCACACAGAAAATTGGATACAGTCTCACAGCATGAGAAGACACACTGCTCAGTGGGCATAACACCAAATCGTAATGTGACGATCTAAAGAGAGGGGCCAGTGAGTCATAGGAACACACAGGGTAGGCTGCAGACAAATTAAGTAGCACAAGATTCATTGTCAGAGGGTTCAGGGAAAGACCAAAATGTAGGATGGAATTAAGATGTGAGAAATGTGTTTGTTCAAAACTGGAATCCAGCAGAACAGACTGATGGAAATTGTAAAAATTTGAACTGTTATTTAAAAGTAAGTTAAAAATTGCTGAACATCAGTTTCAAAAAATTTCACATAAGTTTCTACAAAATATTAAAAATAATTTTTATTTCCATAAAAAATGAGAAAGTCTATTTTTAAAAGTGACAATAATAACTGAAGCACAGAAAATAAGATAAGTTTAAATTCTAATTCTAATTATTTAATAGAGCATATGGCTATGTACAAGAAACCATTTTCCTTTGTAATAAACGTAACTTAATTCTCAAAGACTAGACTAAGAATAAATATGGTCAATTAATATTTGACAATGGGGGCAGGAGCATAAAATGGAGTAAAAACAGCTTCAACAAATGGTATTGGGAGATCTGGACAGCTACATGCAAAAAAATGAAACTCGATCACTAACTTACATCACATACAAGAGTAAACTCAAGATGGATAAAAGATTTAAGAACACCAAAAGACTTGCAACACCATAAAAGTCCTACAGGAGGACATAGTAAAATGTCAGAAATTCCATGCAGCAATATTTTCACTGATATGTCCCCTAGAGCAAGGGACATAAAGGAAAGAATAAACAAAAAGCTATAAGAATAATTAAAAAGCTTCTGCATAGCT
>CM052539.1:36290536-36315882 GCA_028533065.1 Trachops cirrhosus
CGTGAAAGCCCAGGCACTTAGCAGTCTTTCTTAAAAGGTGCCAGTTTTTATTTCACTTTGCAAAATTGGCAGGTAGACAATGACGCTTTTAAAGAATTGTATCCTTGGAAAATAGACTTAGCTTGTTTATTGGTTCCTTTGATCTTCTCAATGCCTCCTGAATTCACTAGGCTGAATTAGTTATACGCTCTTTTACCTAAAATCTGTACTTCAATGCATTCAAATAAGGAGAGGCTTTTGTTCATTTCTAACTGAAATTCTTGTAGCAATTCAAAAACACATTTCTTTCCTCTTTTCACATGCTTCATTCAGTTATAAATTCAGGCTCTTATCAACTAATTTGTATTGCTTACTAAATATATTTAAGAAAAATAACAGAGAATAATGTACAAAATACATTAAAATACAAAATAACATAAACCCCAGGAAGTACAGGAAGCTAGTAATACTTCAGGAGAAAGGTGATGAGAATCTGAATTAAGGCAGTAACAGCAAGAAAGTAAAAAAGGTAGAAGAAAAGTCTTTATTAGAAGGAACAGAATTTGTTGACTCACTAAATTTGTGATACAGAGAAAGGTTAATTAAGGAAGACTGACCTTGAAATACAAGTGGAGGGAGATGTTAAGCAACTTCACTTGAGTTAGTGCTTAGTTTCCATTCAGCAAGTAAACGAGATAAGATTCATAAAGAAATGATGACTGAACGAGAAACATGAGTCCCAAAGGGAAGACTTCCTGTAACTGACTCAGGGGGGTCAGAGCTTCCCAAGACCTCCCCTGCGGTGGGACCATCAAGGTTCTCTAAAAGCAGCTCTCCAGCCTTGCATGGGAAGGCCAGGGTGTAATATCTCAGAGTCCTTGCTGTTGGTAGAGGTAGATTTTATGTATTTTAAGTCAAACACAATTTGGTTCTCAGTTCCTTTTAAAAGATCCCTGGAACACTGTTATGGTGTTAAATGAGCCAGTACTGCATCTGTTGTTGATTATTTATTTTTATTTAGTTGTTCAAAAACTACGGAATTATTTCAGAAATTTGAAATGTTTTTGTTGTAACGAGTACCAGGGAAACTGTATGGAAGTTTCAATCAAGTCCATCCTAACTACAAGTGAATGAATAAACAAACAAACAAGGAAATAAATAAATGAGAGGTTGATGATACATCCAAGTTTCAACCTAATGGCTTTCTTTTCTAACAGAAAGGCGTTAAGGAACACTGACCCTGAAACACAGAGAAGATGTTAAGCAACTTCACTTGAGAATTCCACTAAAGAATTCCATCATGTAAGTATACTGTGCTGACGATAATTCTCAAGATAGACAATGGAGATAATGGAACCTTTTCCGTTTAACTATCTTGATACACACACACACACACACACACACACACACACACACATCTTCTGCAGAAAATCTACCAAGCACTATCTAACAAGCAGTTGGGCCTTGGCTTTCCTAAGGCTTCGGAGGGATAGGAACTTAGGAGTCCTCAGAGTAGGGCATGGAAATGGTTGCAATCTCCCAAGAAGAGCTTATACAGTAGGATGAGAATAAAACTGAAAGTAAAGTCATGAAAAACACTAATAGTAAAGGAAAAGAGAATAAAGAGAAACTAAAACATGATAGATAATGAACAGACAAAGATTTAGGAAAAGAAGCAAAGGATAAGTTTCCATAGAAGTCAGAGGAGTATTTCAAATAAAAGGGAGGTCAAGCAATGTAAACAATGATTAGAGGCCACTAGACTTTGATTTAACTTATGTCAGAATAGTTTAAGCAGAAATAAAAACCAGAATACAATAGAGTAAGCTGAAGAGAGAATGAAAAGTAAGTTATGAGACGGCGTGGCTCAGCGGGTTGGAGCATCATCCCATAACTGAAAGGCTGCAGGTTTGATTCCGGGTCAGAGCACATGCCTGGGTTGTGGGTATGATCCCCAATGCCCGGTCCAGGCGCATAAGGGAGGCAACCAATGGATGCTTCTCTCTTGCTTCGATGTTCTCTCCCTTCCTCTCCCTCTCTCTCTCTAAAAGCAATGTCATCAGGCAAGGATTAGAAGAAAAAAAAGGAAATCATGATAGAAAACCAGGCTGTTCTCTAAAGAAGTATGCTAAATCAGAAGTTAGTAAAAGGGATATCATGAGGATAAAGCAGATTCAAGGTAAGAATTCTTACCATGAGGAAGACATAAAACTTTTCTTTTGGGGAAAAAAAGCTATTTTACAAAAAAATGTATATATTTGGAAAGATATTTACATTCATGACTTCTACAAAACATATCTCGCCATCAACAAAAAAAAAAGAAAACACAACCTATTGAATGGGAGGAGATATTCCCCAATGGTCCATCTGGTAAGGAGTTAATTTCTAAAATATATAGGAGCTCAAGCAACTTAACACCAAAAAAAAGAAACACAATCTAATTTAAAAAATGGGAAGAGGACTTGAATAAACATTCCTCCCAAAAATACATACAGATGGCCAACAGACATATGAAAAGATACTCAAGATCACTAATCTCTAGAGAAATGCAAATCAAAGCAACAAGGAAATATCAGATCACACTTGTCAGAATGGCTACCATCAGTAAACCAACAAACAACAAGTGTTGGTGAGGATGCAGAGAAAAGGGAATTGCCGTACGCTGTTGGTGGAATTGTAAGTTGGTGCAGCCACTATAGAAAACAGTATGGAGACTTTTTACAAAATGTTTAAAAAAAAATTATGATATGACCCAGAAATTCTACTTCTGGGTATTTATACAAAGAAATCCAAAATATGAATTTGAAAGTATATTAGCACCCCTATGTTCACTGCAACATTATTCACAATAAAGATATGGAAGCAGCCTCAGTGTCCATTATTAAATGAATAAATAAAGAAGTGATGGTACATATATATACAATGGAAGATTACTTAGCTATAAAAATGAATGAAATCTTCTCATTTCCAACATGGTTGAATCTAGTTGATCTTTTGATAACTGAAATAAGTCCGAGGAAGACAAATATACTATGATATCACTTACATGTGGAGCCTAAAACACAACACAAATGAACAAACAACATAGAAACCAACTCCTAGATACAGAAAATAGGCTGACAGTTACCATCTGGGGAGTTGGGATGGGGAGAGGGCAGTATTAGGGGGATAGGTGGGGGCAGTGGAGGGACTGAACAAAAAAGACAAAATCTTATGGACATGGACAAGGACATGGACTGGACAACAATGTGGTGATTGCTGGGAGGAGGGGCTTAGGGAGGAGGGGCTTAGGGAGAAGTAGACGAGAGTATAAGGGGGATGAATAGTGATGGAAGGAAACTTGACTTGGGTGAACACATATTACAGTGTACAGATGATGTGTTGTGAAACTGTACACCTGAAACCTGTATAATTGTTAACCAGAGTCACCCTAATAAATTCAATAAAAATTTTAAAAAAGAAATACAAATTGTTATATAATACAAATACAGTTATAAAAATAGTCACAAGGATGTAAAGTACAGCGTAGGGAATATAGTCAATACTACTATAATAATTACGTGTGGCGTCAGAGAGCACTAGACTGATCAGGGTGATCACCTCATGAGGTATATAAATGTCTAACCACTACGTCATATACCTAAAACTAACATATTATATGCCAACTGTAATTGAAAACCAAATTTTTAAAGAATAAAGAATGAGTCAACTGTTTTTAAAAAGACATCTCTTGCATAATAATATTTAGTCATTACTGATTATTGAAGGAAGAAGGAGTTAATTAGGTTTGATGTACCCTTCTACCACACTACTCTCTGCCTGAACTCAAGGCAACTATGCTGGTAAGGACCCATGTGACTACCTCACACTCACCCTCAAAATACCCAACCCCATGGGAATGTCCTTAAGTGCCTCGTTATCATGCCCCCTAAAGACTAGTTTGAACGAGAAATGCAGAAATTACATTCAGGGAGAGAGGGCCCTTGAAAGTCTATGTCCAGTCAGGGTTAGGGAGGTCATTTTCCATTTATGAACAATGATAAACAGAGAAATGTGATCTTCATTGAGAAACAGAAGTTGAGGGGAAAATCATAGTGCAAAGATCATGTGGCCTGAGAGAGCGAGCGAGAGAGAAACTCTGTCTAGCCAACCCACTGCACCTATTTCTGCTGCTGTTCCCGTAAAGGCAGGTTACATGTCACATGATCCCTTTCATAAACTACCTATGTGTGAAATAAGTGGATGCATTTTCATTCCTAGCAACTAAGTAACTCTTACTAAAAAACGTGGATCTTTTCCCGATCCTTCCAGTACAAAGGTATGGAAATTGTGTATGTCCAGCCACAGTGCTATGACTGTTATCATGAGCAGGAGGAAGGTGATGTGGCAACTGCACCGAACTTGACTTATGGACAGGAATGAGCCTATTACAACATCTCTGAATCTTTCTTCAAATGCTTCATAACAAAAATAAATATCAAAAATATTCCTTTAATGAAAGAAAGCAGCAGAAATTATATTTTTTACCACCATAACTAGGCTTCTAGTTTCTTCATACAAGTCTCTGAGCTTGGGATCCCCTCTTACGTCCCTTCTCTCTTCTCCAAATTAAAACATTCCCCTTCTCCAAACTGCACTAGAAATCATATATATCATACATCATATGCAATCATATATATGTATATATACAAATATATATATATATATTCTATTACAGTTAATAACCTCCAGCAATAAAAAAGTAGAAAATCTCACCCTCCTGACATTAGTCCTGCTGGCCTCTCAATCCTGGTACAGCTGCCAATTCCCCATCTCTGTATTCAGATTTCATGTGGCTCCTAGTTAAACCCCTTTCAGCCCTTCCTACTAAGTCTGGTCTAATTCCAATCCCACAGGTCAATAAATAGGCTGATCAGGACCACGCAGGCCTAGCCAAAGAACCCCATGCCCATCCCTCTCTTCCTACCTCCATCTCTTTATATCTGCCTCCTTCTATTGCCCTGCTGCTCCTGAACCTGTAAACTCCCCTATAGGGAACCTATCTGCATGGCAGTCATAAATGTAGCCCAGGCCCTGATTCGGAAAACCGGCAGAGAGCGAGTCAGCACACAGGAGCCAAGCCCACAGATAGGTTCTCCCATGGGGAATCAGGCCTGCATTGTTCCTAGGCTGCTTTGAGGCTTGCTTTTTGCTAAAACTCCCTCACCCTGAATTGAGGCAGCAAATGTTTACTGCATATCTTTAAAGTAACTTCCTAAAATCTACACTAAATCTTCCAAGTACAGAGTGTAACCAGTTCAACTAGTTTTCCCCTTGCATCTGCAACACCCTTTTCTTTGAAGTAATTAGCAACATTCTTTCCTTTGTTATCTGTAAAAGGTAATCACCTGCAGCAAACCTGTGCATAGTAAATGAGGACCTTCCTCAATGTAATGTGCCCAGAATAGCAATAAAAGCCTGTCCAGGCAGGGTTCAGGGCCCTCTCTCAGAGAGTGGCCGTGCTGTCCCTTTTCCTCCAAATGGCTTCTGTAGTCCATGTGAATTTGTTCATTGCAGCCACAACACACCAGACCCCACTGGCCAGAGTCCGTATCACTCCCCAAGTACTGGCTGTTGCCCATTGAGTAGAGCTCTTTACTACAGAGGAACAGGAAAACCAGGGCCCAAAAAGAACAGAAGAGGGTGTTAATGACTCTAGGACAGACTCTATGTCTGTTTTGTTCATACCGTACCCTCAGAACCTAGCATGGGGCCCGGCATGAAGAGGTAATTAGAAAATATTGTTGAACAAATGAATTACAAGGACAGTGGAACAGTAAATCATTCTGCCTGCACCCAAGTATGTACATCCATTCTCTCCGAGCAAAGCCTCCCAGAAAGATGCCGGCTCACTCTTTGCCCATTCTTAACCTGACCCAGAGAGCTGACATCGCTTCTTCGCAAAAAATAAATACATAGATAAGACTAATACATTCCACATGCTGAAATATGACTGTTATTAATGAGTGTTATGGACACGTACATTTTATATTGATAAATCAACATAAATATAAATCATAAATGAAGACATTATAATTTTTATTATATGATCATCATTAAAAAACATAAAACATGAACTTACATGTTTGGACAAGTTGGGGCTCTTTGAGTCAACATCGTACCTAAAAGATTAAAATATAAAACTCAAATCATTTCCATAACATACAGCTAGAGAAAAATTATCAGTATTTTCTAAAAAACATAAATAATATGAAAATGAACCAATATAGCAATGGGGAGAAAAACTTTTATTTCTACAACATAAATAAAAATTCCCATGTTTTAGTCATTAATTCCGCTGCTTGATAAGACAAGTTTAAAATTTGTCTGTCTTATGAAGCAATTAGTAGTCTAATAATATTTAAAATGCCCTAAAGACTGCAATTCCTCTCCCCCGGATACCACTGAAAAAGAAACAGAGGGGCTGGTAACTAGTAAAGGGCTGTCATTTGTATATATTATAATTCTTACTTCATACGTTAAATGCTGTTGTTAACTTGTAAATTTGGCTAAAGTAATGAGATATTATTTTTCCTCAATCACAGAACTCGGGGGAAACGTGTACCTTACTATAAGAAAAATGTATTTATATAGGACTACTAAGTATCCTGTTTTAGACTAGGTGGTACTCAAAATGATTTCTTGAAGAGATCCTGGGAAAACATCAGTCACTATCACCTTAGCCCCTCTTTTTAAAGAATTTGTGGAAATGGTAAGATCACAAACAGTCAAAACAACCAGAATGTGCTGAATTCTTGAACAGGAAAATATTTGTACTGCCTCCAGTCTTTCTTCCAAGTCGGATTCCTTGCACATCCCTTGTGCATAGCTTCCCAGCGAAAATTGACTGCTTTTTTTCAAAGGTTAATTAAAATCTTCCCTCTCACATAACAAGAATGTTTTTTACAAAGAAACAAAGCATCTCAATCAATAAAAAGCGAAGAATCAGAGTTCACGGAGTGTGCTGACGCTGGGCAGAGGGGCACTCATTCCCTGGCAAAGAATGCTTAGCACATACTGGCTTTAAAACTGTGTGATGCAAATACCTGCCTCAGACGCATTACTCTGCTTCACATCAGGGAGTGCTGAACACTTTCAAGAGCTGTAACCTAGAATTTTAAACCAGCAAATGGCCAACACCTACCAAAGACTTACAGACGTTAGTATACAAAAAATAATTCTTATTCAAGAAATTTTCCTTATTCAAGGCTTTTGTGTTTTTTTTTTTTTTCAGGACAAGACTGAAATTAGCAACTGTAGCAATATCAAAGGTGAAACATAACTGCATTGACTCCTTCCCAAGAATCAGTCCTGGAAACCGTTTTCTATGAAAGGTTTAGTGGCTAGGGAGAAATTACATGGTATGCTCAGTTAAAAGAAGCAAAAAGAAAAGAAGTTATGTTTTCATCACAAAGGATTATTTTGAAATACAACCCTCACTCATTGTTTTTAACAAAGTTTTTTTAAATGCTATTATCTCAAAATAGGTAGTTTACAGCATTCCTCTAAAGGTAGTATGTTGAATTACAATGCATTCAAAATGACTGTGATTTTTCTATCAATGGAATTTTCCTTCTAACTTTTTTAAAAGATTTTATTTATTTATTTTTAGACAAAGGGGAGGGGAAGGAGAGAGAAGGACAGAAACAGCGATGTGTGGTTGCTCTCACGCGCTCCCAATTGGGGATCTGGCCCACAACCCAGGCATGTGCCCTGACTGGATCAAACTGGCAACCCTTTGATTCCCAGCCCAGTGCTCAATCCACTGAGCCACACCAGCCAGGGCTCCTTCTAACTCTTCAAAAGACTAACTCTGCTCCTCACCCTCACGGGTGAGAACATAAACACTACATCCTAATTGTTAAAATGTGTGTGTGCATGCATGTGTGTGTGTGTACATGTGTGTATGTGTGTCCAAGTTTATGAGTGCCATACTCTCCTTAAGGAAAAGAGAATACATTGCAAAGCAGGAAGCTCATTAGCTTACCCTAAGGAGAGTGCACCCCAGTGTACCTAACTTTACTAAGGGGAATTTTGTAAGCAACTTCATTTTGCTACTGAAATCTTATTATTAGAATCCCTGATTGGCAGTAACTGATTTGGATGGATCCTAAGGGTTGTGTTTCCTACTACAAGGTAACAAACGTTGACTGGAATTATTCCTATATTCTCAAATTCCAACTGAGGTCTAAAGCTGGAAACAAAAGAGGCTAAGTATCCCCATGCTCAGCTCAGAGATCACAATAGATGAGGCCGTGAGTCTTAACATTAGGGTCAGATCCTTCTCCATGAAACTTTCTCATAAAGTGACAGCCTATTCCCTACCTCTAAGGAGGACAGGAGGTTCCAAGCCCCAAAGCCAAGTGAAGGGAGTTCTAAAACATGGGGTGCCTGTGAGAAGGGGCAGTAGCATCTCGTCCCCAGTCAGTTATAGAACCTGTCTGCAGGTCCATACTTCAGCTTGCAGTAGAAGAGAATGTCAGGTCACAGACCTAGGAAATGCCTTCTGAGGGCTGAGGAACGAGGAACAGCGTCCTTTCAAGTCCCTCCTCCACAGTGAGGAAGACAAGCAGGGTACTAAGCACAGGTCTCTTAAGGCTGGTACCCTCTAAGATCTAGATTTTTCAGGAGGTAGGATGCCCACGTCTCTGCCTCCCCACGCCCTCCTTTCTGCTCTTCCACCTCCCCTCTCTCCTGCAAGTAGCTGGGACAATAGCTCCAATTGAGGGGACTGGAAGTGAATTAAGTTTGAGATTAAAGTTTTAAAGTGAAGATTCCCTAATGATTAACAAAGTGAGATGGCTTTAATAAAAAAACAAAAAGGAACTGAAAGTCATGAAATTAGACCATTAAATAAGGGAGCCCTTCACCTGACAGTGTTGGGACAATTATTGGAAGAAATAAAACAATATTTATTATTGGGAAAAGAAGCAAGTTTTACTTTTTTAATAACTATATTACTTAATGTTTATAATAAATATTTATTATTTTTAAATGAGAGAAAACTATACAGATGAATGAAAAAGAAGAAAAAGAGAAAAGGGAAATAAAGAGAGAATGAAAAATCATGAAACAGTAGCTGGTTTTAGGATAAAGTTAAGTCTAAGCTAGAGGGAGAAAATTCAGGGTTTACCATGCTGGTGTAAGAAAAAAATGATTTTAAAAAGTACTTTGAAGGCCCTGTGCAATGGAGAATCAACCCACATCCCACCTGACGTATGTGTCTGCTTTGAAATAACAACTGTACATGCAGCCTTCACGATAAACATCGTCGGGAAATCATTACATTCCACTGTAAGTTACTTTTTCATGAGCCTCATTTTTTATTACTTCTAAAGGGGTTTCAAGGAAATAAAAACCAAATGGGGCATTAAAATTTCTATTTGATAAGTATAGTGAATACTCAGAACTCCTACAAGTCTGAAAGGAAAGGGGCTGGTATAAAATTGTCCTTTTTAAGGAAGCACTGCAGTTTATTTACTGGACACAGCTTAGAGGAAAATGAGAAAAACTACTAACAATAGAGACTTTTTTTTTATGTAAGGAGGCAAGATTTTAAAAGTCTTTATAAATTGTGACAGCATGGTTTATTTTATTGTTTTTGGCTATTCAAAATAAGATATTTATCTTTCTAAATACTTGTAATGTTCATAAACTCTCTTTAATTATTTCAGTATATTAAGCATACACTATAATATGTTACATTTTTCCCTCTCAATAGATTTCCTTTTAACAATATCCAGATACTTCAACTATAACCAGTTTACCTCTGTGGAACTGAAGATAAACAGACTGACTCCAGATTCTCTGTGGACAGGGAGTAGATTTTAACAATAATATTTTAATATGCCTAATTAAACATCAAAATGGATGTTTTGATGTTTAATATTAAAAGGAATATTAAAAATATCAGGCATCCTATATCTTAGAAATATGAGGCCATGAAGTGACACATGAAACGCCACAGCTAGGCAGAAATGCATGTACTATACAAAGAAGGGGCTGAGAGAAACTTAATGGTCTGAGAGACGTCGGCATGGAGTCTATGAGATCACCTTGACTATATGCAGAACTTGCAGGAAACCTACCAGGGCACAGGACAGTTTGAAAGAATGCCCATATATACTGCCCAGCATTTCTACATGGTTAAATTGTTCACTAACTATATCAACGAACAGATAGCTAAAAATCAGTAAAACACAAAGAAGTACTATGGACAAGGCTCAGGTCACATTCTAAATAAAATTACAGGTAATCTAGTCTCCTGCCCATATAATCTAGTATTCAGTGCAAACATAGGACTCAGCCTTATGCTATTAAAATTGCCATTAAATATTAATTTTTAATACAATCTTTAGTAGAACTTACAAATCAAAACGAAGGTTCTCTTTTTCTTCAAAAAAGTAGTCCAGAATAAATTTTCTTACAAAATCCGGATTTAATGTATTATCAATTACTTCAGTCCTTCCAAACTGTTGAGAAACAGAGAGGTGAAAATCAAGTTTGCATGGTTACTCATTACAGTATTGTACTTAGTATTAACATAGTTCCTTGAAAACATAAGCAAAAATATCCAAGTAATTTGCATACAATAAAGCCCTCCAGAAAGGTTTTTAGAGGTCAAACCATTCCCTCTTACTTAGGGAAGTCAGAACATGTGCACTGAGTTCATTCACATTACTACTAAAGCAGCTTCTGAAAATTCATATAACATGCTGTAATATTTTCTCCTTTTGAATGCCAAACCCCTTTCTAATCAAAAGAAATTATTTCTACCTTAAATTTAAATTTATCACATATATTTTGCCTAAACTAGTGTATAATTAAGCCAAGCAACACGTAGTCTTACAACTGGAGAGGTCACAGTATTCAAACTCAAGCAGTCCTCTGCACAGCACAGTGATTCGCCGTGTTCTGGGAAGAACTTTCTTATAATGTATTATATACTTCAATCATTTGTTTTTTATTTTTGGTTTAATCTGTATGGTATCTAGATAGGCAATGTGGGACCTATGGTTCTTACATATTTTGAAGTTAGTGCACTGCACTTTTGTTTAGGAAAAATAAGTTTGTCCATCTTAGGGGAAGTGGAAATCAAGAAACAAATCACCATGTTTCAGCATGAAGGAGGTCCATCAGGCACCCCTCCTGAGATAGTGCAGAAATAAAACTTAACGTCTCTTTTTTGTATTAGGCTCACATCTTCCCCTCCTACTGCCATGGAATTCTAATGAGGGGATCTTAACCTTCAGTTCTGTACAGCATTATGCATGCCGTCTTATCAGAGAACCAACTGTTATTAAAGTTCAAGGAAAAGCTATCCTTTTAATAGGAATAAAAGAACTGTGCTAATCCACTAAAAAGTGAAGGTCATGAGCTTACATAAATTTTGGTAATAAAACTATGGTACAAAATACTGATGACAAAGAATCTACTATGGCTATTGCTAATCATCCCAAAAAGAACTAGTTTGCAGAGCTTATGCGTTGGACAACATTTTATATCATGCACAGGTTCATACAAACAAACCATAACCAGTGTAACTAGTTGAACATTTTCAAAATACTGAGCATTTATTTTGAACAATAATAGTAATGACAGACACTATTTATTGAGTACTTACTTGATTCTATGCACTTTTCACATAATACTTTAAATCTTTATCTTAACCCTAAACACTAGGTATCATTTGTCCCACTTTATAGATGGGAGAATTGAAGTGGAGAGTTCCAACCTCAGTCACTGTCGCTACAAAATCCACCTTCTTTCTAGGACTCTCTTCTATTTCAGGTGGGCCCTGCAAAGCTTCCACCATGAGCTTTTCCACGTTTCCAATTTTAAGGGAACAGGAACAAGGGCCTGTACCTAATAACCACAGGCCCACAGTGCTCACAGGCCCCAAAAGAGCAGTGCCAAGGGTCAAGGAGTACAAGTCTGGTCCAGAGAGAGCCTGAGCCCTCCACGCCTTTCTACTGCTGGAGGGTAAAGTGGTTTCCAGATCTGGGCAGAGAGTATCAAACTGGCAAATGCACAATACTCTCACAGACAAAGTCAGCCAGTATTCATATTCCCCAGTGCCCAAATCCATGTGGTAGATTTTAACCCAAATTCACACTCAGTGGTAAGAAGATAAAGTGCAGTTCCCCAAGGTAAACCTCATTGAATTGCAAACCAGCAATTCCCTAGGGCCACTGAGCCATTAAGACATCACAAGCCTGTTTCTTAGGGAACGGTGGCTTGTCAGCAGTACAGGTGGGCTGGGTATACTCCACTATCTCAAGTGAAGATTAATATGTAGCGATTAAAAATTTAGATAATCTTCTATAAATTTGAACATCTATTACAGTATGCCTTCTGAGACACAGCCCGGATTGCTTTTGAGATCTCACCGGTAACTTTCACATTGCTATCTCCACTGGTCACTTTTCGGGCCACCTTGCACTAGCCCACTCAACAGCATTTGATACAGCTGCCCATTCCTTCCTTTCCGAAGACTTCTCTTCTGTTTTTTGACAGCACACTTCCCTGCTCCCACCCCCTGCTTAGATTTTCAGGCATGCAATCTCTCATTGTCAAAGCACAGTTCTAGGACCTCTTCATGTCTCTATCTTCACCTATCTATTAGGTTATTTTATCTGTTCCTGGGGCTCTAAATACCATCTACATGATCATGACTTCTAAATGCATATCGCCAGCCCAGATTCACCTGAATAGAGACTTATGCATATAACTGTCTTCCTACCTTACACATGTGGTTGTCTTATAGGCCCCTCTAAATTACTGTCAAAACTTAAATGTTTATTTTATACACAACTACCACCCCAAACCCGCTCCTGACCATGTCTACCCCCGTCAATAAATGAAGCCACTATCTACTTTATTTCATGGGCCATAAAGGGAGTCATCCTCCTCAATTCCTGCTCATCACAAACTCAGAAATTGTCAATTCGGCTCTGAAACTTCTCTCCATAATTTCTGTCATTAGCTTAATTCAAGCTTCCCTCTTTCTCATGATCAAATCAAGGGCCTCGTAAATCATATCTCTCCTTCTTCCTTTTCCAATTCACCCTCATATAACATCCAGAGTAATCTTTTAAAAAAGGTAAACCCAGTCATGCAATTTCATCATTCTAAACGTCTTTAACAGCTTCCCAAAGTACTTGGAATAAAATCTCTTTTCTTTCATCTACAGGACCTGAACTCACCTGCCTTTTGAACTTCATCATGGGCCAGTATCCCCTCTTTCTCTTTGTCCCAGCCTGCTGGCTTTCCCTTAGGTCCCTTTGCACACCAAATCCTTCCCATGTTATGGCCTTTGGACCTGCTATTTCTTCTTCCTAGAATGCCTTTAACCCCACCTTTGCATGGCTGACTTTTTTCCATCCTTTAAGCCTCTGCTTAAATGTCAGCATTCTGGTTCTAAAGTTGGTCCCCACCTCTAAAATTATTCTCCTTATAGAAAACTTGTGTTTTTCTTAACAAAACTTATATTTTGGAATTACACTTTTATTTATTTGCTTGTTTTATATTTCCTTCACCAGACCGTTGCGCTCCATGAAGGCACAGGACATGTGTATCTATTTGACCTGTACGAAACTGAACAGATGGTCCAGGGGTGTCCAACCCATGGCCCGTGGGCCGCACGCAGTCCAGGAGGGCTATGAATGTGGCCCAACACAAAATCATAAATTTACTTAAAACATTATGAGATTTATTTGTGATTACGTGTCGGAATGTATATTTAATGTGTGTCCCAGGACAAAACTTCCTCTTCCAGTGTGGCCCAGAGATGCCAAAAGTTTGGGCACCCCTGGAACTAAAGGAGATTTGCAGTATATTGTTCAGAGAAAAAATATTAATGTAGAGTATATCAACTTTAATCAAAATATATATTATTTTGATTAAAATATATATACACACACGCATATATATGTATACATAAACAGAGAAGGTATATCAAGATATAGAAATTATCTTCTAATTGTTTTTTTAATTATGTATTTCTGGGTTTTCTTAACTTCTTACCATGATTTGTTTTACTTTTCAAGTCAGAAACATAAAACCTTTAAGCATTGCTCATGTTCATTCATTCTATCATGAAGAGTGGAAACTGGCAATAATTAGAAATCCACAGATACATTATGACTAGTTTAGCTCATGGGAAATATGTTGGTTCTTTCCCAGAGGCTGGAATTATATTAGCTATCTATAAAGTGATTAATCTTTCTGACTTGAAATAGAATTTCTCTTAGCTAATGCCTTATATTACTAAATAGAACTTTCTAATTGCTAAAGAATATATACAGTTACATATAATGCTATGCAGATCAAAAGGGATAAAAATTTGGAGGAAAGACAGTAATATTCATAATGGTATATATCTAAAAGGAGTTACATTTGAAAGAACTGTAACTTGTATCCTAACAAGTCTTTTTCTGAATATCAACAATTCTGAACTGTCAGATGTACCTACAAACCTGATTATAATAATCTCCAGCACAATGACCTTATCCAAATGCGGACAGTCAAGCACTTTTACATAATTGCACTGTATTAAGTTTCATCATCTCATAATTAGAAAAAATGTTAGAAAAAAATGTACTTTGGCTCACCAAATGTAAAAGTTTTCAGTCATTTGAAAAAAAAGGTTTAAACTGTTAATTTTGATAGAACATAAAACACTGTTTCTTGTAAAACTTTAAGCACAGAGAAAAAAACAATTCATGATCAAGACTTTGAAAGTTTTTCTTTGTTTTATACTTGAGCTAATTGGATAAATATGTACTTGTCCTATTTAGGATCAGGAATGGAAATAGTCCTGATTTCTAAATCAACTAATTGTTACACTGCTTCAGAGGAGCAGTACTGGAACGAACATTCATCTATTTATGGCACCAAGAGGATGAACTCTTGTTTAGGGGAAAAGTGTTCAGAAATGTTTAATATATTGTGGAAGTCCAGAGCAACCACCCAGTATCATATTCATTTTTCAACTGAAGTAAAAGTAATGGAGGAAAAAGGTCACCTGGACCAGCATACATCTTTAATTTGGTTATTATATTAAAATTCAATCTTAGTAGTGATGATACAGAGGACAGTCTCCACAGATCAGATTAAAAGACTACATAAACTGAGCAGTGTAGGTATAATATTAAGATAAATTCAATAAAAAGAACCTCAGTTTAGGACCACACGTATTTCGCATGCATAAAGGTACCCAGTGGAAGTGCCTGTACAAGTGCACGCACACGAACCCCAAACTGCAGATCTGCATTCCCACACACTGCGTCTTGAAGCTGCACCCTGGGATTACCAGAGAATCCACACACCTGTTAAGGGCAAGAGGTTAGTTTTGTCGTGTAACTCATTATCCAAGACCTTTTCTTTTTACAAACTAATAATCATAAACTCAATTATAAGAAGACAAGTATAAAATCTGAAGGCTTTATCTGGATGTTACACTGTAGATCAATGAGATGTAGCTATGGAAATAGATATATATGTACTCACACACAGAGGGAGAGAAAACAAGAAGTGACTTCCTTCCAATATTCTTAGTTAAGACAGAAGAGCTCACACATGGGACTTTCTTTTGCTTTTTAGGATCTTCTATTTTCAGAAATGAACCTAAATTATTAACCATTAAAAAAAAAGCACACCTTGATGATGTCACTATAATTCTCACACATAAAATATAGAAAGGGCTAAACTCCATCAATTTTTAAAATTAGATTATATAATGTTAAAACCTTATTTAGAACATTTTAATATTAAATCATACTCTAATAAATAACAATATTTTAAGGAATTGCTTTTCATGATGTCTGTGCTTGCTATTAACCCTATGATTAGTAACACATTTTACCATCTGAAAAGGAAAAATTGTAAAGTGGACTCAACTTATCCCTGAGGTTTGTACTGGGGATTATGGGTTGATTTTATACCAGATTAGTTAGTTCTTAATTTATGTAAGACAAAATATTTTTAAATAAATTGGGCAGATTATTTTATTTTAAATTAAATTGTTTAAATTAGATTGCTGAATTATTTGAAATGCTATTTTATTTTGAATAAATAAATATTTATTTATTTCTATTGAAATGTATTCATACCAACGCTGATGTTTTTGAATATTTAAAAGCAGTTTTCACACAAATGCACAGTATATGTTGTCAACTGCCATTCATTAAAAAGTAGGCAATAATGTATTTAAGATACTCAAGAGTAGCTTTTGATAAATTTCTTAAAAATTGTCCAAATTAATAATTCCTAAATTTTTAAAATAATTATTAAATTCTATGACTGCCTTTTTTAAGGTTTTGAAACATACTTTCTCCTCTTCCTGAAATTATTTCATAAGGCAGACACCTGAAGGCAGTTTCGGCACGGAAATTCTTAAATTCTCAGTGCTGATTTTCATGAGTTTTATTTAGTTTAATTTTTTGTTGTTGATAATTTTACAGGAAAATAGATACATTGCAAAGCTAAGTCTGAGAGTTATTTCCATTCAAAAGTGGTCACAACAAACTTATTTCTGTCAATGGTAAATTAGGTTGTTTCAGACCAACTCTTCCCCTCAGAACTAGAAAAGTTGAAATAATTTTTTGGAGGTGCCAGAGAGTGAATTACAAAATTACAAGCTGTGGAAACAAAACCTGGGGGGAAAGGGGCCCTGCAGGTCCCTGCATCTAAAAGAGAGCAGTCACCCTGAGCAGAGTTCTCCACAGTCTGGTCCAACCGGGAAGGACAAGGAAGGGTTAAAAAGTCCACCAAGGGGGTAAATTTCTTTCCACTTGCCAATTTACTTAATTTTTTAAAAGGTGGTATTTAAAAAATAAGGCAACAAAGTCTTTAAGTTGGGACCCCAAAAGACTATACCAAAGAGTAAGAATAAATCAATCAGAAAAGTTTCTACGGACAATATTTGACAAAAGGGGCAGGAGCATAAAGTGGAATAAAAATAGCCCCTTCAACAAATGGCGCTGGGAGATATGGACAGCTACATGCAAAAAAATGAAACTACACCACCAACTTACACCATACACCAAAATAAACTCAAGATGGATGAAAGACATAACTGTAAACCATGACACCATAAGAGTCCTAGAGGAGAACACAGGCAGTAAGTAATATGTCAGATATCCCACACAGCAATATCTTCACCTATATATCTCCTAGAGCAAGGGACATAAAGGAAAGTATAAACAAATGGGACTACATCAAATTAAAAAGCTTCGGGACAGCTAAAGAAAACATCAGCAAAATGAAAAGGGAACCAAATATATGGGAAAAACGTATTTGCCAGTGATACCTCAGACAAGGGTTTGATCTCCAAAATATATAAACAACTCATATGACTCAACACCTGGAAGACAAACAACCCAATTAAAAAATGGGCAGAGGACCTGAGCAAACACTTCTCTAAGGAGGACATACAGAGGGCACACAGATATAAGAGAAAATATTCAAAATCACTAGCCATCAGAGCGATGTAAATGAAAACCACCATGAGATACCACCTCACAATGGTCAGAATGGCCATCATAAACAAAGCAACAAACAGTAAGTGCTGACAAGGATATGGGGAAAAGGAAACCCTGCACACTGTTGGTGAGAATGCAGACTGGTGCAGCCACTGTGGGAAACAGTATGGAATTTAAAAACTAAAGATGCAACTGCCTTTTGATCCAGCGATCCCACAGCTGGGATTATACTCTAAGGATCCTGAAACACCAGTTCAAAAGAACCCATGTACTCCAATGTTCACAGCAGCATTATTTACAATAGCCAAGCACTGGAAACAGCGTAAGTGCCCATCAGTAAATGAGTGGATCAAAAAACTGTGATACATTTCCATAATGGAATACTATGCAGCAGAAAGAAAAAAGGAACTCCTACCCTTCATGACAGCATGGACGGAACGGGAGATTATTATGTTAAGTGAAATAAGCCAGGTGGCAAAAGACAAATACCATACGATCTACCTGTATGAGGAACCTAAAAAAACAAACAAACAAACAACAAAATAGAACCAAAGACATGGAAATAAGGAACAAACTGACAGTGACCAGAAGGGAGGGGCAAAGGGATAACGGGAAAAGAAGGGCAAGGGTCTAATCAAGGAACATGTATAAAGAACCCCTGGTAAAGGACAACAGGGAGAGGGCTGACTGAGGGAGGATGGTTCACGGAGCAGGGGAGAGGAACTGGGGAAAAACTGGGACTTCTATAATCAAACAACAATAAAGAAAAAAGAAAGAAAGACCACATTAACAACAACAACAACAAAAGCATTTCTCCAGAGGAATGAAGCTCAGCTTCAAGTCAGTCAAAACTTTAACTGAAATAAGGTGAACTTTTCATAGTTTAGCTGTCTCCCCAGAAGGGAAAATAAACCCACTGTGGAGAAATATAAAATCAGCCAAAGCCTGGAGTTATCTCTAATTTATCCTATTTGATTTTCAGCAATTATATCATACATGAGAACTTTTGCCTCCAGCCCTAATGGAGTTACTTTTAACGGACCAACACTCCTGCTGAGAACCACCAAAGGTAGGTAAAATACAAAAACTTATTGTTCGGTATTATTGCAGGATGCAAAAGCAGCAAAGAGTTGATGGGCCCAATGCTGAAGAGAAGGGAAGTTAATTAGTGTTATACAACTTTTGCTTGGACCAATTAGTGATAAAGAAAAGAGACAGTTCAGATAAAAATGGAGAAGAGACAATGCAACAGACAGATCATGTATCATAGAAATGCACATGTGAAGCCTATATGGTCCCATTAACCAATGTCACCCCAATAAATTTAATTTTTAAAAAAGTAAAAAGAGAGAAAAGCAAAGCCAGGAAATTTCAGCATATTGATACAGCTAATAGGCTTCAACTTAGCCTTATAAACTATGGGCAACATAATTTTAACCCACAGCTTCTTTTTATTTGTTTGTTTTTATTATTTTTTTAAATTTATCGTTGTTATAGTTGCCCCCCTTTTCCCCTATTGCTCACCTCTATCCCACCGCACCACTCCCACAGTCAATCCCCACCCATTGTCCATGCCCATGAGTCCTCTATTAAGCCACGGCTTCTAATTATTTGTGTTCAGGAATATTTGTAAAACTATTTTATGTCCTTTTCTAAGCAAAACAATTTCAAGACCAATCTGCGGTTCTCTTTCTAAAATTGGTATGACTGACATTAAAAATCCAAATAAGTGTACATGGTATTTTTCTTAGGGACACCCAACATATTTTTGCTAACATAGTAATGCCTTATGACTGATTAACATTCTATAAAATATATTGTTTTTACGAAGTTCTTCCGTCCACATGCTGCACCACTGTTCTCGTAAGAGAGCATCAAATGACCTCTGTTACAATCCCCTCAATCAGTCACAGTGGAGAAACTGTAATACATATAGTAAGAATCCTTCAAATGTCCACTACAAAAATAAAATCTGTACAGAGCAAATGCACATCAGTGTATTGTAATTAAAATCATTTTTTAAAAAAAGAGGAAAGAAAACCCACCAAACAAAAATAGTCACTCACTCTGCAACAGTGAAGACAGTGTCAATAGCCCTGCAGAACCCTCAATGGTTTGGCAACAGTGTTGCCTAAAGTGTGGGGAGCTTCCCTTTTCCTGTATCAATAACTACAGATGCTTCACTGTAATGTTTCCATGGAACAAAAAGAAGGAAATGAAATGAATACCCCCTAAGCTGTAAGACATAAATAGCATGTCGCAACAGATGCTGTATCAAATTCCCAAATACGTTGTTAAAGGCAAAAGGCAGCACAACAAGCATTAGGTTCTCAGAACTTATTAGCATACCACATAAATGTCCTCACATAAATGTCCTCACATGAGAAATGTGACCTTTGTACCAAATGACCTGAAGGCATTCTTCCAACTCATGAATTCTGAAAGCACGAAAAATGTGTGTCCATGTCTGAGAGTATCCTCAAATTTATCCCTTCAACAAATACTAACGGAGCGCCTTCTAAAAATAAAGCCCTATCCCAAAGGCTGTAGTGTAGGAGCTTGACCTTTAAGGAGCACTGAGTTAAGAAGCGAAGCTAAGACACACAAGAAAATAAGTTCACAAAGAAGTCCTTGATGTCTGTTGAATGATATAAAGCAGAAGGTAACAAGGACCAGAAGAAATATATAGAAGTTATGGAATTTCAAAGGTGCAAGAAGGAAGTTCTAAGTTGTGAAGGTCAGGAAAGACTAGCAGGTAAAGTAACATTTAAGCTGAGCCATGAAGAATCTTCTCGTGCTTTCTGAATATGTGTGTGTTTATCTATTTGTACATAGATTATTCAGTATGGAGATGAATAAATGTTAAAATAGCTCAATGCCAATGGAATGGTACAGGAGCAAAGATAGTGCCAAACTGTAGTAAATCAGCCCGTGGCAGTAGATTTGCCTCCAAACTACAATCACTGTGACTTATAAATGACTTCGGCTTGCCCTCTTTCATCACAAACTAGCTTAGGAAATTTTAGATGTTTAAAAATAATTCACAAAATAGATTACCAATGGATAAGTAAAATCTAATTCTACTAATCTAAAGTAGTTAATTGCAATATTTTCAGAACCTCTCAAAGTCAAGTGCATATCCTTAGGGATGCTACTTTGCTATTTCCACTTGCCACTAAAAGGTTTTCATATTTTCATAATTCATGGCACTTAAGTATCATTTCTAGCTCCAAAATTATTATGCACTAAAATATAATTTTAGTTTTAAAAGATCTCATTACTTTGAGAGCGTTTGATAATTCACAATCATTATTGGATAGAATTTTGGAAGATATGCAGGTAATTCTAATAGTGTCAGACTTAATTTTTAAATTGCAGATTTTATCTATAGAACAAATTTAAATACTTTTTCAATCACTTTATTTGGAGCATTTATTTCAACATATTTTAACTGCTTTTTACTTTTTATTCCTCTTTACAATCTAAAAGTAAATTCATCCCAGAACATTAAATCATGTGGCTACTCACTACATAGTTTTCAAGAATACATCTAAATTCAAATACAAACACCACCACCACATTATTGACCTAGTGTCCTTACCTAAATCCTTACCTTGATTGTATAAACATAATGAAGGTCCTGGAAAATTTTTCAACTACACTGCATGCTCCTTGAGGTAGAAATATTGTCTATTTTAAAATTTTACCCACCACCACAGCTACATGTTAGTCACCCTATAAATATAGGTTAAATTGATAAATGGGGAGATATACTTAAAATTACTCATCATCTATGATACTGTTTTACTTGTTTGATCCCAAATATCCTGAGAGTAATCACTGAAGGACTTCAAACCCCACTTCCACAAAGTGAGGCACTCAGGCGTGTGAATTATTTTGAGCTGTAGGCAACTGAAGCCACATAGGCTTACGAGAAACTTTTACCACCCCCCTAAAGAATTTCAGTATGGACCCTGCCCATTATAGGAATGAGCACCAGAAATAACTTTTTATGACCTGCCTATAGAGCAAAGAAAACTTTAATTACTGAACATGTGTGCTTCTTATCAGCCTGCAATGCCCTTCCTCCTCTCTGAAGCCCCGAGGTGCCTCATCCTTAGCTTAGAATGTCACATATGCTTCATTTTCCCTTTCTGTCTCTGAACATCTCATGTATGTTGGGTCTTTAACTCTCTCATGTATGTGGGATTCCCACATGTACATATGTAACTAAATATGGACATTTTCTTGTATGAATCTGCTTCATGTCTATTTGATTCTTAGACCAACTGAAAGCACCTGGAAAGCCAGAGGAAAGTTTCTTTCTCCTCCACATTATGATCCTGGTTTTGCTATTATCTTATAATGTTCAATACTTACGAGATACTTGAGTGAACTCATACAATGAGTAGAAAACTCTTTTTGACTCTACACCACCATAAAATCACAGAATCACAAGGAAATCGCAGCTAATCAAGTGCAACTCCTTACCTGATGAATCAGTCTAACACCGGTGTGAATACAGCTCGGCCGTGGGAGTCACAGGACACAGTTCTAAGAAACCCGTTCTACTATACGACGCTCCAAACGTCACAAATGTCTTCCTCACAGTGGACCACATATTGCCTCTTTGTCCCTCGATCCTTTAGACCAAATATTTTGTTTCGCTTTTTTGTTGTTTCAATGCCAAGTAAGTATACCCCAATGTCTTAGTGGAAATACTTCAAGAATTTGAGGACAATTATGACTATTCACAGTCTGCATTTTCCAGGTTAAACATTACTTCATTGAAATGACATGGCTTCCACACTTCTTCAAGATGACAGCCCTCCTTAAATACATACTTGGCATTTCAAAGGTCTCATATATAGAACTGAAAAATAACAGTCTACATTTGCTCCCACCAAGGCAAAATACAATAGTGTTCAATTGAATCACAGGAAATTACCAACGCAACCATTTCTGACCTACAAAAATGACAATTTCATAGAGCTCAACATAACAGCATTATCTTCCTTGATGTAAGCACTGCACATCCATCAACGAATCCTCAGACTGCATTAGCTTTTTAGCAGCTGTGTAACACCACAGCTTCATATTAGGTTTGAGGCCAAGTAAATCCCATAGGTCATTTTCCCATCAACTGCTCAGCTTCAGCAATGAATTTCACAGAATTTTATAGTGCAGGAATTTACATAGCTGTCACCTACTAGTTTTGTTATGCTTATAAGAGTTTTCTGATCCCTTAGAATCCCAATATATCCTTAATCAGACAGTTCTTACTATGTGCCAGGCACATAATCCTTATCAGTGGTTCACATTTCATCCTCACAGCCACCACGTGAGTTAGAGCCATTATCACCATTCCCCACGTGATGGAAGGGGAAACAGAGACTCTGAGTAGTCAAGTGCACTCCCTTAACCAGTATATCACACTGGCTCTCAAAATACGGAAACTGTCTTTCTAAAATGGTTTGGGGCAATTTAATAATGTACATAGTATATTTCATTTTTTCACCCCTTATCTTTAACCAACATGTTCATTTTAATTATGATGTGTCTCAGTGTGGGGCCTCTTTGGGTCCATCTTGTTTGGGACTCTCTGTGATGCCTGGACTTGTACATCTATGTCTTTCACCAGGTTAGGGCAGTTTTTGGTCATTATTTCCTCAAATAGGTTCTCTATCCCAGCGCTCTCTTCTTCTGGTATTCCCATGACGCAGATGTTGTCGTGCTTCACATTGTCCCAAAGGGTTTTTAAGCTCTGCTCATGTTTTTGAATTATATTTTCTCTTTGTACTGTTCTGCTTGGGTGTTTTTTTCGACGTTGCCTTCCAAATTACTGATTTGATCCTCTGCTTCATCTAACCTCCTGTTTATTTCTTCCAGTGTATTATTTATTTCAGATATTGCATTCTTTATTTCTGACTGGTCTTTTTTTATGGTTTCTATGTCTTTTTTTTAATGTTGTTGAGCATCTTTATAATCATTACTCTAAACTCTATATCTGATAAATTGCTTGCCTCCCTTTCATTTAGTTCTTCTTCTGGTGTATTCTCTTGTTTTTCACTTGAGGCCTGGTTCTTTGTCTTCCCATTTTGGCTGCTTCTTTGCATTTGTTTATATATATATCAGGTAGATCTGCAAAGATTCTGGTGTAGGCTTATGTTGGACACTGCCTGTGTCTGGCCCTGGGCACCCTGTTTGGAGTTATCAGTAGCTTCCTCTGCTGGGCCTGGTTATGTGCAGAAAGAACCAGGCTATACACCCAGGCCAGGTTTTGCCAACACCAGGCTTGGGAGGGTCAGCTAAAGTTTCAAAGCTCCCAGAGATACTCCTTTACTGTTAGGCTTAATGACTAAAATAGCCTCCAGCTGTACTCATCAGCCTGACTTAAACACCAGGGTGGGGCAAGAGCAGTTCCTGCAGGTGGGGCTATTGCTTCCCCTCAGGCTGATGCCACCTGGAGGGGAGTGCTCTGCCTGAAAAAGAAGGCTTCTGCAGTATGGGGAATGACTCAGCACAGGGACCCTGGTGGCTGTTCCTTCAGTTCTCTCCCTAGAGCCACCAGCCCCAGACTCTCCTCACACAGCTCTAGTCCACTCTGCCCTCCCTCTGCCGCAGCCCAGGGTAAGTGGGATTCTCATCGTGGTGAAGTGGTTTCTTCCATATGTCCTTGGTTATAAGGCTTTTCTCCAGCTAGTGTTCAGTTGGTTATTCAGGATGATTTTTCTTTAATTTATCTGTACACTCAGTTTGGTCCTGGGAGGAGGTTAGGATAGCTGCCATCCTGGGTCTGCCCTGACATGCTCAATAAGCTGCTAAATGCGAGGGATTTTAGCTACAAAATGCTTGCCTCTTGTATCTGGCACATCCTTTCTATTTTTCTAGATCATTCTTTAAGTCTTAACATTTTTAATTCTTTTGAAATTCTGTCCATTGAGATTGTCTCTTAACTGGTATCTCCCCATATTGTCCATCTGCTTCTACCCACTCTATGTGATTCTGGATCCTATTTCTCATCAACTTCTCAACTTCTACTATGTTTTCATACCCCCTCTGAGTATTATTTCCTCTTACTAATAATTTCTATCCTTTCAAAGAAAAAAATAAACATGTAAATTATTATTTTCTGTTTTATTTTTAAATTATGCCATTTTTCTTAAATAGTAGGTCCCCCTCTCCTACTGTCTTTCCTTTAGAGTCAAGTTTCTAAAAACTAGTATAGAGCCCCAAAGATCAATTTACCGAATGTCTTTCCATTAATAAAACCAAATAGTAAAGGTTGGCGTCAGAGAAGGGTTCTGCAAAGCAAGGTGGTCTAATAGCAGAGGCTCTGGAACCAGGTGGTCTGGGTCGAAATCTCTACTCTGTTTTTTACAATTGGGCAACTTTCATCAAGTCACTTAAGCTTCAGTTTCCTCATGTGTAAAATAAGGATTACAATAATATCTACCTCTTAGGGTTGTTGTGCAAATTGAGTTAGTCAATATATATAAAAGTCTTAGAACATTAGTTATTATTATTATTACAAAAGACCTTGTAAATTAAGTAAAAAATTGTATTTCATTGCTTAGGCAACAGGAAAGCCTCATCGTTAGGGAGCTGCTTGGGTCAAGATGCCTGTTCCTGGACCTATGGATTCTTATCTTGGTTCCTTAATTGGTCCCTCAAGTAATATTATTTTCTAAACACCGCTGGTAACTTCCTCAGAAAACTAAAAATAGACCTGCCCTTTGATCCAGCAATTCCACTGCTGGGACTATATCCTAAGAATCCTGAAACACCAATCCAGAAGAACCTATGCACCCCAATGTTCATAGCAGCACAATTTACAATAGCTAA
>CM052539.1:36316382-36363090 GCA_028533065.1 Trachops cirrhosus
AAAAAAAAAACACTGCTGGTAAATGCTCAGCCTTATCTAGCCTGACCTGTGGTCATTCAGCAGATCCACTGCACTGTCCCAGGCCTTTGAGAAAGGGAACTGTAGAGTGAATAACAAAAGAAAGCATATTTTTTTGGAAAATAGTCAAGGAATAATTAGAGGAACAAGAGAGGGGGACATAGGCTCACAGGAAGACAAAAGACAACACAGATCTGAATAGAGGAGGTGGCTTATTTGAGATATTTTTTATGAAAAAGAATTCATAACATGATAACTGCCTAAATGAGGAAGGTGTGGGAAAGAGTCAAGGATGGCTGTAAAAAACTGCAGTTTGGTATTTTGGCTGGTGATGTTATCAGCTACCTTTGGAGTGGAGAATAAGCAGGCCTGGTGGGTTCACACTTGGATATGTGGAGTGTCACATAAACATCGAATAACAATATGGAAATGTGCAAAAGCAACTAGATAACAGAAAGTGGTCTCAGCATCCCACCTACCCATTATCAGCAGAGGCATTTTTTGAATTGGTTTATCCTTTCAGTTTGCAGAATAAATTACAATGATCTATTCTTACCCTCTATCTCATGATTGAGGCACACTGATATTATAAAATGGCTGGCTGCAAAGCAATCTGTGGCAATAAATAGCATGAACCTCACTAGGGATAGCGCACCAGAAATTGTAACCTCATTAAAGCAATGCACTGAATTCCTGAGGTAACCAGCAACTACAAGCAGATGGAAAGGCCTTTTATTAAAATCTGTTCCTCGCCCCTCTAGCATTCATGCTTCTGTTTGACATACACCAGAAAATGACTTAACTAAAATAGAAATTCTGCCTCCTTACTTTGGCTCTACTAAAGCATAATTGCATCAGGAAACTGAGTTTCTACTTTATTTTCAAATAATATGTTACTGAATGCCAAAAAGCAGGTGATAGTTGATATCACACACATACTTCAAGCCCTTTAAAGCAATAGTTTATGAAAATCTGCAGCTGACCTCTAAAAGTGGCACTAAGTCCACAGACTTCAGTTATATAAGAACTGCAACACATTCAATTTACTTTGGACTGAGGAAAATACAAGTTTCAGGGCTAGAATATTCCACAGGAAAGTATAAATCAGCCAAATATTCAAGATTATTAAAAATAAAACACAAAGGTTGCTTTCATAAAATAAGGAAGAAATTCAATCTTTGGGTTCAGAAAAGCTTCAAATAACTAAAAACAGGAAAGAATCACTTTCATCAAATTGTAACTCATACCATATCTTCCAGCACAGTGATTTTTAAAAAAATTTTAATTCTTACCTCTCTCCATTCTTTATTTCCAACTCCTTGTACATATAAGACACAAACTACAAAAGATGAAAAAAATACATGTGTCATTTATAAACATCAGATATGAATCTAATAATTTATTTTTCAATTGTCCAAAACATCAAAATTAATTCCTAATATTCCCAGCCCTACTCTTGCAAGAAATTGCTAGTAAATATATAAGTGACTGAAATTTTTTGTAAAGAAACAAACATACAAACAAAAAATTGTCACATTTCTAGAACTTAATTATATAAAAAGCTTGGTTCATAAAAAATATATCAATAATTCACTGTCTTCTACATTATACTACAGATGTAGATAAATTTTAAAACTATAGTTTAACAGTTTGATATATTTCAGTGTGTTACTAGGCACAAGTCAGAAGTTTTTCCTAAATACCTACTATGCTCAAAGCCATCATAGAAAGGACAACCCAGAGCAAATAATACACTATATTTAATTTTTTCAACTCCCACCCTCAATGCAGGCATACCCCATTTTATTGTACTCTGCAGATATTGCATTTTTTACAAATAAAAGGTTTGTGACAACCCGGCGCCATTTCTCTAACAGCATGTGTTCACTCGTGTCTGTGTGACATTTCTGTGATTCTCTCGATATGTCAAACATTTTCATTATTATTAGATTTGTTTTGATGCGCTGTGATCAGTGATCTTTGGCAGCACTATTGCAGTTGCTTTGGGGGTGCCAATATAAGATGATGAACTTAATTGATAAATGTGTGTGTTCTGACAGCTCCACCGACCATTTCCTGGTCTTTCTCCCTCTCCTCAGGCCTCCATCTTCCCTGAGACACAATAATATTGAAATTGGGCCAACTAATAACCATACGGTGACCCCTAAATGAGAGGGAGAGATGTACGTCTCTCACTTTAACTCAAAAGCTAGAAATGATTAAGCTTAGTCATGAAGCCATGTCCAAGGCTAAGATCGACCCAAAACTAAGCCTCTTGTGCCAGTTAGCCAAGTTGTAAATGCAGAGGAAAGTTCTTAAAGGAAATTAAAAGTGTTACTCCAGTGAACACACAAATGATAAGTAAGCAAAACCTTTTATTGCTGATACAAAGTTTTACTGGTCTGGACAGATCAAACCAGCCACAACATTCCTTTAAGCTAAAGCCTAATCCAGAGCAAGTTCCTAACTCTCTTCAGTTCCCTGAAAGGCTGAGAGAGGTGTGGAAGCTGCAGAAGAAAGGTCTGAAGCTAGCAGTAGTGGGTTCACGAGGTTTAAGGAGAGAAGCCAAATCCATAACATGTAAGTGCGGGGTGAAGCAGCAAGTGCTGATTTAGAAGCTGAAGCAGGACATCTGGAAGATCAACCTAAGATAATTAATGAAGACGTTGACACTAAACAACAGATTGTCAATGTAGGCCAAACAGCCTTATTGTGCAGGAAGATGCCTTCTAGAACTTTCACAACTAGAGAGGAGAAGGCTATGCCTGGCTTCAAAACTTCGAAGGTCAGGCTGGCTCTCCTGTCAGGGACTAAATCAGCTGGTGATTTAAAGTTGAAGCCAATGCTCACTCACCATTCCCAAAATCCTAGGGCCCTTAAGAGTTATGTTACATCTACCCTGCCTGTGCTCTACAAATGGAACAACAAAGCCCGAATGACAGCACATCTGTTTACAACATGATTTGCTGAATATTTTAAACCCACTGTGGAGACCTACTACTCAAAAAAAGAAATTCCTTTCAAAATAGTACTGTTCATTGACAATGGCACCTGGTCATCCATGAGCTACACTGGAAATGTACATGAGATTAACGTTGTTTCCATGCCTCCTGACACAACATCCACTCTGCAGCCCATGGATCGAGGAGTAATTTTGATTTTTAGGTCTCATTATTTAAGAAATAGATTCCGTAAGGCTGCCGTAGATAGTGATCCCTCTGGTGGATCTGGGCAAAGTAAATGGAAATCCTTCTGAAAAGGATCTGCCATTCTAGATACCATAAAGGACATTGCTGATTCAGGAGACAAAGTCAAAATATCAACATTAACAGGAGTTTGGAAGAAGTTGACGCCAATCTTCATGGATGTATTTTGAGGAGTTTGTCACTGCAGTGGAGGAAGTAACTGCAGATGTGGTGAGAATAGCAAGAGAACCAGAGTTAGAAGTGGAGCCTGAGGATGTGACTGAATTGCTGCAATCTCATCCTGAAATTTTAACAGATGAGGAGTTGCTTCTTATGGATGAGAAAAGAAAGTGGTTTCCTGAGATGGAATCTACCGCTAGTGAAGATGCTGTGAAAACCGGTGAAATGACAAAGGATTTGGAACATTACATAAACTTAGTTGATGAAGCAGCAGGAGAGTTGGAAAGAGCTGACTCCAATTTGAAAGAACTTCAAAGTAAATACTATCAAACAACATTGCATGCTACAGAGGAAATGTTCATGAAAAGAAGAGTCAATTGACGGGCAAATTTCATCATTTTCTGATTTTAAGAAATTCCACAGCCACCCCAACCTTCAGCAACTACCACTCTGATCAGTCAGTAGCCACCAACTTCAAGGCAAGACCCTGCACCAACAAAAAGGTTACTACTCACTGAAAGCTCAGATGATGACTAGCATACATTACCAATAGCATTTTTTTAACTAAGGTGTGTACATTTTTAAGACATAATGCTACTGCATACTTCATAGATTACAGTATGGCGTGAACGTGACTTTTATATGCGTTGGGAAACCCAAAAATCCATGAGACACTATTGCAATATTTGCAATATTGCAATATTTGTTTTATTGCAATATTTGTTTTATTGGGGTGGTCTGAAACTGAAACCACAGTATCTTCAAGGTATACCTATATTTGTAAACAGGTAGGAAATCCTGTCAACCATAAAGGAAAGGTGCATATGGGAGATTAAGGGTTTGGGGTAAAGATTAAGGAATTACAAATCCCATCCACTTGCCAAATGAGCCACAGGAAATTTTAATGCCCACAAATTATAATGTCATTTCCTAATGACTGCCTCAAGAATTTTAACATCTGACAAAACATTTCCCCTGTAATTAAACCACATTTTTTTCACATATTTGTAGAGATGAAGAGCTGTCGGGCATCAGCTATTAAATGCTACAAGGTTTGTAAACACTGACTGATTTATACATTAATTCTGCTGTTTTCTAATTCAAACTATCTTTATTATTTTAGAAGTTATCTCTAGTTTTCAAAATCTCTAATTAGCCAAAAATTCAGCTCATACAAGAACATGCTATATATTCTAACATGTACTATTTCATTTACTTGTATATGCCTTATATATGGCTTCCATTTACAAAAAAAAAAAGGAAAAGCATTACTCTATGACTAAATCACTGAAAATCATGGCCCATTACGATTGTTTTTCAAATACAATTTGCACCATATGGCCATACTATGAGGCTGCAATTTCAAAGGTGAGCTGCCCTACACTGGGGTCATCTGCGCTTTCACCATATTCTCAAAATGCTAAGCAACTTCCTGTTCAGGCAGAGTACTGCTCAGAGAGATGAGCATGCAGAGCTTCAGACCATTCCCCTTCTTTCTTTTTAGGCTTTAAAACAAATATTTAAACAGTAACTATGAGTTTCATACAATCTCTGCAAAATCAGAAAGTAAAATAAGTGGACTTTCAAAAGCAAGTAAACAGATACTTACTTGGATCAGATTTAGAAAATGTGTCTCTGTCGAGAAGATTTCTGTTGAATAAAACAAAAAATGTTAGATGAATATAAGACCAAAATATTTATATAAATATATGTGTACAAATGTGTATATACTGTATATAGTATATATGTATTGCACATATATATGTACACACACACACACAAAGAGCCAAATAAAACTCACCACAGATTTGCCTGTATTTATTCAAAAATCATCACTGGAATTTGGGAAGCCAGGGGTGGCTATTTTTTCTGCCTTGCACTGCAGTTAGCAGACAACAAGACTTTCCATATGCTAAGATCAAAAATTGCCTTGAGAGAATTTACTGTTTTAGGTTTCCTTTTATTCCTTCATTAATGAGTACATAGATGCTCAAAAATGTTTCCTGAATTGAACTGTGAGTTGTTACTAATGCAAAATTGTTTGGGATTCACAGCACACGATCACACGAGTCCATACATCTATGAACATTTGTGTGACATCAACCCTGAAGAGTTTTATGTGTGCTATATGGTGTGGGAATTTAAGGTGAACGTACAGATCTTGCTCCAAGATTCTTCCCAGTAGAGGAAGAGATTAAAGAGGTAGACAAGGCCATTTTAGCATCTACTTATTCTTTTTTACAGATATTTCCACCTCTACCACAGAGTAAAAATGGAAAAATCAGAAAATGGGAAGGTCTAGATTTCACTGGTATTGGACTATACTCTTTAATTCAGTGATAGCATGTAGTCCTATACTTTATGTTCATAATAACCCTGAGTAATAAAAGAGTTAAGTTCGTTATGCTCTGATTAATAAGGCAGTCAATTATTATAAATGTATTTATCTAAAATTAATTCTAAATAGTGATCATTGGAAACTATAACCTTTTCTGGAAAATTTGGCTGTCCAAATCAATTACTTACTCTTCTAAAAGTTAAATTTGTGCCCTATGTTCATCCTCCATTAATTGGTAATAATTTATAATGGCTAAATTATATTTCCATATTTTATACTTACAAGAATCCCACCTTTAAACTGTCATTCCTCCACCAAGGCTACTACTTGCGTGCATTTATCTGTACTGCCCTTGGCATTTGAAAGGCCTTCTGTTTTCACATCAGTCTGATTATCTTGTCTTATTTCAGATTCTCAAAGTTACCACTTCCATTAAATCACTGTACACTAAGAATATTTAGAAAAAAAACAGTCAACAGAACAATGCAGCACATGCCAAAATAATGAGATTATGTCTTAAAATATTCTAGCAAGAGGGAAAATTATGTCGGACATATTTATATTTAGAATTAAATCAGATTCAAAGACACTAGTCAGAAATCAAATTAAAATAACCTTTCTGTCCCCTACACAGATACCATGACTGCAGCAATGGTTGGTAAACAGTAAATTAAAACATTTCATTTGAGAAATTACTGTGATATATATTTACAAAAAGTAGTTCTCCACTTATGAAGAAATTCTCCAGCCCTCCCTGTGTCTCCAGCTTTTGCTAATTAAGTGCGCATAAAAAAATGTGTTTCAACTTTCTTTCACATTTCATAAATATCAAGGAGAGATGACAGTGGGAAAATGGCAGCATGGTTGGGACTCAAAAACCATCTTATACACATATTTTAAAAATTTTTTTATTTTAACCACAAATATAAAATAATGAATTTCTATCAACACAAAGGTAAATATTCTTAATCAAAGACTTTACTGGTAACAGTGTTTCTTCTAGCCTTTAAGATACATGACACATAAGATTCGTAGTAAAGTCAAAAACAAAGAAACAAAAAATCTTAGATCTTTTATATGATGAGAAATAAAACTCCATCAACTCTTCATAATTTAGTCCTTGAAATTTACAATTTAACTTTCCCATTGCTGTCTGATGATAAATTTCATTTATACTTTGGTCATATGAAGGTAATAAGATGTTATCTAAATGTTATCTAATGTCTAGTCAGAAGCCTGAAATAGAAGTAGATAAGCAAGAATTTAGTAACATCTTTCCAGAACCACCCAGGAGAAAGACTTCCCTGGTACCCAAGTTTCTCTTCAACATTCATAGATGTTAGTCCCTCATGACAGAGACTGATGCATCAACCCATCCTCCCTTCATGGCAATAGCCAGCTAGCTCATCCAATAACGCTTCCCCCCTGCTCAAGTCACCTTTGGATTTTAGAATAATTTCTCATGTAATTATTGGCACAGAACTGTGCTAAGTGGCCAACAATGAATATTACAGTTGTCTTGGTGATTCTAATTTTTATTCTCATTTGGTATTCTAAGACCCATACTGAGCAGTCAGTTAGCCCTTAAAGTAACATCTCAGGTTTGTCTTCCTCTACCTGGAAAGTAGCAATTCTCTTTAAACTTCAGGGCAATTCTGGAAGTATTTTGCAAGCAAATATTCTAGGCCTGAGATCTAACTAAGCACTTGTAAAGATAAATATTAAAGACATGGTTTCTTATTTCAAGAAACATAAATTTTACTAGGAAGACAAGCTCACAGAATAACTAAATAGTAATATTGGATGGTGTATAAAGTAACAGTTTATTACAGGAAAAAGGAATGATAAGCTAAAAACAAACTCAAATTTATTCAGCTACAACTAAATTAAAAGAAAATAGGTACAATGGTTAACTTCTATTTCAACCATTTAAAAAAATATTAGAATAAAACAATTTATAGGAATGTCTACATAATCAATATAATCTAAACAGGTATCTAGTTCATTTCCTTTTCTGTTGTCTGTATATATAATGATAGTTTATTAGTGGAAAATTAAAACTCCTAATTCTTATGCAAAATGAGCATAATAACATGATCTATTAAGGTAAATGTGATTCATGAGTTAAACTAAAGTTGCAGATGTGCTTCTAACTCTTTCCTACTTTTAGTAAATGAAATCACCTAATACATACTGTTCTTTATTAGTGTAATAAATATTGAAGATTTAAAAAATGCTTTAAAAGAAAAGTGAATATCATCATCCTAACACAGATACAATTTGGAAAATAAAATATAGTTGGTATATATTATGAGTCTTAAACCTGGTAGTTTCAAGTTAAAGGCAATCATGTCATTTGTGACCTTTTAAAGTGCTAACTTAACAAAATCTACAATACACTTGTTTTATGGAATAAGTCCTCAAACGGAACGTATGAAGTGAGTTCTAAAAAAGCACTGCTAGCTGTGGCCAACGGAATTTAGAGACTATGTAAAGGGGCCTTCTGCTATACCTGGTGGAATTGTGCTACTTAATTTTTAATTAAAAAAAGGCATAGCTTATAAATAGAGCCAAACAAAAATTTTTCTATTCAGTTTTCCACAGGAGTCAAAACATGACCTATTAAATAGAGTCCACCAATGCCTTATCACTTTGCAGGCACTGCCCTGCATGAACTTTCCACATGTGGACAGAGAACCACATCTCTGCATCACATAATCTCCCCTGAAAATTGTTCTGTGTCTGTAAGCTGAATGATTCTGGGTTAAATCAAAAGTTACGAAATGATTAGGGCCTTTCTCTTTACATGCCACTCAGTGTAGTCTCAGGACCACTGACGACCTGCAAGGCGTTTACCGAGTGTCACTGGGAACTAGCGCACCACAGGCTTGCACGTGAGCAAGGGCTCCACAAGCACCTGCTGCGTGTGTGAATGAATGGTTTCAGTATCCCAGCAGAAGTATCGGCTTTTTGCACTTTGGATGTGGCAACGTGTTTTACCGTGGAAAGACATGTAAAAGAGGAAGGTGGTATTCATGGCCTTTGCCCTGATAAGTTATCCATTAACTGGAAATATTTGAGAGTGACTGCTTTACTGGGATTGGAAACAAGCCCCATGTCACTGGGCCACCATGTCCAGAGCCCTTACCTTGGCCATCATATTGTTTTATGGATTGGAATTTGGAAGTTCTCGGGGTGGTGGGGTTGGGTAGAAGAGGTCTGTGTGTGTATACATACATTTTTAAATACACATACCCACAAAGTGATTTTCAAGGTTTTTTTTTAAAATAAAGACAACAAAATAAAAACATTTCTTACCAAACTAAAAAAAAAAATTGATCAAATCTGGAAGTGATTGGAACACAAAAATTAATCCTCTCATTTATTCATTATTTTATTAATTAAATAAACATTATCTCTAGAAATTTAGTATACACATTTAAGGAAAAAATATTTTTCCTGAAACTACAATTTCTACAGCAAGAGGAAACATTGTGCACAGGCAAAAGCCTTAAAATGAAAAAAATGAAGTCTTTGAAACAGAAGCTTATTGAAAAATCAAAGTCAACCAGAATCTAAGATACCAAGTAATTCTGAAGGATGGAGTCATTGGAAAGTACTTGAGATTATCTGGCTCTCAAGAAAAGATGAACAGCCTTTCAGATTTGAAGTTGTGCAAACAAACTAAAATTCAGCCCATACCCGAGCATACAAATAGAACCTCACCATGCATGGTACATATCACCCCACAAAAATTAAGAATGAAATAAACTTTAAGATAGTCTCACTTTTTGCCGAAATGAGTTACTTAAAGTATTTATTAACTAGTACTATTGCGTTAAAAAGGTCAGTGATAAAAATAACATTTTCAACCTTTGCATGGGTTGAATTTGGTTTAGATACTAATAGAAACTTGAAGGGAAGATAATTAACAGTGAAAACTTTCAGGATTCTCCTGAGGTATTCACCTATGACTGATGTTCTTGAAAATTGCTTCAAAGGAAACCAAGGTTTTTTTTTAATCTGACATGTCAGAACTCTGGTTTTCCTGAAATAAGCTAAATAGCAGAACCCACTGGTTTGAACTATTATGTTAAAAAAATTACAGGACCTGTCCCCAATTTCAGCTGAAGAAGAGAAACATAACATTTATGTTAAAAAAATTGAGCAGAATAAAAAGAGAGTGAGAACAGAATATGGTCTTCTTAAAAATCTGACACATACATACAAAACTCATCTCACTATCTTTTCCTCCATGTCGTAGCTCCTCCATTTCTTGTCTCAGTGACATGGCAACTGTGGAGGGCAGAATAAAGCCCCCCACCCCAAACATATCAGGTCCTAATCCCTGGAACCTATAAATATCACCTTTTTGGGGGGGAAGGGATGTCTTTGCAGATAAGATTAAATAACAGACCCTGAAGTGAGAGATGATATTATCCTGATTTATAGTGGGCCCTACCTGCAGTCATATATATATATCCTTATAATAAGAAGACAAAGGGAGATTTCACACAAACAGAGGAAAAGTCAATGTGAACAAGGCTGAATGAGATTCTAGACTCTGCCCTTGAAGACTGAAGCAATCTGGCCACAAGCCAAAGTACGCCAGCAGCCACCAACAGCTGCAAAAGACAAGGAACAGGTGGATTCTCCACCAGAGCTTCCAGAGGGAGAGCGGCCCACCCAACACCCAACACCTTTGTTTCAGGCCTCCAGCACAGTCAGAGAATAAAGTTCTGTTGTTTTAAACCAACAAATGTGTGATGATTTGTTACACCCACCACAGGAAACTAATACAGCAACACTGTCTGACCCACCTGTCTTCCAAGGGAGAACCGAGTCATCCTCCCTTTCCTCTCTCCCTTCCCCTAAATGCATCCCCTACTTCGGCTTCTGATTCCCAGTCCCAGCTCTTCCCAGACCTTGCAGCCCTTAATTGGCCTTCCTGCATCCTGTCTCCCAGTTCATGTACCAAGATGCCCCCAAGAGAAAAGTCTTCTGCTGTAAAACCTGACTAAAGGGCTCCCTTATATAAAACCCATTGCCTTCAGAAACTCCAAACTCCTTAATACAGCACTAAACGTCCCTGCCACATTCTGACCCCAGCTTTATCTCCAGCTGTACCTCCACCCACGCCGCATATCACACAGACTCTGCTGCTGAAATTTCCTCATGAAACATTCCTTCCGGGAAATGTGAACCCCTTTCACCCTCTCCCCACTGCCACGCCCTGGGCAGGTAGAACTGATTACTCTCTTTTTGTGTGTCCCACCATAGCCAACAGGAAACAATATCACACATTCTGCACCTACTACTCCTTTACTGGACCGTATCAGCCACTGAGCTGAGCACTCTAAAAAATCATTTCATTTAACCTTCATCATAATCCTAGCAAGTAGCAATTATGATCAGAATACATTTTCCAGATGAGATAATAAAATGCAGAGAGGCTAAATAAAGTGGCCAAAATGTCAAGAAGAGTATATGGTCACGGTGCATTTCTGTACATTTTTTATTAATTTTTCATTTTGATTTTTGTAATTGTTATATTGACTGGCTATATTGTTGAGAACAAAATTCAATGAACTGCAAATAATGTCATCATCCAGCATCACTTTGGAAGTTCTAGGGAATAAAATATAAAATAAAAATGATAAAATGTAAAGAGAAGAATTTAATTACTACTTGCAGAAGATTTAATTTTGTACCTAGAAAAAAATAAGAAAATTAACTAATAAAATCTTTAAACATTAGTAAGATAATTCAGTAAAGTAATTGGAGGCATGATGAATATATGAGTTAATAATTTTCTGGGTCTCAGTTCATAATTGTCCTGTCCAATCCATATCTTTCAGTAGTTATCTGTTGTCTTCGATTGCTGAAGTATATGAGGGCTACGCAGCTCTCTTTAATTATAACCTTGCTCCAGTATCCTTTGTTACTTACCATGAAGGCAAGTCAAGGACAAAATTCTGCCAACAGGGACTCAGAACAGTCATGCAACATGCTCTACAAATTTAATCAAGTTCCATTCCTCTGTGCTTTTAGAAACAGCAACTTAAGGCAGATGCAACAATATTCTGGTGACATCACAAAAATTTATGATGAAAATCTGCAGATGTTTAATGGAGCCCAGAGTCAGAAACATAACTGACCTATGGGGAGAAGTAAACAAGAACAGAACCACAAAGCACTGGTAAATACAGACAACAGCCCCGTGAGGCAAGGGGCAGGACCACAGGGCAGACCCCACAGCAAAGGGGCATTTCTGCGACTTCCCTGACTTCCCCGAGGCACACAACACCGACATTTTAACAATGAAGTGAGGGCTCTGTGGACACAGTAGAGAAAGCAGGAGGGATTTCCTGGGATGGCAACTGAGGTCATTTGCTCAGAAGGGTGCACCGGAGTTCCTGCACCTCCCCCGCCATGCAGGGGGCACCAGGCTTGCAGACAGGAAGCTAGGTTCCAGTAAGAATTCCTGAAGTTGGAATATTCAAGGAAAAAAACTGTCCATCTTGTCAGGTTATCAAAATATGGATATAAATGATACGTGCTTTTAATATATGACTAAATATGTGGAGAGAGATATCTGGTTGGTATGATCTACCACGGGGCTGAATTTGGGATGACTTGAATGTTCTCCTTTGTCTTTTTCAATGTTGCTTGGCTTGTTTCTCTGTGTGTTTTTACAATGAGCAAGTAGCCCTTTTGCAACAATCACACTGTCTTTTAGAGAGCCTGCACTAGCTTCATGACGTGGGTCCACTGCATTTCAGCTGTTTCTGTTGAATGCCTGTATAAAAATAAGTTCCTTGCTAAGTGACAGGAACTTTCTAAATAGTTTATGATGATGTGATAGCATACAATCCCCATAGCAACTATATGAGGAGTTTCTATCTTCATTTATAAACCAAAGCACAGAGAGATTAACTTTTTTATCTGAACTCTCATAGTTGGTAATATATGGAGCAGCAGTCTAAATCCAGATGTTTCCATCTCTAAACCTGTGCTCTGCTCCTTAATATATTACACCATTACACTAATTATGTTACAACACTTGAGATTGTGTATCATCATTTTCTTCAATCCTTCCTCCTGCCAACTCTAAAAGCAGTAACCACTTTTTGCTCACTTGCTAACAGGAGGGGTGGGCAATGAGCTTTCCCATATTTTAAACAATTAGCCAGATTAGCAGTCTGTCAGGACTTATTACTTCTCCCAGAGTCAACGTATGATATTTGTAGGTGGCGATCACTTGTCCAAAAACTAGGAGCTGATGATTCTGATACGTCTGCCTCAAAGGGAAAAGCTGAGAGCTAACACTGCTCTGTCCTCCAAATCAGCTCAGATGTTGCTATCTTCCAAGCACCACTCCCAAAATATGTTGGTCATATTACAACGTTTTCTGTTTCTCTATTAGCTGTTGAGCAATAAATATATTAATCTTTATCTATAAGCAGGATTGTCTTGCTTCAGCTCCCTTTAAGATCAATCAATCAGTACACAGGCTATGTCAATAAGAAAAACAATATGCGTATAAAGGTAAGCTAGGTTGGCAGGGATGTGTTTTGTTTTGTCCTCCATATTTTTAAGTAATATTTTTTATAATTTCTTTGGATCACTAACCACTGAATGACTCAAATGTCTTTAACAGCAATCTGAGCTTTGCAGAATCAACAACAGAATTTAAGCAGAAGGAATTAATCTAGAAAGGAAATTTGTTTGTAAGCATAAATGACCAACCAGCTGAAATGGAGAGACTGAAAACAATCCTCTAGCATGCATCTGTTATCCTTGTCACAAATGATTAGAGCAGGAATTTGTCCCTGACTCAAAAATACTCATCTAGGTACCAAAAAAAACAAAAACAAACAAAAAAAACCCCTCAGTAGCCACTATGAACCCTTTGTACTACAAATCCTAAAAAATCACAGTGAAATAGGAGTAGACAATTGTTCAGTCATATCTCCCTCATCCTGACTTTATACAATTGATTTTTTTCAAGTCAATTAATATTATACTCTTTCCTGTATTTATGTCTTCTAGGCATGTTCAAGTTTCTGAGATGTTCAACCTTCCTTTTATCAATTATACACTGAATAAATAATTGTTAAACACTTTCTAAATGTAAAACATTGGATTAGATACAAAGCAGAAACAAAGGTGAACAAGACACACTTTCTGTCCTATGGGAATCTGTAATTTAATAATTGCCTAATACTTTCAAATACTCATTCAATAAACACGTAGCTACTAATCGACAGAAAAAGGATTCAGTGTCAAGACTGTGATATGAACACAAGCGCTCTAGCCCTAGATTAGTTACATTCCATTAATGGTACAGATTTGTAAACAAGTATGTGCAGCAAAATATGGAAATATTAATAAGTTCTTTACAAATCACATAAAAGGAGGGATAGTCCATTCTATCTGAAGAATCAGGCCAAGTTTCCACAGTGAGAGTGATGCTTAAACTATCAGTAGAGGCCATCGAGTAAGATAACAACATGAAGCAAAATTATTCCCACAACAACCAAGGCGCAAGTACCATGATTGTCTCAGGAAATGCAAGCAGGGCTTAGTGTTGAGGAGACAGCTTTGAGAGAACAGTGAGGGAGGACCAGGGAGGCGCGATGCTGCGAGAAAGAGATGGGGCTTGAAAAGCCAGGTCAGATTTATTCACATGGGCAATTAAAGGGTTTTTTACAAGAGAGCAAAAGCATGATGGTATTTTCCCTTTTTGAACACACACAGGATTCATGGCAGAGAGAAGGCTGCCCGGAGCGAGATGTGAGGTTGGGAGGGTCAACAAACCTGTGCGGTGGTCTCTGCAGAGTCAGACAGGCCTAGACCCAGGCAGAAGCAGAGTGGCCGGCCAAGTTAAAGAGAGAATGTAGAAGTGAAAGAGGGAGAGAAGGTCAGGGTGTGAGACTCAACTGGCAGAAAGTCTATTTGGGTACTGGGGGCACAGAGAAAATGGTGGGGTCGGCTTATTTTTTTTCCTGGTAGGGAAGCATACTGGAATTTCAGGACTACCCATACGCAGTTTGAAAAACCTCTGAAGCAATTCTGATGATCGTGACCCTCGTTTACAATAGCTGGCTTAGACCGTGCCCTTAAAATGAAAGTGACACAACCACATAATAATTTCATTTTTTAAATCACAGCATATTCTATGTGTGCTGGAAATGTTCATAAAACAGCAGCAGCAGCAGCAGCATGCATTGAACTGATTCATCCATTCATTGTCCTCATTGAAACAAAGGGGTTTTTTAATTTTGGGGTTTTTTTTCTAATTTTATAGTTAGACCCACTATTGAGGTCAGTATCTCTGGAAAGACCTGATGTAATAGGCAGGACAACATTTTAGGTTAAACATAATTGACTGAGCACTTAGATACTTCAGCTATGTTGCAAGCACTTAGGAAATTATTTAGGCAATCCAACAAATTCTTATAACCGGACGAGTGTCAGAAATGATGAGTTATGGGACAGTGACTTATATAAACATGGTCATTTTTCACCTGTGCACATGAAAACAAGATCTGGGTTTTGTTTTTGTTTTGTTTTCTTGTACAGAAAGCATTGTTTCCTCTACCATCTTCCCATTCTCGACACTCTATTTAGTTGAATTTAAACTTTTCTAAAATTTTGTTTTACCACTTTGTGGCACAAAATTAAAATTGGTGAAGCAAATACAGAAGGAAAGTCTTAGCAGATGAATACCTATTGCTTCTTAAAGACGCGAGGCCACCAAGTAGCTCCTCTGATGCTAGATTATTCGCAAGTGGAAGCATCACATCCTGTTGCACTTTATCAGATCAGCTCACCAAGCAATTTATTGGAGACACCCTTCCCAAGACAAAAATCTGCATTCAGTTAAAGATGTGTTCATTTATGTCCCTATGTAGATACGTTATTTAGGATATCATACATACAAATTCTATTTCTTCTTTCTCTCTCTTTTTGCATATTATTTATCAGAGATTAAATAAACAAACTGTCTATCAATCCTAAGAAAGTCCTAAATGTCCACTTCTAAAATGCTTTGCTCTACTTGGAGACAAAGTTAATTTGCAATTATTTATTTGTTTCTCATTTCTTCAAATCTTTATATAAACTAGTTTAGTAAGTCTTAGTTTATAAACTAAGCTAAAAACATGTTTTATTAAATTGCACCAGAAAAGTGAGTAATTTTAATATTCTGTGTATATAAAGAAATATTTTTAAGGGTACAGACATAAACAAATCATGAGTATACAGATTCATTCTTCCAATCTGTCCATCAGGCAGCAAATATTTACTGAAAACCTCCTATGTGGAAAGCACACAGTGAGATTTTGTGAAAATCAATGATAAAACAAAATTTCTCAAAATGATTTTAAAACCACTATTATGCTAAGTTAGGCTGAGAAAACTGCTGGTTTCAACCAGTTGTGGAAATTATAATCATATCTGGTTGATACCATACTCTCTGATATTTGTGATTGCTTTTAATAAAATTAATGTCATTTGTTTTATATATATATGTACATATATATTTAGAGAGAGAAAGAAGCTAATTAACAAAGTAGAAAATATTGTCTTTTACAAATTCATGTCATAATTCACATAGCATACTATAGTGATATTTTCAATATCTATGTAATTATTTTATTTACATTGGGATTCTGAAGAACACATTTGTCATATGAACATACTTGAACATATTTGAAAGGAAACTCTGAAATTTATTAATAAAAAGTTAGCAAGTTGAATGGTGACTTCCTCATTATTCAGCAGTGGATTGAATCAATAGGGCTTGAGATCAATTTTCAACTCTAGCAACAAATATGAATGTGACAGAGTCCAATTAATTTTCTCTATTTTTTTAAATTTCCCTAGTCCATTACTTTCCTCCAGCATTTAGCATTCATCTTATTCTGCCTGCTGATTACCAGTTAAACAGTCATCTCATTATTTAATTTCCCACAGATTCATTAGGTAACTCAGCAGCAGAAAAAAAGATAAGAATCAATACTTGGAAAGGAAACATCAAATGGCTAACATTCATGCCGCTCATCGGAACTGTTCTATTTCCAGCTCTCACCGACTGGGGACAAAAAACACCAAAAAATGTCATATTCTCCTTAGTGATAGTATTAATACCACCTATTATAATTGTGTCCCTCCGCTTTGTCATTTCTCTTCAGTCACCAACACCTGGGCATGGATAGGAATGAGCCCCACGCTTAAAGCCTGAAATAATTTATAGAAGAGTGACAGAATATGGCTAGTTGTGAGCAGCATCCGTCTTAGAACCAAACATACCAGTTCTAAGGGTTAGGAGGAACTCAACGTTGGTTCTTATGGATTAGGAGCTCAACTCAACTTTGCTACCTCCTAGATGAAAGACTTACACCAAATTACTTAACATTCTCTCTGAATCCCAATCTTTTCAACTATAAAATAGGACATAACATCATTTGTTTTACAGAATTGTTGAAAGGATGAATGAATGACTATATAAGTGCTGTACACACTGTTTCACATAGTTAGACTTTGACATTAATTTAAATAAAATATACAGCAAATGTCCAACACTTTCATGTTTCTTGGCCTTATTAGTACAGCTTTTATATTTGAATAGTTTTACTGCCTGATAAATAAAAATATTTCCTAGGGATCATCAATGATATTTTGTTTCTTCAGAGTTTCAGGAAGATAACTGATAATTCCCTCAGGAGGTTTGGAGTGTTATTCTTTACAAAATAAACTTGACAAAACATCTCACAATTTGAAAAAAGAATGCCTGATGGCCAACATCCCGGGCTGATGGGGCATTAACACTGACGGCTGTCATAAGGTTGAAAATATAAAGGCGAATATTGACCACTGCAGCAGGGCACCTTTTAAATACACCTTATTTTATTATCATCAATAAATTCTTGCTCTCCTTTGGCCTAGGCTGTCATCTACTTCAATATCTCTTTTATCACATGTCCAACAGGAAAGAGCAGTCTAAATGTCAGCCCATAGCTTTTATTGATCACATGTAAGAATTGCTAGAATGTGCTTTCATTCCAAAACTTTGTCGTTAAACACAGCCTCCTCTCTGTCAAATCCCACTAAGTCCGCAGGGCTGCGGGTTGGTGTGGGAGAGCCACAGGGTGGAATCGGTGGAAGTTGAGTGTGCATTTTAAGATCTACACTCTCCAGTCACTGTTTTATTCACCATCCACTCTAGATATAGGTTTTATTCAGCCTGGGCTATGACATATGGTCTTTAACATGCAGCTTTAAAACTGTAACCTTGCAGTTCATGTTTCTATGACTCTCCAAATTGATTGTAAATTTTCCTAAAGTACAGGTACCCTCTCTTTCTGTGTTGTTATTTGCCACACAGTAGTATACCCAAAAGAAAATAAGAGAAGACTAACAGCTATTAAGTACTTGTTTTGTGATAGGCATGGTACTGGGTGCTTTGTTGACGTTATTTCACTCACTTCTCCAACAATCTTATAAATTTGGTTTTTTGATCATTTCCGTATTACCGATCAGAAAATGAGATTACAAAAGTTCCCCAAAATAACATTCCAAAAAGGAATAAAAATGGGACTTAAAGACATCTATCTGTCTGACTCCTAATTCCATTTTCCTGCTGCTACACTCTGCTGCCCTAAATTCTCATTAATCTTTACATGCAAGTTTCTCATGGGATAAAACTATTTAGAAAGGCACAGCCAGTAGTTTTAGACTCGACTCTGCTAAAGAAGAGTAGGGAGAAATAACCAAAACAAGGTATTAGAATCCCCTTGAGAAGATAGCTTTTTAATTACTTTAGCTCTAGAAAACGATCCCCAGTTTGGGGGTGGGGGAAGGGGAATCGTAGGAGTTGTCAAGTGTTGGTGAATAACAATGCTCACCTGTAGCATTATTTTGAATATTTACTATTTGAAATAAAGTATGGAAAATAAGAGATAAGTTAAAGAAATACAGTATACCAATATAATAGACTGTTACACAGTCATGGAAGGTTATATTTTCAAAAACTATGACAGCAACATCTACATGATCTAATATTAACAGAAAAGTAGAGAATGTAAATTATATAGAATATAGTATAACTTCATTATATAATGTATGTGACCACATGAAATATGTCCAGAAAAAGTCCAGCCATTGTTAATATCACAAGATCAGTTCACTCAACATCGATGTAACCTGGCAGCCAAGGACAGTGGACTGGAATGGCCATGAGTGAACAATGACGACTTCACTGTACTAGTCACTGGGGTCAGTAGATGCCATTGAGTCAGCATTTATACTGTGTGGCTGTCACATTCAAAGTAACTGAGTGTGTAGAGCAACAGATCTGCATCAAATTTTATGTTAAGCTTGAACATTCCTCCATGGAAACTATTTGGATAATTCAGAAGGCTGTAGCTAAGGGCAACTGGTCATTGGCAGCTTCATCAGGGCAAGGCACCTGCTCGTGCATCATGTCTCATGCATAGTTTCTTGGTGAAACATCAAATCACCCAGGTAACTCAACCCCCTTACAGCCCAGATTTGGTGCCCTGTGACTTGTGGCTTTTCCCAAAACTAAAATCACCTTGGAGAGAGAAGAAATTTCAGACCATCAGTGAGATTTAGGAAAATACAAGGGGACAGCTAATGGCAACTGGGAGAACTGTGAAGTCCCCAGGTAACTACTCTGAAGGGGACTGAGGTGTCATTATCCTATGTATAATGTTTCTTGTATCTTGGATCTTCTTCAATAAATGTCTCTTTTTCATATTACATGGCTGGATACCTTCTGGACAGATCTCATTATATACACATGAGGAAGTGAACGGGACTATAAATGTGATGTTATAAATAAGAGTAATGAACTAAATGCTCATGATATGATGGAATAGTGAGTGATTTTTACTTTGTGTTTAAATCAATTTGTAGTTACTGATTATTTACCTAATGTGGCAAGTAGTGTTCTAACTCATGTAGGTATATTAACTTATTTAACCTTCAAAACAAATATAAGAGGTAAGGTCTACTATTCCCCCCACTTTACAGGTGAGGAAATTGAGGAACAGAGAGATTAACTCACTTTCCAAGGTTTCACAGCTAGTAGTGGTAGAGCTGGCCTAGTTCCACACCTACACTCTTTGAGGGGAATAAAACTGGCTCTCCCAAGCCAATGTTACTAGTATAAAACAGGCTAACGACGAATGAAAACCCTCTGAGAGAAACTGTTTTTCTACCTTGCCCAGAGTAAACTCAAATAGGGAATACACACTTCTGCCTGTTATGCCACAAATAATGTAACAAAAACAGCGCAGCCATTAACACCCTATTCTGGGGGGGTGGGGGATGCTTGGTGAATTGCTTCTAGATTCCCATTCTCTACATCATAGGGTTCTTTTAGAATGCAGAGTAACCCAAAATACTGGTGGAACACCATAGTAAGCCTTTTCTCTCCTAAGGTATACCTGGGCAACTCCCACACTGTGATTTCAAAATCACTGTCCAGAAATACCCCTAGAACAAATTTCCCTAAAACTCTGAAGCTAAAAACAAACAAACAAAAAACATAAAATGCGGCCCTCCTAAAAGCACTGTGAGATGACTACATTCTTTAACAAGACCTCAGGAACTGCAGAACCAGAAGAACGAGGTTATGGGCATGCCCAGCATTGACCCTCAGTTAACCTTCTACCTACCTCATTAACAAGGTAACAGGAATCCTCATTTCCCTAGCTTAGGGAAACAGAATTTATCCCCTAACAACATCATTTGCAAACCTATCTACACACTAACTTCAAACTGTCTGACTAAAGAAGGGTAAAGTGTGTCTATGGGATAAACCAATGTGCACCGGGGTGGAGCCAGCACTCTGGTTCTCCTCCCCCACAGATAATCAGAACAGCATAGGCCTCTGCTTCCAACTGGGCCGATCCCCACTGGACTAATCACATTCTCTCTTTTGGAGTTGGAATTGGCTTTCCCACAGGGTCAGTTAATCACTAAGTGTAACCGGAACTGTGACATGTACACTTGCAAGGTATATGCCACCAGTGGATGGAGAAACAAACAAAAGGTCTTTGAAGTAAGAGAATAAAGAAGATGTGGAGAGGATCACATGAAAAGGAGAAGAAAGTAAAAAGCATACAAAATTTCAACCATCTTCCTGTTTCATTCACAATATGCTTCCAGGCTGTCACAACCTTTCATGGATTATAAAAATCACACAACCCCGATTACCCCAGCAGAGACAAGAAAAAGGACAGTGCTGAATTTGATGTTATCATTTCTAATAGTGACTGTCTAAGAGCAACAATTCTTTTTCCTTTGTATAATGCTTTTACCAAAGGCCTATAAACAATGATGTGAAAGTAAGTATATGTTTAACAACAGGCTCTTCAAAAAAAAGAAATGTATGTATGTATGTGTGTGTTTACATAATTATAAAGTTTATAATCCATAAATAATAGCAATATATATAATATTTGTAAATTCCATAGGGTTAATGGACCCCCACAGAATGTCTTAAATGTTGACAATAACAAAGCATTAATCAAGCCCTGAGGTGCAGTGTTTGCGTTGCGCCATGTGTAAACTCTCCCACCAGGGCCAACTTCAAGCTGCCAATGTGATGTCACGGAACATGGATTGACAAGAGATGAACGGTAGCCCACAACTGCATATCTTCACCACACAGATTAAAAAGCGAGCACAGATCATGGCAGAATAAAGTAATAACTTTTGAGTATGTCTCAACTTTCTCTTAAAATGTAATTTATTAAATTTTAGGTTTTTTTACATTTTTAATTTTTAATAATCACTTTATTTAATAACTGACACGCAAATTCCTCTCTCAATCCCATTTTAGCCAGCTCCAGCACACCATTAACAAGTATCATCTTAATCCTTCAGCAGGACAGGTACTGCTAATCCAGATCAAGTGACTATAGTCACAGAGTTAGGTCCTCATCAAAGTAATTGATTAAAAAGTTTAACGTGAATAACCAGTATGTGGTGAATCTACAGATTTTGATTCAATAAATGTGGTGTGGAGGCCTAAGAATCTGTCTTTGAGCAGGCAAAGTGCCTCCCCGCACCAGATGATTTATTCAGAGAATTTCAACATCCTGCATTTATTGGCTACATATTCTGTGCCAAGCTCATATCATACTGTTTTGTGGATGAAAAAGGGGTTCTGTAATGAAACTTGACAAGTCCACTGATAGAAAGTAACCTCACAGGGTGAATAACCACAAATTTCCCAACGGGGTAGGTCATGGTAGATAGTCCTGCCCAGGCAGACATATAAACTCTCTACTAACAGGTTTATCATTTCCTTAAATAAGCCCTGAACGTTGTTTCCAGACACCTAGGTTAACACACCTCTGAAATGCCCCTTTCAGACCCCTAGAGAGCATAATCACCCTCAACACAGCACAGAATCTTGACTCTCCTGTAGTCCAATCCCCACCTTGCTTTCTCCCATCTTCACATAATCTTCCTTATGTCCCCTCCTTAATTCCAAATGCATAAAAGAAACCGCAAACGGTCATTCCTGAGAAACATTTTCGTCATTCTGTTGAGATCTTGCTTCCAGGCATAACCTGTTTGGCTCAAAGAAATTCTTATAAAAATTCTCTACAGGTTTGGATGTTCTCACCCCAACAACATGGACTCAAAAGAGAGAAAAATTGTCCTCAAGGAGAATACAGAGACTAAGAATTACAATGCAACTACTAAAGTGAAGATAAGTTTGTTACCCCAAAATATGCCTTTTGGCAAAATACTGATTATTTTAGGCTAGTTAATTTTAAGAAACTGCAGACTTGGGAGAAACTCTAAAAACCTACTAAACCAGCCAGGAGTACCTTGAAGCGTAGAGGAAAATTTTTTTCTCCCCAGCACTATGATACTGCTACATCCCAGCTGCTTTGGGAAAACAGCAAAATCCAGCATGTGGGAGAGACATAAGAGAAAATGATGTTGAACTGAGTCTTGAAAGAGCACAGGCTAATGAAGAAAAGGAGGGTCAGGGAGGAAGGAACATTCAGGGCAAAGAGAGCAGCATGGGTGTGGTCAAGCAGCCAAGGATTTGATTCACTAGGATAACAGCATGTGCTTTGGGACTGTACCTCTTATTTGTGTTTTGCAGCCACATTTATCTGGGACAAGTTTTAGACATGGTAAGTACATGTTTGTGAGACTATGTTCAGTCACAGAGCACATGTGAGGAGTACCTGGAAATTAGACAGAAGAGGTATGGCCAGGTCAAGAAGGACTGTTTAGAATTTCTAGCACAAGATAAGTATTCAATAAATTCCCACTTTGCACTCTTCCTTAGATATTAGTGTTTACAATTAGTTTTATCAGCATTCTAGAATTCTTCCTGTGAAAGGATTTACATATGATAGCTAACCTACAAGGCCTAAAAAAACAGAATTCTCTCACTGCTTTTATAATTCTAATTTCTCAGTCAGAGAAAATGACAAAAGTCGTCAAAAGCACGTGTTAGTGTAACTAATGTTCCGGGGAAAACAGGTGATTACGGTATGTTATTTTCCACAGTGGTTTTATCTCATTCTAATTAATCATTTTCAGAATAAAATGGGAATATTATAGATACTATTTTCTGTTTCTAAAGTGGTATCATTTCGGCTATAGACATTTTAATTAGGTAACCTAATTAACTTAAAAAGCTATTAATTAACATAATAAAGAAAAAGGAATCCAAGAGATAAATAATGTGTAGAAGAAATGTCATAAATCCAGGATGAAACATATTTGTCATCCTAACACACCAATATTGTAGCCACTACGAAACCTCTATGTGCACAGTCCCTTCTCTAACACAAACAATGCCCATCTTGTCTTATCTCCCCTCAAGCCCTACTTCCTCTTTGTAGTATATTCCAAACACTGTTCCACAATGATCTGTTCCCTCCCTGTGCATGAACTTCTTCTTTGGACCTAGTCCTATATTTTCCCGTTATGTCATATTTATTTCCCAACCAGATTTTACATTTTCAGAGAACTTCTGTTGCATTTCTCATGGAGCACGGCATAATGCTAGACATATAAAAGACACTAAGATACTTGGTCAATAAACAAAGTAAATGATCTCCAGGAATTATATTTAGCTTCAAGCCTCAATTGCTGACTTTCTCACCTCCCCCAAAATAAAGATGAAAATATAAAGCTTTTTAAAAGTCTTAGATTGGGCACAGTGAAAAGAGGTTATCAGAAGGGTTTCTATTTCTGAGTTGCTTGTTAAGTGTCAGCAAATTAGCAGAGGGCTCTAATTAAAAAGGCATGGGAATTTTTTGCTCTCCTTGCCCATTGTGAGGCTGAGGAGCCTACAGTTGTGCCTAGCTGCTCAGGGAAATTCCCACTAGCCCCTTAGGATAGATGCTCTTTATGCACATCAAAGAACAAACAGAAAGAGGGTACAGGTATGTCAAGGCTGCTTCTATCCTTGTCTTCTTTCTTGAACGAGTTTTTTGAAGTTCAAAAGAGAAGGATTATTTCTAGAACCCCATAACTGCATCATATAATCAATTTATTAAATAAATACTACTGCTGGTATAATAATAACAGCATTTTTACTACTTTCTTTGTGACATACACTGTATAGGCACCTTTCAGATGTCATCCTATTAAACTCTGACAACACTCTGTATAAGATAATACCATAATCATCCTCATTTTAGAGATGAGGAAGCTTAAATTAGGTAAGACCTTATTCCAAGTGACAATGTAAGTCACAAAACCAGAATCTGTAACCAGATCTCTTATGCCAAAGCTCAAAGAACACCACCATCTACGATTACAAGATTCACTTCTTAACAATTAAGTACAACATGTACTAGGGTCTCTTTTGGAACTTCATTTTCTATATGAAAACTTGAAAATTAAAAACAAAACACCAAATTAGTGGTATGAAAAGGGCTGGAACAAGGGCATTTCCAGGATCTGAGGCAGCAAGCTGAAACTGCTTTAAAGCCAATAGACTCAAGATTCCCAGCACACTCATAGCAAACAAGCATCCAGGGAAATGATAATAATAACAAGAACAACAATAATAACAACAACCACCCAGAGTGGTTAAATGTGGACCTTTTGGCAGAAAGACCAGCTAAGGTATAATTTCTTTAAGGGTATAATCACCCTAAGAGCTTATGGGAAATTCAGTAAATTTACAACATATTTATACCCATTCCATGTACAGGCCACATGGCATTCAGACTTTGTAGGATGTTCAGCGGAGGACAAGAACTCTAAAAATGCAGTTAATGTAGGACTTTTGACTGTGCATTAACTGTATATATTAATAACCTTCCTCTAGCATCCAAAGCCAGCTTCAGAGTTAAAAAAAGAAAAAAAGAAAAGGCCTAGAAATGAATGTCGAAACAGAATTTCCAATACAGCTTCACCTGTTCAATTGACAGAAAGAAATCTGTGGAAGCACTTAAAATAATGGCCATACAGTAAAACAAGAATTTAATGTTTAGCTATCAAAATCAGCATTATAGTTCCCACAGTTTGAGGTCAGCAGTAAGAGGAATAAAGCAATCATCGGAGACACACACACACATTTTTTTTTCAGAGAGAGCTAATTAACACCTGTAGGGGTTGTAGATGCTTGAATTCACTCCTCCCTCAAAAAAACAAACAAACAAACGAAATCATTCCTTTGGCTTCTGCAAATGCAAAATCAAGTAATACTGCATTGGTAGCATTTTAAGCTCCAAGGCTTATTTATGTGGAAGATTCCCCATGTTAATTAGATTTCTTTAAGGCAAGTTTTAGCAACGAAAAAAAATGGAAGGATTTGGAGGCATTAAAAGCAATCTTGGGGCAAAAGTGGACAAGTGAGAAGAGAGTTTTCCAACAAGAGAGATCAAAGTGTGCCAACCAGGGAGTGAATTATAATCTCCAAATTCTCTCTCCTATTACCAGTTTAGTTTTAGCCTACTTCCTCAAAATCTGCGATATAGCAGTGGGGCTGCTTTATTTACACGGAAACTGACCCAAAGAACGGAAGGCAAAGGTGTTTGAAATTTACAGTCCTTGGGCAACACTGTAGGTTGTAATCCGCACCCAAATGTGTCTCCTGGCAGAAAATCACGGCTTCCCAGATTTTAGGTAAAGCACACAGTTTGCAAAGTGCGCTGGAGCCATAATCTCCAAGTATCAGGCAGAGGCAGACAGCCAGGAAGAGTGGAGAGGGTGGGGGAGCGAGCCTGAGGGTTCCAGGAAGTGGGTGGGGAGGAAGCTGCAGAGGTTTGAGCCGTGGCAGGAGTACGTTTGCCTACGCCTCACTGGGAGAGTCCCAGGCCACTGCGTGCAGCCGTCACCAGTGCTTAGGCAATGCTGTCCCCTACGATTCCCGTCATCGCCCAACGGTACAGCTCGGGTTTGGGACGTAAAATGGGCTTGCAAAGTGGGCGGCGGCAGGAGTTCTCACCGCTGAGTCACAGCCCAGCCAACTTTTACAGCATTTTCCAGAAAAGAAAAAAAAAAAGCCTCAGTCCCGTAAACCACTCGCTTCTAGTTCACGCTATCCACTCTCTCTCTGCGCCGCGCGAGCCGGGGTTGACTCCAGACCCCACAACTGGGGTGCTTGCCACTCACCACGCAACTTCTCATTCGCTCAAAGCCTCGGAGTATCCCGAGTGTCGGCCAAGTGTTACCAACCCGGCTGGGGCAAGGCAGAGGGAGGGAGGGGAAAGGCTGCGTCCTCACCTGCAGGACACGGACAACTCCACCCGCGTGGCCGGGATGGCCGCACTCAGCTGGTTCAAGTCCCCGATGCCAGCAGTGCTGGTGTAGCGGCTGTCCATCTTGGGTGGAGGCGCCGTGGACTTGTCCGGCGCCCACATCCAGAGCTCCGGCAGATGAAGATTCCGAGCCCAGCTCCAGGCAGACCAGGTTAGGGGTTGAGGGTGGAGGCAGAGGAAGGAGGTGGAGGCAGCTCCCGGGTAGGAAGAGGGAGTGGCAAGGCGGACCTCAGCCCTGAGCCCCCCGATGGAGCCCCGAGTTACAGTCCAGGCTGTGGCTGAACCGACCAAGGAAGTGGCGCCCCAGGCTGCTGGCTTCCCTGCCCCCTCCTTGCAGTCAGCAGTCTCAGCGGACACTCCGTAATCCTTTTCTGGTTCTGAGAGCTTCAGCGAAGTCCCAGGCAACCTGGCGGGATAGGTGGCACCAGACCCAGACCGTCTAGGACAGAAAGCTCTGGCCCGCTCAGCATGCGTTTTGGGTTTATCTCCGCCCCTACACACCCAAACCCGCCCCCTGGGCCTTGACTCCGTTCTGTCAATCAGGTGTGGAGGGGAATGTCAAGCAGTTTCTTAGCCTAGGTTGGGAGCTGGATGGAGGTGTGGGCGCCTCTGCAGGTTCCTCACTCCTGTATCATAAGTCTACCCCTTCCCACCCAGCACTGATCCTCAACTCACCCGTGGAGCCCAAGGAGGTCCTTCCCACTATGCCCTTGGGCAGATGAGCTGGGTCCCCGCTTCTGGAATGCCCACCTTCTGCCGCTTGAGGGTTAGGGACAATGGGGCATGAAGACGAATTCCAACCTTATGTAAGTGGCAGTAAAGTGACAGTTCATTATATGGGACAAGGCGAGAGCAGATTAGACTCTAAGGTGGAGGGAAAAATACTATTTGGGATTTAAGGGAGCCATCTGGTTTCCCTCTTCCCTCAGCTCTTTGAAACGTGAGGGTTTAATGGTGACAATTATACAGTTGGGACTCTTCTGCGCCCCCTCGTTTCCAAATGCATATAAATTCTGCCCTGAAACCCAGAGGTCACAACCCCTATAATGCAGCTGCTTCACCCCAATCCCAACCCGCAACACCTGAAAGGAACTGGAGGGAGAGAAGCCGAGAAGTGAGCGCTGCGTATAGGAAACCGGATTCTGGGGCAGCCAGACTGGTGCCAGGATGCAAAAGTGGCGAAAGCACAGGGAGGTATCCGCAGCTCACCTCCATTTCAGCGACCTTTATCGCCTGCACCTTCCCAGCAGCCTCGCCCGTGCGCCTGCGGGTCCCCAGGCGCTCTCCGCCGGGGCGACCAAGAACAGGACGCAGCGTAAAGCAAACTAGGAAGTAGAGGGCGTATGTCCACCTTCATTTAGTGCGCCAAACAGAGTTTCTAGCTGTTAGGAATAAGTCATAAAAGAAAAATGTCCATGAGTAAGGACCAGACATAAATTTTAACATTTTATTCCACTTGGAGCCACTTGCTTGGCGAATCTATAGAGTTGTGGGAGGTGACAAGTTGCAGTCTTGTCCCTTCCCTCTGCCAAGTATCCATTCACGCTTCATTTTTGGTTTCTTTTCCTCATCTCCGCACCCACCACTTGTCACCTCATAAGTCCAGAGGTTCTATCTTTCTCTTCCTCTTTCCCTCTCACAGATTAAACTGTAGTTTACTACTATTTGGAAATGCCCAAAAACTCCATACATTTCTATTATTTTGCCCAAAATTAATTTGAGAGAGGAGACCTGCTGTATTTTCTTAAGCTAACCAGACTTCATTTTATAGAAGCCTCCTAAACAAATAAAAGTTGAGAACTTTAAAATATCACTCAAATCATAAGACCTTTTACTTAAGTCTTTCCACTTCACTGAACCATAATTGATATATAATAACCTGCCATAATTCAGTTGCCCATTTGATAAACTTCAATACATATATAGTTCTGTGAAGTCATCACGAGCAAAATAATAATAATCCATTCCACCACCCCAAAAGTTTTCTCATTTCCCTTTTGTTATCACTTTCTCCTTTTACCACTACAAAAAACCCTCAAGACAACTGATACTCTTTACATTGCTATAGATAAGTTTGCATTTCTATAAATAATATATAAGATATGGAATCATACATGTACAATTTTTTCCTGTGACTTCTTCCTCTGAGCAAAATTCTTTTGAGTCATCTATGTTGCTGAGTGCATCGATAGTTAATTTCTTTTTATTGCTGACTACTATTGTATTATATAGATGTGCCACAAATTGTTAATTCATTCACACATAGGTGGACACTAAGTTGTTTCCAGGTTTGGGATTTTACAAATAAAACTGATGAACACTTATGTAGAAGTCTTTATGTGGATATATGCTTTTATTACTTTTGGGTCAGTCTCTAGGAGTGGAGTAGTGGGATCGTATGGAATGTGAATATTTAACTTTTTAAGAAACTGCTAAACTGTTCCAAAATAGTTTTACTACTTTCCATTCCCACAGTATTAGATGAGTTCCACTTGCTTCACATCCCTACCAACACTTACGTTACTCATTGAAATTTTAGCCAATATCGTAAGTGTGTAAAAGTGGGTAAATGTCGAATGATATTGTCATATGGGTCTCACCGTGGGTTAATGACTAATGACAAGCATATTTTGATGTGTGTATTTGCTATCTGTAGGTCTTCTTTTATGAAGTTTCTGTTCAAATCTTTTGCTCATTTTTACTGAGTTGTTTTATTATTCCTGAGTTTTGAGAGTATTTCATATATTCAATACTCATAGTTCATGTTAAAGTAAGCTTTAAATGACAAACTTAAAGTACATTCAAACTCTTTGTTAATGTAGTCAGCACAATACACAAAGAATTACAATTTCTTAAATAACTTCTAATAACCTAATAAATATCATGAATGGTGACATGTCTTTCTTTAAACTTTTATTTTGAAGAGTTTTAATTAAAAGTTTATATTTATTGAAATCTATTTAAATGTCAATGACATTAGAATGTATTAAGAATTAGATGAATTTTATGTACTAAAATTTATAAGCAGCCATATTCACCAAGTCAGTGATTCAGTAAAAATTAGTTGAGTGTTTCCTATGTGCTTAGGCACTGGGATAGACCTAGGAGGGAAAGACTTTCTGGCAAGGAGATGGACGACTGGGCCAAGATTATACTGAATAAATCACTGAGTTTTTATATCTGAGATTTTATGATCACACAGAAGTAGAGAAGACGTCAGTTTGTATATTAAATTGTCAATGTCAGTTATTTTTCAGAAACACTTATTTACAAAATAGCATGGTCAAAAAGGATCAGCTAGCTTGGAAGAGCATATCCTTCTAAGGACAAAGTTCATTTACCTCATCTGGCAAGTGCTGGATCAGCTCACGCAGAAATCCAAAACACATTGCACTGGGCACTTCTTCAGGCTGTAGCTGCATCAGTGGAAAATTTGCTTGGTTGGGACTAACAACTATGACACTTCAAGATAAGTCAGAAATGCCAGCATTGCCATATGCTCACCTTCCAATTGTCCTCAAAAAATCAAAGAAAATAGTTATATCATTGCTTAACCTCTACAGATAGCTTATATAGCTTATATAAGATAGCTTATATCAATGTAGCCACTTAACCTGCTCTATGAAGGTACAGCTTACAAAATAAACTTAATGGCAAAGAATGGACTAGCTATTTAATTATGGGGAAATTGCAGCTAAGAAAAGACTCTTAAAAGATTTTACTTATTTTTAGAGAGAGGAGAAGGGAGGGAAAAAGAGAGGGAGAGAAACATCAATGTGTGGTTGCCTTTCACATGCCCCACACTGGGGCCCTGGCCTGCAACCCAGGCATGTGCCCTGACTGGGAATCTAACCAATAACCCCTTGGTTTGCAGGCGAGCACTCAATCCACTGAACCACACCAGCCAGGGTTGAATCTTTTTTAATTTTTAATGATAGTATTTCAGTTATCTATTGCTGTGTAACAAGTCAATCCAAAACTTAACCACTCACCCTGACCTGTATGGCTCAGTTGGTTAGGCATCGCGTCTCACAAAGTGAAAGGTCACTGGTTCAGTTCCTAGTCAGGACACATGCCTAGGTTGCAGGTTCAGTCCCCAGTCAGAGTGGATAGGGGAAGCAACATTGATGTTTCTCTTCTTCTATTTCTCCCTTCTTTTCTCTCTGTCTAAAAATAAATAAATAAAAATCTTTAAAAGAAGTTAACTACTCAAAACAGGAATGTATTCACTCTTTTTCATAATTCTTTGAGTCAGTGATTAGTGTAGGGTTTGGACAGTGTAGTTCTGCTCCATGTAGTGTCAGCTGAGGTCATGAACGTACATGGGTAAACTCAGCTAGAGGCTGGCTGGCCTGGAAAATCCAAGAAGTCTTCCTTACCTGTGGGGAGACTCTGCCCACAGCTCCCTACCCACCCCCCCGCCCCCCGCCCATGGCCACCATGGATGAGAATAAGTCTACCAAGACAAGATCTTGGGGAGGAAGGGTGGCCAATCTCTCAAAGGAGAAGGGCCAGCAGCCTTTTCCTCTATGGGCTTTTATTGGGTTGATTTGCATAGGAATACAGGGCATATTCATAAAGTTCATCAATCATTATCAGGCAATAAGGATTAAACAATAGATAACATCCGAAGAATTATGAGGGCTTATTCTGAGTCAGGGTCAGTTAGCTAAAAGGCCATAAAACTTTGGGAAACAAACTCATTTCATTCTTGTACCCTTATCAGAAAAATGAGGACATTCAGTAAAGCAGGCTTCACAGGATTTTGTACATTCTTTCTTAGGCCTGATCACCCAGGGGAACCTGCCCTTTCCAGCACAGGACCTCACCCACCTCCAGCATTGTTTCAGGCTTAAGTCAGGCACAGGAAGTAAGGCAGCCAAGAGATTAGGAGACTTCTTGCAGACAGAATGAGGACTCAGGCTAGGTCAAAGCCAAGGGGCGAGGGTCCATCACCCCCTTTTATTATAGACCCCCAAGTCCTTCCCTGAGGGTGCCTTCATGACCATGCTGTCTTAGGTCATCCCTCCCTTGAGGAATCTTACATGTCATTGGCTAAGCAGTCATCCATCTGGGGTCAAGCAGGGTGAAGTAAAAGGGGGCAGAGTCAGCACCCCTGCCAGGGAGATAAGCTTTGTCTCCTTAGTGGCTCAGGGTCCCAATGTCACTTACTCAGCCTTAGCCATGGGGGATTACAGCTTCTGAAACCAGGCAGGGCGGTTCTCAACACTTACCATGTATGGCAGCTCAATGCACTTCCTTTATGTGGCTTTGTTACAGGGTGCAGCCAAGAGGGGGGCCCCCGAATAGGGATTTAGAATGGGGCCCAGAACTCAGGGTGTCCAGGAAATATTAGGATGTCCTCACCCCTCCCCCACAAAGGTGTGGGTTGGGGGAAGGGACAAATAGAGCAGGGCCATTGAGAGCTGCTTTGCGTAGCAACAGCTTTGCAGCTAACCTCTGGTGTGGTTATTTAACATATCTATAACCTTGAACTGGTTACACAGATATGTTAAATAGCTGTGGCCATGCTCTGAGTCAGGGGAATGGAAGTAACTTCCCCACCAAGATGTAACTGGGGGCAGGTCCCCTGAGTTACAGCGCCTGCATGAGAGCTTGGAGACGATTGGCTCCATGACATGGGGCCACGCCTGCGCAGACTCATGATGGCAGCCCAGTAAAGCTGGAAGGGTATAACAGTGCTGGCAAGTGTAGCCGATTGTGGGAGGAGTCGAAAATGGGGCTGCAGAGGAAGATTGGTGTGAGGATTGAAACCGGGATGTGGCAGCCATTGAGGGGAGAACCACGAGGTTTTAGCAGAGGGAGAACCACAGCCCTGTGAGAGAGAATCACCATGTGGCTTTAGCAGAGAACCGCCAGTTGGCTTTGGCAGAGTGGCGAGCCACTCCCACAGCCATTGCAGGGACAACCACGCAGCCTTGGCAGAGTGGGGACTCCCGCAGCCATTGTGCAGAGAGAGGACCACGTGGCTGTGGCAGCCATTGGAGGGAGAACCACGCAGCTTTGCCAGAGTAGGGACCCCCAAAGCTTTAGTAGGGGGAACCACCACCCAGCTTTAGCAGAGAATCGCCATGCTGCTTTAGCAGAGATCCCTGCAACACAGCTAAAGGTGCTGGGAACCAAGGGAGGCCTACCAGCTGAGATGGATTACTAGGAAGAACTGGGGGCTGCCTGAGCCATGGGCTTCTACTTCTTTTCCTGAGATACCGTACCCCAGACTGGGCAAAGCGGGGAAGGAAGGACTGTGTGTGTTTGTGGGTGTTTTAAGGGATTTTGGGATTTTGATAAAGACATTAGGTCACTACTTTAAGTTTGTATAGCATTAAATAAACATTTCCTTCCCTTTTCACTAATCTCTGGCATAGAAAGATGTCTTTCCTATAAGGCAGCGGACATAACGAACCTGGGGGGCTCCTTTTGGTAATAGTATACTGCCCTCAGCACCCCCCCTCCTTGGCCCCTTGTCATTCTGTAACAGTTTCCCTGGTTTCTCTTCATTCAGTAGTTTAGCCAGAACTTCCCATCATGGTGACTGGCTTTCTTAGAGCCAAAGTGGAAGCTGCCAAGTCTATGAAAAGCTAGACCTCAAACTGGCTTAGTGTCACCTCCACTGGTTTCTATTTGTCAAAGCAAGTCATAAGGCTAGCCCAAATTCAAGGGGTTGGCGGGATAGGTGGCTGAGTTCACCTAAGGGGTGGGTCAGCATAGTCATTGGAAGATAAGAAGTTGATAGCAGTCTTCTTTGGGGACTACCCACTAAAAATAGTCAATTCAATTAAGGCTAAAACAATTATATGTCCCTCATTTTAAAAAAAACACTGATCTAATTTTTCCACTACTTGTAATTTGTCCTACTTCAAAAATAAAATTAGTCTCTATAAGGAGCCAGAAGTCTTATAGCATACATTGTAATGAGTGGGATCATATAGTAAGCAAGGATTTGTTTTCAATAATGGATTTGCTCACTAGATGCTGAACAGAGAAGGAAGAAATATAGAAAATATGAAGAATATCTTCCCTACTTTCAAGCATTAGTTTAATTTCACCCACCATCAACTCATCACACTAATAAAAAATAGGAAAGAACAAGAAATAGGCTGTGACTTGCAATGAGATCATGTGGCACAGACCAATGTGACTGACACTCAAGGAAAGACACAATACTAATGAGAGAGAACAATCATTCAATCTTACCTGGGGAAATAGGACAATATTTTTCAATAGTAAAAGGAGAGGATGAAACAATATAGGTAAGAAAATATGAGCAAATATAGAAGAAAAGTAAGTGCTGAATATGTTTATAGAGTAGTGAGAAGACCAAACTCAGCAAAGAAGAAGGCTGTAAGTTTGGATACAGTGAGTTTATCTTAAAAGACCTTGTAATTCAGAGGAATATGTAAAAGGAAAGTAAGCTAAAGTTATCCAAATCCTGCTCTGTCCAGTAGAGTAGCCAGAAGTCTACTATTTAAAATTAAATTAATTAATATTTAGCCCTGGCAGGTGTGGTTCAGTTGGTTGGTGTGTTGTCCTGCAAACTGAAAGGTCTCAGGACTGATTCCCGGTCAAAGCACATACCCAGGTGGTGGGCACGTATGGGAAAGCAACCAATTGATGTTTCTCTCACGCTGACGTTTCCATGTTTCTTTCTCTCTTTCTACCCCGCCCCCTTTCTTGCTCTTCCTCTTTCTCTCTAAAAGCAATGAAAAAATGTCCTCAGGTGAATATAAAATTAATAATTAATATTTAAACAAAATTAACAATGAAGTTCCTCAGTTGCAGTAGCTGCTTTTCAAATACTCAGCAGACACATATGGCTAGTGGCTACCCTGTGGGTAGTGCAGATTATGGAACGTTTCCTTTACACTGTAGAAGTTTATTGGACAGTTCTGACAATCTAGTGTACCTCTTCATATTTCTGAAATCTATTCAACTTTCACTTCCCCTCTGCCTTGAGTTCAGTTTACGACTGTCTTTCACCTGGGGTAATGCAGCAAGCACTCCCCTACCTGTCTCCCTGTTTCCAGTCATGCCCTTCTCCAATCTGTTCCCCATTCAGCAACAAGAATACATTTTATAAAGTATTAATCTGCTCTTCTCAAATCTCTGCCAGAATCACTCATCATCTTTTTGCCGGGAATATTCCTCTGTGCCTCCTTCTCTAAGTAACACTCATTCTTCCGGTCCCAAGCTAGATGTCACTTCCTTAATGAAGACTTCTTAAATATCTCTGAGCTGCAGTATTCTTATCTTCAAAATACGTTATTATCTATGACACACAATTGGTAAAAATTAATTATTATGTACATAACTCACTTAGTGCTTAGCATTTTAGTGAAAGTAGTGTTAATCCTCATGTTGATAATAAATTGGTGAGGATGGCTTACATGCTCTGGCTCTGTTTTCTCGTGTAACCACCCAACGCTGCATTCCAAGAAGTACCACCTACCTGTCAAGTACTGATTTAAAATGATTTACACAGCTCATATGACTAGAGGGATCCACATTTACTATAACTGAGTCATATGGTCTTCCCTGAACCATTATAACCTACTAGGCTCCTCTCCTCCTTGAAGATTTTATTTTTGTTTTACGTATACCTTCTTAAATCCATCTTTCCTTGGTCCACCTCTTATCCATCCCTCATGGCCTATCCAAAATATCACTTCTCCGCAAAAGTGTCCAATAGATGTCTTTGCATTAGTTTTAAATAACCAATCTAACAAGACAACTTCATGCACAGAGAAGAGGTAAAGATGAAGTTCTAAAACTCTCATATCTATTAAGGAAAAATGGCAGTTTACATTTCTTCTGGAAGTATAGACATTCATTTGACTATGATTATCCAGTGATAACCAGTTAACATCAAGAACTTTCAAAGAATAAACTATATGCTTCTTAAATCACATGTGCCTTTAAATGGGGTCTATCATAAGAATTTCACAAGGACGTATTTTCATGGTTACTAAACACAGAACACAGAACATTTATCCTTTTGATAAATGTTTTGAGCCTTCAAATATGTCTAAATTTTCTCCCAAGCAGCTTTTCCCTTAATCTGTTAATTCAGACAATTTGATTTTTCAAGTTGACTGGAAGAAATCCATTCACAAGAATAAATCAGGAAGGGTAGGCTCCCCAAAATTTGAAACTTATCAAAACAATATAGGAAAGAAAATATTCTCATAAAAGGATATGAAGTCTAAAATATTTTGCTTCTGCAGGAGCCTTCCTAAATGCCCAAAATAGGATAGGTTGTAACCCCTTTTACCTATAAATGTGTTATTAGAATTAGTATTCTGTGACAACTTTCTTAATATCTATCTCCCCTGCTGGACTTGGAGCTTCAAGAGCATGAGGACCAGTCTCTTTTTTACTGATTATCTCCTGAGCCTAGCATAGGGACTGGTATGAGTCAGGTGCTGTGTGGCCAGTGGTTCTTGAAACTTACTTTGATAAATTGAGTTCAGGAGAGAGCTGAGCATTCAAGTGGAATATTCAATAGATATTTAGGGCTATGGTGCAGAGACGGGATTGTCCAAGTTGGAGTCAATAGCTTAGAGTCAGCAGTTGAAGCGAAGGATTTGGGTGAACATTCCAGGGAAAGGGGAAAGAGGAGTAAAAATAAAAATAAAATCTAAGGAGTAACTGCCCTGAGGAAAGGAAGACAAACAATGATCCCACCAAAGAAATGGCTGAGAAAGAAGCATTTGGACAAATAGGGAGAAAAAAACCTCAGGACCTCAGGATCGAGATAATCAGTACAAGGAAGAAGATGCTTTTAAGGAGAAAGAGGACCATGGGATTGTTATAGCAGAAGCTGCAGAAGTCACATTGCCTTGTTTTTCTGTCATTGTGGGTTGTCACACAATCTTCCTTGAGCAGTTTTGAATACTACAGAATCCTCTAAAATGTTTCAGCTATCATTCCAGGTCTGTCTTTCAGATTCTCCGGCTGAAATGCCCCTGGAAGCTCACCTCTAGCCCCACTACACTTCTTGAGCATGAAGCCCACCCTACTCCAGAGGGCTTCAGTGCCATCACGCAATTGCCTGCTGAGGACCTCACACAGGAACAACCCCTCTGGCATTCTACAGCCATGATGCGTGAGGAATGAATGCTGAATTTCAAATCTGACTTAGATCATGTCTAGAGCAGGACAGGTAAGTGTTAACCAGTGTGTGATCAGAGTCCACTCTGATGTCTTTCCTGCTTTGACAATTAGAATGGGCAACCACACACAAAAATGGAAGTTTTATTGAAAACTAGAGAGACCCACAAAGACAGGAATAGAAATCTTGAGTATTTAGTAACTTGGTGAAGTTAGCATTCTTCTGGGATAGCCCAGCCCTTCATTGTATTTGAAAATAGTTATTTTAATGCAAAAATGCTAACATTTTGCAGGACCTTTCTCTAACTCTCCAAGATATTTGGGCTGAATTTACAAAAGTGCTTTTCATAACCATGACAATTGCTGTTAAATTTACCACGATTTGTCACAGTGTATGGTGTATTTTCTATTCAAGTTCAGATCATTAAATTATTGTGTTTATGAGGTGAGTCTTAAAATGGTGTATGGTTTATAGAAATAAATTGGATGTGTTAGGTTTTTAGATGTTGAGGGATAGTTTCCAGTCACTGAGAGTGACTGAAAGGAAGGACTTGAGTTATTTATTCCAAGAGGATGTACTGAGGTTTAGTTTCTTCTTTAATAGAAGGATAAATTTACATAGTGAAATCCTCCTGTTTTTGCCTGTTTGTATTGAAGGACCAAACCCACACAGATGATACTTTTCACTAAATAACATTGATGCTGTTAAGGAAAGTCGCAGTAGGAAATCTTTCTGTTAAAGTCACACAGACATTTTATTTACTGGAGCCATTTCTGTACTATGTGGTCTTGTTCTGCAAATATAGACAGTACATGAAAGTGAAACACGTAGTCTATTTATGTCAAAGCAGCTATTTACATGGGCTCACTGTGCCTCCGGACTTTTCAAATGCTGGTCTAGTCAGTCCCTTTCATTGAAAATTAATTTGGCAAATTAGGAGATTTGAATGTCAAAGTCCCACATTTAACTCAGCAACAGTTTTCTGATGAAGTAGTTTGAGACTTCCTCTTAAAACACTATTTTAGTTTTAAAAGTTCAAACATTTTTTACAAACTCAGTGTTCATGTGTTACATTCTGAACTTTTTTAGTTTTTAATTTTTTTTGATTATGCTATTACCCCTGTCCCAGATTTTTCCCTTTTGCCCCTCTCCACCCAGCACCCCCACTCCCTCCTGCAACAGCCCCTCCTTTGTTCATATCCATGGGTCAGGCATGTAAGTTCTTTGGCTACTCCATTCCTATACTTGTAATCAAATAGAATTCAAAATGTTAAAGTAATTTCTTAACACAAAAATAAAAATGACTAACATAAAAATGACTAACAGCCTAATAGAAATCATGAGCCAAGGACAGAGAGTTCACAGAGAAAAGAAATGCAAATAGGTCTAAAATATATGAAATGATGCTCAACTCTCTTATAATTTTAAAAAGGCAATTTAACAATAGATGAATATACTATTTTTTTCCTGGTAAATAAGTGTTGTGGGATGGTGAGAGACATTCTCATAAATTGGTGGTCAGAGTGTAATTTGGTGTAACCTTCATAGAAACCAACCTGGTAATATTTATCAAAGTTAAAAATAGTTCAATTAGATATCCAATTGAGAAAAGAATGAACTTTTCATTATAGCAGAAGATGTTGCCAGAACTTTTTCAATGGTTCTGTTGAACACATAATTCTCACCCAAGTATTTCTGTAATTATTCTGTATCAGTTTTAATACAGCTTTCTGGAACAATTGGACTTATATTGTACTGAAATATCTGTTAAATAGATGCTTTATTACAGAAAATTTTGATAGTCACTATTATAAATATGAAGTTTTGATTTTAAATTGCTCATAGGATGGAAATTGTTTCTCTCAAGTAGTTTTTACTTTGATACTGATTTGGATCTGGGTGGTGGTTTGTTTGTTTGGAAATTTGGTCTGTGTAAAATTTTCTTCAATGGCAGAATGTTTTCTTTTGTTCTAGTATCTAGCATGACTGAGAAGTTACCCCTGGTATTTGTTTGTTTGTTAGCCTGCTGTGCACACATAAAAAAAGTTAAAAAAAAATTAGGGAGTCTATAATATCTAAAGTAAGTGGCAGATGGCTCCAACCAAGTAACTCCAAGTCTGGATGCTTCTCACTGTAGCCTATCATCCCCCCTTCCTTCATAGCTAATCCGTTCCCCTCTGAACACTCATGGTGTTTATTACTGTTCACAGTCATTTAGCTCTGCTGACAGTTTTGTGCGTGTGATGTCACCTGTTTCTTCTACTAATTTCTATTTTTACTTTCGTTATGCCGTTTTATATATCTTTTGCCTTTGCTGTTTCATTTTTCTAACTTATTTAGTTAAATGATTTAAAGCTATAAATTTCCCTTTGGCACTGCTTTAGCTGCATAGTATAAGTTTTAGAATATAGCACTTTGTTGTTGTTCAATCCCAAATATTTTATAAATTTCATTTTGAATTCATCTTATAAACAAGTGATTATTTAGGAATCTTTTTCAAAGACTTTGCCTTTGTATCATTGATTAATAATTATATTGGAATGTTGCCAGATAGTAGGTATTATATGATAACAGTTTACAATGTATGAAGACTTCTTGTATAGCTTTGTATATGGTCATTTCAGAGAGTTGTCCATAAATCTCTGAGCATCCCCATAAGAGGCCTTGACAAGCCACCTGTCCTGTATCCCACCTCAGAATATCATGGATAGAGAAATGAATCTTCTCCCAAGGATTATTTCTGTAATGCAGTTGAAAATTCTCTTATACCTGCCTTGGTGGAAAGGAAATTCAGTAAACAGGAAAAACAATCACATCAATGCTAGAGTTTGTGTCTGTGCAAAAGTGGATTCCAGTTCAAATATGTAACCAACGTTATTGCTTCATAAATTAAATCATCGGGGCATTGAAAGTCTAATTTGAGAGCTATGTACAACAGAATAGCTCCTTTTAGAACAGTAGAAAAAGGCTATTCTCAAGAGGTTTTGCTTTGTGAAAATATGTCCCCACTCTTCAGACTCTGACTCATGCTTGCAGCGTAATGGGAACATCCACAGCTCCAACTGCCTGACCAGCAGGTGGCACAGGCCTACCTGCTAGTGAGCACAAACAATCAGTAACCACGTTATCCGCCAGTGTCTTTTTCTCCTGCTGTTTCGAACAGCTGTGACTGTTGTGACTGATCAGATTTAGAGCTTTTAATTACTTTTGTTTTCCCAAGTGTTTTTTCCTTTCTTCAACTTAAAGTCTTAACTTTCGTCAAATAGAAATAGGATTCTGTTTTTAAAACAATTAAATGACATTTATTCTTCAATGTATGATGTTTTCCCAAACTCTATACAGAAATTATTCTATATAATAAGATTAGGTTATTTGGATGAAGTCAACTTTGAATTCTAAGCAAGTGATTAAATCTATGATGTGATAATATAAATTTACAAATAAATTGGCAGAAAAGTTGACTGAATTTTTTGTAGATTATTTATAGTAAAACAAAGATTTTTAATATGCTAGCCAAAGACCCTAAGAAAGAATTAAGAGATGGGCTTCAAGGGGCCAATTAATTCTAAAACAATATGTACAGATACTGTTCAGAAAAAGCTTTTCCTAAGGAGGAGCATATAACTTTTATTATTAAAATTTCTGGGACAAGAAGAACACAAACTGTATATACAGGGTTGGGCAGAAGTAGGTTTACAGTTATAATACAATCAAATAATATAATAATCAATAAATAATAATATAAGTATAAATTGCCTACTCACAACTATAAACCTACTTTTGTTCTCTCCTGTACATTAGTAGATACAGTTTCTTTAAATTACAGTAAATTCTTATATCAACATAAATAACTTGCACAGTTTTTGTTCCTCTTGCACATTTCTACAGTCTCTTTAATGGCAGTCTCTTTAATATTTGGGCTTTTTTAGAAATCTTTCACTAAGTGATTGTGTATTAGGACCAAGTCAATTTCAGGATGCATTAAGTATTTAGCATTTCCTAACCTTAGGAATTAATGCCTCCTGTAACAAATATACAGTAGTTTAACTTTATTTACCTGGTGTTAAATTTAGCCATCTCTGAATGTTCAAGCACACAGCATTTAATTAAGGGTATTTTACTAGTTGTATTTAAGTAGTCTTTTGTATTTTTGCTGTCTCGCACTGACCCAAAAGTTGATTAAAAATAAGATTTTATGAACCATTTAGAACAGAAGAAATTGAGAGGACTCCTCAATAGAAACTCCCTAAAATAGCATATAAGAAAATTTACATTAATATAGGAAAAAGCCTATCTCATTTTAGGGAAATAACTTAAAATACCCCTAAATGAGTTTTTTAATGTTATAGGAGACAGGTTAGTGTAAGTTTAATCTAGATGTGAGAAGGAAATTCCACAGCTCGTATTCAAAGGAGAAATGTAATCAGGGAAGAATGAAGAAACCCTTGTCAGAAGAATTGATGAAACCTCTCCCTCTGACCCCACATGCCTCTCTCTCTCAGAGGAAGCCTTAAATCAACAGGTCTTATCAGTCAAGTTATTTCATTTCAAGCAACCAAAACTCTTTTGGGTATTTGAAGGACAAAATTAATTAATTGGATATTGAGTGGCTCCCAGAATCACTGGGAGCTCAAGAGAGCCAGTCCCAAAGGCAATGTAGTTAGAAACAATACCCATAAATTACACTTTAAAAAATGTCTAACGAGTACACTGTGACTTCCACCAACAAATAATAGATATTTCCCTGGTATTGTTGCTACCACTGGCATAGGCTACTCAATACTGTTCCCAGTACTACTGGATTATTGTCCCTGGAAATTTGACTTGCATGTAACATCATAGCCTGAACTGCTATCATTGCTGCCATTGTCATCAGCTCTTCCACCTCTACTGCTATATCTTCACCAATGCCACCATCAGCTACACCACTTACACCACTGCCAGTGCTAGCAAAGAAAGAATATTCTAGTTTCTTTTCCTTAGAGACACTAGGTCAAGGGAAGAAAGGCCCATTCTCTAGATTTAAGGGAGGCTAGGAAAATGAAAATCCAGAGTTTATCAACATCTAGATTGAGAAATGGGCTGTATTGCTCACAGGATGTCACAAAATGAGAATAATCCAAATGTAGAAAGAAATAATGGCAGTAAGTAGCCAAAAAAAGATCCAGTGAGGTTCTTCTCCTATTATAGTTTCTAAATATGTATTTAGATGCATATACCTACATGTATGATTATATATAACACATCATACCTATGCTTTGCACACCAAATGCACACTGATTCGTTCCACAGAGAGTTATGAGTTATCACATCCTATTTCAAGATCTCCAGGTGATGCTCATTTTTTCCTAGCCCAGAGGAATTCCCCTTCAGTAACCTTCAAAGCATGGACTAACTAATAAAACAATTTGGATAGAGGGAAAGAAAGAGAAAAGATTAAAGGAAAAGGAAGAGGAGGAGAAAAAAAGAAAATGGAAATTAGTTTGTAATGTGTGCATACACACAAGATTGCAATAAAAATTATATAAATATATAAAGAACTCCCATGACTTCATTCCAGTAAGACAACCCAATTAAAAAATGGGCAAAGACTTGAACAGACACTTCTCCAAGGAGGACACACAAAGGACCCAGAGACATAAGAAAGGATGCTCAGCATCACTAGCCATCAGAGAGATGCAAATTAAAACCACAGTGAGATACCTCTTCACACCAGTCAGAATGGCCAACATAAACAAATCAACAAACAAGTGTTGGAGAGGATGCGGAGAAAAGGGAACCCTAGTGCACTGTTGGTGGGAATGCAGACTGGTACAGCCACTGTGGAAAACAGTATGGAATTTCCTTAGAAAACTAAAAATGCAACTGCCTTTTGACCTGGCAATTCCGCTGCTAGGATTATACCCTAAGAATCTTGAAACACCAATCCAAAAGAACCTATGCACCCCAAAGTTCATAGCAGCACAATTTATAATAGCCAAGTGTTGTAAGCAACCTAAGAGCCCATCACTAAATGAACAGATCAAAAAACTGTGGTACATTTCCACAATGGAATTCTATGCAGCAGAAAGAAAGAAGGAACTCCTGACCTTGGAGATAGCATGGATGGATTTGGAGAGCATTATGCTAAGTTAATTAAGCCAGGTGGTGAGGGACAAATACCATATGATCTCACCTATAAGTGGAACCTAATCAAGAAAACAAACAAGTGAGTGAAACATAACCAGAGACATTGAAATTAAGAACAAACTGGCAGTAACCAAAGGAGGAGTGGGAGGGGATAATGGGGAAGGGGAAGGGGGAAGGGTTTTCAGGAAAAACTATAAAGGACACGTGGACAAAACCAAAGGGGGTGGGATCAAGGGTGGGAAGTGGGGATGGCTGGGGTGGAAGGGTGGTGGAGGGAAAATGGAGACAACTGTGCTTGAACAATAAAAAATGTGAAAACAATGTGGGTATATCCTTCTTTGTATCTCCAACTGGTGATAAGGCTAGAGTTGTTGCTTATGACCTTCATTTTTCATTAACCATCCCATTTGCTCATTCTTTTTTCCTTCAGTCCATACCTAATCCAACCTGAGTTTCTTGCCTAAACCTTCATTTCTTAGAAACCACACCCTGGAAGTCCTGTCCCTATAGTGTTGCTTTACATTCCACTTAGTGGACATGGATGGATGAGAACGCATTCTGGGTTCTATCTGTACTTCTTTTTGTCCCCACTGTGTAGGATCAAATTTGTTTCCTTTGGTGAGTTAAACTAAATCACCCAAGCCACCTAAGAATTTTTGCCTCTCATATAGTGGCATTAGGAGCTTAAAATTGCCAGTGGGCAGTCTCAGCTTCCGACTCAATATAAACATTATGGCATCTCTAGGAAAAACATTCTTCCCTGGGTATATTCAAACCTGTAAACAAGATCATAAAGTTGTATCCATAAGAAACAAATACAGTGACTCTGAGAAAAACTGCACTATTCAATGAACTCAGAGCATATAACTTGCCCTACAGGAAAGCACCCCAACCTCACACGATTTTGTCTGGCAGCTGGCACTGTAACTGAGTCTTCTACTCTTTTATAAGACAAACTGCTGCTCAGTGTTAGAGTATATACCCAGGAAATCCCATGCAGATTAGCTCACTGTACCACAAATACATATCTTCTGAGTACTAATTAACTGAATAGCCTCAAAAAGCCAGATAAGAAGCATCTAACTGAGAATAACAGGTTGTGATTCAACAGAATCATTAGTTTGTCGATAGGTTGAAAGCATTTCTGCCTTGAGTGTTAATACATCCAAACCTTAATTACTTCACAGAATATCATATAATATGCTTCTGTCCAAGGAATGTAAATTACAGCAAAATGAATAATGAGGTAGAAGCCAGGGACACAGGGATAGGAATCAGACATGAACGGATTTTTAGTTTTGGTAGTACTATCAGACATTCAACCTTTTGGATCTTGGACATATGTTCTCATGAAGCTATATGAGTCCCCCAAAATTAAATGCTAACCTAGAGAGAGAAGATGGGAAGAGAATACCACACAGTTTAGCCCAAATTTGCAAGATTAGGTTTCCACTACTGCCTAGAATAGAAACTTGATACTGAGAGTAAGCTACTGGGGAATTGATTTGGGAGACTGAGTTTTGTAGAATGAGAATTTGCCCCTTCTCTGTAAAAGCAGTTTGATATATGATAACTTCTTAACAGACAAAATTTCTCCCAATCCGGCTCACTTATATATTTGATGACAACACCAAATTTAAATGAGCAACCATTAAAAATCTCCTCCTGTCCTCAAGGATGATATTTAACTCTCTCTAGACTGTACTAATTTCTGGAGACCAGGAACCATATCTTAATCATTTCTCTACCTACTCTTAGTACATTTGATAGTCTTCTCAGCATAGGATACTCAAATGTGTTTAATGAATGAATGAATAAATTAGGGAAGTAACACATCAGCAGAATGATTTTTAGTTATGTAACATCAACAGTAATGAATTGTTCCACCCACCCCATTATCTTACAGGCATAGTGAAATTTCACACTCAGCAAAAATTAAGTTGACTTGAACTATGAATATTTCTAAAATTAAACTAAAAGTCAGTAGATTCCCTTTCTCCCCAGTTCATAAGTCACTTATTGTTAGCAAGTCTAGAATTTAGACTAGCAGATGTAACCCCTACAGGCCACTTGGCAGAACAAGGTAGTATCACAATTTCAGTGTTCTCAAATGGTAGCCAAATAGCCCGAAGATGCTGAAGCCAGGGACCACCAACTTCCTATCTTGCTTACAAGATTAAATGCACTTTCTTACTTCCTACTTTGATTTTTGGTTATTAAGTACCACTATATAATCATACTTAAAATTAGATGGAAATAATGAGCCTTATTCCAAGTTTTGCTTTTATTGAAAAATGGGAACTTGAAAAGTTTTATTTACTATGCCCTTTTATGTAGTTCCTACCAAATAATTGTAGGAAATAGCACAAGACATTATCTCTATTTTGAAAGGCCAGAAATGTTAACACAGTGGGTTCACACAGAGAATATGTCTTTAGAAAAACATATTTCTTACTGTAGTCCACATCATGACACTTGCTCCAGATGACCTCAGGCATCTAACTGAAGGAATATAACAAATGAAGAGGAAAATGAGCTAAGCTTAATTTTTAAATCAAAAGAGGCATTTTTGCGTGAATATTTGTTTCCATAGTAACACACTAAACAGGTTAGAGAAATATTGTGTAAGTAACATAATGGTAACTGTAGATGACATGATATCATCACAAATAATAGACTCAAAATGCTGAATTCTCACCTACCTAAAAATACAAGGGTCTTTCTCCCCAGATCCTGTAACCAACCTACAATTCTCCAGAATAACTAATACAGAACATTTAAGAATATGAGAAGCTTCTCTTTAAAGCATTGCATTGTTGTAGATTTCAATGGTATAATTGAACTCAAGTACCACAGGATGTAAGTATCAATCACTCCCCCACAACTTCCTCCTTTGTTTCCATTGGAAGTCATTAATTAACACATCTTGGAGCTCTCTAATGACTCAGAATCTGAGGAGAGTCCTAAAAACTATTATTTGGTGAAAGGGCTAGGAAAATCCAACAATTGTCATGGCAAGAAAGATTAGTAATTCATCCATTTATAGAAAAAAATATAGACAAGTAATAAATTTAAGTCATGCCATTACAGCATTATAAATTTACGACAAAATAAGCCTATAATATTAGCAGAAAAATATTACTTCTTTAATCATAAAACTGCCATTTTCAGAAAGTATTTCTATTGTATTATAGGTAAATTCAAGTATGGAAGTATCTACATAAAACCAAAAATTTTAATATTTGCTATGACAGGGTTTTGAGCGATTAAAACTGGAGATCTAAACCTTGTAGTCCCTCTGTAAGTACTAGCCGTCAGATTACCTTCAGTGCGAGTTTAATATCCATCTCTACTGCCCTTTGGTTTGTACCATTTCCTTCATCTGAATTGCTTCTGTCCATCTGCCAAAATCTTACTATCCTTTTATTTCCATATCAGATACAACCTTCTCCATATCTTCTCCAGAGTCTAATATAGACCTAGACACAAACACATCATAGAAGCATACTCTCAGTTCTTCTAACACTTTACTTTTATATCTTACATGATAATTATCATGCCTTCTGTCTTCTGTTTTAGCTATTTGGATAATATCTTAAGGTCTTCTTCAAGATGCAAATTAAAACCACAGTGAGATACCACTTCACACCAGTCAGAATGGCCATCATAAACAAATCAATAAGCAACAAGTGTTGGAGAGGTTGTGGAGAAAAGGGGACCCTAGTACACTGTTGGTGGTATTGCAGACTGGTACAACTGCTATGGAAAACAGTATGGAATTTTCTAAGAAACCTAAAAATGGATCTGCCTTTTGACTCAGCAATTCCACTGCTAGGATTATATCCTAAGAACCCTGAAACACCAACCCAAAAGAACCTGTGCAACCCAATGTTCATAGCAGCACAATTTACAATAGCCAAGTGTTGGAAGGAACCTAGGTGCC
>CM052539.1:36363590-36380077 GCA_028533065.1 Trachops cirrhosus
CAGCATGGATGGAACTGGAAAGCATTATGCTAAGTGAAATAAGCCAGGTGGTGAAAGACAAATACCATATGATCTCACCTTTAACAGGAACCTAAACAGCAAAACAAACAAACAAGCAAAATATAACCAAAGACACTAAAATAGAAAATAGGCTGACAGTGACCAGAGGGGAGAGGGGAGGGAATTTCAGGGGAGAATGGGAAGGGTTTACAGGAACAAGTATAAAGGACATGTGGACAAAACTAGGGGGAGTAGAAATGGGAGGGAGGTGGGGAGGGCTAGGGCATGGGCTGGGATGGGAGTAAAAGACAAAAACTGTATTTGAACAACAATTAAAATAAAAAAAGATGTTATATGAGTATAAAAGGGGGTGGGGGAAGGCCTTCTTCTAGGTCAGAGGTTCTCAAACGTCACAACAGGAATTAAGTATCTCCTGGGTACTTTCGAAAGATTCTAATTGTCATTTCCATGAATTCTGAGTGAGAAGGTCCATGTTGGGGGCTTGGAATCTGCCATTTCAATATGTCCCCTATGTTCAAATTTTATTCTCCTTAGTGTCCAAAATTTTTCCCTCTTCACCCACAGCCAAGTCACAAGCTCTCTCTTAAAAACATTTCAGTTAAAATCCAGTTGTTTAGAACTTTTTCCCAATCTCCCCATTTTACCTTCTATCATTGTAGCTATATTTGAGCAGAATCAAATAGGCTGAAGCAACAAATAAACCCTCAAATCACAGTAACTTAACAAAGTTTTATTTCTTCCTCATATCTTCTATCTATGCAAATCAGGTATCCCACCTCCATATCTTAGCCATGCCATATGAAACATATGACCTACAAGTCTTTATGATATGAACATATGTCACTTTACAGATTTCAGTAGCTAGAACTGATCATATGGCCCCAAACTTACTGCAGAGGAGGTGAGGGGATATAGGATGTTTTGAGTTTACTATGGATCTCTACCCAAATTTCAATGTCAATTGCTTGGCTTTTAATAATATCCTAAAGCAAGTCCAACTCAACATGTCCAAAGGAAGATCTACCAGCATGATAATAAGCAAGATTGCTATCATTCCTTGAACATATACTACATTATTGTGGTAAGTACAATGTCAGATTAAATTCTTATACTACTCACAAGGTGGGTATTAATTAGCTACAGTTTTTGAAATTAGGAAGGCATAATAATATAACTTGCCTTAATATATGCAGCTTATAGTTTGTGAAGCCTGCTATCAAACCAGTCTTATATCACCAAAGCTCATTCTCTTAAAGGAATGCTTTATATTTCCTTGAAAACCACTTACTTTAAGTGATATTCATAAGCCACAATTATTACTCTCCATTGATAGTAAAATACAGTGCAAAATGTCTTAGTATTGCAAAGAATACCTTTCCTGGCTTCTTTTTTCAAAAACTCTCTGGCCTACCCTATCATAATCACACTACATTAGCAAGTGCATTTCAGCCATACTAAACAGCATGCCTTTTTATACCAGTCCTGAGTTTTTTCTCATTTTCATCACTTTTTCTGCTGTATACCCTCCTTGTCTTTTCTAGGTAATTCTGATCTATATGTATGTCTTACTTCAGACATTACACTTACTCATAATGATATGAAGAAAAGAGGTGAAAGTTTAGGGAAAAATAAGCATTGTAAAAAAGAATCACTGAATTCAGTCAACAAAAAACCAGCATCTGATAGGAAAAAAAAAAGAAAAAATGAGCAGAATAAGAATACTACATGAAAACATAAAAACATTCAGCAAAGTGGAAATAGAGGGAGCATTCCTCAACATACTAAAGGCCATATATGAGAGACCTACAGCGAACATCATACTCAATGAGCAAAAACTTAGAGCTTTCCCACTAAGACCAGGAACAAGAAAAAGATGTCCACTTTCACCACTCCCATTCAACATAGTATTGGAAGTCCTAGCCACAGTGATCAGACAAGATAAAGTAATAAAAGCCATCCAAATTGGAAAGGAGGAAACAAAACTGTCATTGTTTGCAGATGACATGATAGTGTACATAGAAAATCCTATAGACTCCACCAAAAAAACTACTCGATTTCATAAATGAATTTGGCAAAACAGGAGGATACAAAGTCAAGATTCAGAAATCAAAGGCATTTTTGTACACCAACAATGAAATATCAGAAATAGAAATCAGGAAAAAAAATCCCATTTGATATAGCAACAAGAAAAATAAAGCATCTAGGAATAAACCTAACCAAGAATGTAAAAGACCTGTACTCAGAAAACTACACAACACTGAAGGAAGAAATTAAGGAAGACACAAACAAATGGAAGCAGGTACCATGTTTATGAATTGGAAGAATTAACATCACCAAAATGTCCATACTACCCAAAGCAATTTATAGATTCAACACAATCCCTAATTAAGTACCAATGACATATTTCACAGATATAGAACAAAGATTTCAAAAATTTATATGGGACCAAAAATGACCCTGAATAGCTGCAGCAATTTTGAGAAAGAAGAACAAAGTAGGAAGGGTCACAATACCTGATATCAAATTGTATTACAAGTCCACTGTAATCAAAAGAGCCTGGTACTGGCATAAAAACAGGCACATAGACCAATGAAACAGAACAAAGAGCCCAGAAATAAACCCAACTCTCTATGGTCAATTAATATTTGACAAAGAGGGAAGAAGCATAAAATGGAGTAACAATAGCCTCTTCAACAAATGGTGCTAGGAGATCTGGACAGCTACATGCAAAAAAAATGAAACTCGATCACCAACTTACACCATACACAAAAATAAATTCAAGGTTGATAACAGACTTAAATATAAGTCATGACATCATAAAAGCACTAGAGGAAAGCATAGGCAGGAAAATCTCAGACAGTCCATGCAACAATATTTTCACTGATATGTCCCCTAGAGCAAGGGATGTAAAAGAAAGAATTAAAAAAATGGGACTTCATCAAATTAAAAAGCTTATGCATGCCTAAAGAAAACAACATTAAAATGAAAAGAGAACCAACTATATGGGAACACATATTTGCCAATGATACCATGGACAAGTGTTTGATCTACAAAATATATAAAGAACTCACACAACTCCACTCCAGGAAGACAAACAACCCAATTAAAAAATGAGCAAAAGACTTGAACAGACACTTCTCCAAGGAGGACATACAAAAGACCCAGAGACATATGAAAAGATGCTCAGCATCACTAGCCATCAGAGAGATGCAAATCAAAACCACAATGACATACCACCTCACACCGGTCAGAATGGCCATCATAAACAAATCAATAAGCAACAAGTGTTGGAGAGGATGTGGAGAAAAAGGAACCCTAATATACTGTTGCTGGGAATGTAAACTGGTGGAACCTCTGTGGAAAACACTATGGAATTTCCTCAGAAAACTAAAAATGGAACTGCCTTTTGACCCGGCAATTCTACTGCTGGGATTATATCCTAAGAACCCTGAAACACCAATTCAAAAGAACCTATCCACCTCAATGTTCATAGCAGCACAATTTACAATAGCCAAGTGTTAGAAGCAACCTAGGTACCCATCAGTAAATGAATGGATCAAAAAACTATGGTACTTTACACAACGGAATATTATGCAGCAGAAAGAAAGAAGGAGCTCCTACTCTTCAGGACAGGTTGGATGGAACTGGAGAACATTATGCTGAGTGAAATAAGCCAGGCAGTGAAAGACAAATACCATATGATCTCACCTTTAACTGGAACCTAATCAACAAAACAAACAAGCAAGCAAAATATAACCAGAGACATTGAAATTAAGAACAATTGACAGTAACCAGAGGGGAGGTGGGAGGGGATAAGGGGGGGAAGAGGGGACGGATTTTCAGGAACAACTATATAGGACACATGGGCAAAAAAACCAAGGGAGGGTCAAGGCAAGGGAGGGAGGTGGGGATGGCTGGGGTGGGTTGGGGGAGTGATGGGGGGTAAATGCAGACAACTGTAATTGAACAACAATAAAATAATTTTTAAAAAAGAAAACATTAAAATAAAAATAGTATCCTAAAAGAAACAAAAAAGCTGTTACATTCATAAAACATTAATGACTTTTTAGAAGAAAGAGTTTGCAGAAATATAAGAAGCAATTGTTAAAATATAAAAAAATTCAACAAATGGACTTAATTGCTATATAAATATAGCTAAAGATTACATTATTGAGCTGAAAGATTAAGTAAAGGAATTCCCCAGAATGCAGTTGAAAACAAAACTGCATTTTCATTATATCATTTAAAAACGAATAATTTCCTTATATGATCTTATTTCTAGGTAGTTCACATTTAACCATTGTCTTTTAGTGTTGTCTTTAGTTTTTTTGGATTAGGAATCAAAACAGGCATACGTTTTAGTTGTGTTGTATTCTATGGTTTTCCCACCATATCTTTTTTCTTGTGATTTATTTGTGAGAGGTGTTGTATTTTAAAGTATTGGATAGTTTGACTTACAGAGTTTGTCACAGTCTTTGTTTTGCTGACTGCATTCTTTCTTTATCTATTAACATCTTCTTCTACCCCCTGTATTTCTTAGAAATTGGTAGTTAGATCTAGTGGTTAAATTACAGTCATCCCTCTTATACATGAGGGTTACCTTCCAAGACCACCATTAGATGCCTGAAATTGGAGATAGTACCAAACCCCATGTGTCCTATTTATTTTTTGCACACTCACACATACCCTTGGTAAGGTTTAATTTATATATTAGGCACAATAGAGATGAAAAACAGCAACTAAGAATAAAATAGAACACTTATAACAATATGCTATAATAAATGCTATGTGAAAGTGCTCTCTCTTTCAAATTCTTACTGGACTGCCCTCACCCTTCTTGTGGTGATACAGTACAATGCCTATGTGACAAGAAGAAGTGAGGTGAATGACATAGACATTGCGACGTAGCGTTAGAATTCCACTAACCTGACAAAACAAGGAGGGTCATTGAGCCATATGACATCATGTCTCCCAACCACAAATCTACTTGACAAAGCATTTACTGTGCACCAAGGCCACAATTTTGGTAGTTTAAGGTGCAACAGCAAAACTACCCTGAATTTCTTTGTCCTTCTTCGAAATTTCATGAATAGAAGACTCTTTCTTATTGAAGGTCTTAGCAACCTCAGCATATGATTTTTTTCCTTCATAAGTAGAGAACTTTGACCTTTTGATGTAAAGGAAGCACATTAAGGCTTGTTTTCTGGCATGTCTGAATTGCCGGCATAACTACTCTTGTGCTTTGGGGCCATCATCAAGAAAAATAAGAGTTACTTGAACACAAGCTCTGTGATCCTGGGACGTCATCTGAGTGACTAACGAGCAGGTGGTGTCACAGCAGGATGATGCTGGGCAGAGGGATGTGTCATGTTCTGGATAAGACAGGGCTGGACAGACCAACTTGCAATTTCAAACTTATGAATTGCTTATTTCTAGAATTTTCCATGCAATATCTTTAGGCCTTGGTTGATCACAGGTAACTGACCCCATTGAGAGTAAAAAAAGATAAGTGGGAGGGGTGGGGAGGTGACTACTGTAGATTCAGTTTCCTTTTTATCCGGGCAAGAGTACTTGATAAGTGGTGATGTAAACTTCTGTTAGAGTGTGCATAATGCCTGTTCATATGTAATGTTAGCAACCATTGATTATAATTGTTGAGATGCCTTAATTAATTAGATATTTCAGACTGGCAATGATTCTTTGGTTGCTATCTGGAATGCTTTTATAAAAGAAAACATCTCCTCATCAAATACTTGGTTACCTTAAAGTACTGTGTATATAGAAAAGGCATGATAATGGTTTGATTTTTTTTCTATCATTTTTCTAAATAATGAGTTACTTAGAAGTCTCCCAAGTTAAAAAATGACATTTTTCATGCCACCATGAGCATATGGATTTAAATATTCTTGTTTCAAGTCATTGCAGAAACTATCTTTATTGGTTACCAATTTTTCTCATCTTTGGCCTGGGAGTCTATTCAACTTAGCTCCTGAGAATTTTCCAATATGACCCTAGTAGTCTTTGATAGCTTCATGCTTTGTGGCATAAAGAGATGTTTTAGGTTCATCTTATATATTTTCTTGTCCCAGAACTACAATAAACAAGATAAGAGTAATGTAATAGTTCTGCAAATAAAACTATCAAGCCTGACTGAAAGGTATTAAAGAAGCCTCAACTACATAGATATATTTTACTTTTCCCAATTAATTACAACCAAATTTCTAAAATTATTCTATAAAGTCAATGCAATTATAGTAAAATACCAGCAGGGTTTGGGGATTCTAAAATTCAAAAGAACTAGAAAATTGCATAGCCAAGTCTTTGAAAATTATTCATAAAATTTATTATATGTATTATTATATTATATATGTTATATATTATATATATACCAATAATATGTTAAAATATATGGAAGAATCCAGTAATTAAAACAAACAAAAAATACCACTATGTTGCCAAAGAACTGGTGAATTTAAAATAAACCTGTTTTAATAGAACTATGGTTTATGACAAAATTGACAATTCAAATCAATAGTAAAAGGTTTATCTAATAAATGCTATTAAAATACTTAACAAGAATGTTTGAAAAAATAGTTCCTGCCACAAACCCTATTAAAAATTTTCAAATGGGTTACACATCAATCTATATAAAGTAAGTCTATACTATTACTAAAATCAAACATTAAAAACATCAACAAAAGTATACATGTACTTTTTTAAGTTTTAATATGCAGGAGCGCTATCTTAGCAAGCAATAACACTATAAACACACATGCAATATACAGATGATATATCATAGAATTGTACACTTTAAACCTATATAATTTTATTAACCAATATCACCCCAATAAGTTTAATTTAAGAAAACAATTACACAAAAAGTAAAATTTCTCTGTGTCAAAGGATACCACAGTCAAAATTAAAGACAAGCAAAACACTAAAAGAGACTATCTGAAGTTAATGACAAATATCTGAAAAATATCTGTTTATAGAATATTTATAAAAATTGTTTTTAATAGTCAAAGAATAGAGAGAAAAGTTCACAGAAGTGGAAATGGTCCATAGATCTGTAAGTGACAAACTGACTAGGAATCAGAAAAATATACTTTTGTACATAAAATTGAACTGGATTGATAATAACTGTTATTACCATGCATGTGAGGAAATGGGCCGTGAAACTCACTGCTGGTGAGTGAATAATTTGTACAGCCTTTTGGAAAGCAATTTAATAGTACTGGGTACAATTTTAAAGACAACCACTGACCCAGTAATCCCACGGCTTTGGAATGTATCCTACAGAAATACATTCACATGGCAACGACAGCACTGTTACATGTACAATGTGTGACCACAATACTGTTTGTAATGCAAACGCTGGAAACAACTTAGACGTTTATCAGTAACAGAGGAGTTAAATTATAGCACACTCATACTATTTATTAAAATCAAGTGTTTAAAGAGAATACAAGTTTGCAGACAATATTATGTTAATGATTATTTTTAAAGGGAAATGCAAGCCGCAGGGGGAAAAATGTATAGAATGCACCCATTTATGTATTTTTAAAAAACAATGTTAAATGTACATATATTGAGTAGACGTAAATCCATAGAAAATTCTGAATGGATGCAAACTAAACTGTAAACAGAGGGTACTTCCAAAGAGAATAGTTTGTGGAGAATGGGATTTCCTTTTTAGCTCTTTATACTTACTGAGGTTTTTTGTTGTTGTATTTACAATCCGTATTCATATATTTCTTGAGTAATTATGGAAAACCTTCCTTTCCTCATTATAAAATTGCTCTGAGGTAAAACTTTTGATTATTTTATAGGTACAATTTAGTTACAGATAGAAGAAGGTGTATACTTTATCATTTGTAGTTAATTAAATGAAAATTTTTGGGATATGCAAAATTAATCATTTATTGAAAATTAAAAAGTAACAATATAGACCACTGGTACTACGTCTTCATCAGATTCTGCATCTGTGTTCATGCTCAGAGAGAACTGCATCCACATCAGATTATTTTAAGAGTCCAAAGAAAGAAAACAATCCTTTTTCCAGGGAGAAAAATATACAAGGACACACACACAATCTTACAGATATTTCTTGCAAGGTTACAAGATTAATGATCTTTATTTCAGAACTGCTAGTTTGAAAATTAATATGCCTTGGATGAGTCACTTAATATCTCATAACTTCCATTTTCTTAGTAAAAGGAGAGACAGAGAGGGAGAAATTAGAGGAAGAGTAAAAAGAGGAGAAGGGTGAAGGGAAGAAAAAAGTTGATTTTTCCTTTAGGGATATTTGTTTAATTTGAGATTTTATTATGAAAGTTTTCAAATATAAAAATGTACAAAGAATAGTATAATAAAGCTCCACATAACTCCTATCTTATGTGATCAACTACTCAAAGCCAATCTTGCTTCATCTATACCTGACTTTTTTCCACCCTTTCCTGAGTTATTTTGAAGCAAATCCCAGACATCATGCTATTTTATCTATAAATACTTCAGTATGTAGCTCTAAAAAATAAGTATACTTATTTAAAAACACAATCACAAAACTAACATTTCACCTAAAAATTAACCATGCTTCTCAATATTTAATAATATTCACACCATCCCAATAGTTTTGTTTTTCACATCTTTGATGTTTATTTGCTTGAATCAGCATCAAAATGAAGTACACACATTGCCAGTTGTTGGTACATCTATTACATTTATCTTAATGTAAAGTCTCCCATCCTCCCTTTCTCTCTTTCTCTCAATCTCTTTCTCTCTCAACCTTGCAACTTATTTATGGCAGAAACTATGCCAATTTGTCTTGCAGAATTCCTCACCATCTGAATTTCACTGGTTACATATCTGTTGTGTCAGTTAACATACTCCTCTATTCTCTGATTTCCTATAAATTGATCATTAGATCCAAAGGCTTGATCAGACTCATATTCAATTGTTTGGAAAAACTACTATATACACAGTTTTGTCTGCTGCTATCAGAAGCTATATAGTTCTGGTTGTCTTGTGATTTGGGTGGCCATTGATGTTTACTGCCTAGAATTTTAGAGATGACAGTTTTGAAAAGAGTTAAAGCTTTTATGTTATAGAGTTTGCTCTTACAAGTTAATGGGAGGGATACTAGTTGCTCCATTTTACTGAAAAAATAGCCATGACTCAGATGTGGCGATAGTGGAGCAGAACCAGGATGAACCCAAACAACTTCATCCAGCTCACTGAAACTTGGAAAATATCATTACCCCACTCTCACTTTATTCCTTCACACATATATTTAGTTATCTTTTTAGGAAAATATATTTTGCATTCATTTAGGTATATGAATTTTATGCCTCATCCCCAAACTATTGAAAATTTCTTGGTTGGGTGGTGGTAGGAAAAATGGGGATAGGGTGTAGTTGGAAAGAGATGCACAAGTAATTTTTATTGTGCATATATATGTGTTTATGCTTATATTGCTTTAGGCCATGTATATCAGTCACAACAATAAGTACAAAAGACAAAACAAAAGGAAGAAAAATATCCTACAACTGTGTCTATTTTGGTGGCATTTTGGTGGCTTCATGAGGGACAGACTAAAATTATAGATTCTCTAAAGAATAAGTATGTTAGGCATCACAAGTAATAAAAACACTTTTTTCAATTAAATGATGTTGGAATTAACACACACACAGAGACTCAGATCTAACATTTATTAGAACAGAGTGATAAGCATGATTACTCTTTTTGCATCTTTGCTTTAAATTTTCATTCATTTATTTAGTAATTTACCTAAGAAATATGTATCAAGTGTCTACTATTGTGGTATACATTTTTCCAGGAAATTTAAATACTAATAAACAAAATGAACAATCTAGAAAGTAAAACAGTTAAATAACACAGATAAATTACAAAGAGAGGTTCATGACATTATAAGAAAATGTAATAGAGATCCTTGACTTGGACTGCAGGACCAAAAAACTGTTTTCCTCAGTGAGAGAGAAGCCAAATTGTCATGGATTGTGGAGTAAATAAAAAGTAAGAAAAAAATAAGCATCTTTTTTAAAAAGTTTGGCTAAAGAAATAGAAAATATGGAGTTCAGTAGAGAAGTCTGAGTTGAGAGATAAAGGATGAGTTGATGAGGTCACGTGGTGAAGTGCATTCCAGTGAGTGCATTCCACTGGGCAAAGGCTCTAACTGCAAAGAGGAAGCTCGCGATGTGGTGCTGGAGTGTTTTCAAATGATGGGGATGGAATATGAGATGAGACTGGAGAGCTAGAGAGTTAGGGAGTGACTGGCTCAACAGGACATTATGTTGGCTCACCATATGTCCCAGTTTTCTAAGAGTATTCCAGGTTTATATAAATTGTCCTCCCTTATCTTTGGCTTTCAAGTGTCCCATTTGGGACAGTAAGGTATATAGTCCCCTTATTTATAGGCCATCCTACAAAGTTATCCTGAGAACAACTGACTAAAAATTTTTTAACCAGACAAGTACCCTGACCAAATTTGATAGTCAAAACTATCACTCCGATGTTATCAGTGACAGTGTGTTATAGGGTGTGCAAGACTGTGTAGAACTAGTTAGAGATACTTGAAGAAATTCAGACAAGAGTTGAAAATGCCTTTGACAAGAGTGATGGCCTATAGATAACAAGAAGTAAATCAACTAGAAAGATATTTAGGAAACTAGATGGAAAGAACTTATGGATATACTGAAAATGAATATCAGAGAAAAAAGAGAAGAAATATGAAGGATAATACCCAGGTTTTTCTGTGGTGTTTGTTGAGTGGTGGTGGTACAAAACTGGGGTACAAAAATAGAGAAAGTAGATAATGGGGTTCTTTAAGTTTGCATTTAATAGATTGGTGAGATGAGCAATCTAAAGAATAGGGTGTTACAGATGTTAACATGAGTGTTACTTAATAAGGAGCCATATACTCTCAGCTGGACAAAGTGGATAGTAATGAAGGGAGAAGGCTGATGTATTGGGAATGAGCACAGGGATCAATGTCCTGGAGAACTTGGTGATGCCAAAGAAAGATCATCATTGCACAAATTGATGAAGCAAGCTCAAAGGCTGTGAACTTTTGGTTGTAGAGCAGAATTCCTGAACAGAAAAATGATGACAAAGTTGTGAGTGTGGCCTCAGGAGTGTGTGACCAAGATGACAAAGGCCTCCACACTCTCATTCTGACCTAAGGCTCCATTTCTCTCCTTGCCTAATGCAGCACCCTAGCTGTTCCCCTTGCTTCCACTAAGCTCATTCTCATTGCTCTTACCCTTTGTATTTTCTGCAGTTCAACCAGAGTAATCCTTTTTCATGAAAAATTCTCTTTCACCTCCTCTGGTCCAAAACCCTCCAAAGGCTTTTTAGAATTAAATCCAAAATTGCTTCCACACAGAAGGCCATATGGCCAGGCCGTACCTGGCTTCTGGCTACCTATTCAAGTTCATTTTCTGTCACTCTTTTCCACTGCTCCAGAAGCAGACTTATTTCTCTTCCCCCAACAGAGCAAGCAAACTCTGCCTCAGGTACAATACTCTTGCTGTTATTTTAGTTTCCTCCCAAGACATTGCATGGACCACCCCTTAGGTAATTGAAATCTTTATTTAAATGTCACTTCTTAGAGTCCTTTCTCAACCACTCTAAATAGTATTCCCTGTATCTTTATATTTTATGTCATGTCCCTTAACTACCTGACATTATATTATAGTTATTTATCATTTTTCAAATCTTTTCCTGTGGAATGTAAGGTCTTTCAGGGCAGAAAAACTTCTAGTTCACTGCAGTGAACACTGAGACCTTGATAAATATTCACTGTATATAACTGCAAGTAGGAAACAAGATTGGGAACTGAGTAACCAGTTTTCCAATGTGTAACCGCAGGGAAGATGAGGTCCCCAGACTCGACAAAAGTTAGTCAGGTACATGGAGAGTGACAGGGAACTATAAAAAGGCAGCAATGGGGAAGAGAAGAAGATTGTTATATTTATATGTGTTATTGCTTCAGTAATTCACAGGCTAAATTTAGTCAACTCTCATGCCCTTTGTATTTTCCTCTTAAAAATGATTCAGGCTTTTGTTCAGAATTAATAAGTATGAATACATATTTACCTTGAGTATGATTTATTACACATCTTCAAATAGAGTTCTTCAAATGGAATTTTAATTATTAAGGAAATTTGCATACAAAAGCAAGTGTCTCTCAAAAGGACGGCTTCCTAAAAAAAAGCTATATGTATGTTATGAATAAAATTTAAAAACCTTTAAACATTACTGCCACTGTGGTTATCCAGTATTACATTCATATTTTGTGCATTATATCAACATGTAAATTTCTTCTACTTCCTTTCTAAAAATTGTATTCACTCTATTCACTTTTATAAATAGTTGAATCAGGACTCTTTGTGACTGCAGTAACAGAAAGCTTGATCAGTTGGTTTAAGCAGAAAGAAAATTTATTGAATCAAAAACTGAAAAATCTCAGTAATAACATTTAAAATAATATGTGAAAGCAGGGCTTGACCCAGGAGTTCACATTGTTCTCCCCGCCCCCTCTGTTGTCTTTATTATCATACTCCTAGTCAGCTCTAGTCTCACATTATAAATGCCAACAGTCACACTAGAGAAAACTTGCTTCTCATGGTGATCTTGGTAAAAAGCTGTCTCATTACATTTCATTAGGTCTGATTGGGACCCATTTGAAATTGATTCAATCACAGTGACTGGGAAAACATGATGCTCTGATTGATTAGCCACCCCCCACAAGTCAATCCCCATGCCCAGCTCATGCACACTGATAGAGCTGAGAAGGGTCAATGCATCAAAAGACGTGGAATGAAAATGGAGAAGAGGTAGTTCCCTAAAAGAAAATAATGGCACTGTAACCAAAAGTGGGGGTGTGGGGAGGCGTGGATACTGAATAACAAAAAACACAGCCCATTAAAAAGGCTTCCAAACAATATTTTAATCTGGTGATACGATATTCACATACAAGCAAAAGAGCATTTAACATGCCACCTTTGAATTCCTCACATTAAAAATATCAGGATTAAATTGATGAAATTCTGTTGGTCAGAGAAGAAAGTATTCATCAATATGCTTTGTGAGAAAAATGTATACAAATTTAAACTTCTAATATGATAGAATAAATGTTCTTTGAGTGGGAGATCTGAAAGTACTTTGAATCATGAGGTATGTTTTCCTTCTCTGCTCTAATGCCTCTCTAACATAGCTAGACTGAGGTTGCCTTTCTTCCTGGTTCCTTTCTTCCTGGTTACTTCTCCTTACCTATAGTTTCAGTTTTCATTGTCCCAAGCTCCTGTTGAAGGAATTTCATGCTATTGAAATTTCTATAAAAATTGTATTAAACCTTTAATATAATTGAGAAAGAACTTAAATATTTATATCATTAAGTTATATCACCCAAGAGCTCTGTATTCTCTTTATTTACTCAATCCTTCTTCCACATCTAGTAAGAATGTTTAGACTTCCAGTCAGGATGGCAGCATAGGTAAACACAGCTCACCTGCTCTCACAACCACATCAAAAGTACAACTAAAATATAGAACAGCCATCACTTGCAATTGTGAAAAATTGAGTTGAATAGAAGTCTGACAACTATGGAATTAAAGAAACCACAAACATTCAGATTGGTAGAAAAAGTGGAGATGTGAAATGGGCTGGTCCCACATCCATGTGTGGTGAATAAAACTTCAGGAGGGATATCTCAGGAGTGAGGAGTCCTAGCCCCACAGCAGACCCCCAGCCCAGGGTTCCAGTGCCAGAAAGATAAATCCCCATAACTTATGGCTGTAAAAACCAGCATGGATTGAGTTGGTAGAAGAAACTCCTGGAGCCCCAAGCAATTCCTCTTAAAGAACCCACACATGGAGTTACTCAGACTCTATCCCTCTGAGCTTCAACACTAGGCTAGCAGCTTGAAAGGCCCCAGTGGCATACAGGGAGAAACTGAAGTGTCTGGCATTAAGGTAAGAGCTGGGGGACAGTTTTCTCCCAGATATAAAGGTGGGCAGGGGCCACTGTTCCTTTTCTGAATGCCCCACCAACACAGGGCCAGAGAGTAGGCAGGATGGTCCTATATATGAGACTCCATAACCTGGCTAACATGGACTGCCTTCCCTTGGACATCCTCAGAGACTCAGTCCCACACACCTTACAGGCCCACCCACCTTACAGGCCCACCCAAGCTGGTTTTTCATATGAATGGCAGGTCTTGGCTCATGCTTCACAGCTTCCTAAATCCTTTCAAACAAGCAATAGCCAGCCTCAGTGAGCTCCCAGCCCTCATACCTGTTGCTAAATGGCCTCAGGCCCAGCACTAGCAGCAGCTAGCCTAGATTCACGGCTTCTGTTTGCCTGGGAATCACCAGACACAGCATAAGTAGCAGCCATCACAGATTGCATTATAGATCATGTAGGGAGGTCCTGGGCAGAACACAGGTGGGGGCTGACCTTGACCTGCACCACTCGGGAAACTCCAGGGCCTGCACAACCAGTGGATGGGTATAGGCCATGTCAGAACACCTCCACGCTGCCTCCACACAGCAGACCCTTCATGGAGAGTGGAGGTTGGTGGTCAGTGGTTACAGCCAGTCCTTGCAGCTGACTGGCCTGGGCAAATCTCTCCCATTGACCTGCCAATAGCAATCAAGGCTCAACTACAAGAGGAGGGTGTACTCAGCTCACACAAAGGATACACCTTGAGTACTCATATCGGTGATGGGGAGACTGTGCCACTGTACCTACAGGACACCTATTACCTTAGGCCACACTACCAAGACAAGGAGTCATGGAAGCTCTACCTAATAACATAGAAACAAATACAGGGAGACTGCCAAAATGAGGTGACAAAGAAACATGGCCCAAGTGAAAGAACAGATCAAAACTCCAGAAAAAGAACTAAACAAAATGGAAACAAGCAATCTATCAGATGCAGAGTTCAAAACACTGATTATAAAGATGCTCAAGGGACTCAGTGAGGACCTCAACAGCACCAAAAAGATCCAGTTAGAAATGAAGAATATACTAATTGAAACAAAGAAAAATTTACAGGGAAACAACAGTAGAGTAGATGGAACTGAGAATCAAATCAATGAATTGGAACATGAGGAAGCAAAAAACAACCAATCAGAAAAACAGGAAGAAAAAACAATCCCTCCCCCGCAAAAATGAGGATTGTATAAAGTAGCCTCTGTGACAACTTCAAGAATTCCAACATTCACATCACAGGGGTAACAGAAGAAGAGAAAGAGCAAAAATTGGAAATCTATTTGAAAAAACACTGAAAGAAAACTTCCCTAATTTGGTGAAGGAAATAGACATGCAAATTCAGGAAGTACAGAGTCCCAAACAAGATGGATGCAAAGAGGCCCACTCCAAGACTCATCATAATTAAAATGCCAAAGTTAAAGATAAAGAGAGAATCTTAAAAGCAGCAGGAGAAAAGCAATTAGATACCTACAGAGGAGTTCCCATAAGATTGTCAGCTGATTTCTCAAAAGAAACTTTGCAGGCTAGGAGGAATTAGCAAGAAATATTCAAAGTCATGAAAAGCAGGGACTTATAGACAAGATGGCTCTACCCAGTAAAAATATCATTTAGAAGTGAAGGGCAGATAAAAAGCATCCAAGACAAGAATAAACAAAAGGAGTTCATCATCACCAAACCATTATATGAAATGTTAAAGGGGCTTACCTAAGAAAAAGAAGATCAAAACTATGAATAACAAAATGGCAATAAATCCATATCTACCAACTGAATCTAAAAAACAAACTAAACAAGTAAGAAAAACAGAAACAGAATCATGGATATGGAGAGCATTTTGATGGTCATCAGATGGGAGGGGGTTATGGGGAAATGGGTGAAGAGGTGACGGGATTAAGAAATATAAATATGTACTTACAGAATAGTCATGGGGATGTAAAGTACAGTGTAGGAAATGGAATAGGCAAAGAACTTATATGCATGACCCATGGACATGAATAATGGTGAGGGGATTGCCTGAGGGAATAGGGGGTGTTGAGTGGAGGAGGGGAAGTCAGAACAACTATAATATATTTTATATTAATAAAATATAACTGGAAACAAGAAATACAAAAAAAGGATGTTTAAGTTTTTTTCATATAATTCTCTTTCTAATTTTAAATTAATTCCTGATTAATTTCTGATTAACTTATCCTTAGTTTTCTGTAGGTGTTTTTTCACCACTTATTACAAATACATAGGAGAATTAGCAATTTTGTACACAATATACTTTTCTAATCACCTTAATGGACTTCTTGTAATTATAAAATTTTCGCAGAATTCTCTAGGATGTTGTTTGAATATAATTATATGATGAAAATAATAATTTTACCCCCATATCCTCTTATCTCTGTTTTGTATTTTATTGTCTTGGTGGAGTTTCCAAAACAACAGTGCATGTCAGGGTTTCATTAGGAAAA
>CM052539.1:36380577-36422687 GCA_028533065.1 Trachops cirrhosus
TGACCTGCCCAATATCTTTTAAATAAATTCTTTCTTTGTGGAAGTGGTCAGAAGAGATTGTGCTTGAAAAAAAAAAAAGACAAAACACTGACTGAACCCTTACGTATAACACAGTAGGAAATTACAAGTGCCCAGGAATGCTTAAAGTAGAAATTAGTCCTTATCCATGCAAGTATTCCCCCATAAGTACAGGAAGATTAGAAGGACAAAGTGATCAATAAAATACAGACTATTTTTCTAGGCTAAGGAAAGATCAGTCAAAGATTTATTGCTTCTATTGACAAGTGCAATTACTAAGCTAGCATCAGAATCAATGTCAGTCACCATGCTCAATCAGTGGAGAAGAGTGAGGGCTAAATGAGAGGGTTAAATCATGATCTGAAATATTCACGAGCTGTGAACCATTTGAAAAATTGCTTAGTCTCTTTTAGTCGATGCTCGCATCTTTCATGTGGCAATAATAATACTTGACTTGCAATCAGTCATTAGGAAGATTTAATGAGAAAATGAAAGTCCCTATAATCATGTTTGATACACAATAGGTGTTCTATAATATGAATTGCTTTACTTCATTCTCCTTTGCTCACTGCAAGACCAGTCTAAAATTTTACATATAGTTAGTGATGGTAAGGCTCTTATTTCTTATAATTCCTTGTAAAAGGAATTATAAAAATACAAATTCTAATCATTGCAATGTCAGATTTCTTTTGACTTTAAAGACCTAGGATGAATTCATCACATCTTACAGAACACAGAAATATTTCCAGCTGAACACTGTTAATCCATTTACTGTATGAATTCTGATTAATGGACACATTTTACAAATTTTATTGAAGAGTTCTTTTTTAATACTAAGTGGCTTAGTTCCTACTCTCAATAATGTAATCAGATTGTGATGATCAATATATTCTAATCAACTCTAAAGCAAAGTACATTTAGTATGTTCTAAGAGAATAGTTCTAATTTTGTGAAACTAATTTAAGCCCAACATAATGTCAGTAACATCAACAAACTGCAGACATCCTCCACACAATGCCTTCCCAGTTAACTTCTTAAATTTTGAAATAGTTAAGACTCACAGGAAGTTACAAAAAGAAAAAAGACCAGTACAGAGTCCTCATCTATCCTTCACCCTGCTTCCCCACTGAAAACATCTTATATAACCATAACACACTGTCAAAAACAGGAAATTCATGTTGGTACAATGTTATTAACTATATTCTGTATTCATAGTTCACAAGTTTTTACATATTCTTTAGTTTTTTTGTACCAAAATGTATAGAATACAAGGACCTATGAATTCACGTTTTATTGGGCAATGTTTATAAGGAAAATATATTAATTTCCTCTAAACTCAATACATATTTTTTAAAAGGATGTGAAAAACTTACAAGCTGTATACCATTGGGTAGATGGCCAGAACCTGGTGTTAGACATTTTGAAAACCATACTAAGTGAATGTACATTTAAACTCTCCTTCATTCACAACTTTCAAGTTTTGTCTCCACTTTACTCAGTAACTAAAGTGTATTACAGAAAATGTCCTTGTTCTTAATTGTTATTTTTGTTTGTCTTATTATAACAATTTTTTTTATTGCTGGAGGTTTTTTTTCTGTGTGATTATCATAGCATTTCTTGTAAATTCTACGTGCCACTCCTTAAAAATCAGCTGTTATATTATTTTTAAGAAAAACTGAATAAACTCATCCATCTAATAATTTTAAGTATAAATAAAATAATAGTCATAGTCAATAGTAAAAGAAAAATTGGTATATTATCTGAAAACAAACATTTTAGACATTTTACCTCATAAACCTTTGTTTCTACCCATTCTCTTTGCTTTTCTATTCTGTAACTTTCAAGAACCTACGCTTCACTCAAAGAATGAATGATTCCACTGGCCTCTCTCACTTCTTCCTCCCCCGAACCTAACGCTTCCCTGGATCTCCACGGGAGTGAGTCAAGCTCTCACTGTCCTAAGCACATAGACTGTACCTCTACCATAGCACTCATTTCATCTGCTTCGTTGTGTGAGCGGTGTGTTAGTGCTGATCTCTTTGGCTCTAAGCCTAAGTTTTAAGGTGGATTTGATTCAAGTTCCCCAAGCAATCATCCCTGATTTGTGACTGGTGGGATTTAGAAAAATGGTATTGGGTGTGTTGAAGAGGGGTTAAGACACAAGGCCACATCTGCTTTATCTTCTTTTTGTTTGTGGATGCTATCAGAGCTCATAATAGTTCTTGGTGAATTCTGGGTACTCTATCATCTCCCTCTGCCTCCATTTAGTTTCAATAGTGCCATTATAATCTCCTTTCCTTGTCTTCCTCCTCCTGAAGGTCTCAGGACTTGTCCCAATACAGATATGGACCTTTACACAGTCCTAGATCACACACTGCTCACTACTATAGAATACCAGACTGCTCCATGTAAGTGCATCTTTGCAACCTCCATTTGATAAGTCTTATTTCTGCCTCATTGCTAATTATGTCCAAGAGGGTATAACTTCATTACCTTCAGTATTTCTTCAGTAAGATACTGCTATGCAGTTCATCCAAACTTAAAGGGAGCTAAAGTTGTACTTGTGTTTGACGCTAAAGACAAAAATCTCCGAGGAAAAAATGGGTTTTATTTGTAGATTATTCTGATTCTATTGTTACAGAACAAAGGGGCCAAGGGGGTACACCGATATGTTACTACTGAAAGGACCCCCTTCTAAGTTCGTTATGTCCCCAACCTTATAGGAAAGACATCTCTCAATGCCAGAGATTTGTGAAAAGGAAAGGAAATGTTTATTTAATGCTATACAGACTTAAAGTAGTGACCTAATGTCTTCATTAAAATATCAAACTCCTTTAGGATACCCACAGCCGCCCACAGTGCTTCCTTCTCCCCCTGCCCTAAGTCAGGTACCATAACTCAGGAAAAGAAGCAAACATCCGTGATCCAGGGTCCTGACACCATCAGCTGTGTCGCCGTCCAGGCAGGATCTCTAATTAATCCAAAGCCATGTGTCACCTTCTCATGGCCTACTGGCAAGAGTTCTTTCACCCTTCTTCCAGGCAAAATCTCTCCTGCTTCCCAAGCCACACGGTCAAAGGGAGCACCCCAAAGCTGTGTGGTCCTCTTCTACCAAAGCTGTGGAGGTCCCCTCTCTGGCCAAACCTGCATGGTTCCTCTCTACACTAAAGCTGTGGGGGTCTGCACTCTGACAAAACTGCGTGGATCTCTCTTCTCAATAGCTGCCTTGTCTGGGTTTAAATCCCCGCACCAACCTTCCTCTGTTCCCCCATTTCCGACTCCTCCTACAATCAGTTACACCTGCCAGCGTTCCTGTATTATTCCAAGTCTGCTGGGCTGCCATCATGAGTCTGGGCAGGGGTGGCCCCACGTCATGGAGCCAATCTTCTTCAAGCTCTCACACAGGTGCTGTAATCAGGGGGAGCTGCCCTCCCCAGTTATATCTTGGGGGGAAGTTCCTTCCATCCCCCTGGCTCAGAGCATGGCCACAGCTATTTAACATATCTATGCAACCAGTTAAAGGTTATAGATATGTTAAATGACAAGGCCATGGATTAGTTGCAAAGCTGTGACTGTACAAAACAGCCCTGTGTGTTCCTGCTCTATGTGTCCCTTCCCCCAACTCACACCTGTGGCAGGGAGGGGTGAAGACATCTTAATATTTCCTTGACACCTTGAGTTCTGGACCCCATTCCAAATCCCTATTTGGGGCCCCCCCTCTTGGCTGCACACTGCTTAACTATGAGTATCTTTGGATGATAACATTAAGTCGAAGAATTTAAATACATGTGTGAGTGTGGTCTTGTATATCTTTCAATATTATTTTTACTAAAGAAAATTTTGATAAACTTATCATCCCCCATTATAACCCTCAGCTTAAAATTCATGCTTCAAAATTTGCAATCAAGGGACTTTACTCAGAATTTGGCAGCTACAGCATATGGATGTGCAATAATCTCATTTAACTATTCATCTTTTCAATATAGATGAACAAATTTTCATAAATTATTATCATATTAATTTCATCTGCTCAGTATCACCTTTGTACTTTTCACTTAGTCTTGGGTCTGAGAGCCATTTGAAAGTTCGTTATTTACTAATCTGTGTGGGAGGGATCTGGTGTCTTTGTGTGTATGTGTGTACAATCTGATTAAAATAAACAACCTGTTATTCAAGAAACAACAGAGGCTTGAAATGTTCCCACTTCTAAATTTGTTTCCTTTAAATAAATCAGTAGTTTAGGCTTTTTGACTGAAAATTGTAAAAAAAAAAAATTCTAGCAATATATTGTTTTCCAAATAAAGACTGTGGGGATGCTTGGAGTTGAATTAATTAATAGTTTGGCCACAGTGATCTATCTTAAATGTTATGAACTACAAATTCAGTGCTGGTCTTTCTGCAGAATACCTAGAATTTAGTTAATTTTATTTTAGGACACTCCATTGAACAGATTATTTAATTCCATGAAAAAAAAGCGGGGGGGAGAGGTATCTATGACAGTTTCTCTTTTCATGAAATGGGCAAGATTTACTCACATGCAGGTGTTTCCTACCCCATCAGTATTGCTTAGGAGATCAGTCCTTCCTTCGAGGAAAGTTTGAGGAGATGCTGGCTGATGGGCTTTTGTAATGGAGAGTGGGCAGGGAACTTCTGTACGGCCTTGGGAAGGGGGAGGAGAGAGGGATTAGCAGAACGAAGGCCAGGACTGTGCTTGCCTCCGGCTGAGGTCTGGGGAGTTGAAAAGAGTGAAACCTCCAATAAGGCACAGCTCCCAGTTCAGCTGCAGGGTGTGACAGAACTTGATTTTAGGAAGAGCTATTGTGGATTAGAAATGGGACCTTTTAACAGTATTTGAAAGATGGAAGTATTTTAGAATTTGATTAGATTTGATAGTGTATTAGGTCTGTAGATTAGTAGGTTAGAACTAGAGCTCTAAAGTGATATTTGATTTCTTTGACTCTAACAATTTTAGGCTGCTTTCAGAGAAGTATAAAGCAGCCCTCTTCTCTCTGGTCCTCTGCTCCACAAAGTCTAGCTGCCTTGTGCCCCCAGATCCAAACTCTCTCCTGCCCTGGGGACTCAGTGGGGCTGTGCCTGAGTACCTTCTGGGGGCCAAGGCCTGGAAGCTCTGTTCTCAAACGAGTCTGGAGCCCTCCTAAAGTTGACCCTCTGTTTCAAATCTTTCAGGGATGTTAACCCAAGAAACAAGGGTTATAGCACACATACATGCAATATGAATATTTCATTTCATATGTATTTGTTCAGTGTTTGGAAACCTTTCTGTCTGTATGTCTGTAAGTTGCCTAAAATCCATCTAGAAAATGTCTCAGGATATAGGATGCACCACTGACATTATTGTGTCTGCCTAGCTCTGAACACCTTACTACCACATATAAGAAAACACTTAAAGAGTAAAACAGTAAAACCCTTATGATGACAGTCCATTCACAGTTGGGGTTTTTCTTGTACATAATTATCACCTCAAGAGATGGCCTATTTTAATACCTACAGAATACTCCAGGGTGCGGGGAAGACAGATGGAAGGAGGAAAGCAAATGCAAAAATGTGATGGTACAATGAACACCCCAGCATGCATTTAAATAATTTACACAAATCTGTTCCAATTCATAAGCCAGAATAAAAATAGCACAATTTGTCAAATAAAAGTTAAAACTTTGTTGAAAATTATAAGCCTTGATTTATACATCTCACTGTCAGGCTGGCCATTATCAAGCGTACCATAAGGGCAACAGTCTAAACAAGGCCTTGCTCACAGCTGCACAGTGGTCTTAATCAGCGCTAATTTCCCTCAATTGCAGTATCATGTGTTTTCCTTGAAAAGCAGAGTGAGTTTGCTTTCTGTATCAATACAATGATAAAAATAAGCAGAGGGTCTTGTTTTGCTTGGAAATAAGAAAAATTGATTCATAATCAATATGTGAAATACATTTTGTGATAGAGCCCTCATCTTGCTCACCCCATTACATATATTGGGGTGTGAAAGGATCTAGATAATATTATTTTGATATATGCTTTGTTTGAATTCACATATTCTGTGGGTTCAAAATAGGCAGTAATTAGTCTTCAAAGTATGTTTGAAAGTAAATTAATCTCATGTTTTCTGTATATGATTAGGCTTGACAATCATAATATTGCCATTGAACTTTGTTTTTATTGAATATTGTTATTTCTAGTAAAAATAAATACATTAGTCTTACAGACTATGTAGAATCAAAAAGCCAATGAAACTATACAGGCTGTTACTGATACCACATGAAGGATTTGGGGGCCTAGCTCTGGGTGATCTCAGGTTTTAGAAAGTCCTGAGAGGTTGGTTTAAGAAAATGTCAATGGACAGTTCAAGGAACATCTTAAAGGTGATAACCAATGGATTAGTTTCAGTCTGTTTTGAAATCATTCTTTTTGTACAATAAGAAAAAGAGAGAGAAAAGAATAAAAATTTTAAAATTATCGTTTTTGTGAAATCACATTTGTTTTAGAAACTGCAGCATAAGGGCACTTTGATATTCTCAAATAGCTAAGAATTCGATGGAGTCCCCTGAACTATCCTTACAGCAAAGGCAGCTTGTTCAAAGACATAGGTATGTCATGTGTGTGGTCTGTCTCTCCTGGAAAAAAAAAACACAATTGTTTTAGGTAGTTCTTTAAAAGTTTCTCCTGAAAGTTTCAAACATCTCTGGGTTTATAGGGTAAGATGTTCCTCAATATTGAGAAATGTTTGGTGCTTTTTCCCTTGGTCATCAAAAAGGAGTAGAAATTTTTTGAACTGCCCTCTATCTCTCCTGATCTGCACAAGTTCCTGCAAGGGGCTTTGGGAAATGTTATTCTGTCCCCAGGCCATTTGCACCTGGGGATCTGGACTCAGGACTAGTGTCTGGGATGGCTGACAAGATGCTTGGATTTTGCCACAAACCGCTCACTCTTTTCTAGTTGGCCCCTGACATTGCTTCTTAAAAATGATGTGAATGTACTAGACTAGAGGTCTGAGATGATGTATCCTCCTCTTCATATCCTCAGTGATTAGCACATGCTCATCACATAGGAGGCCCATGACACACCTCATAAATAAATGCGTCTATTTATCCCCTGCTGACCGCACTAGGAGTTGCACACTGTGACTATCATTAAATAGATCTGCACCATAGTCATTACATTTCTGTACTTCTAGGTCAAACATAAATTAAATACTAGAGCAATCTGGACTTCAGTAACAGCTTTATTAGAATAGTGTAAACAGCTGGAAACTTTTGAAACTAAAAAGATAATTATATTTGCATAATTGTTTTACACTGTGTACAAGCTGAAGATAACCAGCCACTTTGTTACAAGTGCCATATTGGTGCCGCAGCAACTTTGGAGGGAGTCATAACAAAGGGGAAGCTGTGATGATGATGACCTGAAGAGATAATTCAGCAGCGACTGCAGTGACTCCTGCTGGGAAGTCGATGCCAAATTTCAGACAAATATGTGAACTCTGGTGAAGCTCCATATGTTTTCCGTCTCATAAACTTTTTTTTAATTTTAAAGTAATTTTACAAAAGTTTTGCATCAAAGTTAGTCTTTATAGAAAAGTGTCAATGATAGTCTCGATGAATTTTATATACCCTACACCCAGTTTGTCCTGTTGTTAGCATCTTCTATTATTACTCTGGTACATTAGTCATAATTAGCCAACATTGATGCATTTTATTAACTAAAGTCACATTTTATCAGATATCATTAGTTTTCCCTTAATGGACTTTTTCTGTTCTAAGATCCTATCCAACATCCTATTACGTTTGTCATCACTGTTTTTTCAGTTCCTCTCAGTTCTGACAGCTTTTCAGACATTTCTTGATTTTAATGATCTTGACAGTTTTGAAGAGTACTGGTCAGGTATTTTGAAGAATATCCCTCAGTTTGGGTCTTTCTGGTGTTTTTCGTACAATTAGCCTTGGATTATATGCTTGGAGGAGGAAGATTACAGGAGGTAAAATGTCATTTTCAACACTACCTATCCAGAGAGCATGCTATCATCACTCACCACCAATGACATTAACACTGACCACCTGGCTGAGGGAGAGTTTGCCAAGTTTCTTCTGTGTATAGTTAATTTTTATTTCCTCCCTTTTCCTTACTATTTTCTTTGGAAGGAAATTACTAAGCATACCCCACAATTGAAGTTTGTCCATAAATTATCTGGAATTCTTCTCTCTGAAAGATATATGTCTCTTCTCCCCTGTTTACTTATTTATTCAATCATTTAGTTATCTCAGTATGGATTCATGGATATTTATTTTATATTCAGGTTTAAGTCCAATGCTACGTTACACATTTTGTTGCTCAAATTGTTCCAGCCTAGCCTTGGAAACTTTTTCAGTTTGCTCTTGGGTCCCTTTGGCATATTCCCACCACGTCAGTTTTTAAAAAACTTCCTTACTATTTGGCATTACATTATGCTCCTGATTCATCTTATATATTTCCTGTCCCTGCCCTAGAAACAGCCATTGCTCCAAGAATGCCTGGTTTCTTTTACTGAAGACTGTTATTAGAAAACAAGATCTGAGTCTTGGGTGTATCCATTGTTACTGGGTGTCACTGCCATATATACGTATATTCACCCATGAGGGATGTTTTGGTTGCTTTCAGCTTTTGATTATTATTAATATGACTGTTATAAAAAAATTGCATGCAGGTTTCTATGTGGACAGAAGTTTTCAAATCATTTGAGTTGGGAACATAATTGCTGAGTCACATGGTAAATCTATATTATATTTTATAGGAAACTGTCCTCCAAAGGGGCTCTACCATTTTGCATTTCTAAATAAAAAGTTTTATTTCTCTGCATCCTCACCAGCAGTTGGTATCACCAGTCCTTAGAATATTTTAGCTACTCTTATAAATGTGTTGTGGATTTTTATTAGCATTTATTTTCTACTTAGTCTTAAACTCAAATAGAGTACAACTAAACGCAGATTTTAGATATTAGCAAATTATTGCATGAAGTTTATTTTTAAATCAAACAAAAAACTCGACATACACAGCACATTCTTACCCACATTTCCCCCAACCACTGCCTCATCTCTGTAGCCCCTTACAACTACGCTCCTCTAAAGATTTGTACTTACTCCTCTTTCACATTCTCTTAGACTTACTCCGGTTCACCCGGTCCCATCTTGGCATGCTCACCAACATCCACCTTGACCAACCCAATGGTAACTTCTCAGTATCTCTTTACTTGATCTGTCCACAGAATTTTACCCAGAAGTCCACTCATTCCACTTTGTTAAAGTCATAAAAAGACTTCCTTTACTGGGCTTTGGGACCTTAAATTATCTTGGTTTCCACCTACCTCAATACCCTAGTTACCATCAAATACAACTTAATACAATACCAACTTAATACAATAAATGATTATGCTAGTGCTTTGAAAGTTAAGTAAACAGTTTCTTGAAATATCTGACTCCCACTGGTAAATTTGTGCTCAGAGATTTCTTCAACTCAAAAAACCAAAAATTACATGTAATTATTTTATTCCTAAGAAGAAAATTCAGATAACTTAAAATGGAAATCAGAGAGATGCAATGAGATATCACCTCACATCAGCCAGAATGGCTACCACCAATAACAAGTGCTGGCAACAATGTGGAGAAAAGGGAACCCTAGGAGTATATTATTGGTGGGAATGCAGACTGGTGCAGTCACTGTGAAAAAACAGTATGGAGTGTCCTCAAAAAATTAAAAATGGAACTGCCTTTTGACCCAGTGATCCTACTTCTGGGAATATATCCTAAAATCCTGAAACACCAATTCAAAAGAAGGCACACCCCTATATTCATAGCAGCATTTACAATAGCCAATATTGCGGAACTGCCCAAGTACCCATCAGTAGATGAAGAGATAAAAAAGCCATGATACATTTATACAATGGAATACTATACAGTGGTAAAAAAGAAGAAACTCTTACCTTTTGCAATACTATTGATGGACCTGGAGATTATTATGCTAAGGAAAATAAGCAAGTCAGTGAAAGAAAAACATTATATGATCTCACTTATATGTGGAATCTAACTGAAGAAAATAAACTAATGAACAAAATAGAAACAGAGGCATAGGTGTATGGAACTGACTGACAGCTGTCAGAGGCGAGTGGAGAGGGGCGACTGGATGAAAAAAGTGAAGGGATTAGCTGAAGAATATATGTACATGACCTATGGACACAGACAACAGGGTGGTGATGGCCTGAGGGGTGGGGGCTGGGTGGAAGTGGGCAAAAGAGGAAAACGTGAGGACAACTGTAATAGTGTTGACAATAAAAATAAAGAAAAATTACAATAAAATAAAAAAGTTCTGGCCTAGAGGTGTAGGTAGAAACACTTGGCCTCCTTTCATAACCAAAAGAAAGATAACAACCAATTTAAAAGCAAAGAACAGCCAGAACTGCCAGAAAATCATTTGCATGGAAGCCCAACAACCAAGGAGTTAAAAGAACATTCATCCAGGCTGGTAATAGGGGCAGAGATGGGCAGCCAGGCTGAAGAGGACGCTTGTCAGCAAGGCAAACAGACAATCTGGGAGGAAGGATGGGGGAGTGACATAGATGTGAAACCCAGGGTTTCAACATGGGAAACTAAAGACTCAAAATCCCTGGCTGTAAAAAAAATTGGAGTGAACGGTGCAGCAGTGGAAGAAACTTGCAGCCTCACAGGAGAGTTCACAATCTGTTTGTGGGAAGTGAGGGAAAGTGGGACAAGAGTAGAGCAAGTGGCATTGTTCCCTTTCTGAGCCCTCCCCCACATACAGTGCCACAACACAGCAAAGGGGGTTGTCCCACCCTGGTGAACACCTAAGGCTCCGCCCTGTACTATGTAACAGGTGCACCCAGACAAAGAAATATGGCCCAAATGAAAGAACAGATCAAAGCTCCAGAAAAAATACGACTAAGCGATGAAGAAATAGCCAACCTATCAGATGCAGAATTCAAAACACCGGTAATCAGTATGCTCACAGAATTGGCTGAGCTCAGTCGCAAAATGAAGGAAGAAATGAAAGTTACACAAAGTGAAATGAAGGAAAACATACAGGGAACCAAGAGTGAAGGGAAGGAAACTGGGACTCAAATCAGTGATTTGGAGCAAAAGGAAGAAAGAAGCATCCAACTGAAACAGAAAGAAGAAACAAGAATACAAAAAGTGAAGAGAGGCTTAGGAACCTACGGGACAACTTTAAATACTACAATATCCAAATCATAGGGGTATGGGAAGGGGAAGGGCAAGGGCAAGATATTGAAAACTTATTTGAACAAATAATGAAGGAGAACTTCCTGGCAAAGGAAACAGACTTCCAGGAAGTCTAGGGAGCTCAGAGAGTCCCAAAGAAATTGAACCCAAGGAGGAACACACCAAGACATATCATCATTAACCTACCCAAGATTAAAGATGAGAGAATCTTAAAAGCAGCAAGGGGAAAGGAGACAGTTACCTACAAAGGAGTTCCCATAAGCCTATCAGCTGATTTCTCAAAAGAAAACTCAAAGGCAAGAAGGGGCTGGAAAGAAGTATTCCAAGTCATGAAAAGCAAGGACCTACACCCAATATTACTCTATCCAGCAAAGTTTTCATTTAGAATGGAAGGGCAGATAAAGTGCTTCCCAAATTAGATCAAGTTAAAGGAGTTCATTGTCACCAAGCCCTTATTATATGAAATGTTAAAGGGACTTATCTAAGAAAAAGAAAATAAAAAACTACAAAGAGTAAAATGACAACAAACTCACAACTATCAACAACTGAACGTAAAAAACAAAAGCAAAAACTAGGGAAACAACGAGAACAGGAACAGAATCACAGAAATGAACATCACATAGTGGGTTGTCAGTACTTATCAGTAGGAGGGTGATAAGGTAGAGGAAGTTTTATCCAGCATTTTGCCCAGCTTCTGTAAGAGACAATGTCAGAGAATTTGAGTAATACATAAGACAACACACAAGATTGAAATACTTTAATTGTATTGCTATTCAAATTAAACTATTTCCATATTATTCAAATAATTTTAATTGTTCTAAACTGCTATAAATAACTTTCACTATTCTTGTTTTGGTAGTTATTAAAAAAATTTTTTTCATTGTCCAAATGAAATAGTCAGCTCCTGGAAAAGGGGTGCAGATATCTGTAAAGTGATTTTCTGTAACAGATGAGAAAAAAATGAATTAGCAAAAGTAATCAATATAAAGAAATTTAGTTACAGATGAAGTTATTAGAATTAACGTATGATGCTATAAAGATAATCAAATGTGATAAGTGTTAAGGGATATTTTAAATATTTATATGTAATATGTATATGTATTTTATATATATAAATATATATATAATATGTCCAATATATAATATATAGGAGTAAATTACAGTTATCAAGTGATTCATAGACTCTAACAATATAAGTTTATGTAATCCTCTAATTAAACAAGTTATTTTATTTAAAAGAGATCTTCGTATCTTCGCACCCTACAGAGCTTTATCAAGGTCTTCTGGGATTTCTTCTCTTATTCAAGATCAGGCACACATATACATGAAACCAGTATTTGTGAAACTAATTTCCCAACAGAGTTGTTCTGGTTGTTTTCTGTTGTTGTCTGTCTGTTTGTTTGTTTTTAACCTATAAATCACTTTTAATTTATCAGAAACTTAGAAAGAGCACAGAGTTTTGGAAACGGAAGGACAGCTTTGGTTTCCTGTCACTTCCTTACTAACTGTAACATCACTCTAAGACATAGTTTCTTCGTCTTTAAAACCTGATTGACAATGTTGTCCACACAGATCTATAATATCCAGGAACATGTTGAGAATCAGATTCATTTTGCTCAAAATCTTCTGTAAATCATAAAACTTCAAATAAAGAACTACTATTACAATTAAGATATCAAACAATTTGCTTAACAACATCCCCCAGTTTGAAAATACACTCATTTAGGAAAAAGTAAGTTTTGAATAGATTTTTATTCAAATGACCTTGCTATCAACTATTTCTTAATTTTATAGAAAGAGATGAAAATTCATTACCTTAAGCTCTGTGTTGCTGCTCTAAATAAATATTAAAGACCACCATTATGTTATATTGTGTAATAAGGTATTAGGAATGCAATGAGGGTTTCAGAGGCTCTGAAATCCATAGATCCTCCTCCTATTTAGGGCTTTGGTGTCTATTCTGCTTGCTATTATATTCTTCAGGGGTGGGGATCATGTCTTACATCTACAAACATGTTTTTATAGTAGATACACACTTTCAAACTCTTCCTAGAAGTTCAATAAATATGGAACAGAGTAGAAGGAAGGAGCTGTGAAATTTCAGGACTTTCAAGGTCAAGGCAGTTCTGTCAGTTATTAAATTAAGGTACGAGACCTTGATGAATAACTTCACCTCCCTGGATGCTCACTTTTCTCATACTTTAAATTAAGGAATTAAAATATAGTCCTTCCAGAATCTTCCACTCCCAGTTTTCTACAAACTTCTTTTTAATTTATTTTAGCCACCCATTCCTTTACGTTACATTTACCAAGGAACATACCAGCTTTGCAAGATATCATCAGTGGTATTTAATCCAAGAAAGTTTCTAGACCTGATATGGGCATACTTTTATCTGGAAATGTAACTCTTTGCTAATTTTCTTCCTTGAGTTTCAGAAACATGCAAGCTGTTATTTTAGAAATGTGATATGTGTCTTTTGCAAGAAAGTAATATTCAGGGAAAATTCAATTAGCAGCCCTAGAGATTTAACAAGGAAAGTTTGCCTTTTAAGTCAATAGTGTTTATCTTACCCTATTGGAATTATAATATATTCTGTTGCTTGGGATGGTTTCCCCATTCATAAAAATAACATTTGGCTTTGAAGTGAAACCAAGCATCTGAATAGTGCTATAGGCCAGAGTTGTAATTCCATGATAGCGATTTTTGATAACAGTGGTTTTCAGAGTGCTCTGTTGTTAAGGAGGACAGAAAAGAATTTTAAACAAATGATAATAATACATAGAAGTTCAGAGCTCAAAGTGATATGAAGAATTGCCAATACTTTTAAATATTTCTTACTTTCAAAATCTCTTAGAATATATTTTCTTCATAATAATGAACTATTTTATCACAACATAAACTGAATGTTTAAACTTACATTACTGAATTTGTATTCAACATAGAAGTACTTTTCCCTTTCAATAGAATCTGAAAAATAAGTATTCACATTAGAAAATAAAGGTCAATTTTACCTTTCAATATTTTAACTTAAATTCTGGTCAATTAAATTCCTGAGTCCATAAGTCTTGGCTAAACCTTGTGCTTGGAATCTTCTAAATTACTTAGCAATTGCTGAGCAAAAAAAAAAAAAAAAAAAAAAAAAGTGAAGAATCACTAGCCTCAACCTTACATTTTAAAGGATCATCATGGACAAATAAAAAATAGTTAACCTGGTGAAGTAAGCCTCATCATCTTATCATGCCTCCCACTTTCCCCCTCATTTTCCACCTTTACTTGATATGGAAAAATAGAAAAGAGCTTTGTTTTAGACATGTTTTCAACACTTTAATTTTAGTGTTAACTTAGTGATTCCCCATGATTAAAAATGGATTGAAATGTCAGCCCTTCTTAGCTTACAGAGTTATCAGAAAAAAAAAATAGACTCAATAGTAACTAGAATGTGACCAGTGTGCAATCTGGGTTTGACATGCCCAGTCCTGCACATCATTCTTTGGAAAATAAAAAAGTTAACCTGGCAAAGTAAGCCTCATCCTCTTACCACGCCACTCACTTTCCCCCTCATATTCCATCCTTACTTTATATGGAAGAATTAAGAGAAAATAACTTTGCTTTATTGTTTATTTATTTATTTGCTTTCATAATAGTAGAATATACTGTTATAGGTAGTAAGAATATTGAGTGGTGTGCTTTTTGTCTTTTTTTAATTTAAGTATTTTATTGTTTAAGCTATTACAATCATCTCAACTTGGCCCTGTTGAGGGCCTCCACCCAGCCTTGCCACCTCCGCTCCCACAGTCAATCCCATACCATTGTCCATGTCCATGGGTCATTCATACATGATCTTTGACTAAAACTTTGTGGCCAACTTCCTCCCACATTTCTCTTTATTGTCCATATACGCAAGTTCACTATCACAGACAGACATATCTATCTCTCTCCCTGGTTCTCTTTTGATTTCAATCCCTGTCCTCTAAAACAGAAACAATCTTTCAAATGTTAGAGGTTTAATGAGTGATTCCTGAGGTAATTCACTGGAAAAAAAAAAGAAAAAAGAGAAGGAAAAGGACACAGAAGAATGTTGATCATCATAAAAATTACAAGTACTGACAGATAGGTCATTTTTGTTGTTCCAGGGAAAGCCTTTTCCATAGTTTGCTGATCTATGAGCTTAGACTAAAGGAGAAAAGGGGGATAATAAGAGATAAACAAATAAACAAAACCACTGATATTGTGCCTTAGCCAGGTAAATCTTGACTGATATTCTCAGTTCAAGCTGTACCTCCTCCTCACTACACATAATTCTTCAAATGACGGTCCAAGTCTCCTCACCACAGCATCTCAACAGTTCTTCCTTCCTCTAACTTAACATCTATGTCACCAGAACCCAGTTCTTACTAACATATATCAAATGTTTGATTCCTGAAAACTGGAATCTCCACTCCTTCCTAAGTGAGAATAAATTAATGAGAAAAATTTTATTTTAACATACTAATAAGTCAATGCTCTCTCCTCTCAGGTAACCATGGGGTAGTTTGTTAGTACCTCCTTGGAGATAATGTATAAATATAACATATTTTGTTAGCACCTTCCTGGAGATAATTGTTTCACTTGTGTTGCTTAACTCAGATGAGTGGCCAGATATGAGGAAATTTTTAGGTTCCTGGACAGTAATGTTGGTGAAAGCAGAATCTTGCCATGGTGTCCATTATATCTTACTTTATTGGTCCAGCTCTCCAGCTTTTGATTTTAAGTAAAGTCATATTGAAATCCACAACATTTCAACTGTTGAACATGTTGGTCTACTTACCAATAGAGTCACCATCATCCCAGAAAAGGGAGCCAGATGCTTCTCCCTGTTCGTCTTAAGGCAATTATGAGGCTGAAAGGATTCAGATGGCTGTAGAAAACCAGTAAAAAAATGTATTTTCAGAGTTAGTAGGACCTAATTCTTATCATCTCATGAAACTGTCTAGAAAAATGTTTAGTCCTTTTATAAACATCTTTACCAGATTTCCAGTTAGTTTATCCTCGAATACCCCCAGTGATAGGAAAACTTAAAATACCCTGATGTAACCTATCTCTGCCCTGCACTGCTCAGTCTGAGCAAGAAGTAACTGCCCTAATACAGGCCTCTTAAACGTGTTCAACTGAAAAAAAGTAAAGTTTTTTATGATTTAAAAAAGTGATAAAATAGTTATTATAACATGCTGATTGAAGGTACACCACCACTCTCCTCAGCTTATCTACAAAATTTCCAAAGTCTTTGGATCTGGAAACCTGGGAGCTGATTTTAAAGTAGGACCAGAGGGATTTCAGGGAAAAGAAACTTAAACAGGAATTCGGAAGGTCTGCTCTGCTGGAAGTCCTATTAGCATCTCAGGAGCAAGGATGCCAGGACCCAGGGGCCCTCTTTTGTGATTCCGCAGTGGAGACAGGACTGGAGCACTTGATCCTGATCACCTCGTAACCCAACATTGCAAAGAGAAAAGAACTGCGCAGTGCAAATGATAAAACATTCTTACTCTTGGAGAAGTTGAGCTACAGTGAGAATTCCTTAAAAAAATATTTTGGTTTTATATACAATATACTTATTTCATTACATTTTTTTCTATTGAAATGAAAAGTTAGGCATGAGACCCCCTCTTCTTCCTTGGCAATGAGTAATCATATACTAACTTGAAATCAAATGCATCTGTTTTTCAAGTTTGTGCTTAGAAATTATAGTTCTACTGTATAGTTCAAGGGGTCCTCATGGACTTTTCAATGTTTCAAGAATGTCTGCCAAATTTCTCTTTAATAATTATGCATATTTTAGCTGATTTTATTTTGAATTAATGCTGATTAGAGATTCTGATTTGTTATCATAAATCTTTAATGTAAAATAGAAATATAAAATAATTATTATTGCTAAAATTTCTGCTTGTTTGCTAAGCAAAATCTTTGATTACACATTTATGGAGGAATAAAAAGACTAATTAAACATAACCTGCATGAATAAAAACATAAGGACCCTGCCCTAGCCTTCATATAAAACCTAGGAGAGAATTCCTGAATTAGAAATTATTGGCTGTCTTAAAGTAACGATGAGAAGATACTTAGGGCAGGATAGCTAAGTATCTGGATGAAATGCTCAAGCATATCACCTGCTAATCTCTCTCCTTTTTCCTTCTCTTCCTTCTTCTTTCTCTCTCCTTCTCTCATATATACACATGTACACACACACACATAGACCAGTAATTAATTGCAGGACTGACTGAGCCATTCTCCGGTCCTTAGCCTCCTACCCACAAACAGCCCTTCCTCAGACACCGCCCACTAAGTAAGTTTGACCACAACAGGAAGGTCCAATCCCTAGATCAATGTGAAGTTTCCTGACAAAATGTGCCTGATACCTCAGCACTGTTGTTCTGGCTGGAAACTGTGTTGGTTGAATATACCCTCCACGAATGAAAAGGGGAATTACATCCAGAGGAGCAGGAACTTCCACAGACCTCTTCAGCCAGGAAGGTGATACTTGCCTCCCCTAGCACAGAACAAGCCAGGGTTAACCCCTCCAATTTCACAACTGGTAACAAGTAACAGATCTCAGGAGACACAGGAAGTCAAAATCCAATCTTCGGTTTAAATGCAACAAAGCACTCATGGAATTCACTAACAGAAAGGGTAACTTAAATGTCTAAATCAGTGTTAAAAAATGAAGAAAAGCTTAAGTATACTCTAATATGTAAAACACATAAAAGCAGCATTCACTAGTATATACTTATTTCAGATGTTATTGTTATAACTTCATAACAATACTTACTTATTAAAAAGTTAGATGACAAGAATGCAAGTTAACTTTGGGCTCCAAAGTGTTAAAATCTGATGTAATATCGCTTTTGTGTGAGCATTTTTATTATATTCAATTTTATTAAGAAATTTATTAATAAATGTAATGCAAATATTTAAGGAAATTTATGAAGTATCTCTACAGACTATAGTTTGAAAACCATTGGTTTAATTGTTGAAGATACTATAATAATCTGACCACAAGAAGGAGAATTCTTAATACCACTTCCTCCAGTGACAACTAACTGATAATTTGAAAATAGATTGCATATTCTTTCTTCAAATGAGAGCAGTTGTATAGTTAACATCTAAACTTATTCCTATAAAATTTCTTGAAGATTGGGTAAAATTGACTAATGCTCATCAAAATACACTACAAGACTGGGAAACGAGAACTCCGCTGTGGGAGACACGTCACTTGTTTTCCTCACATTCCCCTGTTGCCCCCCATCATGGAGCCCATTGTCCCCACTGCATACATACACAGATTAGGTGTAGTTTATGTAGAACAGGTCGGTTATATCACTGATATTATATTTCTTGGGCATTTAAGCTATGAAACATGGAAAACACCCTGCCACTTATGACAGAGGCACAAAGGATGCATTAAAATAAGTCCAAATATAGAGTCCATTAGAAGCTGAGGCCCTCTGGAAGTCAGCTGTTAGAAAAGCAAAATGGTCCCATGGAATGCTGAGTCCTGGTAATGACACAACCTGGGCTGAAATTTCACAAACTTGCAATTGAATCCTGAACTTCTCTAGGAAATCCAGGGCTATCAGAGTTGCTGTTCTTGGATTTCCGTAAGATTTCTTTTGTTATTTCATTTGTATCCCTGTAATAAACCCCATACATGAGCAAGCTTGAATGGATTTTGTTTCTTGCAAGATAAAGTATCTGATTCATTAATTATATCTATTCCACTCTGCTACAAGGACATATCACTATGTAGAATCATTTGCTTTTAAGAATTTAAGTGTTTGCATAAAATAAATGTCTACTTCTAAAAAATTCATTCTATTAATATCTCTCATCTTCAATATTTGCTTATCTATATATGTCCCAATTCTATAATTTTGACAAGGGTAAACAATTGTAAACATACAGTTCAATGCTCTAAAAGTCATATAAAACAGTGAAAAAAAAAGCATATAAATCTCTGAGTTCATGAATTTATACTATTTTTCTATAAAATACATACTGTATAAAAGTCAAACCAGGATGCTTCAGGAAAATACACATACACAGATCATGCTCCCTTTGAAAAAAAGAAAACATTTGACTTTTCAAAATATCTTGTTGTATTAAAGTATTCCAGTAAAATTACAAGTTTGGCTCCTGGGATATTGAATTCTATTGTATTTAGCATTAAAACAAAGTACTAGTCAACTCATACAAGATTATGCAATAGAGCTGGACTCTCCATGGAACATGGTTGTTTTCTAAAAGGACTAATTGGGATTGCTATATTTCAAAACATGAAGTCTCAGTATAATATAGATCTATTCTATTACTAACCATGCAATTACTTTGTGGCATTTTAGCTCAATGTGATATAATTATTTAAAAATGTAAAATGTGAAATACTTATCAATTTCTTTAAAAACTCGTTTGAGGCCTGACTGGTGTGGCTCAGTGGGTTGGGCATCCTCCTGCAGACTAAAGGCTTATCAGCTCTATTCCCCATCAGACCATATGCCTGGGTTTCAGGCCAGGTCCCCAGTGGGGGGCGTGCAAGAGACAACTTACCAATGTTTCTCTCCCCCTCTTTCTCCCTCCCTCCCCCTCTTTCTAAAAATAAGTAAATGAAATCTTTTTAAAAAATAAAAACTTTTTTGAGTTCTAAGTATATAGATTTGTTCTTGTGTATATGTTATGTGTATGCTTCATATTTATATACAAATGTGTATTTGTATATATATGGTAGATCTATATGATATTTGTGTATGTTTGTGTATGCATTTTTAGATAAAGCTGTGATGAATTCAACAACAATCCAAAATAGAGAAAATAGTTGCTTTAAAGAATCCCATAAAGGCCCAGTTTCGGTTCTTGTTGTAGCTATGACAAGTTCATCAAGGCTAGTGAAATTTGACACAATACACAGGCAGCCTTGAAAGTATCTTTCCTATCCCTGGGAATTCTAAGATTTAGTCCCAGAAGTTTCCACAGATGGGCGTCAATGCATCCGCATGACACCCCTCCTGCCTATTCTCCTGCATTAGTGGCTTTCACCCCAATTCTCTCAGATTACAGTCATGTTGTCCCTCCCTTTGTGAGTCAAGTTTGGGGAAGACAGCTTTCCGGAGGAGAAGGAAAAATTGATTTGAGACAAGAATTTGGGTTTTGCAGTTTGCTTGTTTGTTTGTTTGTTTTTAAAAAAGGCTGGTGAAGCAATTGATGTCCTCAGAATAGACTTTTTGCTGTTACATTGGCATAGATGAACAAAGTACTTTATCTTTATTCTTTTTAATGTAGCCTATTTTGGGGGGTCAAATAGCTTACGAGTTATGTTGTGACTAATTTAGGAATCTCTGAATAGCAGAAGCATGTATTTCAGTTTTGCTGAAATGTACTTAACATGAGGTACATTTTATGTAAGGAAAAATAAACATAAATACATTGTTTACAAATAAAAGAATGTAATGATGTAAGAAAAACAGGAGAATATGGCAAGCCTGGACAGGTTGTAAGTATCAAGTGGCACCAAGGTAAACTGCTCTGAATACCTCTATGTGCTCCTGAGCTGGTAGCTCAGCTGCCTAGAGCTACTGAGTTTTTAAAAAATTCAATATTAAAAAAAATAATAACTATATGGGGCTCATATAAAATTCTGGTACGTACCTCTTCAAGTACTGGAGCAATCATTACAGCTGGCCCCCAAAGGAATGTTCTGTCACTTTCATGAGTCTGAGCATCTGATGTAAATCTGGATTTTTAGGGTGAAAAACCATTAATTTAATCAAATTGATGAATTTGCATAAGTTACTAAAGTCTTACTCAACCACCTCAAGTTCACCAAGAAAACCAAAAAGATAACAACAGGGAAAAGTTTAGGGTCCAAGCAGTTTTAAGAATAAAATCTTATCATCAGCTAAAGCAACTGGAATCAGTTGTCTTCCTTGACCAGATAAATGGGCATTAAGGCTCAGGTCAAAACAGTGCCAAGCAATCAAATTGTCTTAAGTTTTTGTTGTTCATTTTTGTATCTGCCTTTAAGGATTTGGCATCAATTCCATCTCTTTCACAAGGCTGTCCATTTCATTTCACAGTGAACCTGCCCTTCTTTGAATTTTTATAGGCTGTGCCACATAATCAGGACATAAATATGTAATGTTCTGTATTATACTCAGTTTCTTTGAAATCTGGTATTTGCAATCTTCCCAGTTCTCTGTGGGCAGGGATCATGTTTCATTCTTTTTCTATATTCCTCACCGTTTAGACGGCAAGACAAAACCTTTGCTTTTGTTAGGTGATTGAAAGTGTTTTCTTAAATGGATTCTTCAAATCTGTACACTATTTCTAGTCATAGTCAGTGGGGGGAAAATCTAACTTTCATGTTTGTTTAGCCCCAAAATAATTCCCTTAGTAGGAGAAACGAGGTTTCTAGGATCTATGTGGCAGAAAATCTAAGACTGGAACAATTATTAAGTTGATTTACTCATCCTCGGACCACTGTATTTCCACTGACATGAGAATGGTAGAAGAGGGTATACAGGTAAGGCAGTAATGAGTATCTAATCCTTAATGCAGAATGGGAAACTACAGCAAACTCTTCTCCAAAGACCCCAGGGTCAAAATGAGAAACATTTCAATAGACTTATTACCTGAAGTGGGAAATCTTAAGTGTTACTTTTTTTCTCTTTGGGGGTTAGGGAGAAACAGAACATTTTTAAAATATTTCTTTCAACTTGAAAGCCTCTCACAGTAGGTTATTGCAAAGTTGTTTCTCAGTTAAATGTATTCTACAAAGTTTGCATATTATACACATATAGCAGCTATCATTTTACATTAACTCTAACTTACCTTATTTCCAATTGCATTATGGTTTCTGGAAAAGGGATAAAATGCCCCAAGTTGCATCCAACTCAGGCAAAGTTCATAAGTTGTCTCTTCATTAAACCCACATATATCAGCTCCAATCTGGGGAAAGATTTTTGTGACTTCAAAACATATTACTTATTAATTTTGCCATAAAACATGCACTAAATATTTTAGAGTATATTATTTTTAAATTTTAATGTGGAATCTGAAAGTGTAAAAATCCTTTTTGAGAAGAACATTTGGAATAAAATAATGACAATTCCCTCTTGTCCATCTTGATTTTAAAAAGTCTGTGCTGGTCTACAGCACAGCATAATTGTGTCTTTTAGGTCATCCAACATGCCTACGGTTGCTTTTTTGTTTTCGAGTATAGTAGCATAAATTCCCTGCCTCATTATGAGAGTTAAAGACATAGAAAGTTAGCTAATCCAAAATCTTAGTGGCTACGCACTCAGGCTGGAACAAAAGGCCCACAATTACTGCACCGACTATACCCTCCTTTTTATCACATAAAGTTATAGGTATTTTGCTTCCTTATAGCTATGTGCTTCCTTAAAAACAATTTGAGGCCTCCCTCAGTCCTCAAATTGTTTTATTCCAGAACTCTTATTTTCTCAGAATTATAATCTTCAAGCCCCAAACTCAATTAATGTTGAAGTTTGTACCCCAAAATATCATGAAGAAGTAAAACATGGAGTCATAAAACATGTCACTTGTAATAACAATGTTAGTTCCCCGAACATGGGGGCTGTCGTCTACTGAAACGCTAAGATTTTCAGTGGAGAAAACCAGGTCGTGCTCCCTTTCTCTCTGAGACCACTTATATTATAACTTTTGCCTATCAGTTTCTGGCCCAGACAAAACTTGAAGCTGGATTTCATTTTCAATATTTATTTAGCAATTCTTCTTTGAAAGTACCTCATCTATCACTTGAACAGCAAATGCAATTCTCACTAAAATTTGAAGCTTTCCAAAATGAGACAAATATTGCTCTGTATTACTTCTTGTAAAAAGCCATTGGGATATGGGGGAATCTGGTATAATAAAACTTTCAAATTTGTGAACATAGCCGCAAATTCTTTAATAGCTAAATTGTTTATCACTAGGGCTCAGATAAGGAAGTATTTTGCTGTATGTCTAAATATTTTGCTGATTTAATTTCACTTCCTCTCTTTTTAGAAGATATACACCTCTGAATTACTTTCTATCCCTCCTTCCCAATTATCTGCCCCTTCTTTTCTCACCCATTTTCTGTAGAACTCACAGTAATAGGCTGTGGATGGGGTAAGGACAGAATGAATGACCGAGGGAATAAACTTCTCCAGTTCTACCATGACCAAGTGTCTTAATGATATAAAACAAGCAAGCAAAAATAATGAAGAAATATGTGGTCCTCTTGACATCTGCGTATGTTGAGGGCAATGCTACTGTGGCTATATGAAGTGTATTACTTATAATGTCCTGAAAACAGCTTGAGCACATTTTATCCTCATAGAAGTAGTTTGACACCCCCATATAATACTGGTTGACAGACAGGCCTTAATTTCATTGAATGTTTAATTTTATAACTTACATATGGAATTCCAAAGAGATTAATTCTAGTATTCCAATGATCGACATATGCATCTCTCTCCAGCGTGAAAAGTTATCACCCAGCCAATGGCCAGTGTATTTCCCGTTCCCAACAAATATTGAACGACTCAAAACAAAAGCTCGCTTCCCTGTAGCATTCTGAGAAGCACTTGAAAAAACAAGAAAAACTTTCTTCAGTATTATTCTAAAAACATCTTTCCCCCTAAAAAACAAAACAAAACAAAAATAACCTCATATGATCTTAAAGTATATGCATAAATCTGTATTTCATGTAATTTAAATATTTTATCAAAGGTATAAATCTGTGTGAACATGAAAGGGAGGGACTGAAGGTAATAAAAAGAGAACTGTTCAAAGCTATTGCTAAACATCCAAACCAAATTTTCTTACACTAAACTTTTCTTATGAATTATACTATAATGCAGGTACTACAGGGTTCCTCAACCATGACTGTATACTAGGAACATGAGAGCTTGAAAAGAAAAAAAAAAAAGGAAAGAACAGCATCATCCTTGATCAATTAAATCAGACTATACAGGAATGGGCTCTGGGCATCGACCTTTTTATTGTGTTTTTTAATATGTGGCAATGGTTGTGGCTTTTATACTGATGTTGGAAGGCCAGTAATTTTTGTTTGGCAATTGATTATATTTCCTTAGTGAAACCATACGTGTATATGAAAAATAGTATGTGTAGATCCTTAGTATAATAAGTTTTTGCTTTATTTGTCCTGTTGTTTGAATTTAACTTGTATATTGATGCAGACTCTGACCAGCGGTATCCGCAGTGTTGCAGATGGGACAAACAAATTCACATGGACTGCCGAAGCCCAGTGGAGAAAAGGGACAGCATGGCCACTGTCTGAGTGAGAAAGCGCCCCAACCCTTGCCTGGACAGGCTGTTATTGCTTTTCTGGGAGCATTACCTCAAGGAAGGTCTTCATTTGTCATTGTCAGGCAAAGGTCAAACAATAGATAACATTGAAAGAACTATGAGGGCTTATTCTGGTCAGGGTGGGTTAGCTAAAGGGCCATAAAACTTTGGGAAACAAACTCATTTCATGCTTGGACCCTTATCAGAAAAATGAGGACATTCTCAGTAAAGCAGGCTTCACAGGATTTTGTACATTCTTTCTTAGGCCTGATCACCCAGGGGAACCTGCCCTTTCCAGCACAGGGCCTCACCCACCTCCAGCATTGTTTCAGGCTTAAGTCAGGCACAGGAAGTAAGGCAGCCAAGAGATTAGGAGACTTCTTGCAGACAGAATGAGGACTCAGGCTAGGTTAAAGCCAAGGGGCGAGGGTCCATCACCCCCTTTTATTATAGACCTCCAAGTCCTTCCCTGAGGGTGCCTTCATGACCATGCCTGTCTTAGGTCATCCCTCCCTTGAGGAATCTTACATGTCATTGGCTAAGCAGTCATCCATCTGGGGTCAAGCAGGGTGAAGTAAAAGGGGGCAGAGACAGCGCCCCTACCAGGGAGATAAGCTTTGTCTCCTTAGTGGCTCAGGGTCCCAATGTCACTCACTCAGCCTTAGCCATGGGGGTGACAGCTTCTGAAACCAGGCAGGGAGGTTCCCAACAGTATATTTGACCTGTTTTTTGTTGTTGTTTGTTTGTTTGTTTGTTTTCCTTTAACATCTAAATCTGGTCTCTATTTCCGCTTCGCTCCTAACTTTGGGCGCCATTCATACTCTTCTAGCATTTCTTTTGGCCTCTTATATCAAACCACCCTGTTACTTCATTGAGACCCTGACAGTTGTTTCAATCCACACATGTACAACATAGATCATCAAAATTAATTCATTTACAAAGTTGATATATCTCTTTCTGTACTGGAAAACTTTACTAAAATCTAGTGAAATATAAAGCTCCTTGAAGGCAGGGACTTATTTCTGTTTTGCTTATTCAGGTATTTGCCAGTACCTAGAACAATGCCTGTCATGTAGTAGGTGTGCCATAAATACCTTTTGAAAGTATTAAGGAAGAAAAGATCATTTCTGTAATACTTTCTTGGATGTTGGAATAGATGAAAGTCACACCATTTTGATTCACAAACTTCTTAGAACGCTAATTTATGTTTAGATATGTAAAGAAAAATATCATTTAGCTTTGGCTAATAAAGATGAAGTTCCTAAAATTAATTGTCAGGAAAAGAAACATAAATTTAAACAATGATTATCATTGAGAATGGAGACTCATCTCATGGACAATTTCATGCTTTCAATTCTGTTTTACAAGAGGGTATTAGGTTTCGAAGGATGGATATAGTTGATTGCATTCTGTAGGGGCTAGAAAGATTCAAATATGAGTTACTTAGGCAAAGTCACATCGTTATTCCCTATTAGACTCAACAGAAAAAAAGTCAAGGACTTTTCCCCTCATATCACTCACTTCTAGAATAAGGCTGTGTCAGAACCTCCCAGTATTTGTTTTCCTACACTGAGGTTAAAGTTAAAATTATAGCTAAGGGAGAAGTTGAAATTTATTTGGTGCTTGTTTAACCATTTTTAAATGTAAGCTATAAATAAAAAGTTAATAGAAATATGTTTTGTAATCAGATTTAGCTTAAACTACATCTAGCTCTTCAATATAAAATACATGTAATTTTGAGCATGTTACTTAACCACTATAAAATGAGGCTAATAAAGCTTAACTTTACAGGGTTGATATAATGTTTAAATGAAAAAGAGTAATATACGAAAGCACATCTCACCTAGCTGGCACATAACAAGTGCTTAGCAAAGGCTCATTCCCTTCCTGAACTTTCTAAACTGTGCCTAAGCAATTACCTCCCCAGATCTGCTTCACCGTATTACACAACCTAAATTTCAGTTTTAGCCATTATTTATTTATGTAGAACTCCAAGACAAACTATTTTGTTTCATGAGGATAAAATACTGAGGGGAGAAATGTTAAATTATTAGATTAAATTGAATAATAGAGGCTCTAGTAATACATTCAGTAAACACTTTTTATGCCTTCTCTAAATACAGTTTGCTAATGCTTCCACTTAAAACTATGTTTATGACTTCTGGGAAGGAATTTTCATTGTTTGAGTTTCATTAAGTTCAGAATTTGGAAGTCATGTTCATTTTTCATCCCTGAGATATAAGAAGTGTTCAGAAATATAATCTTTTACACTAAAGACGAATATAAATCCATACTTCCTCCTCCTCTCTCTCCTCCTCCATCTTCTTCTTGCATAAATTCCTTGATGAGTTAAACACAATTAACAGTTTCTTGGGTAAATTAGGTATGAGAAGTACATTCTAAAATCTAAAGAACTGATTCTTTGCCTTTACAAATTTGAAATGGCTTATTCAAATAAAGGTGAAAAAGGTAAAGGGATGAAGCAAAGAAAAAATACCTCATAGACACAGACAACAGTATGGTGAGTACTGAAGGGGGAGGTGGGATGGAGGGAGGTAGAAGAAGGTAAAGATGGGATTAATGGTGTTGGAAGGAGACTTGACTTGGCATGTGAACACACAATACAGTATGCATCTGATGTATTATAGAATTATACACCTGAAACATGTATAATTTTATTAACCAATGTCACCCCAATAAATTCAATCAATTTTTTTAAAAAACAAATAAACCTCAATAGTTGAAAGCCACTTGATTCTGTTTTTTTAATTGGCCACATTAAAAAATATATTCAGAATGTTGTCTATTAAGTTTACTACATATTTTAAAATGTTGTTTTCAGTCAAATTAAGACCTAAGTATTTTTCAGTAGTAGGTAAGAGAGACTCTGGTTAAATGACCTTTATATTCTTTTTCAGCCCTGTAATTCTCTATCATGTTCACTAAACAAATTTCATTAAGTTCCCTGAACTCATAGCTCTAGGAAATGGATATATTTCAAAGCACAGAAATGGAATGTGTTTGTACATGACCAAAATACTCAGTTCTATTTTGATCCTGATAACTTAAAAACCCACTATTTCTGAGACTTTACTTTATAAATCAAACAAGCTGACTCTGAGTCATATATATTTTGCCTGTACTTATGACAAATTGTTAAAGTACTCTAATGAACCTGAATTGGAATGAACACCTGTTTTAAACAGACAAGGATGCAGTAAATGGAAACACAGTGTTCTGTACCTGAACCCCTGAGCCTAATTCTACTAATGCTACGAGAGTCTCCCCATAGATATACACAGGACAAGACAGAAATGGTGGGACACAGAGGAGCAGCATAAATCGGGGGCACTGAGAGGATGCTTCTGAACCTGGGATTATTAATTCCGGGAGAGGAGAAGATGTCTGTGGAGCTTTCAGCACACTGCACTTGATGTCTAAACATGTGGCAACTCGAGTCCTGATGTTTGCCTCTAACGCTGGGGACTTTACATGTTCACATTTAACCAAGCTTAAAATGGCTCTATTCAGAGGCGAAGAAGTAAGATAAAGGCAGTATTAGTGTACAACTTTAAAGTGTATTAACAATGACTTCCTAAATTATAAAATTGTCCCCAAATTGTCTCTAACATTGATCCGAAATCAAGATTTTAGCTTTAGTGGTCTGTGTAAGTTTTTATGCCTCGAATAAGGTCATCCTGCTCTGCTTTTGTGCTATTGCAACAGGCTGTTAAAAATCTTTGTAAAATCAATGTGAACATTTAATAAAAATAATAAATTAGCAAGACAAAGTCTTAGAAGAGGAAGATTACTCACTAGTCCTTGAAAAAAATTAAGAAACAAGAACTTGTACCATCAGCCTTAAATAAAATTTTCCTCTTTCTTAAAGGATATTTTGATAAAAAGTTGTGGATACTAAAATAAAACATTTCAAGGAGATTTACAAACTACTCACTAGAAAGTAGTTTTGCTTGTGACCAGCCAGAGAATGCGTATCACGTCTTGGAATTGGGGCATAATGTTTTCTCAGCCAGTAATCCACCTGTGATATCTAAAAATGAAACAAGATAAATATGCATTCTTAACATAATATAAATATCCTTATTGTATTTTGTATCTTCATTTATATATTGGTCACGCTCACTAGTGTATAAGCTTCTTGAAAATATTAAATGTCTTTCAATCAGTGACAACAGTGTTACAATAACATGATAATTTTTTTACTTGTATCTTAAATTTATGGACATTGTTGGCTACTAGTATCAAGACTAAGATGGATTTCTGTCAGAAATACAAAGTTAAACATTAGAAAATCAATCAATATACTTTATATATTAACTTATATGTCATATATTATATATAATAATATAATATATATAAATTATATATAATTTATATATATTGAAGTTGAGATTCAGCTACTCCCTACTCCCTAATTCTATCACTGTGTTAAAACCTGGAACAAGTAAATTAGATGTACATTTGATTACACATGACAATCATATCCTACTAAAATGCAAGGTACCATAACATGGAAATAGTTCTTATCATATGTTCTTAATAGTTATCCAAAGAAGTATGGGAGTAAAAACCTGCGATCAGAGAAACTGATTAAAAAACAGGGTGAAAAGGGTGTGTTATATGCGGAAAGCCATGTAGCGTTACCTCAGGCCGCACTGAAGCAAAGGTTGCAACACTTGGTCAAAAGACCTGTCTTTCAGCAGCTCCACTCCGACCCTTGCAGTGGCAGGGGTTGAAGGGAATGCTTGGATGCAGGTGATGGGCCTCTGACAGTGTTGCTGCTGAGAAAGCATAAGCCCTGGAGATGTGCCTAATATTTGAAAGAGTGCCAGCATTCCAAATCTTCTGATCTGTCTATCTCCCTTGTGCATAGATTTAGAGATTATCAAAGTGAAATCATGCCTCTCAAAATGTATACAGTATGTATCACAAAGGTTTGGCCTTAAATCTACTCAGAAATAGCCCTTTCTATAGTGGATTTAATGGAGTTCCTTTGTAGGGATCCATTCGGTGAGTTGCCTTACTCTTATATTTCTGTAGTTTCTTGGCTTTTTCTCCTGGAATCATTAACTTTAGATTTTATCACTTTTTAAATGCATTTTGTTCAACATGGCAGCAAGGATAGAAGGAGTCTAACACACAAGGAAATCTCATTGTAATCCAGATTCTGCTGCCTTGAAACGTTTGCCTCTTTTTTAGATCTTCAAAATTGAGATTTTTAACATCCCTTCAAAGCTGGCTTTATAAAATATTGACGATATATAACATGTTAAATACTAAAAGGATTTGGTCTCCCTGGAAATGGGGTGGAGGCAAGAAAATCACATCCATTTAAAGCACTTTCGTTTCTACCATAAACTTTTCTCCCAACCTATTATTATTTTAAAAAGAATGTGTGTTTCAAAAGAGATGTAGAGCCTCTTGACATTTAATTCCTAAATCTATGCATTTGAGAATAAGTCTAATGGAACTTTTAATGATTTTTCAAAATGTAATATACAACTGAATCACCTTACTTTGGTAATCAGTTGTGGCTTAAACTTAACTACATACATAGCTCAGCTCAAGTTAAAGCTATTTGTAGTACATGTAAAATAGTGACCCAGGACTCTAGATACTGTGTAATAATTTTCTTACCCACCCCTACCCCCCGTAGATAAAGGCAGCAGCCTAATCCTATTCTTTCACTCCTGAGAGAACATTTGAAGCACTAACTACATCATAACAGGGCCAGCCTGCTTGGCCATAATAAAAAAACTGGAACAAATGTAGATAATTAGCCACTGGAGCACAGTGGTAAGTATGGAACTCCTGTGCTTCAACCGGAATATAACTCCTAATTACCTCAAAAGCCTAACCTTATACAATCAGAAACAGTCACCCATCAAAGAGACTATACAAAATGGTAAAACCTTACATCAGCAATTTTTAGCCTTTCTCATCTCAGGGCACATATAAACTAATTACTAAACTTCTGTGGCACACCAAAAAATACATTTTTGTTGATCTGACAAAAAATAGGTATAATTTTGATTCATTCACACTGGATGGCTATTGTGATATTGGCTGTTGTCATTTTTTTATTTGACAGTCTAAGGGAAAAGAGGTCAGTGTCCCTGACTAAAGAGTCAGGTATTGCACGTTGTAAAGATTCTTGCTGCACACCGCTGGGCCTGCCACAGCACGCTGGTTGAAATCGTTGCCTTAGACTGTTGAATTGTAAAAGACGGAAAAGGAAATTTAACGTTGGTTAAAAATAGCACAGGGAATAAGAATATTCGTCTGATGCAGCCTCAGACCGTAGTCATGAGGCTCAGTGTGTTGGTAACACTCGCCCTGACTCCATGCCGATTTCTTCAATGCCTTTTACAACAATCCAATGCATTTTAGAAAGAAGGTGTCTGAGAACTTGATTGGTCTTGTTTCTAACTTTCATGTCTCAAGGTGGTATTAACAGTCACTTTTTTCTTTGATTCGTAGTCTTTCCGTTTTATGTAAGTCCCACATAGTGATGGACTTGTTATGTAAAAGAATATAAACCAGGATAAAGGTAGCTAAGCATTAGGTCTTTGTTATTGAAACAATGATCCTAGTTAGGATAAAAATGAGGACTGTCTTATATAATTCTGGCTTTACACCCTGAAGCAATAAAGATAACTGAAAACTGTTGTAACAATCATCCCCTAGATTAATTGCTTATTTGCAGTATTTTGAAGAGTTCTTGGAGTTAAATTTAAATCCTCCAAAATTGTTTCTAATAGATACAGTGGTAGCAATTTTTTTCTACACCTATTGCTTTTCACTCACCTGCTTTATATAGAATGTTTTAAATCCTTACCTTGCAAATTTGAATTCATATTCCCATTTTACAGTCAAAAGAAAGTTCCCCAGCCTGGGAAGGGATTAAGCTAGGGCCTGGAGCCCATGTGACATCGGTTGTGTGGTTCCCTGTCCTCCAGCAGGCTGCCTTCCTGGGGGATGCTCCACATCCGTATGCAGGACCAGACACACGTGTCTTGTTGCTGGAATTATTGTGTGTGATTCCTTCAACTCCTTGACCTTTTTATTCTCTCTATTCCTCATCCTTTGCTTCAAGAATGCAAACCACAGACGAATCCTCAATACTGCCTGGGAATCCTGCCATGCTTCTGTCATAAATCCACTTTGCCACTGTCTGATATGACTGTGGCGGACCTTCTCTCTCTTAAAACTTCCTACTCCTCAAATTCAATCCCAATTTCCTATCACTTCCACTGATGAACAATCCTTTAAGATAGAAGCTTTTCTAGTGGGAAGATCTTCAGCCCTTCACTGGCTAACCCATCCATCTATGACCATTTGTACGCAGTTTCTTCTTCCTCCAGCAACAATAAAGTGTGTCTGTTCTTTTAAAGCTCCCTCCCTTCACAACTAATGCCATCGTAGAATCTCTTCTCAATGACTTCAATCCTTGAATTACCTCTTCTTTCTTTTGCATTAGCCAATGTGTCCAATCTACTGACTCATTCCTGACAGCAAAAAAACCTATTCTAGTATCTGTTATTTTGTTAAAAAACAGAAGTAAAACAACATCCTCTTGTACTCACGTTCTCAGTTACAGCCCCACTCGCTGCTCCTGTCAGGGTCAAACCTGCCGAAGGGTGGCTTACACCTCTGTCTCTACTTCCTCACTCCCGTTCACTCGGAGTGTAGTTCCATATCTATTCCCATCTATTGCCACCACTCCACTGAAACTACTGTGGACGGTACTTCCAGTCTCCATGTTGCTCAGGCGGACACGTCCTGCACTCAACTTGTTTAACTTTTTGATGCCATCTGACAAAATTGACAATGTCACGTTTTTCCTATTTCTTAGTGTCCCTATTTGAGACACAAGGCATCCTTCCTCCTTGTCTTCCCTCATCCCTATCCAATTGCTTCCATTTGGTTTTCTTAGCTGAAGTTTTATTTGTATCCAGAGCCGAAATGTTGAGGTAGGGGTCTACTCGGGCCACGTTTGGAAGACCCACTTGTCAAGTGTATCTTTTATACTCTGACATTCTCTGTACATCAACTCATCCATCCCTGCGGCTTTAAACACCAGTTTTATACATATAATTCACAGTTTGTTATTTCAAGCCCAGGTTTCTTCTCTCCAGATTTACAAATCTTGCTGCCTCCTTGGTATTTTCATTTAGATATGTCACCGAACAATGAAAGAAGGGCGCGACTCTTGAACATCATTTCTCCCACTTAACAAGTAACACAGGGAGGGATTTCAGTATCTCACCGAGTCAAGGAATGTGAATGGGACTACAGGGTTTACCAGTCTCAAGTGGATTTTATTTCCGTTTTTGCTTTTCCCTTTGGTTCTGGTTTCACAGGGAAATGAATCACTGTACTTGCAAATGGCTGTAATTTCAAGGGAAATGTACATGAAGTGCTGTAATCACTCAAACTAGAAGTCTGCAGTCAAGGATAAGCCTCTCAGTCTGACTGCAAAACTCTGCTTCTCAGTTAAATCTTCTCAACTTTCTTATGTCATAGCATTTTTTATTATATGTGATTAATTATAGAAATAGCACAACTGTGGAAATTATAAATTGCAAACATCTTGTAGCCAAAGGAAAGAACTTAGATATCTAAGAATCAGCTGCAACGTGACACAAACAAATTCAGCTCCTTGACTCCTTATGAAGGATAGCCAAGGACGGAAGTCTATGCGTCCTTCTTAGAGAAGTGACGGAACATCTCACAAACATTCCAAGGCCTTCCCACCAATGAGATGCAGTAGGTACTCATACATGTTCTAAATTTCCTGGATTATTCCTGGATTGGTGAGCTACACAAGAAAATGTATACTTTCCTAAAACAAACTGATGGCCTTAAAAAATTTTTCCCCATGAAATATAAAAATGTTTCTAAAGCACTTGACACTTTCAGTATACTTACCAGGCACATATAGTGGGTAGTTTAGATGATTCTCTTCACATCCTGGCTGTTGGCCATTTTGAAAATTGGATGGTTCATTCATATCTTTACATAAAAATAGAAACTCAATGAGTAATAACAGGCATAGTTTTCCTATTTTCCATTAGGAAAACAGAGCACATTAAGATCATTCATTCGTTCAACAGACATATTTTGACTATCTAAATGTGTGAGATAGTAAGCTAGGAGCTCCGTGAGGCATAGCAATAAACAACATAGTGTCCCTGGTCTCTGAGTATACAGCACATTTCACAAATATGTAAATGTCACAGAACAGAAATGGTGATATCTATTTCTGTTCCATGAAAGGTAATTCCAAACTTCCAAGGGATGTAGACACAAATTATTAATTTTTTCCTTGTAGCTCACATCTAATCTGTCCATCAATCCTGTCAACTGTGTCTTCGAAATATATGCATAATGTGGCCATATCTTCTGCACTGCATTGCCAGGCTACACCACCATCATGTCTTGCCTGAATTGTCACAGTAACTTCTTAACTGGTCTCTCTCTTCCACATGGGCACAGAGGTAGATTTATTTGGAATTTAAAGAAACTTAAGTTTCATGGTCAGTTTTTGCATGACCCCTTCATAATTCTATATCTACAATTCTTTTGTAATTTTTAATCATTTTTCTTCAAAAGAGCTGCCAACATTTTCTAAACTTCCATAAAGTCTGGATTCATTTCTGCTTTCAGGTTGCCTTTTGCCTTCCTACAATGTATTGTCAATACAGTGACTAGAATGACCCTTTGAAACCTGTGCCTGAAATCCTCCATCTTTTTCCCGTCTCACTCAGAGTAACACCTTACAGTTGGTCCACAGTGCCTTTTGTGACACCGCCTCACTATCCCTCTGCCCTTCCGCTCTCTGATTGCCTCCCTGATAACTGCTCTAGCCACACTGGCCTCCTTGCTGTTCCTGGAAAACACCAGGCATGTTCTGCTCAGGGCTTTTGCCTGTGCTCTTCCCTCGCCTCAATGTTCTTCCCTTTGATATCCCCCTGGCTCGACCTCTGGTCTTTGTCATTGGGTATAACCTTCCCTGTCCACTCGATTTAGACTGTAAACTTTTTTAATTTCCTAAATTTCCTACCTCATTGCTATGGTTTGAATGTTTGTGGCCCCCTCCCAAAATCACATGTTGAAAGCCAAACACCCAAAGATGATGGCACTAGGAGGAGGGGCATTTGGGAGGTGACCAGCTCATGAGGGTGATGGCCTCCCTGAGTGAGATTAGTGCTTTTTATAAAAGACACCCCACAGAACTCCCTAGATTTCTCTACCACATGAGGGTACAACAGGAAGTCTGCAACCTGGGAGAGAGCCCTCACCCAACCACGCTGGCACCATGATGTCAGACTTCTTGCCTCTGGAATTGTGAGAAATAAATTTCTGTATTTTATAAACTAATCAGTCTGAGTGGACTAAGTAGCCCGGACCAACTAAGGTACCCACTTCCCAGATTAGTTTTTCTCTGTAATAATTACTATTACTCAACACACTATATCTTTTACTTATTTATTATCTATATCTTCTACTAAAATGTCAGCTCCCTGAAGGCAAGGATTCTTCTAAGTGTATCCTCAGTGCCTCCGGGCACAGAGCGTTTCCTGAAGTAAAAGGAAGGAAGAATTACTACAAGTAAGAGTAAAGGTGAAGACTTCATGGAGAAGTTGATATGGAGGCTGCCTGTTGATGAGCTCATGGAGTTTGAACATGTAGAAATGAGGAAAAGTGGGAAGAGGAGCATGAGCAAGGACACAGAAACAACAAATCATGCTATGTGGCAGGAAAAATGCCCCTCTGTTGAGTAGTAAGAGCTATCTAGCCTTCACTCCATCTCCTGGTCAAGTGAGTCTGTTTGCAAGTGTCCCTCTGGCAGGGTGCGGCCTGTTAGGCATGCAAGTTGTGACTGTCCTGATAGGTCCTAAGCATCACCCTAGGGTGTCTCTCCTCTGCACTCTTGCATATGCTGTGCCCGCTACCTGAAACACTTCCACCCACCCCCACACCTGCGTCACTTCACTAACTCCTATTCATTGCAGGTTCTCATCTTAACCATCAGCTCTGTTGGTTAAGTCTGAACTTCCAGACTGAGTTCAGCTGACCCGAGTTCAATGTCCTTCATCTGTGTACCCACTGTATTCAGTGCTTGCTCTCTCATGGCCACACAGGAGCTCCTTTGTCAACCTATCTCCCCAACCATTGCCCTCCCCTCCCTGCCCTGCCCTGAGGAGGTGTAAACAGTAATGAATGCATAAACCAGTGTCATCCAGAGTAAGATAAAACATGGATAAAGACAGCAGACCAGAGGCTGCCTCTGTTACAGGAAGTAGTTCTCCCCTCCAGTAGTGCATTAGAGCAGTTAAGGCAGAGACCATCAAGAAACAGGAGGAAAAAAATTTCACTTTCCTCAACCTACTATAAAGTGTAAAAAAAGAAGTAAGTGAATATTTTACTTTTTCACCAGGGGAAAAATGTTTAAATAATAAATTCAGACTTACAATCCAGATCCCATTATAATCAAGGATGTTTTTAAATTCCATACACATCTGTATCCACCATTCTGCTGTTTTGGGGTTGGTGTAATCTGGATACACTGACTCTCCTGGAGGCCAGGCCTACAACAGACAAGTAAGTCACACTAAATAATAACTCACCTACTATGGTGTAGAAATAGCTATGACTGGCCCTTATTTTGCATTATGAGTCATACACATGAAACGGAGAGTCAGTGGAGTTAAATAACCTGACCAAGCACACAGGAAAGCTACAGAACAAGTCTGCAGTAGAGTGGGAATGGGATGGCGCACCGTGATTCAGTCCCGCAGCCATGCTATCGTGCGTGAAGTCATGTGCTTCCTGTTGGGTCATACTTCCGCCATTTCTCTTCTCACATAAATCTACATCCATGCCAATACAAGGAGAGAAAATGTAAAATTTACATTTACAATAGCAACAAAACTTTAACATATGTATGGTGTCAACAAAAGCCATAAACATAATTTAATGAAAACTACTGAACGTTCATGAACTATTCAAAAGAGGACGTAAGTTGAGAGATGGAATGTTTGTGGCTGGGAAGACTCAATGTTGTATAGATGGCAAGTCACTTCAAATTGGAATGTAAATTTTTAGGTATAATAATTACATTCAAAAACACATGACATGAGGCAAGAATATAAAACACTGTATTAACATGCTTACTGCAGGTTTGTTTCTAACATTAAAATATGATAAACAAGAACATTTTCATCATTGGGAATCTGTTAAACTCATTTCCTCACATGAGAACAGCGGGATACCATACAACTATTTAAAAAGATGAGCTAGTTCCATATACACAGTTTCATAGTTTCATTAGCTATGAATACATATATGTATATTCATAGCTTCATTAACATGGAAATATATTTACAATATTGTTATAGTTTTTAAAAAGTTTTAAATGTCATATGCTGTTACTTCCAATTTATGTAAAAATACTGCTACATGTATTTAAAATTTAGAGGAATGTACACTGAAATGGTGGAATGTATATTTTGGAAAAGAATAACTGTCACTTTTTATGTCAGTATTACATAATTTTTAAAAAATATTGTACTACTTTGATCATCGGAAAAAGCTTTAAAGATATTTCCATTGTGTAAAAGAAAAAGTGAGAAAATTCCTTCCATTTTAGAAATATTTTATGTGTTATTCCTCAATATACATAACTTAACTTCCCAATGTAATCTCAATCAACATTATAATTATGTCATACTTATCAAAATGTGCCTTTTCAGAATATTACAGTGTATATTTGAATTTCACACCAATTCTATGGGACTTAAATAATTTCTTAAAAAGTCAGATTATCCAAGCCAATGCTCCAAATACTCAGGGTGAGAAGCTGCACATAATTTTTTTGAACTGAACTCAGGTGAAACCAGTCCACGGATACCATATGAACTGTGATTCTTTTTAAAGTCAACTACTCAGCAGAGAAGGAGGTATTCATATACTCTTCATGGTGCTTACCTTGCCAACAGCTGGTGTGACTCCATCAGAGTTATTGACCCAAATTCCCAATTCCTGTCCAAATTCTTGTAAGTACCTTGTAAGTACCTTGTGGTTCATCTTTTTTCAGAAAAGGATCCTGCAAATTCCCAAGAACACTGTAATTGGTAATAGTCTGATAATTGATATTTAAGTATAAATGTTTCAAGTTTTTGAACTAAGAATATTGATTACTCATATACATAGTAACATTTTATTATACTGCATACATTAAGATGTCCCCAGCTATTAAGTTGGGTTACAAATATAAAAAGACTATTTCCATTCATTTTTACTGCTACAAAATGTGGATCCAAGCTATCTCAATTTAACAATGTAATCAGTTGTTTCGGATAAAAATCTCTAATTTTCTTTACTTGAAAATTTATATAAGTAGATGAATATAGTACTTATGCTACTTTGGCAAACAACCTTTCCTATTTTTTTTGGTTTGTTGCTTTTTATACAAGATAAATTTGTGAAATTGTAAAACAAACAAACAAAAAAGTCTGATGGAGAAATCAAGAAATTTGGATTTTATAAACAGCCTGGTTAAGCCACATAATTTTAAGAGGACACAAGCTTGTCTTTCACAAAATGAAACAGTGTAGTCGGCAAATTCTTAAAGTCATTGCCCCTCTTAAAAATCAAGTTCAAGTGGGAATTGACTGTGGGAGCAGAGCAGGTGCCGGGCAGGGGAGAGCAATGGGGAAAAATGTAGGACAACTGCAACTGAACAAAAATAAAAATATCAAGTCTGAAAATGAATCAAGAAGAAAAATGTTTACAATTCTATGTTCCACACTTTATAAAAATATTCGGCCTTACTACAAGTCTGTTTCCCTTGTTAAATATTTACTATCATAATATATTTATATTTAAATATTTTTTTCAAATGTCCCTGATAAATTATCTCAGTTGGATTATAAATACATATTTTTTATTTCTAATAAGCCATCCTTTAAAAAAATACTCTGCCCAGCCCTGACTGGTGTGGCTCAGTGGATTGGGCATCATCCCACAAACCAAAAGGTCGCTAGTTTGATTCTTGTCAGGACTGGGGGCCAGGTCCCCAGTCAACCAATTGATGTTTCTCTTTCTTTCTTTCTCCCTCTCTTCCCTCCCTCTAAAAATAAAGTGCAGTAATCCCACCCCTTAAATAAAATCTTTTTTTAAATGTGCCTATATATTTTTTAAACGTATCTTCTTTAAAAGCAAACAAACAAAAAAACAAAAACAAAAACCACCTCTGCCCATAAACCTCTAGCACCATTAAGTCATATAGTATTCATAACACACAGGGCCATTTTTATTATTGCATTAATAATTATGTATGGGAAAAATTATTTTATTAATCTCAACTGCAGTGAGACAAATAATTCATTATGAACCAACTTTTAGTAACAGTCATGCTCCTAGAAGTAGTTATGAGATCACATTTCTTTTTATATTATACATAATATTAGATGAAAAATAATGTTGTACCCCAATATAGAAGAAAGATTCTTTCAACCTAAGTCCATTGCACTTATTCAATAACTATATTATTCTTTGTTTAGAATGTTTATGGCTAAGTCTTCAAATCTTGAGAGACGTATCATGTGGCCTGTGGAGAACCATATTCTTCCTTCTATCTATAAGTCAATTATTTTAAAGAGAAAATTGAAATTTTAAAAATTGTTACTGAATTCCTTCATTAGTTATTGATAACATTTTTGGTATCACTGAATAATAGAAAACTTGCTTATAATTTATCACCCTTTAATAACATATAACATTTATCATTATATATTAAACAAATTTTTTTCCTCAAAAGTACTTTAGTACTAGAAATTCTTTGTAGTACATATATATTTAGAAATGCTTAGATTATATGAATTTAAATAATGTATGTTTGTTCTTCAAGGGAATTTACCAAAATAATGACATAATGCATTCCATCATTTTTCAGTTCCTTAATGTACTCGGGCAGACCAGCAAGGTTCACGTCGTCGTATGTGAAGTCCAGCTGGCGTTCCATGGAGTCGATGTCGCAGTACTGAACATCCTGCGCAAAAGACAAGTGTGCACATAGCCTTCCAACGTTGGAAGACAGACACACGTCGTCAAAGGCTCATAACTAGCTAATAAATGTGTGTATATAATTTGACATTTAAATATTGGTGTGAGTTTCAGATTATCCTGCAAGAAAACCAGACAAAATTCATCCTTTCATTGGAAACTGAGAAAATGTAGTAATCCTCCCCCTTCCCTTAAATCTCCTTCTGTGTTTTAGTTACTCATGGTCAGCAGTGCTCTGAAAATATTAAATGGAGACTTCCAGAAATAAGTAATTCATGAGTTTTAAATTCATGCCTTTCTGAGTAGTGTGATGAAATCTCTCACCATCCTGCTCTGTCCAGCCAGGGATGTGAATTAGCCCTTTGTCCAACATTTCCACACTATATCCATCCCCACCTGTTGAGTCACTTAGTAACCAGCTGTGTTATCAGATTGACTGTCTCAGTTTCCCTGTGCTTGTGTGCCAGTAACCCTTATTGTACTCAATCATGGCCCCAAAGCACAAGAACAGTGATTCTGCCAATTTGGATATGCCCAAGAGAAGCCATATAGTGCTTCCTTTGTGTGAAAAGGTAGATACACATAGCAAGAAATGTAGTATGCATAGAGTTTGGTACTATCTGCTGTTTCAGGCATCCACTGTGGGTCTTTAACTATATCCCCTGTGGATAAGGACAGAATACTGTAACACAAATATACATAATATTGTATATATTGCAGTACCATCACTACACTTTCTAATTTATTTGTCTCTATCAGTTCCCCCTACACTGCTTGGTGTACACGTACATGAGGAATATCATACTGTCTTATAAGTTCAACCATTTTTTCCAGCACATCCATGCTATTATAGCCCCATTGACTGAGCTGATTTACAAGTTTTATTAAGCATTCACTGTGCACTGTTTCAGACCCAAGGTCCCTGCCTCGTGGAGCTTACATTCTAGTAGAAGCAAAGCAGTAACAGCCAAGTACACAAAGTGGCATCATTTTCAGAAATAGAGTGCGTGTGGGTGGGGTGGAGGACTGTGAGGGAAATCTGGCAGTGAGGCCAGGCAGAGGGCCCAGAGGGTGCCTGGGCTGGAAACATTCTGGGAGAGAAAGACGGCCTGTGCGGTTTGCTGAGCTACAGCAAACAGGAGGGAAAGTGGAACACTGGAGCAGCAGGCAGAGATTCAGTCATAAAGGTCCATAACAAAGAGTGGGAAACTTGTTAGTTGTCTTTTTTTCCAACTTTGTATTATGAAAATTATCAAGCAGATATGAGAGGATAGTATAATAAACCTCCATGTAACCAGAATCAACAATTATCATTTTGCTACACACCTCTATCTTTTCTTGTTCCTTTTTTGGAAAGATGGGCTGTTATAGCTTTTTTAAAAAGAAAATTCCTGGAATCATGTCATCTCACCCCTAACTATAGTCCTAAAAATACAGACAATCTCTTACATAATCAAAATATCATTCCCACATCTAACAAAAGTTAACCACATTTCCTTAATATCATCAAATGCTCATCCAAATTTCTCTAATTTTTCTCAGAAATGTCTTTTATACAGTTAATCTGTTTGAAACAAGATCTATTATATTCTAATTTCAATGGAAGCCATTAAAGTAAGAAATGTACTCTCATTTACTTTGTGTAAAGAATCACTCTGAGACCTCTGGAAAATAAATTACAGGAGAGCAGTGGTGGTCACCATGACATCAGGCAGGAGGCTGGTCTGTGGTCCAGGTGGAGATGAGAGTGGTTAGAACAAAAGAGGTCACATGGTGATAATGAGAGTCATACTGGAATATATTTCAGAGGCATTGCTAACAGAACTTTCTAATGGATTTGATGTAATACAATGAAAAAAAGACAGGAATCAAGGATGGCATTAGTTTGGGGGTAGAATGACAGGTCAATTAATTCTATTCATTGAGATGAGAAATACCAAAGAAGGAGCGCAACTGGGTTTGTGGGGAGAGAGGACTGGGCATGAGATACGTGGTCATATGCACTTCAGTTATCCAACAGCAGATGTATTCAGAGTCTTGGAACCAGGAGACATGGCAAGAGAGAATTCAGAGATCAAAGGAGAGCCTAACTAACCTCTAGGAGACTCAACATTTAAAGACATCAGCAAAGGAGAATGAAAACAAGCCATTAGTCTATAGCAGACCAGCCAGGACGGTGTGGTGTCAGAGAAGACAATGTTTCTACAAATGGCCACTGTTTCTAGAAGACACCATCTGACGTAGAAGAGAACAGAGACTTGACAACTTATCCTGTGACTTTGATAAGACCTTTAGAGAGTGGTGGTATTATAGCCCAACTGGAATGAGATAGAAAATCAGGAAGTGCGGAAATAGAGACAGCTCACACAGACACTTTCAAACAGTTGTACAGAACAGAGAAGTGAAGAGATGTACAACAC
>CM052539.1:36437727-36460436 GCA_028533065.1 Trachops cirrhosus
AAAAAAAAAAAAGAATCTTTCCTTTGTGTCACAGAATTCAGCAGTTTTGTGGCTCTTCAATTATGTACATAAGTGTGAACTATAGCTTCCACTTTATGAGGCTAGGTAATCTTTAGAACTATAAAATTGGGGCTACAGATAAGAGTATATATCCTCCCCCCAGACTATCTGCTTTGTGCCTTTTCTTACTTTCCAGTTCAAGAGGCAAAGAAGGAAAAGGAAAGCACGGCATGAAAGGAATGTAAAGGGCAGAGAACTTACACCTGTTCACACATATCTTCCCGGGACATAGCTGAAAGGAACAGGAAGCAAAGACTTAAAGCAAGACAAAAATTATTAAAACTGCAAATTTTACAAAGAAATGAACTAATTATCTAACAAAAGGGAGATTTCATTCACAGATTTCCTTTCCAGGTAAATTTTAGATAAATCCTCTATCCCTGTAAGCTTGTTCTTAAGAAATTTTGCTTTCTGGATTTCTCACTGCTAGGAAATAGGACTGACTACTGAGAACAATGGTGAATTTAAAGTTCCTAGCACATTGGTTCATATTGACTACTGTTATGCCTCTCAAATTCATTCTTCCTTGGTATAAAAAAATTTATGAAAAAAAAAAGGTCATTTGATGCCCTGGAATTCAATCACATGATTTTTCTTCCCCTTTGGAGAAGTCAGTGAATTCTTTCCACACTCATCACATTTTCCACAGAGTAAAGGTCTCTGATTTCATAGTGAACTTTAGCCATAGAGGACTCTTTGAGAATATTCTTCTTTGCAAGTTTTAAGCTTATTTTTAAAAACGAACAAATTTTGATGAATTTACTTTGACATTACAACAGGGAAATGAAGGGTTTTCAGGTGAGATTAGGTTGACAGTTATATTTCCAAAGTGGCTGACTAACTCTTACAGGGAAAAAGATTTGTTGTGGCCAGGAGAAATACAAATTGCCCCAAACATGAAATGGAACTTACCCCGCCCACACCCCAGTCAGTGTCCTGGATCTTCTGAGTGCGGGAATGCACAGGTAGTGTCGGAGAGCTTGCCTAAGCTGATGGCACACAGCATTGTCCCACAGCAACATAACGCAAGCTATAAATACAAGCTGCGCTGGTATTTCCAAACTTTCTAGTACCACACTTTAAAAGGTAAAAAGAAACAGGTAAAATTTAATATTAGTAACATATTTCATCTGACATATTATTTCAACATGAAATCCATATAAAACAGTATTTTATGGTGTTAATATTGTTATTAACATACTAATAATAGTGTTATTAATATAACAGTAAATTAATGTGTAATATATACTATTGTTGTTAAAATGTGGTATCAATGACATTTTAATTAGTAATATCACTTTTTCCACACTAAGCCTTTGAGCATGTCTCAAGTTGCCCTGGACACATTTCACGTGTTCTGTGCCGCCCGGGCTAGTGGCTGTCACATGGACCAGGACACTGGCTCTCCGGCCTGAACATTAGAATCTCCTGGGGAAATTTTTAAATCCTAGTATCAGGCCGGTCCCCAGGTCAATTATCAGAGTCTCTGGGAGTCCATCCCCACCATCCCCCACCTTCGGCCTCATTGTCAATGGTTTTCAACACCAGTGGGTTCTAACGGACAGCAACATTGAAGAACCATTGGCCCAGGAAATGCCCACCATCACTAGCATCACTTAGCACTCGTCCTTTCAGCTGCAATTCAGAATTCTAGTTTGAATATCCTTCCATTTCTTCCCTTTGAAATGTGGGTGTGAGAGGGAGAAAGAAAATATGTTCAGCTGATCTTCCCTTCACTGTCTCACTTTTCCAGCAAAACCTGGAATCACATTCACCTAAGGAGCTGATTTTATCTCCACCAATATACAGCACTGTTGTATTTAAACCAAACAAATGTTTACAGTAATATTAGTAATACTGGTAAAAGACAGTGTTTACTTGAGACTGGCTAAATCCTGTTCTGGCACAAGCAGGGGAAATAAAAGCCTTGTAATATGAAAAATTTTATTATGGAAAATCTCCACCGGTGAATACTGAGAAACAGGTTAGTCTGGCAACACAGCATTTTCTCTCAGAGTGCTTGTCGAGTGGACTCAAGTCACATCTTGGCGCTGATCCTGTCTAACTGATTGTCTGCGGCTGGCTTGGATTCACTCCCAGCTTTAGACACTCAGCCAGAAGCAAGGCTCTGGGCCAAAGCAGCGCTGGGGCAGCAAAGCACCAAATGCAGAGCTGGCTTCTGAGGGTCTGAATGGGTCTTGGAGGTCTTAGCTTCTCTCTGCACTTGGCTCCATTCCAAAGGAATTTAGGCAAGCAGAAGATTTATCAGATTGATTTAGAAACCCAGTTTTAATACAGTGTGTATTAAGTCTGTTGAATTCTGCTACATGCTTGCAAGCCAAGGTTAAAAGCTGTATCTACTAGCATTTTTGAGAGTTTAAAGGACCCAGTGAGACAGGAAGGTTAAGTGATTCATGCCATGTCACAGGGCTAATCAGAGCACCTGAAAGCGGGATGGGAACCGGTTCTCCTAATGCTTCAACCCAGTGCTCCTGCCACCAACACACTGCAGTGTCTTAGAGTCCTGTTCCTCTCCTTTGTATTCTAGATACAAATGGAAATTGGTAGTCTTTTTTGAGGGATATTAGTAATATTTATCAAAATTTTAAATTCATATATTCTTCAGTCATTCATTTCAGCTATAGAAATATATTCGGCAAAGCATACATGTGCCCAAAGACATTGATTGAGGGTGTTTGTTGCTCTACCCTCTGGGATCGGTAAACATTAAAATGCCAGTCAATATAGCTTTTAAAAAGAAGACAGATATAACAGCGAAGATGATCCATGAAAGAAAGGATTGATAAGCTGGATTTCGTTAACATTAAAAACTTATGCTTTGTGCACAGGACTCAGAGGATGCCATCAACTGCCAGATCAACCTGGAGCTCTACACTTCCTGTGTCTACCTGTCCATGTCTCACTACTTTGACTGCGATGATGTGGCCTTGAAAAACTTAGTCAAGTATTTTCTTCACCAATCTCACGAGGAGAGGGAACATGCTGAGAAACTGATGAAGTTGCAGAACCAATGAGGTGGCCGAATCTTTCTTCAGGATATGAAGAAACCAGACCATGATGAGTGGGAGAATGCTAATGCAATGGAGTGTGCAATACACTTGGAAAAAAGTGTGAATCAGTCACTACTAGACTTGCACAAATGGGCCACTGAAAAAATGGATCCTCATCAGTGTGACTCCATTGAGACTCACTACCTGTATGAGCAGGTGAAATCCACCAAAGAACTGGGTGACCACGCAACCAACTTGCGCAGATCAGGGGCCCCTTGGTCTGGCATGGCAGGGCATCTCTGACAAGCACACTCTGGAAGACAGGAGAGAGAGCCGAGCCTCAGGCTGCCTTCCCACCAGCACGGGAGTCACTTCCCTGATCACCAAAGCATGGTGGAGTTGTACCATTACCTTTTCTGTAACTTGTACCAAATCATCCACTTATGTCCTTCATTTGTACCATTCCTTCAAATAAAGTAATTTGGTACCAAAAAAACCCTTATGCCTTGCAAAGATAATGCCAAGAGAAGTAGAAGACAAGCCACAGTCTGTGAGAAAATATTTGCAAAATACATCTGATAAAGGACAATTACCCAAAATATCTAAAGAACTCTTAAAACTCAACAGTAAGAAAATAAGGAACTGATTAAAAAGTAGTCTAAAGGCCTTAACAAACACCTCACCAAAGAAAATATACAGATGGCAAATATGTCTCTAAAATATATTCCACACTGTATGTCACGAGGGAATGCAAATTAAAACAACAGTGAGATATCACTACACACCTGTTGGAATGGCCAAATTCTGAAACACTGACAACATCAAATACTGGTGAGGATTTAGAGCAATAAGAACTTTCATTCATTGCTAGTTTGGAAGCCCCTTTGGAAGACCGTTTGGCAATTTCTTACTGACCTAAATATATTCTTACCATATAATCCAGCAATTGAACTTTTTGGTATTTACACAAAACCTACACATGGATATTTACAGCAGCTTAACTCATAATTGCTAAAATTTGGAAACAAGCAATATGCCCTTTATTAGGTGAATGAATGAACTATTGTACATTCAGATGATAGAATATCATTCAGTGCTAAAACAAAATAAATTATCAAGTCATGAAAAGGCATGGAGGAATCTGAAATGCATATTACTAAGTGAAAGAAGCCAGTCTGAAAGGCTACATACACACTGTATGATTGAAACCATATGACATCCTGAAAAAGGCAAAACTACAGAGACATAACTGCTGATGGGGGATGAATAGGCAGAGAACACAGGACTTTTAGGGCAGTGAAAGTACTCTGTGCAATCCTATCACAATGGATATATATCAATATATATTTGTCCAAACCCATAGAATGTACAACACCAGGAGTGAACCCTAAGGTAAACTATGGGCTTTAGTGATTATGCCGTGTCAAAGTAGGTTCATCCCTGGTAACAAATGACCCATTCTAGTGAGCAATGTTTATTATCGGGGAGGTTATGCATGTGGGGAGGCAGCAGGTATGGGACATCTCTGTACCTCCTTTCAGTTGTGTTATGAACATAAAACCTCTCTAAAAATTATGTCCTACAATTATGTAGAATTATAAGTACTCATATGGCAAGACCTCGATCAGAGGTAAATCAAAAGATCATGTCACAAAACATAGTTCTAGCGTGATCCTATTTATACAGAAGTAGAAAATATAAATGTATGTATAAATGTATAATAAATTTTTAGAAGAATATTTGGAAAACTGGTAAAAGTTGTTGTTACTGCCAAAGGCAGGAGGATTTGAGGATTTACTTCTGCATCATTTGGCACTTTTATATGGGGAACAAATTTCCATAGTACCTGTGTAATTAAGAATAAACTTATTCAGACCTCATTTTAAACAATTCAGAATACTAAGGGCATGCTTATTTAGAAACATAGATGTTCTTTGTAACAATATAAGTGAAGATTTTTTAAATGTCCCAGTATGCTAGAAATTTGTTGTAAGTCATTTATGTTATGGCTGAAGAATAAAGAAAAGCTAATTAAATAAAAATGTCCAGTAAGTTAATTAACTGAAATTCCACATAGTCTCCTTTCCTCAAGATTAATTTGTTGAGATTTTAGCATTATAAAAATAATGTGAAACAACTATCAATAATATAATTTCATGTGACTTTGAATGTTTATGTTAGAAAAAGTAGGTTTGAAATTTGTAGCCAAAATAACAAAAATCAATTGGTCAAAACATGGGTTAAAGCAAGGAAACACAAAACGGATTCAAATATACCTCTTCATAACTCCAGCCAAGGATAAATTCTGATTTCATGGGACTGGAGAGAGGACCTGGACTGGTTGGAAAGGCAGGTATAGAAGACAGTAGGTAACAAAGCTTCCATCTACTCTGTGTATGAGCCAGGGGTGTGCAAGTACAGTGGGGGTCTAGGTCTCCTCCAGCAGTAGAAGGATTCCACAGAGGAGATGGTGTAAAGAGCAAGCCGATCACCGAGTAGATGAGATGGGAGTTCTTCCAGGGAAAGGGAAAGCATGGGTGCTAAGAACATAGGAGACCTTGAAAATTTCCAGTAGGGCTGCAGTATAGAGTTTGAAGATAAGCTGATGGGAGATAACGCTGTTGACACGAGAAGGGAGCTGTTAATTAAGAATCTTCATAAGCCATGCAAATTAATTTGGATGTTTTACTCTTTAGTCTTGTGCAGAGTAGTTTGGGAGCCACTAGCCACATGTGGCTGTAAACACTCAAAATATGGCTAGCCCAGATTAAGATGTGATGTTAAGTGTAAAATAATGCACACCAGATTTCAAGGACCTAGTATAATAAAATATATAAAATACTTCATGATTATTTTTTACATCTTTCAAATGATACTATTCTGGATATATTATTAAAATGAGTTCCACATGTCTTTACATTTTTTAATTGACTGCTAAAAATTTTTTAATTACAGATGTGTCTTGTAATACATGTATTTCTATTTAACAATGACACTTCTAGATAATGGTTATGTGCTTAACAGAGGAGTGAAAGATAAGAGTTTGCCTTTTAGAGGTATCCTCCTGGCAAAAGTGTGAATGAAGAATGGTTTGCAGGAAAACCAAACAGGAAGTAGGAAAACCAGCTCCCCAGTTATTATAACGTTCTGAGGGGAAAAGATAAAGCTTATTAAGGCAAGAATGCTGGAGAGAAGAAGAAAAGGACATTCAATCCATGGGCTGTAAGGCAATGAAGGATAGAGAAGAAAATAATTTTTAAGTTTCTTGTTTGGATGTTTGGGTTGTTGATGATTCCATTAACTCAGAGGATGATAACAGGAAGATCTAGCTGAAGTCAGTTTAGGAAGAGATTATTAATCCTGGATACAATCTGTTGTAATGCTCACGGGGCCTGAAGTACACACTTCCAGTGGACAAAGATAAATATGCTGGAGTTCAGGGGAAAGCTTTGGATTAGAGCTAGGAACATGTGATTCATCAGTGCGTGCACAGTGGGTGATGTCACTGCTGAAAAACTGTTCTTTTTGAAGAGTACAGATCTCTGAGGAACACCGACATTTATTGACTGAATAAAAAGTTTGTCAGGAGATTAGGAAAAATAAGTCAGAGGGGTTAGCAGTGAACCAGGAAATATTGTTTCAAAAGACTAACAAGTGCATTCCAAGGACAGAAGTCAGCAGCTACAGGGAAATTTAATAAGTGCTTATTGTATGAAATTTTTGGAGCTCCATGGGTGCTTTAGATGTATTTTATGTGTATTATATCACATTTGATTCTCACAGCAATCCTATGAAGTGGGTACTATAATTATCCCTATTTACAGATGCAGGAAATGAGATGCACAGGATGGTTAATTTGCCCAAGATCACACAGCACATCAGTAGTAGACAATATTCAAACCTAGGCCATCTGTAGGGGTGTTTTTACTACAAACCCAAGCTGTACATATATATATATAACCAGTCATCACCTCCTCCAGAGCACTAAGTGAGCTAAGGGGAGTTTATATTAGCAACAACTGGTTTGACAATAAGACGAAAGAAAAAAGTTTTTTTTTTAAGCTGCCAGCTTTGGGACAGCTCTTTAGGGAAGTGAGATATTGCACAGGAGACAAGTTAAATGGGAGGAACTTTTGCTCGATGCTTGTTACCACCTTTGCCAGCTCTTCTAAAGGCTTTGGGAATCAAACCACAGTTATTCTAGGCAGAGGGACTGGGTCACCACTCCATTCCCCAACCTCCCTGCTGTAAGTGCTACTGGAAGGACTGAAATAAGGAAGCAACAAGAAACAGGAGGATGACTGTCACTGTTAGCTTTATGTAGCCCTGTCTTCAACCCCTCTTGTCTCCATTCTCAATCCCATCTTTTCTAAACCCCACAGAGAAGCTTCTGCCGAATTTAGGAAATAGAAGAGATGCATCTTTATGGGATCCCTTGAAACCACAAAATTCAGTGCAGGCCTTGTTCCAGCTTGGCCCAGGCACCTCCGTCAGGCATGCCCTGATCTCTCAGAGAACTGAGAAATCTCCTGGTAGGATATTTCCTCTTCCCATGATTATCACAGCAAAGGTCTTTGTCATTGCGTTTTGAATTGCTGATCAGATTCAGAGACAACCATAACTTATTTAAATAGCTCTGCTAAGGCCCTTCCCTGGCCCAAAACACCTACCTTTCCTATCCACTTATAAAGCCTACAATTATTTTATTAGACAGTTATTCAGTCACCAAGGATCCTATTTGGAACTGCAGATATCCCTGTGGATTTTGGTATTTGACTAGTTCACCCTAGAGAGATCTTTCAAGGAATGACAGGTTTGATGGGGGATGAGCAATGAATTGGCAGTGTGCATTGGTTACATCTGTGTACCAAATGCCTGGTAGATATAGGGGAGGAGACAGAGGTGGAGTGTCTCCACCTATATCTAGAAAGAAAAGATCTAGAAGAAGGGCAAAAAGAAAGGTGAGTGTGGATGATAAACTAAGGTCACTACTGGATAATTTCTCATGAGTTCTGACCCATTAGAAGGTTTTCCTGCAAACATTGATTCCTCAAAACCCAGTTCTCTTAAGCCCCAGTGAACCAAGTGGCCAGGAGATGAATCCTTTGGGAGAAGAATCAAGTAGCACAGGGTATAACAGATCAGAAGTAATAGAGTTGAGATTATAACCAAGGCAGAAGGCTTTGCCTAAGTATAGGAACAATTAGCCAGGAGATTAGAGTGCTAAAGGACTGGTTGTTAATTGCTCCTCCTTTCCTCAGAGCCAGGACAATGAAAACGTGACTGTGAATTACAGTACTGTACTCACCTCTGTTTGCTGCTGGATAACATTTTCAGGAGTGGGGCCAAGAAACATGTAGGAATCAAGTATTCCTCCAATGGTCCTGAACGTTAAAGACGGAAATGGGCTCAGAGTGACATCTGAAGAGAACAAAGCAAAAGAGAGAATAAGCACAAATAATATAAGTGGCAGAGATCACTATTTTAATATGTTTACCATTTAGATGCTACTAAGGCTGATTATCTAATAGTAGGCACTATTGATAGTTCCGATAGCATCTGAGTGTCTACCAGCGTTTTCCAAGTCTATGTGTTCACGGTTTTCTTCTCTGAAGAGTTCAAGTCAGTTATATCTATCATTGCATTCACACACACACACACACACACACACGAATGACAGAGAGAGAGATTGATTAAAGCTGAGGCACAAAATTAAGAAAAGCTGCTGCAGAGGTAATACATTTCAAATATTTCTAGACTAATTAAATGCAGAAAGGAGGACTTCACAATGTTTACATTGCTGAGATTATAGGCAGATCCAGCAACACTGCAATACCATGAAATTTCTAACATTACTTGTTCATGGGCTTCTGATTTCTTAACTTTGTATGTCTTTAGTACTGTGTGTCTTAATAGTATTTTGCAATTTATTAGGATGACTCTTTTTTCACTAAAAAGTTTCCATTTTGAAATAAAATATTAAATTATAGATAATATCTCACTTAATTTTGTTCTAATTAATAGAAATGTTTTAAAGGGAGAAAGGGCAAAAATAACATTTACATTATGCACTTGCTTTTTTAGGATTTAACCAGAGAATCACATTACCTTGGGCATTGGAATTCAAGAGGAGAACACCATGAACATTAAAGTCTTTCTCAATGCACATATAAAAAGGATGAACTCCATAGAGATTGCTAAATGCCTGCAACACAAAAACAAATATGGTGTTTTTATGATTTATTAGAATTTTTATTATCCTATCTCAATGAGATCCAGTAGCAATTAATGATGTCAAAAAAGAAAAAAAAATGTGTAATGTATATTATGGGGATAAAACGCAAACTAATGAAAACCTGAATAGATGTAAAATTTCAAACTTGCCTTTATAACCACTTAAGTATAAAGCAAAATGATTTCTGAGAGTACATTTATAGCACCTTATAGAAAATTATTCTTAGTCTTCATGCCCTCTTTCTCTTTCAATAAACAGACTCCTAGTATTAAGAATCTCTATTCACACATTACCCCAGGTGATTGATCTCTGGAAAACATTCCATATCTAACAGAATTCATGTCATGCTTAAAGGATGGATGTTCATGTTCACCAAATCCATAGATCGAAGTGGATGGGACAGAGGTCATCATTTGTATATATTGGTCAGAGAATATCAGGCCTCCAAGAGTTGTTTCCCACCTATGCGGGACAGAGAAGCAGAAAAATAGTGACTGGGTGGCTTTTTTATTTTAAAAAAGTTTGTGAAACTTTAATAAAACTCTTTTCTCCATTAAATACCTGTCCAAAAAGAAAAACCCTATAAAGTTAGCTTAAAGGGGAAGGACAAAATAAAAATGGGATGTCGGGGATCTGAGGGAATGGTAATTCATGTTTACTGAATATTTGCTAAATGTTGAGTATAACATATGTAGTATTTCACTTAACCCTCACAATATCCCTGTGAAGGCATTATTATTCCATTTTATAAACGAAGAAACTGAGCCTCAGATGGAGTAAAGTTGCATGACTTGCCTAAAATTACCAAAATAATAGTGCCAAGATTCAGTCAGTTTTGCTGCTCAAATTTTTGTGCAGCATTTTACCTGTTGAGATGGAAGTAGGTCTTTCTGGAAATAAAAGTAGTCTGTGTTCAAACAAAACTTGGGAAATGTTGAACTACATTTCTTTTCTGCAGGACTTTTTCAGAGTCCTTAATAAAGAGCAATACAGAGTGAATCTCTGAGAGTCGACTGCAGCACTGACATTTTCTGAAATCTTTTGTTCCAGAACACCTGTTTACACTGTGAAGGCCAAGGTTAAGTCAAAGGGAAGGGAGAGAGGGGCAGTGGAGGTGGTGACAGCACAGCAGTCACAGGTGGGAGGGCCCCATCCTGCTCCCAGACCCATGACCTCATCCCAGCCTCTCCATTTCTAGCCCTGTTCACAGGGGAGGCAGGTGGGAGCTTCTAAGTTCCCTGCCAGAGGAGAGTTCTCATGCCCTACTGAGTAGCAACACTTAACTATGTTTGTTGAAAATTGTTGCTTTTTCAGTGTTTCTCTCACACTCTTTTTTCCCTCCCCCCTCTCATTCAAGGATGATTTACCAAGTGTCTTCCACTGGGCACTGGATAAATACTTCAAGGAATAAGAGTGGGGAAAACTAGGTAGTTACAACACAGTGGGATACGTGGAGATAAGTAAGCACATGTTGCTATAGGAGCAGAACAGGGCACAAGTCACAGCCCCAGAAAAAGGAGGTTTCGGGGGAAACAGGATGAGCAGGGAAGGTACGGTGTATGAAGAGTAATAGTAGGGGTCGACTTGGCTCCCCATAGGAAAAAGTGTTTACTCTCTTTTTTTCTTGTGTTCTTAGTTGAATACAAGGTTTTCAGACCCTAATAAACAAGAAAATACATTTAATTTTTCAGGTCATCAGAAGCCTCAGAACAAGATTTCTCTCATATTTTCTCCTACAAGTATCAAAGCCTCAAGGTATAATTTCCTCAAAGTTCATTAAAACTTTCAGTTAGCCACAAAGACATGAAATAAGGACCAAATGCTACTATAGTACTTTCTGATTAGCTAATTGTATCCATGACAATCATTTGCCTCAGATTGTTTGAAAATATTACTGATGGGGGAAGGTGCTCCTATTTTGACTATTAAAAATCTGCTTTAAAACTGTATAAGAATATTAATATTACTTTAAAAATTACCTAGATTTTGAACTCCAAAAAAACATTCAGAAAGGGTATACAAAAGGATTATACTCAAATTATTAAAAATTAGCTCAGCACATGGTGAACAATCAGAGCCCCTGTGAACCAAAGGCTAAATCAGGGACCCCAAGACCCCAGAGATGACAGGTCTTAGCCATTTAAAGGACGCAGGGAGACCTGTGGGTCCTGCTGGAGGGGCTAAGGAGAGCATCAGAACAGCAGAAGGGACACGGGACCGGCTCAGGGAATGGCTCTTAACTATCACGGAAGCATTTCGACATGGCCACAACAGTTATAGCCATAATGGAGCCTATCTCTAAGGAAGAGTAACCATTTCTTAGAGAAAAGGAATTATTTTCTAGCTCAATTTGCCATAAACCTTAAAGATAACCTTATCTCTCAGAAAAATCCTTTGGCTTTGACTTTTCAATGTAGAGAAAGGTATCAATTAAGCTTTAGTAGTATACTATCAATGATTCTTCAAATATCAGTCTATGCTACCATTTATAGAAGCACATGGTTTTCTTGGTTTTATCTAAAGTGTCATTTATTTATATAAGTCAACAGAACTCAGGGCAACCTGCTACAGGTCTCATTAGTTCTAACCACAAACCTTAGATGCAACCTCCTATATATTCTATTAAATGCACATTTCTACCCTTTTCCTTAGGCAAAAACTTTAAAAAATCTAATCATTGAAAGAACTGGGTTGTTAGAAGTTTGTGGCACATTGTTAGTTGTTATCAGAAGTTTGCTAAGACTGGAATAACTGATTTGAGAGGCATAAACTGTGTCAGTCCTTTATCTTCTGCTTCTTCTTATGACCCCCAATGTTCTAAAAAGGTTAACAGCACTCAGAGGGTATTCAGTCCCTTAAGATCTTCATAAGCCATGTTAACAAATATTCATTCCCATTTCTCATTCCCCTTCATGAATCATGAACACTAATGTATATATATGTAATTATATATGACATAAATATTTGTGCTTATAAAATAAGGCAAAAGAAGAAAAAACTTTCTGAATAAAAAGCAAATTTCATTGTTTATTTAGAAATTGCCTACATTAAACATTAAAAAATAGGACAAGTAGACCACAATAAGTAAAAAAAAGGTATAGCATTATGTAAACAATGTTGATTGAGCTTTAAAATGACATTCCAATATACTGCTCAAATGCATCCTCATTGTTCAAATAAAACTAAAATAATTTTAGTGTGATTAAAATAATACCAGATGAAAAATAAAATGAAATAATACCATTATTATTTCAGGGTGCACTTTCCCTTTAAAAAACTTTATAGAGAAAACTGAGTAGGTCAGTTAAAAATTAAAGTTCATAAAAAGTGAAATAGAACTTCCTTATTATCTTACTTGTTTGTTTTTTTACCATAGAGGTAGCTCTCTGTAATGCATTTATCATAAGAAATTCCTTATATGTAATCTCGCTTTTCAACTAACCACAGTGGCACATGCTATGGCTTGTGCAAGGGAAAAATATCTTTTTGGAATGAGGGAAAAAAGAGTTGGTCTAGCCAAGACATATCTTCCAGATATATAAACAGATGGTGGAATTCTGATCACATGTATTAAAATTAATAGTATTGAGTACTTTCCAGAATATCTACAACCACAGTATTCATAATACTCAAAGTCCTAAGCTTTAATGTTGACACATTCCTATTTATGATAAACTGATATTGGTGGGTTCAATCCTACTTATTATAAAAGCTATCGGCATGAAATAAACTTTTAGAAGCAATCTTTGCTAATTCAAAGTAGAAGGATCTCTCTAGAACTTTAGAAGAAATATCAATAGCACCACAACATCTTCACCTCACCCCCGAAACTCTCTCTTTAATGCATTTAAAGAAACCATTTTTTAACTCAGGAATGCTGCTATAAAATAGGAATAAATCTCTGTCACTAACGAACCATTAAAATTGCTGTGTAGCTCTTAAAATAAATATGTTGTCATATAAGAGGTATAAAATAAACATCTGACAGAGGAGTAAATGGAGGGAAGAAGGACGTAGTGACTACTATGCCCTGGAGGGTCGATTAAAATAGAGTGTCTCCACCAGAGTCAGATCAGTTCACACAATGACTGCAAGGCCAGCAGCGGGTGAGTCGGTGACGACTGAAGAAAATAGGGTAATGGGGCATGCAGGACCCTGCACCACCTCCCCTTCCTGAGTCCTCTGTTGCTGAGGCTCAGGGCATGCCAACCCAAAATATGGTGCCTGGGCATACTGCATATCTTAAACCGAAGAGTTTGGAAAAGTGGTAGAAGCAGGAAAGTCACTCTAACCTTTTCCTGCTCACTCTTCTTCCCTGAAATGCGTCATAAATCCCCCATGTGAAAGATGCCCACACTGTACCTGGATTAGGGGAAGGAAGACACTCTTATCACCAGAGACAGGGAAGTTGGGACCAGAAAAATCTATAAATACATGTCATTAAACTGACCCTTCTCTCCTAGCTATTTCTTTACCACTTACTAACCCCTAGTCACAACCTCTCTGTCTTGTCTTATCAATTCTTCACAAAGTTATTGTCTTTTTGTCTAAAATGTATAAAAGCTTCTTGCTCTGTCACTTCTTTGGGTCTTCATTCTCTTGTGAAAGCTCCCATGTGACATACACAAATTCAAAGACGTTTTATGCTTTTCTCCTGTTAATCTGTCGGTTTACTCTTCAGTCCCAGCCAGGAACCCTAAGAGGGTCAAGGGAAACCTTTCCTCCCCTATACCATCACATGAACTATGTACTGATTCACATTATAAAACCATGTCATCGTCCCTCCTTGTACTTCCTGTCATACCAGTCTTTTTAAACCAGAATATATCTGGTATTTTTATTGTTTTCTGCTTTTCTTTTATAGTTCCCTTAAACAAAAAAAGGCTTCACCACAACCAACTCCTCCCTGAAACCTTATTGTCCTGTCAGAATTTAAATTTCATTTTCCATTCTTCACACCTTTATTTTGAGTTTCTTTCATTCTCTCGGCTGTTCTAGTTAGCCCTATTGACAGCAGGTAACATATTCTTTATTATTCCTTATCCCCAATGACAAACACCATTGTATATATATTTAATAGATACCTGAAGAAAACATAAGGTGCAACAAAATGTATTGAGTGTTTATTATGGGAAAGTTTTATACAGAGTGATAATAAGCCTAGTCTTTCACTCTCCCTTGGGTACATGCTAACTCTCGCATCCCTGGAGAAAGCCCTCTCTGCAAAGCTGTCTGATGGGAGTGGTGTGGGTAAGGGGATAGAGAGGGTGGTGTTTCCCACAAACGTGAACTGCAGCACACACCAGAGCACTGGGCGTCAGGGCAGCTGGCCTTCACAGGCTCCCATTCAGCCAGAGTAGGTATCAAAGCAACATTCATACCCCTGGCCTCAACAACCAGACATCAGGCAGCTGGGACATTTGCCTAAAAGATGGAAGGATGGGACAAACAGGCTAGACCCTCATCACTCTTTTCAGCCCTCAATCTAAATGCATTGGACCCCCCAACATGTGTTGCTATGCAATTTCAAAAGAATTTGGTTTCCAGCCTCGAGCAGCCACCTAGCCAACAGCTCTGTGCCTGTGTATTCCAGCTCAGCCGCCCGGTCTGGTAGGATGAATGGACTGCCTGTGCTCCTCAGACTAACTCCTCCAGTGACTCACTGACTCCGGCCTTTTCTCTGCTTTTTCTTACACTGTCTTTCATAACAAAATAGAAACACATTGCTATTCTTCTCATCTTAAGGGGAAAAAACCCTCACATTCTCTCCTGACCTCATTTCACTCCATTTCTCTCTTTCTTAAAATTACATTTTCCAAAGCAGTCGCTTCCCTGAGTCTTTCCAACTCTCTCCCCACTCTCACTTAACGGCCACCGAGCTCCCCTGGAGCTGCTGTTGTCCAGGTGAACACTGAGCTCTAGAGACCTGCTCTATGGCACTGGACCTGCCGTCACCGACCCGCACTGCGCAGTGAGGACCTGGTTAACAGGGCAGGTCTCACGGTGAGTGTCTTCACCGCAATAAAACAAGTTTGTTAAGGATGAGGAATGAACTATGTTGGTGTAACCCCACGTTCAATTCTCAGTCTTCATCCCATTTAACCTATCTGCAGCTTTTGTTGGAATTGCTCACACTCTGTTTCTTAAGACACTTTTCGCACTCTCTTTGGTTTTGGTGAAGAAATGCCATATTCCTCTAATTACAGTCTAATGGTGCCTTGCTATTTCTCAGTACATCTAAAATGTATTTACAGGAGAGTGGACAAATAAGAATTCACTGATATTTACTTATTGAACATTTGCTGCTTGCTTCAAAATATAAAAATCATAACAATGAACTAGACATTGATTTTTCCATAAAGGAAATTAATATACAGAGGGAGATAAGAAAGGAAGGTGAAATGAATATGATGTGAAATATAGTATAGGAGTTTAAAGAAAAGTACAGATTTGGTTCTTTTTAAGTTAAAAAGAAAGGGAGGTCATTTCCATGTATGGAAGTATCATCAGGCAAACTTCATAAAAAGAGTAGATTACACTGGGGAAGAATTGTGATAAGCAGAGGCGGGAGAGACAGGCTTTCAAGAAAGAGAAAATAGTCTGAGTAAATGTGGGAAGGAAGAAAGAAAAGGTCAGTGTGGGTCCAAGGAATAGCAAGGCAGTAGTCCAGTTGAGCTTGACGTAGGATCCATAAATGAGGGCTATGGGAGATGTGGGCAGGATGTGGAAGTACAAAGTTAAGTTCTGAACATTGAAAGGTCAAAGGATTAGCAGAATGGTAAAGCTCCTGTTGTCTAACAGGCAAGTTGGAAATCTCCTGGAAATCTCCTTTCTCAGATACACAAGTTCACTAGAAACATTTTCTAGCTTTGAAATTATCATAGGCAAAAGTACAAAACATGGGTAGCCATCCTTTCAGCTTCCATTAACAATTTGGTCACCACCCCACAAACCTCTTCACCGTTTTCCAGCCTCTGCTTGTAATTGGATCCCAAAGCCAGTGACAAATGATTCATGTTTTTGTTACCAATGACAGCCCAATGCTAGGGAATGCTACTATAACACATTTTCTTCTTAGTTATCAATTTCTATATAACAAGCTACCCCCAAATTTAGTATAAACATTTAGTAGGCAATGACTTTGGTCTTACCTCTAATATGGACATAAACTGGGATTGGTGTACCTTGTGGTCAGAAAGGAACCAGGTGTCAGCCTAGCTGTGGTTGGATGGCACAGCAGGGTCTCACTCATAGGACAGGGGACTCACCTGAATGGCTGGAATAAGTGAAATGGCTGTGCCTCTCTTTCTATGTAGACTTTTATCACATGATGCTAAAAATGGTCCAAGAGTGCGAGGCAAGAAAGTTGTAAGGCCGACTGGGGCCAGTTCTTGGAAGTCACATGTCATTTCTCTTGCATTCTATTGGTCAAAGCATAGAACAGGACCAGCCCAGAATCAAGAGGTGGGGAAACAGACTTCATCTTTTGACCAGAAAGGGCTACGAAGTATTTGGGGCCATTTAAAACCCACCACAGTTAGGAACTCATTGTGGCCTCATAGAGTAAACATGGCGGAGCGGGTGGCATGAGCCCTGAAAGCAGCAGCACTGTTAGAACCAGAAGCTGATCTTCTGACTTATTGAACCAAAGATAGCTTTACTGTGTGTATAGACATAACCACATTAGAATTCATATTATTTCAAGGCCAATATATCTTGAAAGGAATTGAATGGTCAAGATGACACAGATATACATGGAAATCCAAAGCAAATATTGGCACTATACTGGCACTATATTATTTTGCATAATAATAATAAGACACAAATTAATAAAAAATGATTGATATTACTTTAGATTATTAGGCATGTGTCTTTTATTATCATAATGCTCAAAAATATCATCAATGATTAACAGTAGAAACAATAAATATAATAATAGCTGATATTAACATAATATGTACCATGTACCAGTCCAACTAAATTAAATTTTGAAAGGGAACACAGAATTTTAAAACTGAAAATAGCTTATAATTCAATTCCTCATAATTTAATTCTCCTGAATATACAATTTAAGAGGAGAGTAAATGAATATTTTTTATAACCAACACTAAAACATAGCTTTAAGTTAAACTTCATATTTCTAATATTCTAAGCTTGCTCATCCCATATCCTCCATAACTTTTCCATGGGTTGTTTCTAAGGATAAAACTAAGAGCATATTAATATGAATAGTACTTACAATACTGTTCTTGTCTTCTTTCTTATTACTGTGAATTGAAGGACTGTATCATTTACAAATTCAACATCATAGTTGGGTTCAACAGGCACATTTAAGGAGGATTCAATATTGAGTGGCACTTCAAATTGTTTATTATTGGGATCATAAATCTAAAACAGGTTAGATAGAATATAGTATATTACTTTTTTAAAATAATCTAATTGCAATGTTACCAATAGGTAAAATGGCAAATTGTAGTTACCTCTAAATCAAGATATTATGTGAGGTACTTAATCAAATAATGTTATGACATTTAAAACTTTCCATTAATAAGCTTTGTATTAACAAAAAATGCAGACCATCTGTTATACTTGCCTTAAATTGGAGCTGATCCTTAGTATGAAATTCTACATCCATTACAATGGGGGAAATATCATTTCCAAACAGGGATATATCACCACATTTGTTTAATGTTAACCTAGAAGATAAACCAATGTTTTTAACCCAAGTAAAGCATATTTATTTTTACAATGAGTGGAATTTCTCAAGTACAAAGAATGTTAGCAGAGAGATAAACAACTTTACATTCAAGGAAAAGAAAATTCAGATAAGAACTGTTTTACTAACAGCAGAAACACTGAGGTGTAGATGTGAAACACTGGAATGGTAATAAAGAAAATCAACTAATTTCCTTCCTAATACATCCCTAAGAATAGGGAAAACTGCAGCAACAAAACACAAAACATGGCCACCTGACTTAGTTAATATTCATGTACGCTGCCTTGCAGTAGAACGAAATCTCTTGTCATGTTCAGTCAGGATGGCTATCAATGATGTCTAAAAACCAAGCTTAGAAGTAATCAATAGGCAATCGTGTACCTACAACCCTGGGCACAGCCTCTCTCCTCCCAGTTCTGTCCTCCCTTCTCACCCTATGCAAATGTGTGTGAAACTACTACACACATCCAGCTACTGGAATCTTCAGTTCAACGCCATCACCACTATCACCCACTCCCACCAAGCCTTTCTATGTTAGACCCAAGGAGAGAGGCCCATTTCCTTGGTTACAGTCTGGATTAGGCCCACCATTTGGGGTCTAACATGGAAATGCACCACCACATACTGACATTGTTTTGTAGTGGAACCTTCTTTCCTAATTTACAAAGAACCCATTAATATTTGAGGAGTTGTATAAGGTCAGCAAGCAAAATGATCTGATGGTCAAACTGAGACATAATGAGATCTCCCAGACCCAGAGAAGAGTGCAAGGCTAAGTGAACATTACGAAATTGAAGTAAAGTCAACTTTCATAACACTCTGCTGAGCTCCAACTAAGTAAATACCATAACTGTATACATTCTATACATTGCCCCAAAACATATCTTCAAAATCATGATCTGGTGTCTAAAAGTCAGTACAGGAACATATATTTTTTAAAGTGACACTTAACCTACTAAATGTGGCTTTTTTTCCCTTAAGAACCTTGATGGAGGAAAAATGACAATTTATTCTGTTCTTGTAAAAGCTAAGCTTATCATTTGTGATAGAGTTATTTTTGTATGCATTAAGCAGAGGAAGTACTCTGATGATGTTAAAGAATAATTTCTGATGTTTTCTGAAAAAGTTGCAGTTTGGGGGCAATTTTTCATTCTAACTTTCTATATCATTTCACTAAAAATTAGGTTCTCTGGCACACTTCACAAAAGATATGCAACAAAAAGAAGAAAAGGCTTCTTTCTAAAAGATTGTCACAATATCATAAAAGATAAATTTTACCTTAGCTCAACTTCTGTGCAATGAATCATCCAAGCACACAAAACACAAACACTGAGTGTTTCTGGCTACCCGGCTGGGCCCACACAACTGACTGACAAACTGGCAAGAGGTATAACCTACTCTTCACCAGGGGAGTCTTGACAATGATTTAGAAGTCAAAATGGTTGGGAAGCAAAAAGCCATGCATTTTAGGTCTTTGGATTCACCATGAAGGCTCAGAGTTCTCAGGACATAGCCAATCAAAATAGAATGAAATCTCTGAAATGATATGTGTACCACACAAACCAGTGTGGCTAAGAAATTTTAGATGGTAGAAGTGGTTATTAAAAGCTCTAGAAAATATATACCTCCATCCTTGGGCTGTTTTTCGAGGAACATCTTTCATAGTGTAGCCATGTGGACCATCCGCTGGGTAGAAGCACCAGGGAACGTTGGCAATGGTTGTAGAACACCAGACACAGCCTTTAGCTTCACAGATTTCTTGGGAAGCTCCTAGTTGAGGATGGCAATCAACGAGTTTCTTAATGAGAACTATTGCTGAGCAAGTAGCTTCTTCTTTGGAGTTATAGAAGCAAAACGGAGCAGTGCTGTTCTCAGAAGCACACCAGTGACACCCCTGCTTAACACAGGCCACTTCATTGGCCCCTGCCTCTGGATGACAGCCAACTCATTGGGAGTCAGGCACTATAGAACATGAGTCAACCTTCTCAAAACACCAAGGGACACCTGGGGTTTTCCACGGAGACCAACAGCAATCTCTGGCCAGACAACTGGCTTCAGAGGCTCCAGGATCAGGGTGACAGTCTTTACGGAGTTGCGGGGATAGAGATGCCAAGCATGAACTTGAACAAGCAGGCTGGACCAGAACTGAACCAAGAAGGAAAACAGGGCAAAGTAAATGCAAACATATCTAGGCAACATAATTATCATTAGGAGACTTTGGTAGAACTATAAAAAACAGTCCTCAAAGTGCTAAGATCATGAATGGAAAAGTTAGTAGATAGTGAACACTACTATATATTTGTCAGCCTAGGTAAAACAAAACAAAGCAAAAAAAAACTTGTCCTTTAAAAATGCAGCACTAACATTTTCCTTTACCATTCCTAATATTCTAAGCCTGTACAGTCTTTACCATCTCCAAAATCTTAGCAAGTAAATTTCAGAAAAGTCAATAAAATTGCCTTTCCTGTTTGCTATGTTTTCCTTTATTTATAGACTGGAGAGTAGTTGAGAGTCCTCTAATTAAATAATCGTGCAGAAGTATTTATACGTGTTTCCTTGAAAGTAACTAGGCATTGTGTTTGTCACATGCTGTTGAGTCACCTGCAATTCCCTGGAGACCCCATGACAGAGCGATGTTCACCGTGTGAACATCCATAACCCTGCTCAGCTCCTATCGACTCATCATGCCTCTGGCTGCTTTTATGAAGTCCATTCATCTCATATTTGGTCTTCTGCTTTTCCTCCTGCCCTCTATTTTTTCCAGCATTGTTGCCTTTTCTAAAACAAACCCTGCCTTCAAATGATGTGCCTGAAATAGGACAGCTTCGGTTTTGTCATTTTTGCCTCTAATGATATTTCAGGCTTAATTTGCTCTAGGGACCCACCTGTTCATCTTTCTTGTGATCCAGGTGTTAGGTAGTAGCTAGGAGTGAGCAGCCAAAGGGGAAATAAAGGCAGGGAAATAAACGCCATTACAATCTAACAAAGAACTTAATACAGGAAGGCAGAAGCAAAAGAGAGACATATCTCACCAGTTAACTCAGTAGTCCTGAGCTCAGCTTGATAAGATTGCCGGGTGTCCCCAGCATTATGAGCAAAACAGCGCAGGAGGGGGGGTGGGTTGTTGCAACTGTGCTGAGAAAAGGAGCTTCTGTAACAATCTTACTAAGGTTGCCAGCTGTCCTGAATGTCACAAGGGGGAATTGTACAGGAAGGAGGGGAGCGGGTTGTCCTTGAGATTCTATGCTGGGAAAGGGAACCACTGTAATAATTTCACTAAGGCAAAGAGCCTTCACTAACTGAAAAAGAAAGCCTTTTTAGCTGACATTATTCCCAAGGGGGACAGAGGGGGAGCCTAAAATGTAGATGAGGTATACAACTGCCGAACCCCAGTAGTCAGTATACTTACATTAGCTAAGTACCTACTTGTAGCCTCGGCTTAAGTGTATAAAACAAACTCACTAACTTACTAACAACTTTATTTCCTCTATACATGGGGCATTCAGACTAGCTGGGTACCTCCTTGCAGCTTTGTGCTCATACGTGTTTCACAAATAAACTTGCTATCTCATTTCCATTATATGTGTTTTCTCTCAACTGTGTTATTCTTTTGTGAGTGAGAAAAGAACCCAGGTGGAGGAGGGGTCCTCTAGACTCAGGTCTCTCTTTCCCAGTCCGTAAGAGAGGGTATCCACAGAGATCTCCTCCAACACTGCATTTCAAATGAGTCCATTTTTTTCCTATCAGACAATAGACCCTCAAAAATGCCACAATACTGGTATATTTTTTCATCCTCTTTCTTTTGTGGCTTGCTGTTTATAAAAGTTCTAGGTTTGTGTTGCAGATGGTGCCACTTTCATCATCCGCTTTCATCACTTTTGGTATTTGTGAGAGTTTTATTATACTAATACAATATACCTCACGGATTATTCATCTTTTTCTTCATAAGTTAGATGAAATAGCTGAACACAAATACAAGTCACCTCTTCATTCTGATCTCTTTTCTTTTATCATAAATGATTTCTAAACTATATTTTTGCAAATGAATTCCATGGAACACTTGCCTCAGAATTGCCTATTGAATTGGTAAGTATGTTGTTCTGGGAACTGAGCACTGTCATCAGGCCATGGCTGGTGGGGATACAAAATTGCACTATCACTATTGAAAAGAATTTCACAATATCTAACAAATTACATATGCTTTAATTTTTTCACAAAAAATGCTATTTCTTTTGGAATTTATCCCAAAGATATTTAGTGTCATTTATAGTGGCAAATAATATACAAAATATCCTTCAATAAAGGACTAGTTAAATAAGTTGTGGGCAGAGAAGTTATAAAAAATAAATAAGGAAACTTCTATATATTATAGAGTGAAATCTCCAGACTATATTAAGTAGGGAAAGAATAAGGTTCAGGACAGTGTTTCTGAATGATACCTTTTCTGTAAAAATGAGATAGGAGATATCAATATATATTTGTATCTATTTATAATTTCAAATAGAAACAATGGAAGGATAAAAGCTAAAAAAATAGTTACATATTTGGGAAAAGAAGGAATAAGGAGAAGAAGACAAGGATCACTCTTTAGCTATATCTTGTTATATAGTTTTTTTTTGAAGTCCTGTCAATGTTTTAATTGCATTTTCAGAAGAACAAAATTAATTTTAAAAGAAATGTTTAAAAA
>CM052539.1:36460536-36540098 GCA_028533065.1 Trachops cirrhosus
AGTGTGAAATAATGACTACTCATACTCTTTTATAAACATTCATATTTCCTAGCTCTGTCCACTGAGGAAACTAGAAGTAATGACAACCCATTAACAAGAAGCTCCTCTATCATCCACATTGTGTCTTCTAGCTGCCACTCCTCATTAAAAGGAAGGGACTCATTCCATGGGGAAAGTGACTCATTCTCATGCAGGGGTCCAACTCGCCGCCTAACAGCCATATGTGGCCTGGGATGGGTATGAATGCAGCCCAACACAAAATCATAAATTTACTTAAAAGGTTTTTTTTTTGCTCATCAGTTTTCATTAGTGTTTGTGTATTCAATGTGTGGCCCAAGACAACTCTTCTTCTTCCAGTGTGGCCCAGAGATGCCAAAAGTTTGAACACCCCTGATAGAGTAAGGAATGTACAAGAGGAGCCTAAGACATCTTTATATTCAAGAAAAAAAGTATCACACCTTACTGGCACCAACTTGAAGTGATTCTCCATGGCATTAGATGGAATAAACCAAAAGATAAAGGACACTTCAATGGATTGTGTCCACACAGACACACAAATAGATAGTGTGTTTGTGTGTGGCTGCCCAGACAAAAGCTGAACACCGATTACACTGAAAAGGGATAACGTAAGAGAAAGAATCATACATTATCCTGTGTTCCTTATATAGACCTTATTATAAGATTACCAAATAGTGCCCTGGCTGGCGTAGCTCAATGGATTGAGTGCGGGCTGCGAACCAAAGCATTGCAGGTTCGATTCCCAGTCAGGGCACATGCCTGGGTTGCAGGCCAGGTCCCTAATGGGGACCACATGAGAGGCAACCACATATTGATGTTTCTCTCTCTCTCCCTCCCTTCCCCTCTCTAAAAATAAATAAATAAAAAAATTAAAAAAAAAAAAGATTACCAAATAGTTTATGGTGAAAATTGTTTTTTTAAAAATTGAATCCCAGATAGTAAATGTTTTACCAGTTATATAATTAGACCTTATTCTGCAACTTCCAATGAAATAATCTATATAGATAATGATCATCAATGGGTAGTAAAACCATAAAGCAGGAGTTGATGGGACTTTACAATGAAGGATCAGGTGCCACCACATCACACACCGAGAAGTCTTAGCATCACTGAAAATGGGAAGACAAGTGATATCATGTGCCTCCTCACGTGATGCAACAGGAATTTCACAGGTTCAACTTGTGAAATATTCCAGAAAAAAATTATTAAATATGAACTTGTTCAAATCTCTAGAAATAATGTCCAGTTATAGGAATTAAGTGGAATAGAATACTGGGGATAGAAGAACTTTAACTGACACCACCATGAAGAAGTAATCAGCCAAATCTGGAATGTGGGAATTTATTCAAAATAAACAATAACTTGATTTCCCCAACAAATCAATGGCATGAAAGGAAGGAGGTGGTAGAAGACACTGCTGTAGAATAAGAGACTTAAGATTCCGAATAACCAAACGTAATGAGACTTATGAACTTGAATGGAAAAGAAAATTATATCTACTTCCACTAATTCTAACTGAAATGTAACATTTCCTTTACTTATGAAGCAAACAGACCACAGCAGCATTCAAAATACACATCACTTTGTCCCAAGTAAGTATCAGACACTTCAGATATTTTTGTATCATGTTATAATCATGTATATATTTGATAATATTATTTAAATTTACCATAATTTTGAAATTATGGTAGTTTTGAGACAAGATGCTGGTTCCTGTCATTTAATGCTTTGATAAAAGAAGCATATTTATTGGTGTATCACACATTTTAAAAAATATTTTTATAAGAGTTTTTCAATATAATTAGTTTTACCTGTAATCTTACGTATTTTATTTTATCCTATGTATTTTAAAAACATTTCTAAGAAAGGATTGCTATACTTCACCAGGCTGCCCACAGGCACACAAACATTTGCACACAGGCACATGTGTACTCACACACAAATGTGCAGAGTCCCTCCAAAACTATGGGTTCCCGCCTACCGCCAGGAACCGCGCATGCCCAGGAGAATGTAAACTGCAATGAGGCGACTGCTTACTGTTCTATATCACGTAATTCAGTTGGTCCTTACAATTTTCCACAAAACCAAATGCCAATTCCAACAAATAGAAAACTCATTACCTCACTTTTCTTTTTCAAAATTCAAACCAAGCAAATAACATCATGAAATAAACGACTTCACACAGATACCCAAGCATTATCTTAGCTTATCCTCCAAATGTATCAGATTACTCCGTACACAAGGTATTACTTCATCTGTTCTCCGTCCATCTGAACTCCCCATTCAATTTCTCCTGCTTGTCACTGAAGGACTCATCACTGCGCCACTGTCCTTTCCCAGTTCTCTTATCTTATTCTGAGTCAACTTAGGGATTTGCTGCTAGGGTCAACCATACCTCTGATACATTAGGAGCTCTATAACTTTAGATAAGCCACATATTTAAAACAGCAATGACAAAGGTTTCATTCCATCATACTTAAAATAGCAATGATGAAGCTTAGTTTGTAAGTTTTTAGCTAACTGCCTATTACTGAGATCACTAAGTTAATGTAGAATATATAGTAATATGTAATAGGTAGATATCATGGTTAAGGGCTTGGACCGACCCTGGAGCTACATGATCCTGGCTCAAATCTCTGTTCTAACACTTACTAGCTATGTTCTGGGACAAAGTACTTTACTTTGCTCTGCAGAACACAAATGGAACTAGCACCTGCCTCATGGAATTTTGGGAAATTAAATCAGTTAATACATGTAAAGATTTTTAGTCAGGAGCCCTCATATCTCTCTTGGTATGTTAGTTGTTGTTTTACATGTATTGTGCTTAGCACATGGCATACATTAAAATATTTAATTGTCATTATCAATAAATAGAAAACCCTTAAATTCCTTTTGGAAATCCATCAAGGACAAGAGATATTAAATATGAAAAATTAAATAGGTTGATTTACCATGTTTTTTTGGTATAAGTTTTTATTTAAAATTTGTTAAAAGAAAAATTACTAAAAGGTAAGGTCCTTACCAGCCAGAATCATGGAACAAAAACAGAGAAGTCCTATGGCCTCCATGGTCCCAGAAAGTGACGATTGCTCATGGCATGTAATGTATTTATACGGGACAATCTGAGTAAATTGTTTGGCCTTGAATTTTTTCTACAGAGAAATAAGGCCAAGAGTAACTCCTTGAAAGTCTTCCCACAGGATTACCGGAGGCTGGCACCCCATGTACTAGAAAGACGTGAGATTAGCATGCAGGTGGCCTGGAGTTTTATCCAGTCTCTGTTGGCTGTGGTAATGAACCTCTATGAGTCAAGTTTTCTTCATCCATAAAATGCATATAACACCTGCCCTGCCCATTTCATGAGGTTGAAATGAAGAGCATAGTTAGAACATTACTATAAAAAGGCAAATTTCAGTGAAAGTCAGCTTCTCATCTGACATGACTTAGGTCCCTTGACCTACTGCAGGAATTAAGAACTAGTGAAGAGAAGTTGCAAGTGAATTATAATTTTTCTTTCTAAACTTTGAAATTCCCAGTTCTGTGCGTGTTTTAACCATTCATAGTTGAGCAAAAATTTCAATCACTGTACATTAAGAGTGATTGATAAAAATGTTGGGGGAGAAAGAGTTTAGGGAGAAGACAACTCAGGTTAACCAAAGTCACAAGATTTTATAACCCATCAATATTCAACAATGTCTAGTCATCCTACACATAAGTAAATGGGCAACTCCATATGTGGTGAAATTTAGGAAGGTATCTTCTAGTGTTCTTCCTCCTCACTAACAAACCACAGCATGAGACATTTTCCCCCAGCCAGAAAGTGTCATCTTCAGAATTGTCAAGGCTAAGAGCTGCATTTCTACTTGAAGTAGTTTTAACCTAATAAAGTGGAAAGAAACAGTTTGACTTTTTGTCTAACTGGAAAGAAAGGATCCTGGGAGAAGAGAGCTAAGGACATTTCATCAGTCCAATGACAATAATTGACTGGATTAATTAATTATCAGAAGGGGAAGCCTGGGGTCTAGAAATGAGGGCAGGGAAAAGGGGCAGTTGACATCAAACAGTGGAAAGCAGAGGAGAAAGGCAAAGGCAAACTTGTCTCTCACATTTTTACAAAAGAATCTCTTAACCACCTTAACTGGGAAACTTAATCTGTTGGCAAATATTGTGATACTTCCATTGGTAGCTGCCCAAGAACTCAGTTCCTTGTAATAAATTCTGCCTGGACACAGCATTGTTCAGAATGGAATAGAAGAGTTCAGAATCCCAGTATCAAAGAGCAGGGTCCAGCCCTGACTGGTGTGGCTCAGTTGGTTGGGTATTGTTCTGCAAAGCTAAAGGCTGCTGGTTTGATTCCCAGTCAGGGCACGTGCCTGGGCTGTGGGGTGTGTGTGGTAGACAACCAATTGGTGTTTCTCTCCCTCTCTTTCTCACTCCTTCTTCTCTCTCTAAAAATAAACAAATATATAAAAAGGAAACAAACAGCAGAGCCCAGATCCAGATCTGAACCAAAGCCCAACAATACCTCCTTGGTTTAAACAAGGCTGCTGAAGTGTACGTAGAAGAAATCTATGCTACCTCATTGTACCATCTTTTCTAAGTCCAGCTGCCAAGAAAAAGCCTTAGATGCCAAATCCTCAGTTACAAGGATAGGCATGTATGGCCTACGTCCCTCTGCATCCCGAGAACATACAAGAGGACTTCTCTAAAGGAATTATGAGCCCCGCAAGTTGCAGACATTTAAAAATTCTGTCAGTATAGCATTCACATGTATCACCCAGTTGACTATTTTTGTTGGCAAAGTAATCATATTTATTTTTTCAGCTGAGCTAGACCCAACCAAGACCCTTGAGAACAGTAGACCACGTCTTTGTCATGAACTTTCAACTTGGAAGCAGGAAACGGTCAGTGCCATTTACCACACATTTATTCACAGCACATATTTTACTAAAATTTTACACCTGTTCTTGGGTCAGATTCAGTATGTTTTCGAAAGGAATTTTTGAAGTCTGGATTATTGGCTGAAATTCTGAAATATGCCTACTATCTGTATATATGGTATTACATATGTACAAATTTTAACTTTTTAAAACAAAATAAAATAATAGGTGACTTATAATGAGACCATTTATTCCAATTTCCTGTCATAAACTTAAAATTCCCATAACTATTTAGCTTGTATGGTATTTTCTGTTAGATAGCAAAATTGTATGTACACATATATTAATTTATCTTTACCCTATAGTTATACTTAAAAGTTCCAACTGCATTTACATATTTTAACAATTATTTGCATTTGCTTAATATATCAAAAGGAATGAAGAGATGTGTAAAAATAAATCTATGTATGACCATCTTTAATTAGTTGCAGTAACCTCCCAATTCCTTAGGATAAAGAATTGCATAATTTTGCAAGGTTTGTATATTGTTGTAATCACTGTTTATAATATCAAAGCCTAAGGACAAATCAGATCTTTCCTCAAAAGTTTATTAAAATAATTTATCTTAAAATTCCAATTAAAATAAAAATTTAATATCTTAAATATTTGCTATGATACATATTTATTCACTTGATTATAATCACCCACTCTGACAATTTCATCAACAGATTATGCTGATTATATAAAGCACCATATTTTTTATGCAAGTTAACAGTGAATTGCTATTTTAAGCATATATATAACCAGAAATCCCAATATGCTGCATCTCTCATTTTTCACATTGACATATAGATCAAAAACATTTATCAATTTCTAGGGTTCAGCATATTTAAGTAGGAAAACCTGCTTGCGAGAGCATTTTGGATATTAAATCTAAATAAGAAAGATATTGAAGTGAAATATTAAGGAGATAGTCTAATAAGGAAAATAGCTGGATCTCATAATGCAACAGATATGGGGAAAGAAGGTCAGGGCTACATCAGTAACTGCTTCAGCCTGCTCCCTTAATATCCCAGTGACTTGGTGATGGAGGAATGAGAAAGCAGACAGGTGACAGCATTTTATTTATCATGTCCATGTAGATAATATAATCAATCTGGGATAACATGCACATGCATACACATTTATCTTTTCCAGTCCCTTACGCAACTCAAAATCCTCTTCATAACATTTATATATAGCTTTCATTATGATGTTCCCTAAGGGTGTGGTTTCTGCTCAGAAAAAAAATTTCTGAAATGTACATTTATTCACTGCATAAGTATTTACTAAACACCTACTATGAGCCAAATTCTGCCTAGATACTGGGGACACAACACAAATCCTTCTTTTACAGACCAAGCAGGGTGATAAGTGCCATGAATGGGGACTTCCTGGGAGCAGTGGATGTCCCATCCACAAGGGACAGCTCTGTCCAGTGATATTCAGGGGGTTTAATTAGGTTATAGTAACAAGACATCAATGTATTTCTAGACAGACTCAAACTTTCTCTTGGTACTTGTTTTCCTATTACCTTTCTGTCTAAGTTTTAATAGTAGGCTAAAGTTATTGCTACTATTCTTTGTATGTTGGTTGAATTTTCTTCAAACATATCAATTATTTTAGCCAAAAATGGGAAATGACATTGACTGAAAGTAAACCATCCTTTTTCGTCAACTCCTAGCTGAAAAAGACACTATATCACTAACACGGATTACAAATTTCATTCCAAATTCCCAAGGTAGGAAGAACAGATGGAAGGAGAGATAGAATGGAATATGCTTCTAAGAGGGCGCAAATGCATAGCCCGATGCAGCTCACGGTCATCTTACACTGAGCCAGTAAGGAGGTACTGCTGAGCAGAAGAGACAAAACACACATCTAACTCTTGGGGGGATAATCTGCTGCCATGTTAGTTCTGTTCTTTTATTCTTTTAACACTTTTTCTGAATATCCTGCCAGTCGCTCTTGTAGTCTCCAAGGAAAGAACAAAACCCGAAGGAAAGCTGAAACTCTGTAAACCACCAGGTCTTGGAGTCCCTAGCAGAACTGTCCTGTGAGGGCTTGTCTAGCACGTTCTACTTCACACTTCCAGACTTCATGATGTCCTTCCCAGACCTGCCTTTTAAGATCCTGTCAATCCTCCTCGAGTCAGTAATAACTCTTTCTACTCCCTGGGCACAGGTAAATAATAAACTTTACTGAGCTTTGGTCAGATTTTAACCAACAATCCGGATAGTCCCCTTTCCTTAGTCAAATCATTCACATAACTCATTCAAGGTCATTCTTAAAAAAAAAAAACATATATAACAGGGAGTCATGCTTTTTTTAAGTCAAGATATATTTGGATACACCTGGAACAAGCAGCCAGGAGAAAACAATATCTATTTGGCGATACTTCTCCCACCAAAGGCACCTTGCAGTTTACCCATCTTGTCATCTAAATGTTTACAAACTGATTGAGTATATTTATTTTTATTCATTTGAGCAGGAAGGTAACACCTAATGAACCAAACAAATATTTACCTTAACCTGAGGGATAACTAATCCTAAAAATCAATCAGGGCCATGAATACTGCTAACTTACAATATTGAGAGGTAATAACGTTCAAGATAGAAGTCAACTTGACTTTCCAATCATTCACATCCCAGTTGTCATAGTTTATTATTAAAGATTTAACATTTTCAATAGTGTCCCTCGAACCCCATTTCAGTCACTACTCCTCTTGTGTCCACCCAAAGCCCCAGCTTGGGGATTTCATTGCTTCATCTTCCTTGGATCAACCGATATTTCAGAATTTTCCTCCAATTGCAACTACCAGTTCCATGTTCTGCTGCCTCGTGTTTGGTAGCAGACATAGGAAGTGTCTGGTACCAAAGTAAGAGACATAGGAAGTGAATTCTGCTGAAGTACGTGAGTCTGAATGAGTGTGCACGCTGTGCCTCTGAGTCATGTTTCACCTTAAAGCAAAAAAAGTACTGATTCCAAAGTGTAACTACAATGATAGTCCAAGGCGCCTCCTCTCATTTCTACTATTACCGCACATTGCAAATAGCTCATTTGTCTACCTCATTAAAGCAATGGTTTCATTTTTTAATTACAAAATTATGAGAGCAAAAAGTACCAAATATCCAGCATCAGGAAAATAGCTAGATTATGGTACTTTAATATAAAAAATGATTTCACTGTTAATATCCTATCTGTGAACACTTTTTAATAACATGGGAAAATATTTATAATATATCCTTAGTGAAAAGGAGGATGTGAATTATGTTACAACATCCCAAATTTAAAAATCTATGTGAGACTCTTCCTGTGCATTTTTAAAATGTTTTATTTTTATTTTATTTTAGAAAGAGGGGAATGGAGGGAGAAAGGGAAGGAGAGAGAGAGGGAGAGAAACATTGAGTGAGAGAGAAACAGCTTGCCTTTTGCAAAGCCCTGACCACAGACAGAGCACACAGCCCGCAAACCAGGCACGTGCCCTGACTTGAAATCAAACTGGAGACACTGGTTTGCGGGAAGATGCTGACCCAACTGAGCCATGCCAGCCAGGGCACCCTGCACATTTTTCAAAAATACAAATGTATTGGGTTGTCCAAAAAGTTTGTTTAGTTTTTTCCATAAGATGGCTCTAGTAGTGCTTAGTTGTCTTTAACTTCATTTGAAGCAATTTTGTTAGATTGTGTTGTGACAGCTGCCATATCGGTGTGCCTTTAAAAAAATTATCAGCATCAGTGAATTTTTGTATAGCCATTTTAATATTGAATATGGAAGCAAATAAGCAACATTTTCAGCATACTATGCTTTATCATTTCAAGACAGGTAAAAACACAAAAAAAGCTTTGTATAGTGTATGAAGAAGGTGCTGTGACTGATCAAATGTGTCAAAGTGGTTTGCCGCCCTGGCTGGTATGGCTCAGTGGATTGAGTGTGGGTCTGTGAACCAGGGGTGGGGGCAGGGGTTGCTGGTTTGGTTCCCTGTCAGGGCATGTGCCTGGGTTGTGGGCCAGGTCCCCAGTTGGGGGTGTGTGAGGGGCAACAACTGATCAATGTGTCTCTTACACATCAATGTTTCTCTCACTCTCTTTCCTCTTCCCTTCCCCCTCTCTAAAAATGAATAAATAAAATATTTAAAAAAATTTTTAAAAGTTGTTTGCAAAGTTTTATGCTGGAGATTTCTTGCTAGACAATGCTCCATGGTCGGGTAGACCAGTTGAAGGTGAAAGCCATCAAACTGAGGCATTAATTGAGAACAATCAATGTTATACCACAAGGGAGAGAGCTGATATCCTCAGAATATCCAAATCAATAAAAGTTATTAGTGAAAATGAAAAAGGTGCCTTTTATTTTATGGAAAACACCATACAGACTTTTTGGCTAACCCAATATTTCTAACTTCTAACCACAGAAATGAAAAGAAGTCTTTTTTTCTAAAAAACAAAAAAAACAAACACAAAGCTACTTGTTCTAGTATTTCTTTTACATTCTTTAGTTAGAAACCCTGGAACAGTATAACTCAGTACGCATGAAGTACCCTTGTAATAAATAAAAAATAAATCCTTAAAAAAGGAGGACCTAATAAAGGCTTTTATGTCAATGACCTTTGGTGAGAAACTATGGAGGCAAGGGCTTTTAAAAGGTAGACTTATTATGTAAGAGGAAGGAGTTGCAATGGAAAAAAGTAAGGTTATTTTCTAGTCTGGTGAAAGGTCTAACCGTACCCAGTGTTTCACAGAACGAAATTGCCATTGGCAGCTTCATTAATTAAGTACTTTATTAGTTGAAGTGGGAACTTGATACTTCCAGGTACATCATTCAGTGAAATTTCTCACCAGGACAGGCAGCCCTTGTTAGCAAATCAAAGTTGTGGCAGTTCACACATATGTGTGAAAATCAAGCTTGTCACTGTTTAATGAGGTGAAAGTCGAACTACAACAAACTGAGGAGACCTCAATTCACACAAAGGATGCTAGTTTAGCTAAGCAAACATAGACACCACACAAGCTGACTCTGGTGGCCCGAATAGTATCTGCCTCACTGGGAAAGCTGACTTTTCTTCATAATGCGTGCGGTAACTTAGGTTATGGCACACGTGGAGATACATATTTTCCACAATGTTTAATGTATCATATCTTCTAGTAAACTGGTTTTCCTAAAACACTGATGAAAGCTTCCAGTAAACTGGTTTTCTCAAAATACTCTTAGAATTTTAGATGTTATTTTTTCAAACAAAAGTGTATTATTAGATTTTATTCTTTATACATATATGTGGATACATGTATGTACATTGCCAAAAAAATCATTGTAAAAAACAGGGCCATTTGGGAAGGCAAGTTTCTCAGTCTTTGCAAAGGTTGATTAAGTTATTCGTGCATCTTTTTACTTTGAATTAAACTTTATAATGTGTTTACTAAATTCTTAAAAAAATCCAACTGATAATTTTTTAGGGATTGCCTTAATTTGCAGATTCATGCAGAGAGAAGTGACACTTCTAAAATACTAATTTGTCCCATTTAAATGCATGGAATGTCATATATTTATTCAGATCATCTTTTATTCCTTCATTGGAGTTTCAGATTTTTCTTCCTACAGGATCCAGGTGATTTTAGTTAAGTAGTGTCAGTATATATAATAGTCTTATTGCTATCATACTTAAAAATTACATTTTATGAATTGCTTTTTAAAATATTTTAAAAGGGAAGATTATAGGCTTTTTAAAAATAACATTTATCTTCAAGTAATGCATCATTGTTACAAAAATATTTATTTTAAAATAACAACAAACCAAATTATCTATAAACATTATACTTTTGCCATTTAACATTGGCTTTTGACGTGAAAGAATATTTCTAAAGTGTGAATAAGAATATTTGTAAAGTTTGAATAAAATTTAATGGAAACAAGGCACAGATCTGGGAAATATCATTAGGTAAATTTGAAGGGTTTTTCACTCTTCATCTTTTACTTTTAATTATTTCAACATCTGCACGTCTTTTTTTTTTTGAAGAGTTAATAATCATTCTGGGTATAAATAGAACAATATATGAGGTCTGTCTGGAAAAAGTCCAGCATTGTTAATGTAACAAGAACAGTTTTCAAAACATCAATGAAACCCAGCAGCCAAGGAGAGTGGACTGGAATGCACATACATGAACAGTGACAGCTTCACTGTCCTAGTCAGTGGGACCGATATATACCGTCGAGTGAGCATGTGTTCAGCATAGCTGTTGAGTTCAAAATGACTGAGTGAGCAGAGCAATGAATCTGCATCAAATTTTGCATTAAACTTGAACATTCCTCTATGGAAACTGTTCAGATGATTCAGAAGGCTGCAGCTATGGGCAACGGGTGATTGGCAGCTCCATCACCACAATGCACCTGCTCATGCATCACATTTCATGCAGAGGTTTTTTTGCAAAACATCAAATTACTCAGGTGACTCAACCTCTCTAGAACCCAGATTTGGTGCCCTGCAACTTTTGGCTTTTCCCAAAACTAAACTCACCTTTGAAAGGGAAGACATTTCAGACCATCAGTGAAATTGAGGAAAATATGCTAGGGCAGCTGCATATGGTGATTGGGAGAACTGTGTGAGGTCCCAAGGTGCCTACTTTGAAGGGGACTGAGGTGTCATTGTCCTGTGTACAATGCTTCTTGTATCTTGTATCTTTGTCAATAAATGTCTCTGTTTTTCATAGCACATGGCTGGATACATTCTGGACAGACCTTGTAAGAGAATAAAAACATTAAAAATGTTATAATACTTAAAACCACTGCTTACAGCTGAGTGCTCACTTAATGGTACATTGAGGCCTGAGCATGTTCCTCTCATGTCCTCGGAGACAGACTTGCACCTCATCACGTTGTGCGTGCAAGACAGAGGCTTTCACACTGTTCCAAGTTAAAAGTACAAAATGATCAGTAACTTCATTGGTTAGCTTTTATTAGTGGAAATTAACAAGGTGCTATAGACACCTTTAATTCATGACCCATGGAAACTCCTTTTTATACACCTGTGGATTGAAAAATCACCAAGTGAAAACTCCAGGCTTCCTGAAGCTCAGAAAACATCGCCAGCCTCTAAGGCCCACGAGGCTACCAAAGGCAATGCCTCGGCCTGGGCCCCAGGGGGGAAATAAGTATCTTGACTACTTGAGTTTTCCAAACTCAGTACTTTCAATTTGATTCCCAAACTTCCTCTAATAAGTACAATTTAGAATTTGAGTCTATAAAAAATATTCATTCACATTAAAATGAGGTGGCAAAATTAAATATTTATATTATTTGGTTTGTCGGATTATGAATTTTATTATTATTAATTATTTTAACAATAGTAACTTTTCAAAAAGTCAAGGATGTAATATAATTAATTCAATCATGTACTACAATATTTAATAAGTCTTGAATATTGGTGTAAGATATGTGACAGGCTCTTATCTGATTTGCATGCTATTAAAATAGAAAGAAAAATTAGTGAGTAGAACATGCAGCCAAGTTTACAGTTCTAATCCTACATGACAGAGTAAATACTTAAACATGTTTCCAATATAGAAGTAAAAATGTAGGCATTTTTTAATTGTCCATCCTCTTCAAAGTTATTTCTTCACAGTTATTAATCTTGTGAGTGTGTTTTCTCTCCTGGAATGGTCTACAAGTTTCCAGGGAAACCTCACAAGTAAGAAATACTACAAAGGAAAGAAAAGAATGATCTCTCTCTCTTCCCCACCCCCGCACCTACCCCATAAAAAAAAAAAAAGAAAAAATATACTCATTGAACCCTGGCCTTTGATTCCTGACTCTCTTCTGGAAATCCTACCATGAAATTAGAGAGTGCTCTTTAAATGACAGGCTCTGGCAACACCAAACACCTGTGAGGATGTGAATGAAACAAACTCTTTCATTGCTGATAAGAATGTAAATTGTACAGCCACTCTGGAAGGCAGTTTGGCAGTTTCTTGCAAAACTAAGCATACTCTTACTGTACAATCCAGCAATTATGCTCATGGTATTTACCCAAAGAAGCTGACATTTTATGTCCACATGAATGCTTATAGCAGTTTTATTCATCATTGACCAAACTTGGAAACAACCAAGATGCCCTTCAACTAATAAATGGATAAATAAACTGTGGTTTATTTATTCCGTCCAGACAATAGAAGGTCATTCAGTGCTAGAAAAGAAAGAGAGGGAGAGAGAGAGAGAAAGGAAGGAAAGAAGGAAGGAAGGAAGGAAGGAAGGAAGGAAGGAAGGAAGGAAGGAAGAGAGAGAGAGAAGGAGGGAGGAAGAAAGAAAACTATCTAGCCACAAAAAGATGGAGAAACCTTAAATACAGATTACTAAGTGAAAGAAGCCAAGCTGACATGGCTACATGCTGTATCATTCCAACTACACAGCATTCTGGGGAAGTCAGAACTATGGAGATAGTAAAAGGATTGGTGGTTGTCAGTGGTTTTGGTAGGAGAGAGGAATGAATAAGCAGAACACAAAATGTTTAGGACAGTAAAACTACCCTGTATGATATTATAATGGCAGACACATGCCATTAGACATTTGTCCAGACCCATATAATGTACAACACAAAGAGTGAACCTAATGTAAACTATGGACTTCGACTGGTCATAATGTGTGAATGAAGGTTTCATGGATTATATCAAAGGCACCACCCTGGTGGGGATGTCGACGGGAGGAAAGGCTGTGTGTGTGTGTGTGTGTGTGTGTGTGTGAGGAGGAAAGGAAGTGTGTGGATACTTTCTGTACTTGCTGTTAATTTTGTTGTGAACCTAAAAAATAATTAAAAGAGAAAGAGCAATGGGCATACCCTACAAAACTCCAAAGGATATTTGGACACGCTGTGCACGGACACACTGACCAATCCACCTACTGACTAAGGGCTTGACAGCAACGTGAGATGTGCTGACGCAAGTCAGCGCACAGTACACCTGCACCAGGTGGTTCTTTTTAACATAATTTAATTATTATATATGCACAAAACCTAAAGCAAAGCAAGTATTCAATGTGTTAACAAACTACAAATAAAAACTGGAAATAAACCAAGGAAGTGAAAGAGCGAACAGATTAAATTCAATTCCTAAAAGTAATATCAATCTTAGATAAAAGGTTAAAGTACTTTTGCATTTTAATGATCATTTCTGTTGGGGTATCCCGCTGATTTCTATTGATTGGGGAAAATATCAGACAGAAATAGAAAATTCTATGGCCAAAAAATAGACCCTGTTTACCTCACTTGAGGATATTTTCAAAAGAAGGTGAGGGGGCTTTTTCTTGAAAGAAAAGCATTTTCTCCGGAAGAATGCTGACAGCCTTTATTTTTCACTTGATTCAACCACACCAAACAATGCTTCTGAGCTTAACTTTTCCAACTTTACTAAAGAAAAGTGCATGCTGAGTCTTAGTCATACCTTTGAATTCATGCTTGTGTTCCTCCTGCATAGCCCTGGGAGTATAGAAGAAGGTTTCCTAGTTCTTTGGAGAAAATAAACATTTGTTTTCTATTTTTGAAGCAAGTTTCATCAAAGAGAATCACGATGCAGCAAGCTATATTAAAAGTATAAGGGAACAAAAGAGAGTCAAATAAAAAAGATAAAATCAATTAAAGAAATTCTAAGTAAAAATGTGGACCATAAAAGCAGTCAGTGTAATTTCAACAAACATTTCATTCAAGGCCTGAAAAAAAAAGAAAAAAGGAAAAACCTTTGCTTGGCCAATCTAGACAGAAAAATGTGTTCTGGCACTAAAGGTAAAAGGAGCAGTCAATGCTTTGGGAATTTATGGAAATTTTAAGATTTTTGATCCAATACTAGTCAGTTCTTTAAACATAACTGAAATTTGAGGCCACAGCTGAGACTTACTGCATTGAAGAAGCTACATAAAGAACAAATTTGTTCATTTGGTAAGTGACTTTTTGAGCATCTTCTACATATAAGGGCTTTAGGATTCATCAATAAACAGAACAGACCTCCACCCCACCAAAAAAGAAAGATAGAGGTTATGTTCTATTTGGAGGAAGGCAGAAAATGAACACTAAACATTAATAACTATATGTAAGAAGCTGAAAATTCTACAGGAAAAAATGAAGCAGAGTAAGGGTGATTGAGACACAGGTATTAGGGTGAGGGAAGGAAGGGTTGCAATTTGCAGAGGTGATTGCAGGGCAGGGCTCCTCACAAAGGGGGCAGGTGAGGACAGGTCTGAAGCAGGGAGGAAGGGTGTCCTTGTACGCAGCCAGTGCCGGAGTCCAGGTGAGAGCCTGCTGGTGTGGGCTGGGAAGGATTCCTGAAAGCACCGAAAAAGAGATCAGAGTTTAAATGGTCCTTGAAATGTTTCGAAGGATTTTCTTCCCGCAGAAATACCACTTATAAAAGTTACAAAGCAGTTGCAAAGATGAGAGATCACATCCCACCAAATGTTTAAAAACAAAAATGTTAGGTGACTCCCAAGTCCCTTTCATTCTAAAATAATTCAGCCACACGTAGCCATTGGCCCGGCCTACCCACCTCTTCCAGAAAGTGGAATCTGTTCTGCCCTTCTTTTTTGCTCGTCCATTGAAGGTTGGCTTGACTCCCATAGTTCCTCAAAAACTGTTCATGTCTTGCTTGCATATCCAAAGTACACATTTCAGTTATTTATCTTGCTTACTTTTTGTATTTGATCTGGTTAAACATGACCACATTGCAATTTTCGTCTCCTTCACTTGGTCTCTTCCTTCTCCCCTCCCTCCATTTTGTTCTTTCTTCCTCCACAAGCTCCGTAAATACTATGCTGTGTTCTCAGTTACCAGTTTTCTTCAGTACTCACTGTCTTCAATGTCTTCTTCCACCCTGTCTTTTTTAAGAAATTAAATTCACTGGGGTGACATTGGATAACAGGATTGTATAGGTTTCAAGTGTACGTTTCTATGACACAAGATCTATATATTGCACTGTGTCCCATTCTTTCCTAAAGCCACTCAATCCAGGGTTTCACTCTGCTATTCCACCTGATTTACTAGGCAGCTAATAGATCCCAGCTTCCCCAAACAACCTGGGTTGGCTCCAGTGGTCACAGCTTAATAACAAGAGTGCCCCTTTGTGTTCTCGCATTTGCTTTCCCTGTCTGGATGACACAACACACAGCCTCCCCCTGTGACTCCCACTGAAGACTCCTGTGGCCGTTTCTCAGTACTGCAGTCTTCACCCTTGTTCCTGGGCCTCCTAAAGCAACACAGCCAACTCACTGGGCCTGAAGGGTTATTGTAAAATTTTGAGGAGGTACATCCATCAACCACAGCACCAAGACTAGCTGAAGTTCTTTTACAGTTTCAATGTTAGATAGCACTGCTTTCCTTTCAATGATCACACGTTTTTGCAAATCTGGATTTCTGCTGTTGGTTGCAGTAAAAAGTAAACACTGTGCAGGAATCAGTGTGGAACAGGACATGAGTGTGAGGGTGTCCAAAGACATTCCAAGGTTAAAAGTTCTGTAGTGCCCAGATACGCACATTCCATACAAAAATAACTGCAGTTATTCAAGAATGAAATTAAATATTAGGGTGGTTTTTTGCTTGTAATTTGTGTGTGTTACGTTTTCAGCTTTCCTAAGTTGATAGGATTCAAATATTTATTAGGTTGTTTGGACAAGACCACTTAAACATAATAAGCAAAAGGCTTAGGTATTCCTTTCGGTCAAGGGTGGCCATAAGAATGTACTGAGGCTCCAACAGTGACATGAGCCAAGGAAGTTTGGGAGCCCCTGTTTCAGTTCTTACCCTAACTGACCCATCAGGGGCATCTGAAACAGTTGCTCACGCTTCCTTCACTCAGCTTCCAGGTCCCACACTTTCTTCTGGTTTTTCTTCTAGCTCACTGGTCACAGCCTTTCAATCTCCTTTGTGGTTTTCTCCTTCCTCTCCTCAAAATCTCACTCTGTGAGTACCCTAGGACCCATGCACTGGCGCTCTTCTTTTATCAGTCCACCATCTCTCCTTTTGGGGTCCCATCCAGTCTCAGGGCTTTAAAGACCATGTGCATATTGACACCTGGAATTCCAAGTTTATAACTCCAGAACACAGCAAACTTCACCACATTTGCAACTGGAGGTGGAATAGACACTTCAAACTTACCAAATCCAAAACAATGTTATCTTCTCTTCCCATTCCCTGCCCCATAAAAACAAACAAACAAAAAAACCTACTTCATTTCAGTACATGGAATATTCTTCTTGACTCTAAGGGTATAAAACTGGGCTCATCCTTGATTCCTCCCTTTCTCTTAAATGCTACCAATCCAGCATTTGAAGGTACCTAGCTCTACCTTCAAAATATATCCAGAATTCAGTTACTTGGAACTCTGAAATAGCCTCCTAACAGTTTAACACTTGCTCTTCTATAGTGTATGTTCTCAACAAAGCAGCTGAGTCACCCTTTTAAAGCATGTGTCAGATAACATCACCATTCTCTATTAAAAATTCTCAGTGACATCACATTTGACTTAAAGTCAAGGTCCTTGGCCTACATGGGGCCTTGATCTGAACACCTACCCCGGCCCAAGTTCTCTGAGTTTGTCTGCCATCATTCTTCGTTCTCACTCCATTCAAGCCACAGTGGCCTATTTGATGGCCCTTGAACATAATTCTGCCTTAAACTCTTGCACCACCTGTTCCCTCCACTTGAAATGCTCTTTACCCACATAAGTACTTGCTGGCTCCTTTCCTCCTTCAAATCACTTTTACTAGACCATCCCTTAAAACACTGCAACCTCTCCCTTACCACAACACACATTCCTAATTCCTCTTACCCAGGAGGACTTTGCCTTATTCCACATCACTTACTGTATTCTAACATTCTCTGTAATTTCTTTTCATAACACAGTTATTACATACTGTCTTTCTTCAATCTATAGAAGCTCGGGGATCACTGCTTTGTTCACTCTAAGTCCTGTCAGTCCTCCCACTTTCCTCCCATCATCTTCTGTGAGGAGTCTCTTTTTTTTCCAAGAAGGGTCAAGTGTTTGTTCTTAGTACAAGGCAGCTAGTACTTGCTTTGTTAGAAACATGAACTATTGGGCTGTGATTGTCTTTCTGCATATTTACCTCCCATTGACTCCATCCACGAATGCCTTGAGGCCTGAACCTTTGTCTTACTGGTCTTGTATTGACCATTCCTAGCATAGATCTGCAGGTCTCATTGTGAATTTATTCAATGAACGAATCAATTAATTAATTAAGTCAGTGGAGTTCACTCTGGAAATTTTGTCCTCTGACAATTATTTTTCCAGCAAATCTGTGTCTTTTATTCTCCTGCTTTAAGAATAGAAAGTAACATTCGATATAGTCTTTCTGTTTTTTACTTCTTCTTCATATTATAACTTCATAGGGTTGTTGACAAAACAACTAAAAAAATAATCCAAACCTTATATTTTCCTAAGATTCAGCTCAGTGAGTTTTCAAATGATCCCATCTATCAATGAAAAGACAAGTAACTAGTGAAAACATGAAAGATAGTCTGGGAAAATTATAAATGTCAACACTCAGGTTTTAAAAAGTTGAGTGCATTTCTGAACATGCATTGACTTAATATTTTTAAATTGATTTGGCAATGTCCTGAGCATAAACATGCACCAGTGATTTTGAACCTAATACACTACATTAAAGCCCATTAAAAATGTGAGTTTCAGACTGTTTATGTGTTCAATCAAAAACTGTGTGTATCACTGAACATTTACTTAATCAGATTTTTAAAGTTGTAAGAAGGAAAAATGACTAAACCATAGGTAAGAACTCTAAAATATCATAAAGATTCAAGAATCATCTTAGGATAGATAAAATATACTACCAAACTAAAAGAAATACTAAAACAGCCCTGGCTGGTGTGGCTCAGTGGATTGAGCACTGTCCTATGAACCAAAGGGTCACTGGTTCAATCCCCAGTGAGGGCACATGCCTGGGTTGTAGGCCAGGTCCCCAGTAGGGGGCACATGAGAGGCAACCAGACATTGATGTTTCTCTCACTCTTTCTCCCTCCCTTCCTCTCTCTCTAAAAATAGATAAAATATTTTTCAAAAAGAAATACTAAAACAAGAGAGAGTACAGAGATAGAAAGAGATAAATGAGAACAACAAAACATTGTATGTAACACAAATAGAATAAAAGTAGCAGATAAAAATAAATAAATAAAGTTCATAATATATGTCAACACATAACACAGGAAATGTGTTAGAACTACAGGTACTGCAATGAACTGTCACATGTTCCCATAGCCATAATCGGACCATTTCAAATGTATATTTCCTATTAGAAGAAAACCAGTTCTTATACATTAATCTTTTAATGTATTAAGTCCCAAAGACAAACTTTGACTAATACTTTTGTACTGGTCAGAATGGACTTATATGAACAAAGCAAAACCAGACAACCACTCCCAAATCTCTGTGGCTTAAGAAATAAAAGTTTATTTCCTTTTCACACATCACAGTCCAATATATGTCACACATACATCCCAGTGTTTGACACGTAATAGGCAATGAATGTGTGTTAAAAGACTGAATGAATGAATAGAAGGGAAGAAAAAGAAAGGAAGTCTTATTTGATTTTGCTCGAACTATTTAACCTATCCCAGCCTAAGTTTTCCCACCTATAAGGCAGGATAACAGTACCCAACTTCACCCAGTGGCTACAATGATTAAAATGTAATAATATAGATACAGTGTATAACATAACAGCCTATTACTGTATATAAGGATCCATTCATGCTATCAGGACAGGCTTGAGGCACAACTCAAATTTTCCTTAGCTATTCAACTTCTTACCTTCTCTCTTACTCCTATTTTTCTCTTATTTGCCTCCCACACTAATGGTTCTCATGCAGAGTTCCATTAAATCTGCTCTAAGTGGGCTACCATTCAGGAAGAAACTTGCATCACTTGATACTGCCTTCCTCCCAGTGAAAGGAAATTCAACCAAACAGAATGGAGACAGCATCTGACTTGGCCATGAATGGCAAGAAAATGGGGGCAGGGTGGATTTCCATATGTCATCAATGTACTGACATTGCTGATTACAGGGAACACCTGGCAATAGTGTGTGGCCATACTGGCACATCTGGCAAATTAAAATAAGTACTAGATTCAGTACTGGAATGAGATCCAAATTCCAGCTCTTCTATTAACTGTTCTGTGTAATTTTCAGTGACTTACTTAATTCACCTAGTCTTCACTTTCCACATACGTAGAATGACTAGTTTCATCTGAGTAAACTTTTGCTATTCTTTCAGCTATATAATTTTATGAAAGAGGAAAATATCATCATCATGGGGCAGAACTACTCTTTAGGAAACTTGCCTTGAACAAGGAATCTTTTGGAATGACATGTCGGAAGCTCCTTTAGCAACTTAATCTGACATCCCCAAACTAAATTTATCTGTCATAGTAGGAAAAGCTCTGTCTTCATCTGTTTGGGCTGCTATAATAAATTACCATAGATTGGGTGGCTTGAACAATAAAAATTTATTCCTCACAGTTCTGGGGGCTGGGAAGTCCACGAATAAGGTCCAATCGATTCTGTATCTGGTAAGAACCATTTGCAGATGGTCACCTTCATATATCCCCACATGGCTGAGAGAGAGGTATAGAGGGCGAAGGGAAAGAGAGAGCTCTGGTCTCTTCTGGTCTCTTTCTCTCTTATAAGGACACTAATCCCATCCACGGATCCCAATACTCATGACACGATCTAAACCTAATTACTTCCCAAAGGCCCCACCTCCAAATACCATCCCTTTCGGGAACTGAGGTTTCCACACATGGATTTGAGGGGTGGAGGATACAAACAGTCACTGTTTAGCAAGGTACCTTTGACGTACTTACACCACCTCCGCCTCACAGCTTCTTCAGGGTCTTCCTGAGCCCTTTCTGTGGAGCTCACATTTATGACTGAGTGGGAAGAGGGGCATAAAACTATTCAGGTCAGTCTAACACAGGACACTAATGGGAAATTCTTGCTCCAAAAGGCTTTGCCAAGCCTGCTTCACAATTCAACCCAGTTGTGCTCTGCCCAGTTGTGCTTTCTCCCTCTGCCTTCTACAAGTGTTCTCCCTAAGAAGCATTTTGCACCTCAGAATTCATTTAGTGTCTAATTCCACCAAGTCAATCTGCAATAGTTGAGTGAGAAACGCAGTTAGAGACAAGACTTCCCCTTGCACAAGGCAAAGTGATTTAGACATTTGAGGTCCTCAGAGGGAATGCCACATCCCTAGTTCTTTTCCCGGTCCCTATGTTTTCATGGGACATCAAAGATTATGCCCATTTACAAGTCTCTCTGAAGGCTTTTGATGGAATCTTCCAGGATTAACCATCTCAACAAACAATAGCAATTTATTGTGTTTGTAAGTTTGATTTAAAAATCTGTTGTAGCTCGACCATCACTGCTATAATGTTGCTGCTCTTTTATTGGGTTTTGGTACCAAGCCCACCCTGAATCCAATCTTAACTGTAATTATCCCTCTCACTGCTCTGTCAGACTAAACATTGTCACCCGAAATATAGTAAGTAGAGGATATCACTGCCCTCTAGTGGAGATACTGAAAACTATTCTAAGACTGTCTCCCAAAATGGAATTTTTACTCGTGGAAAGTAAAACCCTGAGAAGTAAAACAAAATGAATCCAGAGAACTATTCTCATGTCTGGGTCTTGACATTCAGCTGGCCGTATTTGCCTCATTTCCATTTTACCTCCTGCTTTCTCACCTGTAGAGCACATTCAGCTGTCCTCATCACCCAATGTGTTTAACGACAAAGCTTCCAATCTCCTTTTCCAATAGGAAAAAAAGAAAGAAAAAAAAATCCCCTAGAAACAGCAAAGCATTAAACAAATAAGTTGTATAGAGAACTATTTCTACTTTAGTTCTTCAGAAGAATTCTGTTTTCTGGGATATGCCAATAAACAAATATTTGAATTGCTCTTGCTTTTTCTCTTCTCTACTGGATAATTCCATTAAAACAGGGAATAAGAATAAATTATATATGTACTTTGTGTAAATGTCTGAGTGCATATATTTTCTCCACTTGTGGGTGAAACAGTATAAAAGGCCATGCTAATAATTCAATTTTAAAGAAATTTGTTGATTTCTTCTGTCTACTCTGCTTTCTTAAAGAGAAGAATATCAAGCCATTGTCCCTTAAATTAAAGAGGAACAGTATAAAAAATAGCCAATTCAGACTACAGACTAAGGAGGCAAACAAAGTTGGGTTTCATCCTTCACTCTGGTTCTTTAACTTCTCTGAGATTCAATTTCCTCATTTGCAAACTGGGAACAACTATACTTTAAACAGCTGTGGTGACGATGAAATGAGATTATATATGTAGAGTTTAAACCTGTTACATGTTAATTGCTGAGACATCTGTTATTATCCTAGTCAACTACCAAAAAGCATTTATTTTGAACATCAAAAAGCTCTAACTCTGTGGTGGTCTAGGCAAAATTTACCATATTTTGTTTCCTATGAAGATCTCCAAAATATGTAATTTTCCAAGGAAATCCCTCAACCAGTTATGGTTCTTCTTCTTTTGAAACGAGTTGTTGTCGTCCGGTCCTTGGAGCAGACAGATGCCTGTTCTCGCTTCCAACCCGCACCTCAGGCTCGGCCTCTCAGATTTCCGCGGCCATCGCTCTGATGGCCCGCCTCTTCTGCACGTGCACTTATTTCTAACCAACCTTACGCACTGGTGGTCCATCTCCCTTTAAGTGTAAATTATTTAAGAGTCAATATTGTGTCTGTCTAGTTATGAATGAATGAATGAACAAACAAATGAATGGATGAATGAAGTTTCCTATTAAGTGACATTTTCCTAAACCTCTCCCTTGTTAATTAGGTGGCAAACATTCCCAAAGGATTCAAAAACGGAATTGAAGAGCACTTGACTTCTGAATCATTGAACTTCCTCATCTCACAAAGGATGAATAAAGTAATGTCATCTAAAATAATCAGATAATGGTTTAGTCAACTTGACCAGGTATAACCCAATCAGAACCCAGCATGCTTAAGCTCTTGGGAGAGGCAGTTCCATCACTAGAGATTCTGAGACTTTCACTCACTAGGTTATTACAGCTTGTTTTAACTCAAGGAAAAAAAATATCCTACCAGTTTTATCACGCGTTTACCTATCTCATGCCTATCTACAATTAACATATTATATTTCTACAATGCTATCAGTTTGAAAAGCAATGGTTTTTAAATAGTTACTAGAAATCAATTGAAAATAATTAAATATTTAAAGTAACCTATCACAATAAAAGTAAAAAGCCTCAGAGTTTACCAAATACTTGGGAATGAAATTATTCTGCATTGAAACACCACAGACCTTTAGATTATCATTATTTCTGATGACAGCAATTCAGCTTTTTACTGAAATAAACAATGGATATTTGTGCAAGGCAGATACTGAAATATTAAAAGGGAAGTTAGGTGATAATTCCTAGAGCTCTGGCAATAAAAGAAGGTAGAATATTCTAAAAGGGAAAAAATAACAGGGAAAAATTGTTCATAATCTTCCTTCTCCTAAACAAATGATTTTATTCATGCCTATTCTTTAACATAATTTATACAGCAAATAAGTTGTTTTTTTTACTGAAATGGCCTTAGTAAACCTAAAGATTTTTCTCGATTATTTGTTTTTAAGGAAAAAAATATCCAATCTTGTGCAAAACACACTTGATTTTGAAGAGCCTTAAAAGAATAAAGCTACCATTTCTTCAGTATTTTGTATGTCAAGTATGTTAAGAATTTTACAAGTATTTACTTTAATCCTCCAAACAGGATTAAATCAAATAATATTGTGATACAATTGCTATATTCATTTCACTATCTTATTAACACCAAAAAACATCAAAAGTTCTGTAACTGGACTCAAGTGTATCTGATCTTAAACCCTTATGTAGAGCTTCCCAAAGTTCAAGCTGTACGCCAAACAATCTACAAACTCTGCCAACACCCCATGACCCAGCATTGATGTCCATCTCACTTCCCCCTTTTCATGCCCTGAGTTTCTCATTTCCAAACAACAAAAAGTGCATTTCTCATTACCTTCTTTAAACAGATGTTATTTATTTACTTTTAGAGAGAGGGGACGGGAGCTAGAAACAGAGGGAGAGTAACATCGATGTGTGAGAGATACATTGATCTGTTGTCTCTCACCCTCCCCAAACTGTGGACTTGGCCTGCAGCCCAGGCATGTGCCCTGACTGGGAATTGAACCAGCAACCTTTTGGTTTGCAGGCTGGCACTCAGTCCACTGAGCCACTTGATTTACAGGTTTCAGAAAGAAACTTTCACAGCTTTAGGCAGACATAAAAGTAGCTCTCTAAATCTTAGTTAAAAATGATTTCCTGAAGGAGCGTTCATTTAAGATCACCATTAAAAAAATTTACAATATGCAGAGAAAGATAGAAATTGACCTAAAGACTTCCCATCTCCCCTGCCTCCTACCTAGTGTTGCCAAATTTCACAAACAAAAGTACAGAAGACTTTAAATTTTAGGTAAATAAGCAATAATATTTTAGTGTGAGTATGTCCATCACATATTTATACAAATACAAACTTACACTAAAAGAAATCATTCATTTATCTGAAACTTAAATTTAACTGGGAACCCTGTATTTTATTGGGCATCCTATTTCTACTCTGCCCCCAGCTTCATATCAAATTGCTCAGCAGAGCTCTCCACACATGATTAGGGTCTCATTTGATAATGTGTCTCACCTAATGACTCTTTCCTTTTCCCATCAGTGATAAACGGGATGTTCTGAGGAATATTTACAAGTTCGATCACAGTCTATTAGTTCACTTACACAGCAGAACTAATGAACAGAGAGGGCTGCGAATCCCTGTACTTCATTGGTAAACTCTGGTAAGGAGAAAACGATTTTTTTAAATATTTTATTTATTTATTTTTAGAGAGAAGGGAAGGGAGGGAGAAAGAGGGAGAGAAACATCCATGTGTGGTTGCCTCTCATGCGCCCCCTACTGGGGACCTGGCCTACAACCGAGACGTGTGCCCTGACTAGGAATCGAACCCACTACCCTTTCGTTCACGGGCCAACACTCAATCCACAGAGCCACATCAGCCAGGGGAAAAGTATTTTTTGTAATATTCAAGTTGAACTTATGTGTTCTACTATCACATTTCACTAAAAGGTAGTAAAATAAAGCCAATGCTAGTCTGATCAGAAAAATTTTTAAAAAGGCACGGTAAGTTGTGTAAGGTATTTTAAAAAAACAGTCTTTTAAAGATAGATTTCAATAGAAGTTTCAAAAAATGTAATTGCAATGTTGCCCAACCTTGAAAGATGTTCTTTTATCTTGCAGTATTGAAATGCTCTTCCTGTATTTATCTGGCTTTGTTGAATAACAACAAACAAATATTCATCAAATCCCAATTTTTTTTAAATTAACTAAAATTGACATGATTTGTTTATTGAAGGAAAGGCAGTTGTGGTTTTAGAAGGTAACATCAATATACATTTAGATTGCTCTCTTAGTGATGATTCCCAGAGGAATCAAATTTCCTAAGGAAATGTCAAGTGTGTTCTCTAAAGCACTATTAATCAAATTATGTAATTAAATATATGCTGCACTTTGACATATTAGATTTTGGATCATTTTACAAACCGAAGCTTTTTTCCTGAAGAAAATGAATGAGTTCATCAGTGTAAGTGCAAAGTAACAAGACCGTTTTAATGTGCCTTAACGGAAGTGTTCTCATTGTTTTAAAGGGGTACCAGTGAAATATCATTTTAATGCTTATATAAGGGTCTGTGCTGCTCAGCTGACTGGGAATAGCTAGCAGGTGACTTCAGTGAAGTTCCCATCACCTAGTAGGCCAGGAGGTTAACCATGGCAGGTGACCTAGGCAGGTTGGGTTGCTATAACTAAATACTGTAGGCTGGGTGGTTTAAACAACAAACATTTATTGCTCACAGTTCTGGAGGCTGGAGTCTGCGATGAGGGTTCAGAATGGTCGACTTCTTGGTGAAGTCCCTCTTCCTGGCTTACAGATCGTCATCTTCTTGCTGTGGTCTCATAGTGCAGAGAGAGAGCTAGCTGGCTCTCTGGCCTCTTCTTACAAGAGATCTAATCTGTTCATGGGGTCTCTACCCTCGTGTTCTAATTACACCCCAAAGGACCCATCTCCAAATTCAGGATTATGATTTCACCATATGAATTTGTGGGGGATGGGGGAGAGGAGAAGGAAATACACAAGCAGGCAGTTCACAATAGCAGGTGTTATGAGGTCTATAATTTAAAATACTTCATTCAGCACAGGCAATGTGATATTTTTTATGTATTAGTTTAAGTGATAGTCTAGGAGTAGTTTATTGCCCTAATGAGAAAGGTACACTCCAGGCCTGATTAACTAGCATTTAATCAGAAATATCTACACTCCAGAGGTTGCTACTCCAAGCCTTTCTGATATCACTATCTCCAACCAATACCAAAGACTTGGTAAATTAACATAATGAATGCTCAGAAAAAGTTTGGTAAAAATTTGTGGCCTTTTAATCATGTAACAGATGTACAAACTAGAGTTCTCAGTAATGAAATCAAAATACATAAATTGGCTAAAATAATTTACGTCTATTTGAACACTCAAATAAATGTGAAAATCTAGTGAATCTTTCACTTTTTAGAAAGGCTTCCAAAACTTAATTCTATAAAAGAACTGGTCCAGCTACTTTATTAAAAGAGGCTTATTCCTTGATGCTGCTCATAAATCTGACTTCTGCCTTTAATATGTTGTCACATCTGCCTTGAGTAAATATTTCATGCTAGGTCTCCTCAGAACACACAAAAGAACAGAGAGCTAGAAATTCACTAAGCCTACAAAATGGATTGTATGAACTGTTTCATGTCTGCTTGTCAATAAATATTTGCTTAGTGGATGACTGTAAGCATGACAGCATTTGGTCTGAGGTTTGCTTCCTTTATAGCTCGATAGGGAAGTTGGAGCAGAAGGGTGTAGTTAACCCTGATGACTTCTAAATATTGCCAAAGTACCACTGTTTACCAAAGATCTCATAGTTGTACTTGCCCAGATCACTTAGGTCAAGTCATAGCAACAGACACATACAAGGATAAGACCTGTGTACTAGAATTTCTGGGATGCAAAGACATTCAAATCCAAACTGTCAGCTTCCTTCTTTTCCCAGAAGGTCTGATTATCTGCTCTTGGACTCTAACCAAAATATCCCCTAACTGCTGCTGGACTTTCCCACTAGCTTCAAAAATAAAAATAAAAACAGGGAGAAAAAGCCCCATGAACATTTAAAGCCAGTGTCGATTCAACTCGCCCTAAGTGAATACATCCATAGTGAGACAACATAGTGAGGGTATGTGAAAGGTTGGCAAGGAAAGATTCATCACTTGTCCTTTCTACAATCTTTGTTCAATGTTCTATCAGGTTTTTGTCTTCTGCTTTCCTGTTGAGTTAGAGTTTGTAGCCTCTTTCTGTTAACATTCTTCCGTACCTTACATTTCTTTATTTTAAAGAAGAAAAAAAGGAAAAGAGAATGGAGAGAATAAAGTTCTCAGTTTTCTAACATGAGCAATAAAGCCTCACTTAGAGATAAAATCAAGGTTACTACAGGAAAATTCTGCATTTTCCAGTATTCATCCCTAAGACATCATTTCACCTTTAGAGCCCACCCCTTCCTGCAAGCCCCCTTTAGAGGGTTTAGAGAAAGAGGGGAATGAGAGGGCTGTCTACTCCCTTCAGCCCTGTTCTTAAATGGATAAAATTTGGTAAAGAAAAAAAAAATCAAAGCAGCTTTAGAAAGGAACGGTAGTTCCCCCAACTCATTGGTGTCCTGCCCAGGGAGAAAGGAAGGAAGAAGAGCCTTTGTCTTGCTAAAGAGGGACAAAAAGCGCTGCTGAACTCATCCAGTTCCATCCTGCTTTCTGTTTTCCTCTGTGGGAGCTGGGGGTGGTGAAGAGTAGAGATATCCTGGCCCAGCCATTTTATTGACTCCTGTTACCCTCTTTTCCCAGCCCAGAGATGACCACTTCCCTACTGAAAACTGCTACATTTAATTCTCATGCTCCATACCCAGTTAACCCCTGGACAGGCCATTTGTAACTTTTGGCAATTTCTCAAGGATCTGCATAGTCTTAAGAATAAAAATGTAACTCTTTAATTCAGCACTCAAGGCCCTTTACAACCTGGGCCCTACCTACCACTCTAAACATGGCCTGTACTCTATCTTGCATCCTCCCTAATCATAATGTTGCTGAACCAGAGTGGAGGTTCAGCTGCCTGTTGCCACCAGAAGGCAAATTCCAGAGGCAGAGGTTGGTGAAAAAGGAACGAGGTCTTTATTCAAATGCTGCACAATCTAGGAGAATGGCAGACTCTTGTCTCAAAAGCCCATGCCCTCCAGAAACGCAGAGGAAAGCCCGGCCACCCTCAGCCAGACCAAAACCACAGGCAGCGTCCAGAGTTCTTTCTCCCATTCCATGTACTGTCCCTTGAGAGCTGCAGGCAGTCACTAAGGGGTTGTCCAGTCAGGCCTCAGCCCCTCTCCTTGGAACCCGTGTGGGGCCAGCACTACCACTGGTCACGTGGCTTCCAGGGCTATAAGGTCCCGCAAGTGCACAGGCCAGTACAGTCACGACATGGGTAAGTGCTAGCATCCAGTCCTTCCCTGGGTTTATATTAGTTTCCCAAGTGCGCCAGACCAGATGCTTTTCTTAGCCCAAACTTCCCCACACTTTAGGAGGGTCTGGCCCCCAAGCAGTGCCTTCTTTTCTCCAGGCTACACTAACATGTTGCTTTGACACAGCACCTCCCCCAGGTGCCATCTTGACCTCCATGGCCCACGCACCTGCTTTTCCCTGGCCCCTCCCCTAATCAGGTACCAGAAGCGAGTACAAGGGCTTCCCCCGCCCTTATCTCACTAGCCTTGTGTGTGCTCAGTGCAATGCTTCCTCCTGTTGCCATCTCGCCTTTGGTTCAGTCATGCAGAACAACTACAGAAACCTAAAAATCACACTGACATGCACTTCTTTGCCTTCATGCATGGGTTTGTCTCCTCTGCTTGGAATGTCTTCTTTTTTTATATAGCGTTTGTTCTATATTTATAATATCCAAGTGACCCCAAGTAATGGAATTTTGATTCTCAGGCCTGGGACATTTGAACTACCTATGAATCCCTTTTTTGTGGATAATACGTAACCACTACAGAGGGCCTCACAATTCCTAGAGTGTTGCTAAGCTCTTCCAAATATTCCAAGTTACCTGATATCCTTTCTATTCCAGCATGAGGAACATACTTCCAGGCCATGTTATTGCTCTGATGGGTTTGCCTGTCAGGTCCAAGCAGCAGTTTATTTCCAAATTGTTGTGTGAGGACAGGATGGTGGAAGAGGAAGGGAGAGACAGAGAAATAATCAGACCAAGCATGCAGACAAGGAACAAATTTACCTCGAGGCTTTTCAGGTTACCGTCTAAATAGTTAAAAATGACATCAAACATTCTTAACCATGTTTTATTTCTCTGTTTTTGAAATGAGTTTCTACATTTTTTATTTTGAATTATGCAGTGTGTTTGGTAAATACTTTTCATGGAAGGTATAATAAAATAGTGCAGGGTGTGTGTGTGTGTCCATGCACACTTATAGGCCAGCATATACATACACCACGGCTTCTGAGTGTAAGTTACAAACTGTCATGCATTCAGAGATTCCAGAACTGGCTCTCTGAGAAAGGAGATGGGGATCTACGTGAAACCCTTCTAGTGGCTGGCCTCTTGAGCCTTACCCAGGAGGGTATTACAGAAGGGGCCTTCTCACAGACATCACAGAGAACAGTGTATGCTCTGAGGAATGGGCTTCCTTAGGGCTCTGCTTGCTTCTACCTCCCCACTCACCCCCAACACTTGGAGGTACACAATTGCATCCATGACATACAAATGCATGCTCGTATGTATCGGATTCCTTCAGGACTCTGAAGTTTGCTCTCAAAAGCATCTTACACATTACCATAAGACAGTGTCTACTTTGTTCACCGTTTTACCCCAGGTACCTCCCACAATACCCACTAACCAATGAGGATTTATTGAATAAATGAATGAATAAGGGAAAACATTGGCTGCCATATCATAATTCTAATATTTTGTATTTTATTTGTCTTTTTTAATGCTATGATGTCCATGAAGGACTTATTTGTTTGGGTCAGTTATTGGTATTTTTGAAGCAGCATTATTTTTATGAAGACAATACACATGATTAAAAACATTCAAACAGGCCCTGTCTGCTGTGGCTCAATTGGTTGGAGGCTTGTCCCATAGACTGAAAGTTTGCAGGTTCCATTCCTGCTCAAGACACATTACCCATGTTGTGGGTTCAGTCCATTGAGGGTGCATGTGAGGAGGCAATCATATCTCTCACATCAATGTTTCTGTCTCCCCCCACCCCTCCTTTCCCCCTTCTTCTCTCTCTAAAAGCAATGAAAAAATGTCAAGTGAGGATTACAAAAAAATTGAAACAGAACACAAAACACAGAGAAGAGTTTAAAATAACTTGAAAACTATCAAACTAAATCTAATGGTGAGCATTTTTCCAGATATTGCCTTATGGAAATATATAAATAGGTGCCATATTTTATATGTATGTTATAGTCTTATCTCTACATATATATGTAAAATATAATGTACTAGTGAACACTTAACCTGTACATTTTTATAAAAACATATATAAAAGATGAATTATATAAATACACATAATTTTGTCTAGAAATCTCTTTATAGAAGTGTATAAATATCATTAAAATGCTATTTTATATCAATGGGATTCTTTTATTTTGTATATTTGCTGCATATTTATTCCTCGACACTGTGTACTGGGCATATTCCATGCCAATGAACGGGACTTCCGCAGCTCGCTCTCTCAGGACGCTTCTCTGCCTGTCTCGGGCAGTGCAGGCTGCGCTAACAAAGCACCCTATGGCGGCTTACAAACAACAGACATTTATTTCTCACAGTTCTGGAAGCTAGAGATCTGAATCAGGGTCCCGGCATGGTCCAGGTCTGGTGACAGCCCTTTTTTGTGTCACCAGCTTCTCATTGTGTCCTCACATGGTGGAAGAAGCAAGAGAGCTCTCTGAAGTGTCTTTGATATAAAGACATTAATCCCATTTATGAGGCCTCCACCCTAATGAATTTACCGTCTCTCAAGGCCCATCCTTCTAATGCAATCACAGTGGGGGTTCTGGTTTCCACATATGAATTTGGGGGGTGTGCACACTCAGTCCACAACACAGCCCCTGGTGGACTTACCTACAAAAGAGTTGAGGGACCTGCAGTTGGTTTCAATCCCTCTGAGATGAAGTGTTCTTGCTAAGAAACCAAGCAGTAGTATAACAGTATCTGTCTTAGGATTTTTGTGAAAATCAAATGAGCTGATTCATAGTTTCTAACATGATGCCTCACAGAGTTTTCACTAAAAAATTGTTGGTCAGCATTTTTTAAAGCAATAAATGGCATCACAATAAACTTTCAGGTTGGTTCTCATGTTGCATTTTAACTTTTACGGATTTGAACTCTGCTATCAGCACAAAGAACTTTAAGTCTCATGTCTAATATTATAGCTACAAAATATAAAGCTTTGACAAAGGTATTAAATATGAAATAAGACAGGATTTTGAAATTAAGCTTTTTCAGTTGAAAGTAAGAGATGCCCATTTTAAATTAGAAGACAGGAAGATGAGAAAACTTTGGTTTGTGTGACTGGTAAGTTCTCCATATTCTGTCTTGCTTTCCTCTTCATTCTCAAAAAAAAAAAAAAAAAAGGCAGCCCTGGATGATGGCCACTGACATTCTAGGGAGCTTATCCTTACTGCTAACCATTATAGTAAAAAGAGGATTCAGTGTAATGCAGGTTCCAGGACTACTCACAAAGAGGCATCTAGCTAGCTGAATTTAGTTCATGTGTCAATCCCATGGAAGGGAGCATATGAATACTTGCTGGGCAAAGGGACAACCTCACCTAAACCACGGGAACAGTCTGAGAATTGAGGAGAGGTGGTTTCCCAAGACATAGTGGGAAGACAGAAACCTACGCACTTCATGGGGTCTACCCCATGGTAATATACTTTAAAACACAGAAAAATGACTGAGGTATTATGAGACAACTTGATATATGTGTTTATTACTTTGACTAAAATAAAAATGCAAGACACCCAATAAAATAGGTAAAAGCTACATGGCTCTTGTCATGTGTCAGACACTGCTCTGAGAGTTTACTTATCATAACTCATTTAAGCCTTCCAAGAAGAGGTAAATTCCATGTTTCAGATGGGAAAATTAAGGCACAAAAGGATTTAGTAGCAAAGCAAGGACATGAATCTAGAGAGGCTGGTTCCAGATGCTCGCACTTAACTGTAGTACTATGTATCACTCCTTTTCTGAGGTTGATAAGAAATTCTTAGATGGAATTTAATTATATCTGAATTAATAGCTGTGCTGGTATCTTCCATTTGCCATTCCAAGTAGAGGTCTCCATATACTGGCCTTGTCTGTGTTCTTCCCATTGATCCCTCCTTTTGCTCCTTCAGGCCTAGAAGTAACAACTTCTTACTGACACTGGTCTCAGGGTATTTCACTATGCCAGCTGATGCTCCTAATTCTGGCTCACAGCTTTGTAGAAGAGTCTCTGTACTGAACTCCTCAACACGGAGCTTGATGGTACCACATTTTTCTTCTAGCTCCTGGCTGATACAACAGAAAAAATTTCTTATTATCATAAGAATAATAATTTAATCAGTCATTACTTGTTTGAATTTGAAATAAGATAAATTACAGAGCTCAAACCTAACTTTTATTTTTGAGTCAGAAGAGGAGCCATTTTTTTGTATAAAATAGGATAAATAGAAAATAATGGTAGTTGCCTGAGAATGAACTACTGGTCCACCACCTTGCTACCAGGGTCTAAGACAAGCAAGTCTCAGACCAAATTCTGCCTCATTTATTAAACCAACATTCCTTAGCGTGCAGGAACAAAAACAATTAATGTACCTGTTTTGCAAGCTTAAGAAAGTCCCAGATCATTGTCCCTTTACATATCCCAACCCCCACTTTTCATGAAAGTGTCACTCAAGGCGGTCACAACAACATTCCAGAGCAGGATTCTTTTCCCCTAAGGCCAGCATCAGATAACCAGAGATCCCCCACAGCAGCGGCTGGACACAGGGCCACGCAGAGCTCCAGCCTCCTAAAGTTCTAGGTTACCAGGTTTGCTGAATTATTACCCTCTGCTTACACATGAGTAATCTAAAATATCTTAGCCAGTCCTCATGAACACTCCACCAATTAGTGCTCATTGTAACATTTACCTTCCTAATGATCAAGCCATCAATTTCACCAATTAAAATCTCATTTCTGATGTGGCATGCCAATTAGCAGAGCTTCAAATGTCAATCAACTCGCTTGAGCAGACACCTCCCAAGTGTGGCTTTTCTGATATTATTTTAGCTGATTAATCTTGGACTGAGCCCTCATATTTTGAATGAGTTGTAGCTTAGCCTAAATATTCCACACATGATAGCCATTGCACAAATTACAGGATTTCTAAGTAAGCTGCAGTTACCCTGTCAGAACCATAACCAAGCCCGAAGACGGAATGTAAGTCTGAATGCAGTGTCTGCCATAGGTCCTTCTCTGGCGCACTGCACTTAGCCTAAAATGCTTGCAGGGCTACACGACAATTGTGTAATTGCTACTTTCTAACTAGACTGGAAGGAAAGCAAACCCTGTGTGTAATGATTGTTCTTCCCCAGGACCTAACATTATACCTGGCACCTAGGAGTCAATAAATATTGGCAGAATTTTTGAATGACATTTCTGTGTACTGAAATAATATATGAATGTCTTCCTAAGAAGAAATTAGGGGAGTATGTATGTATTTTTCCCTAAAATACATTTTCCCTGTAGTTTTTCTTCTTCAGTGGGGATATAATACAAAGGATACCAGTCTATGATCTATAACCATGGTAAGTGTTCACTAAGTATTTAATGGAAGAATAAAATGCACCTGCCTCTACATTCTGCCTCTTTTTCTTTAACCTTCATTGAAATAAAGCTGCAAAATTTACTCACAGCACACTGAAGTGTGCCAAAAATATGATGTGGTGTGGCAATGGCCTTTCTCTGTAAAGTTCTCACTTCCTGTGGTCTCCACGGCTCCCCTCATCCTCTCAGCACTTCTGCGTGCTTTCCACTACAGCAACAATTTTCTCCTTTTCTTTTTCACCCAAGGATGTGCTCATTGATTTTAGGGAGAGGGGAAAGGAAGGAGAGAAAGAGAAAGAGAAACATAAATGGTTGCCTCTCTCGTCATGACTGGGGACTGAACCTGCAACCTCGGCATGTGCCCCAACCGGGAATGGAACCTGCAACCCTTCAGGCTATGGGATGACATTCCAACCAACTGAACCACAGAGGCTATGGCTACAGCAGTGATTTTTCAACCAGTGTGCCACAAGAATTTTTAAAACATACAATACCTGACTATTTAGTCAGGGTTACCAACCTGTTTTCCCTTAGATTGTCAAAAAATTTTTAAATAACAAGAGCTAATACAACAGCTAGCTGTTCAGTGTGAATGAGTGAAAATTATACCCATTTTTTGTGAGATAGGCAAAAATATATAGTTTTTGGTGTGCCACAGCATATTAGTAATGAGTTTATGTGTTGCCATGAGATGACAAAGTTTGAAAATCACTGCACTAGAGTAAAAGGCACATCTCAATCCCTTGCATACCCTTGGCAGGCCTTGGGGAGCAGGAGGAGAGCCTCGGGAAATGCAGCCTTTGTCCATCTTCTCTGCACATCCCCGTTGGAGAGTGCTGAGCCAAAGGCAGCCTCCCTTGGGCGAGGCCTGGGAAAACCTACCACCACCTCTAGCCTTCCTGACTTCCCAGCACCCTTCTGAAGTTTCTGCCCCATCAGGCTCATTCAGAGTGGGGCCCAGGGGAGGGAAAGATCCTGACAGGGGATCTGCCCTCTCATCCCCTCGGTCCGCTGCTGGCAAAAGGAAGCTTTCCTCTTTCACAATGACGGGCTGAGTTTTCTCTGTCCTGTGTTCCTTTCTGAACTCACTTTTTGCCTGGATTCATTTTTGGCACCATCGTCTGGGAATATTTTGAAAAACTGAAGTGGGTGAAAGATAACTGGATGGACTTTCAATGGAATGCTGAGACTGAACGTTTGCATGTACCCTTGTCTTTGGTTATTTTGCAACTTTAAAATATGAAGAAAACTGAGATAAATCATTTTTGTTCATAGGATTCAAAATTAATGTTGACCAGTTTGATTTCCAGTCCAATTATGCCAAATATTATATTTTATTGTCCTGAAGGTTATTGTACATCTTGAATATCTTAGCAAATTCACTTCAGCATTTTGATTACCTATGTCTTCAGTTTACCCTTTGAACCAGTAACACCTCACTGTTTATCTAAGAAGTTAGTAAATGAAATGAGCTAGTAAGTTGAATAAAGTCTTTGACATGTGCATATTGTATATTTGTATGAGTTATTTTCCCTATTAAAATTATTTTTTGCATTATCTCTTACCTCCTGTCACATAATTTAGCAACTCAGTGTGTTTCTCTTTTCTCCAGTCTCCCAGATTCAGTGAGTCACCCCGGCCAGAGATCTGTATTCATAATACTTTCAGATATGCTTGTGGCCTCTGCTCTCCACTATCTATTTCTACTGCTATATTGTTAATTCTAACCCTCAGCTTTTCAATTTAATTGTGCTCTTATCCCCAAGTCCAATCTTTCTGTTAAATATCTAAATTTCTCAAAAAAAAAATCTAAATTGCTCACAGCCACTGGAGTAAGCAATTTAATATGCAAATTAGATTCTACTACTTCTATACTTTAAACCCATCTTTGTTTCTTTTTTTGCTCCGACCTAACTAAGGCTCCTGAGCAAGGAAGGATCACAAAGCTTTCCCTGATCTGCTCTTTTACCTCCTCCACTTTCTGCTGGGCCCCGAAAGCCTTTCTCTCTGGATATCAGTAATAATGAATTACATTTATTTCTCTGCGAACAAACTTCTAAACTTTCACCAGTATGATTTTTACCATACTTTATTTCAAGTACTGGTTTATTTGTCTAGGTCGCCCATAAGAATTTAACTTCAGAAATCAGTAATTGGGTATGTATTTGTATTTGTTCTCTGTTGTGTAACAAAGTATAACCAATCAAACAGCTTAAAAATCACATTTTTTAATCTCACAGTTTCTGTGGGTCAGGAATCCAAGCTTGGCTTAACTAGATCCTCCTGCTGAGTGACTCACAAGACCGTAATCGAGATATGAGATGGCCTGACAGGGAAAGGACCTGCCTCTAAGCTCCCTCGGGTTGTTGACAGAACTCTTCCTTGCCGAGGTAGGATTCATGGCAGCTTGCTTTTTCAAAGCCAGCAAAGAAGAAAGGGCCTCTAGATGGAATCTGCTCACAGGATTGAGCATCATGTAACTAAGTAACATAAACACTACATTATATTGGTTTGAAGCAAGTCTTCTAATGCAGACTGATATTTTCTAGCTTTTGGCTGAAGGCTATTTAAGGGAAGGGTGATGGGAGGAGATGAGTCGGAGTGACTTGGATTTTTGTTTGTGTCCAGACATTTCCTTGAATACATCTCCCAAGGCTATGACTCAGCACATAACAGAATGTCTCCCTGACCCTAAGTGAAGCCCTCTTTCTTTGAGGCATGCATGCGTCTGTATGTGTGCATGTGTGTGTTATTGTTTAGCAGCGGGTCAGCATCTCTAGTTGCACCACTCACCTGTTTGTGCCTCGATCTGTTGAACAAGTAGTTAAATTGGGGGGAGGGGGGAGGATAAAAAGGGTCTAGCTACACACTTTCTCATTGATCTGCCTTGTCAGCTATGGGAGTGTTGGTAGAATTCAAAGATATTCTCGTAGCCCTCCCACATTCCAGGACTTGGCTATTTCAAAGCAAGTATTGTTGATATATTCCCTGAGGTTATGCAAACTACTTTTGGACATCTGCCAAAGTATGACTTCCCCTCTCTGCTATCTGTCTCCATGTAGCTGTGTTAGGAAGCCCTTCTTCACAGGTTATACTTGAGTTCAATCATTACAGTAGCATAAAGATGACTTTACTCTTTTATTTTTTAACTGGAAGAGGTCCCAAGGATTTCTTGAACATGTGTGGCTACCCTGGTCAACACATAATGAACTTCCTCTTGTTCTCACACAGCCATTTCAGGATCTGATCAAGATGCTTCAGCCACATCTCCCTTTATGCCTCCAAACAGATTCTTGCTCCAAAACATACAGATTTTAATTCATATTCCACTTCCATTTTAGTAGATATTCGAATGTTCAGAACTACGTGCTGACGCCTGAATGCATGAAGCTATTCCCACTTCACTGCCTATGCAATGTTCAGCTTAGCAGGTCTTCCACCTGTCCTTCCAAAATGACCACTTCCACACTGCTCACGTGTCACCATCTCTGAGAATTGCTTCACTACATCCCCCCAAATTAGGCTATCATCTTAAAAATAATACTTTAAGATAATCATTAGTTTAAGTACATGTCTTCCCTAACAGTGAGCTCCTTGAGGGAGGGAATTTGTCTGGTATGTTATATCAGCAGAAGCTGGAACAGAGCCCGGCCACAGCGTGCTCTTAGTAAAAGTATGTTTGTGGTCTTCATTCAAAACACTTTAAAAAGCAAAGTTTCACAGTGCAAAGACTAGCTTTTAGAAAAATACTACTAGAGACCTCACTCCAGACTGACATCAGATTATTCAAATTAATAATTCATAAAAAAATGTTGTCATTAAGTCTGTAATACAAGTTTATTGACAAGGATATTGTTGGACTTTGCCAAGTAATTGGATGAAATACAGGTTTATCTGAGCCACTCCCTACTTTGTTACCTGGTGAACCCTATCAGTAAGGAAATTAAGTTAATTTGGAATTATTTTCCACATTGCACCCATGTTGAGTCCATGTAAAATTTGCCACATGATGGCTTTCTCTGTCTAAAACCACTTTCTTCCAACTTCTGGTAATAGCTACTCTTTTCTTAGGTAATAACTTCTCTTCTCTATCCCAAGCATATTGCTCTTGTGGAGACAGCCAACCTGCCCCCTCCTATCTCCTTGTCACATGGTTAGTCCATGTCACTGCACAGAGCCATCCTAAGACCCAATCATATGACTCAACTGGATGCATCACCAGCCTTCCCCAGGAACTGGCTGGGATGAGCCTGTCCTTCTGGATCATGAGCCCAGCCATGTGGAGAAGTCCACAGACAGAAAGAAAATAAGAACAATAACGAAAGCCACATTTCAGTGGTCACTTCACAGTGCTGAGATCTAGGTTCCTGCAAGGTTTCCTTCCTTTCTCTGAGCCAGCTGCTGTGCTGCTTAAAAAAAATTTCCATGTTTTCCTTAGGCTGGTACATGTTGGACTTCTGTCCCTGACAATTAAATATTTCCCCGAAGGGCCTCCCTACAGAAGCAGCAGTGGAATCATTTTCTCAGATTCATCTTCTTCAGTATGCCAATGTAGTGCTCCTCTCCATTTCAGCTCTATAGAAATAGTGTCCAACATACATAACTCCTTCTCTGAGTCTCACTTCATAGTTTGAGAAACATAGACCAAGGTCAAAATATGTACAGTGACTTCAAAAGTAACTATTTATACTCCCATTAAATGAAAGCTCTTCATATATTAGCAAAATATGTTGGGAATGAAGATTTAAATTACAAATGGTATCTTAATCTTAAATAATTATATTCATTATAATTAATTCCTTTTTGTAGTAGTTTCTGTTCAAATATTTAAAATATTTGGCTAATTTAAACTTCAGAAATATTTGAATATATTAAATAATCAAGGAAGGACCCATGAATTGTTAGATAAAAACAAGATAGGAACCTTCATCTTCCCTCATATTACTCACAGCTAAAACAGTGTCTCACAGACTCTAAACCCTCTGGCCATGATCACACAACCAGAAGTAAAGTGAAAGCAGAGCTGTTGACATATTTCTCTAAGCTATAGAACAATTCGAGGGGAAACTATTTCAGACAAAAAATTGCAATATTTCCAAATGTTTAATAAAATTTAATCTTGAAGAATTTATTTAAAAATGTCTAAATAAGTGAGACATTTTAGTATCCTATTTAAAAATGTACTCTTATTTATAATCTATGATATAGTTTTTCCATTATTAGTGACAAAATTCAACGAAGATTTACAAATATAATGTTAACATATGTCCAGCAGCATATGACTAAGTAAATAGAAAAGGAAGTACATCTTTTCTTTAGCTAAAATTAAAATGTAAAACTTAAACAGAAATAACTGCATTGGAAGGAAAGATTAAATTGTACTTCTGTGAGAATATCAAAAATATTTCTTAGCACAAAGGCATGCATACATGGCACTAAAAATTAATTACACAATTAATTACTAAAATTTTATCACAGAATATAGACAGATGCAGAAGTTTGAAAACACAAGTTAAAAGGTAACATTGACAGAAATTGTTGTCTTTGTTAGCAGGTTAAAGCCAAGTTCATTATAAGAATATTGCCCTCCCCGAACTTATTTCATTATTTTCATTATAGTATGAAAAGGAAATTACTGAATCAGGAACCTATTTAAGGTTGATTTAAAGGCTAGACAAGTGGGTTATAATTTGACCAAGAGTCTCAAACTATTACAATATGAAAATCATCTGAACAAACTATCTGAAAGTTACCAATGCTTTATATTATACTCCATTTGTCTTTTTTCACACAAAACAGACATTGAGTAGTTCAAAAATTTTAAGATGCTTTTGATAGGCAGAGACATAATCTAAAAAGAAAAAAAATGAGAAGCAAGTAGTATACAAAGAGTTAAATGTAGATTCAAAACCACACATTCAAATTAAGATTAGTGTTTATACAAGTATACTAGATTATAGTTTATATTTAGGCACAGTTTTGTTTATTCACTCATGACACCCTAATAAGTAGAACAAAGTGCAAACAGTCTTTGTGTCTATCATGGTCACATATTGAAAGGATTCACGAGACTCCTGAGGGGTTTTGGGACAGGCCTCCCCAACACACGCCACTCGAGAACACATTAATTATTTTGAGCTGAAGGCAATCCAGAGCATGAAATCTCATGAGAAACTTTTACCTCTCCCTTAACAAATTTAAACTAGGGAGGCTTGCCTCAAATAAGAGTTATCATCAGAAATAACTTTTTATGACCTATCTATAATGCAGACCATTCTTCTGACTACTGAACATTTGCTCTTCCTGTTGCCCTGACCATGACCTTCCTCCCGTCTGAAGCCCATGGCACCTTCATCTTTAGCTCAGAATGTCATAAATACCTAAATTTCTCCTTCTGTCTCCCAGTCTCTCACATCAGGTCTCTGATTCTCTCGTGTAAACAGGATTCCCATACATACAAATGTAACTAAATTTGGTTATTGTCTCTTGAGAAGCTGTCTCATGTCCATTTGATTATCAGACTGGCTGAAAGAACCAAAAAGGGAAGATGAAAGTTTCCTCCTCCCCCTCCCTGCATAGAGTGTATTCATCCAAGGCTTCAATAAAGGTAAAAGATATAGTACAGCAGGAGACACAGTGCCCAAGCAGCCACTGAGGGTTCAGAGACCTACAGGCACAGCCCTCTGGGAGCCCTTATACATTAACACAGGATATGACTTGATTTCGGGGGAGCTTAGGTGCAAGTGTACAATGGGATCTTGTATAGCCCGCTGGTCACATAGTTAAGCCACACTATGCAAAGATCACACTAAGTATAAACCATCAATTCATACATCCTTCAACAGAGTAGATAAGCCAGCCCCCATGCTTCCAGGTTTGTTTGTTTTTTAAACATTAAACATCACATTATAAGTCTCTAACTAGAAGATATTATTATTATGTTGCCTTATTGATACCAGACTTCTAGACGTTCCCAGAGACAAGCAGAACGCTGTCTCAGTCCTGCTGTACACTCAGCCGCTCTACGCACTACACATAGGCTATCGTCACAGTGGTCAAGGCTACTTTGTTTTGAATTTAACTAACACCGATCTCTCACAAATGGAGAGCTTTCAAATTTTTACACTTGGTCCTCTATAAAACAAGACACTTAAGGATTTAATATTTGAAAATGGTGATTGCATCTGCCAGCTGTCTCTCCATTTTTAAATAAAGTTTCCATACATTTTTTTAAAGGATTCAGTACAAGCCAAGTAAAGCCAAAAGCAGCACCAATCAATGTGAACAAATCCTATTTGAGAAAAATCCAAGTCTCAGCAACTGGAACATTTTCCAGAAAGTTCAAGAATTACACAAACATCCCAATCCATAAAAAGAAATATTTATAAATTAAAAATAAAAGAGTGACTTTTGGAATAAGTTGACATGACCAAGTCATGACTTACATAATCTATTCCTAGACTGGGAATTTATTCCAATGTTTTTACCTCTTTTAATCATTTATTTCTAATAAATAATATAGAAGACATACTTCAAAAGATAAATTGAAAAATAATCCTATAATCACTTTTTAACATTTTGGTTATGTAAAACCTGAGTTTTTTCATGCTTTTTTTCTTTTCTAAGTTGATGTACATGTAGTCTAACTACCCTCTCCCTCACAAAGGAAGAAAAGAAAGTAAATGAGAAGTGGTAATAAGCATTGATCCACACCAGCTATTTTCAACCTTTTTCATCTTATGGCACACATAAACTAAATACTAAAATTCTGCAGCATACCAAAAACATATGTTTGGTCCATCTGACAAAAAAGAGGTGTAATTTTGATTCATTCACACTGAATGGCTACTGTTGTGTTGGCTGTTGTCATTTTTTTATTTAACAATCTAAGGGAAAAGAGGTCAGTGTCCATGACTAAATAGTCAGGTGTTGCATGTTTTAAATATCTTGTGGCGCACCAGTTGAAAATTGCTGTTCCAGACACATAGAGGTTAACTATGTACTAGTAACTTCTTCTACCAAATACTGTTACTTCAGATAAATCCAGGTTAGTTATTTACCACTCAGAGATTTGCACAGTTCAACGTTACCAGGCATGCCCTAAAAATAGACCTTCCTACACTTGCCCTGGAACCAGATGCAGGGCTCAAAGGCATCCGCGTGAGGTTCAGCCGGAAGCGAACAGTTCTGTGTGTTCGATACTCCCAGTTCCAGCCATCCATAGTAGACAGGTGAGATCCCACTCAACACAAAGAGAACCTTAGACGAGTAACCACAAAAAGGCACCATAAAGTGGGTGAAAGGGGAAGAGACAAGGGACTACCTGGCTCAGAGTTTGCAAGTCTGGCTAGGTATTTAAAACACACACACACACACACACACACACACACACACCCCTGGAGAGCTCTTAAAAAATGCTGATGGTCCGGCCACTGCTTCTAGCTGCACAGACTGCACTGCACAGCTCCAAGGGGTGCCGTGCAAATGACTGTGATGTGAATAGAGTCCCGTGGCACTGTGCATCATAGCAGTCCTACAGGGCCCCACAAGCAAATTTCTGGAAATGGTGATGGAGCTTTAGTGCTTTTTAAAAGATGATTCTAATACACAGCCAGAGCTGAAAGCTACTGGTCAAAATAATTTTTCGCCATAAACTAATTACATGCCTTTGAGACTCATGTTGAGATCATTATTATTTTCAATACATGCATGCTGAGCAGCTCCTTCTTCCCCATTAATAACCTGAGGGCTTTTTTAAATATGTCAAACAATCAATCTTTCCCCTGTAATTCAAGAACATTTGCTTTTGTTTCTACTTTCACTTACCTTATTCCATCATCCCTTAAGATTAAAGAAGTTGAACCACACATTCCTTTATGTAATTATATTAATTTAATTAATAACAATATTAATTGTAATTATTTTGTAATTTTTACATAATCATGGATGCTATTTTTCTAGCTATTCTGCCCATTTTAGGAAATACACACAGCTGATAACAAGAAAATTATCTTCTAAAACTATTGTAGCCTGCTTTGAAGAAGGAGGAGGAGGAGGAGGAGAGCTATAGGAGTGACCAAATCATTTACTTGTGAATGGGTGATCTGGGTGGTTCATTTGGTCTGCCTCAAAGCCCTTATTTGGAGACACGCCCTGTTCCCACACCGTGTGTAGCTGAGGGGCCCCCCGTTCCAGGACCAATTCCTCCCACTCCTCCTCCACCACCACAAGGTGAGGTGACTCAGTTAAGGCCAATATGAACCCTGAACAAAGACTCATTAGGACAGAAAGCAGCTGGAGTCAAGTGAACTCAAGGAAGTGCTCTAGGCACAGTTTAAAAATTTCTGCCATTTGATCCCCTGGCCTGCCCTGTGGCTCAGATTTCCTTCTTTTCTATGAATAAACAAGTATGCTTTGAATAAATTACTTTTTGCCTAAATTAGCCAGAATTGATTTCTATTCTTGACAAGTAAAGGATACCAGAGTCGAGAGAAATTGGTATCAATGTACAGTTCAGGCATAAGAACCTTGGGGATGTACGTAGGACCTGAATTTACTTATTGGGCTGAGGTGGCTGGAAGTAAATACCCATTTTGCATTCCATGAAGAAGAACTAGTAGCCATTGCTACAAAGTGGCAAAACAACCAAATAAGGTATCAAGGACACTCATCTCAGTCAATGAACTCACGGAGAGTGAAGCTGTAGCAGTCTAGCTGCTACCATTCACCAAAGTAAAGTGCGTAAGGAGATTTTAGACTGCTGGGGAAAATGGTGGCTATGAACAACTTAAAGGAACTTAAAGAAAAGAAAATGAAAAGTTCTGATCTTAAAACCCTCCTATCAAGGCACAGAACAGAACTCGGAGCTTTATTGTAATTTGCAAATCTCTTACTAACTGTGAGTCTGAGGTTATACAAAACCAAACACAAAAACCAATGCTGTAGGTCTCCAAATTGTTCCCAGGCAAACTAACACAATCTCTCATGTAAACATTTGAGCACTAATCAGGAGAAGAAAGATACTAATAATTTTAACACTACATCTAAAGAGAATTAGAAGAAATGGAGAACTTCAAAAACACGAATTTCTCAGAAACACCGCAGCACTCTCTCTTTGCCTAAAGTTATCTTGACACTCTTTCGAAGGAAATGCATGTATAAATCCCACTCACGGCCCTCCTTTCACTGTGTTTCAGGGCGCAGCGAGCCCTCTCAACACGGTGCGGTGACGAAAGCGCAGACACAGGAAGGAAGAGGGGCCTCCTGCCTAGAAGGAACTGAAGGACTCTAACTGACATGGTTTTGATTTTGCTTTTATTTTTAATCTAGAGAATGTTTGTGATAATGCTTTTAAACAACCTTGACTATTTTGAATTGATTTTCATCCAAGTATAATTTTGAGTAGGTGGAGCTGAATTCATTAATACTGATATGAGCACTCAGCAGTACAATCAATGTGCCAGCTAAGACATGGAGTCTGACTCTTTCGTCTTGCCTGGTACTGGGTCATGCAAATGACAGACTGGAAATTATTTTTTTGCAATGTAGAAGGTATTCAATTATTTCAAAGACTGAAATGCTAGATTTATTGGGCAGTTCCCCCATTTGTCCTTTATTCTTGGCCCATTAGAACCCAAATCAATCTCCATTCATTTTTACTGTAGAAAGACATAGGGGAGAGAACACCAGTCTTTTAAATGTTAATTATCAGCTGTGATATTTAGACCAGTTATCTATTCAGGAAGCACAGAATCAAACGGATTTTCTGATATCAGCGAGTTGCATACAGGCCCAGAATGATTAAAACCATGTGGCTTCATCAACATAATGGGCAGTGGGACAGGTACAGTAACAGATGACAGCAAACATTTAGACACGAGATCTCTGACTCTGGCTGAAACAGGAAACTCAAGGAATGAAATCAGTAAGCAATCACCAAGGTCATATTTAATGTTCTTTTAAAAAAGCAGACCTAGTGAGCAGCTGCAAGATCAAGTTACCCTGCTTATGTCATTGCCTCTCAAACCATTCTATGCCCTGAGGCAACTCATAGACACAGAGGCCCTTCAGGAAAGGGCAGCTGGGCGCCACTGAGAGAAGACAGGAACCAGCCCCCTGTCTTGCACACTGGAATCTTCTGCCTAGGCTTCTCCAAAACAATGTGTGGCCATTTTATCCGCGTCTTTATAACTGTGTCTGAGAACAAGGGAAACATTTGACACTCTTAAGGATTCTTGAATATAGGCTCTGAAATAACACTAATGTCTGGGAACCTGTAACACCACTGTATGCAACACGTCAGAATGGAGGCCTGTGCGGTCCAGATGGTAGCAGGGGTGCTCAACCTTTCGGCATCTCTGCACCACACTGGAAGGAGAATTGTCATGGGCTACACGTTAAATACATTGCAATACATAATCACAAAAAAATTCATAATGCTTTAAGTAACTTTACAATTTTATGTTGGGCTGCATTCATAGCCATCCTGGGCTGCAGTGGCCCATGGGCTGTAAGATGGACACCCCTGGCCGAGTTTGCTTCAAGGTAGACCCGGTGATGCTCTAACAGCATTCGCTAATTGTGAAGTTTGAATGGCAGTCTCAGCGATCAGTAGTACTTCAACACTGGCTCCCTGCCCTGTAGTAAAACCTATTTTGAAAGGAAGAGCCACATGAAAGCCACTGTCAATTCTTTCCTACCATAAGAGTGAACAGAAACCTACAACGACATTAGAGAACTTTGTTAAGATTTTCTATCACAAAGCTACAACTTATATTCAACCATGTTGCACATGTTACTCTCACAAATGTATGTTGTTTATAAGCCACCCAGTCTATGGTATTTTTGCTATAACAGCCTGAATAGAGTAAGACACTGCCACATTTTAACACATTGCCTAGCAACTGATGTGTAATTACGAACACACATTATGTGTATTTCCCCTTTTGAATAAACATTTTGAATAAAGGCTACCTTCTACCTGTTAGAGACAGTAGTATACTTTTATACAAATGTACACAAACAATGTAACTCAGTATATAACTTATTCATAACCAGGCACTAACTCATCCTCATAGCCACTGTGGGACAAGGTCTGACGGGGCTTCAAAGCATGCCGCTCCCAGTTCATATTCCCTACTCAATCTACTTTGCTTATGTTACTTTCTCCATGGACAGATTCCAGTTGTGACCCCTGATAGGTACATATCAGAGCTAGGCACAGTATAGGTGAAAGCCAAGGGCTCTTCTTACACCACGTTGCCTGATGACAAAGACTAATGGGAAACTATAGCTTCTCTACACAAGATAATTGAAAGCAAGTAACCTTGACCAACTGACCTTGTAGCTAAAGTCAGGGGGAATGTTAGAAGGAGTAATAGGGTAAGAGAGACATTAATCCCAGCCAGCACCTCACAACCAGTTCAGGAAGCAAGATCTATACCCTGCCCTTCTGGAGTTCCCTCCTTTCAGCACATATTATGATATGGTTTGGTTTTATCACAAGATATCTTTATTACACTGATTCTGATTGAACAACATTTCCTTTCTCACAGATAATTCTAAATTGCCTCTCTCAATTTTAAAAGTCATTTAAATTTTAATCTTATTTTCCAAGGCATTTAACAATCTTGTGTAAAATCCCATAATAGCCTCCAGACAGATGAGCTTGTAAACACCTAGAAGCATCTTCATTCTATCTTACTTTAACATCAAATATGGGTGATGAATGCAATAAAATGTTCACAAATAACAAATAATTAGGTAATTTAAAAATGTAACAGTAGATCCTTAGCTAGATAAGACACTTGAAATATATCTCTGTCTGGAATGTTCCTGTTGATTAATACAGAAAACATTTTTTACCTAGGAATAATGCCATAAAAATTACTCAAAACACCTGCCCTTCAAAATTCAGATTGACCTTCCTGGAGCACTAATGGAAAGTTAGTGAATAAAACAATTTTAAAAAAGAGTAGAACACTTACTTGAAGATCTCTTTTTCCTCTCACTAGCAGATGAAGTTGAAAGGGAATGACATGGTGTCTTGTAGGTTATGTTAAGGAGTCACAATTACAGCTACTGATGGTGTGAGCCACAGAATGCAGCATGAGCTATCTCGATCGGAGTTTTGGTTTAGCAGTATCACTCCACCAAAGCATTAAAAACAGCTTGACAGCCCTGGCTGGCATAGCTCAGTGGACTGAGCGCAGGCTGCAAACCAAAGCATCACAGGTTCGATTCCCAGTCAGGGCACATGCCTGGGTTGCAGGCCGGGTCCCCGGTGGGGACCACATGAGAGGCAACCACACATTGATGTTTCTCTCTCTCTCCTTCTCCCGCTCTTCCCCTCTCTAAAAATAAATAAATAAATAAATAAATAAATAAATAAATAAATAAATAAAATATTAAAAAAAAAAAACCAGCTTGACAAAGGAAAGCCAGAGGTAAGGAGAACAATTAGGAAGCTATTGAATTAGTTTAGCAAGAAGATTGGGGACCTAAATCATAGAAAGAAGAAGGGAAACAGAAAGGGTCATAATTCCATTTGCTAAATAAAATGACTACTGTGAGTTATCTTATTATTATAAATGTATTACTCTTACATGCCAAGATGTTCTTTTTTAAATTTCAGAAAATAGTGAACAAACTATATCCATTTTATCAATAGCATTTATAGTTTGAAAGGTACCAGTCAAAACCCTCCACTGGCACATCACTTTCAGAGGACTCAGCTATCTAGAAATCTCATTGATCTGAAACTAGTTTGCAATAAGAAGAGGTTATAAGTAATTTTTAAAGGCCCCTGAGTGGCCAAATGAAATGACACACAGTACATTTAGTAAAATGGGCATACTCAAAGGAAAAGTTTTCAGGTCTCACTTTGAAATTATTAACTCTTTTTGTAGCTTTTAAAGAACTGTAGCTGTCTGGATTTTATGTTCAATTGCTATAGGATGTCATAATCCAAAAACTGATACTTACAGAAAAGGGTAAGCAGGGTGGGTAAATGAGCGAAGGAAACCTGTATTTGTCAGTGAGGAGGAGTGAGGACTGTGACAAAGTAGAGCATGCGACCCCTCCAACAGCGAGAGCCACTGCTCAGATCCGCCAGTTGTAGTCCCCTGGAAGTTAAAGCTAAGTGCTATCCAGATCTTCTGATTTTTAAAAAGAAATTAATTTAGATTTCGCCTAAATCTCCCCAATTTTAATACACACAACATGTTCAAATTGTTTCAGCCTTTGATAAGCCAAACAGATGTCTCTGTGACATATTTGAAGGTTGTATGTGTAGGGCCACAAAGCACCACGCTGTCTAGAGTTATCTCATAGAAGGACAAAGACCCCTCCTCCCTTCCAGAAGAATATCCGTGTGTCAAAGCATTCCACAACACTTTTTATTAAAAATGATAACTTTTAAACCTAAAGTAAATCAAGTTTAGTATGATCCATTTCATAAAGCTTGGAATTATATAATATATTTGAGAAAATTTCACATGCACAATGATTAAAGTTTTTAAGTGGTAGTGATTTAAGCTATTTGAAAATCTTGGCTATCTAGAATGACATATTGCTTGAAGACTTAATCAGCAGAGTCTTCCTATATGGTTTATGTCACCAGTTGATGTACAGATTTTCCTAGCTATATATGTGGCTTGTCCGTGGATAGTTAGTAGGATTAAAATCTAAAACAGTGCAGAAAAAATATCTGAAGATATAATATCTAAAAAATTTCCAAAAAGACATTGAAACATTAATTCATACATCCACGAAGTTCAATGAATAAGTTGGATTAAATAGGATAAATACAAAGAGACCCATGACAAGACATCATAACACAAACGATGGGCACTAAAACAAAGAGACAATCATGAAAGCAGCGAGAACAAGATGGCTTGTCACACGTCACACAAGGATGCCGTTAAGATTAATAACTGGCTTTTCGCCATAAACAATAGAGACTAGAAAGCTATGAACTGACATATTCAAAGTATTGAAATTAAAAACCAAACTGTTCACCAAGAATCTATATCCAGCAGACTATCTTTCCAAAATAATAACAAAACAAAGACACTCTCAGATAAACTGAAACTGAGTGAATTAGTTGCTAACAGACCTATCTTAGTAGAAATACTAAAGGCAGTTTTTAAGACTGAAAGCAGATAACTTTGGGCAGAAACTTGAATCCACACTGGAAAACAAAGAGAGCTGGTTAATGTAACTGTAATTATAAAAATAATCTAAATGTTTCTTCTTAACTGATTTAAAAGCAGTTATAGCTACTACACATGTATTAGAATAGAAAAAAAATCCAAAACACTGACAACACCAAACACAAGTGGGGATGTGGAGAAACAAGAACTCCCCTTCAGTGCTGATGAGAATGAAAAATGGTAGAGTCCCTTTGGAAGACAGTCCGGCAGTCTCCTGTGAAACTAAACATATCTCACCATAAAATCCCTCAGTGGTGTTCTTTGATATTTACCCAATGAGTTGAAAACTTACAATCACACAAAAACCTGCACATAGATATTTATAGAAGGTGCATACAAATGCCTATAGCAGCTTTATTCACAGTTACCAAAACTTGGATACAACAAGGTGTCCTTCAGTAGATGAATGGATACACTGTGATCCATCCAGACAATGGAATACTATTCAGCACTAAAAAGAAACAAGCTATCAAGCCATGAAAAGACATGGAGGAAACTTAATGCTTGTTACTAAGTGTAAGAAGCCAATTTGAAGAGGCTGCCTGCTGCATGATTCCAATTACATGACATTCTGGAAAAGTCAAATGATGGAAACAGCGGTTGTCAGGAGTTAGGAGAGAAAAGGCAAGGATAGGTGGAATGCACAGGATTACTGTACTGTAGGGGTGGATACATGTCATTACACATTTGTCAAAAGCAATAGAATGTGCAACACCAGAAAGAACTACGACACACAATAGACTGACTGATAATGATGTGTCAACATAGGTCTCATCAATTGTAGCAAGTGTACGGCTCTGGTGCGGGATGCTGGTGCAGGAGAGGCTGTGCCTGTGTGAAGTCAGGAGGCATACAGGGAATCTCTGCACTTTCTAGTCAGCGTTGCTGTGAACCTAAAACTGCTCTAAAAATAGCCTATTTTTTAAAGAAAGCAATTGCATAAATAAATGAGTATATAATTGTATTGTACCTATAGCACATAGGAATGCAATGTATTTCACAATAATAGCACTGAGGGGTGGGTGGGAGAAAAGCTGTATTAGGCTAAGGAAATGACTCTAGATTTTAACTTGAATCTACAGAAACAAAGGAAGAGAATAAAAAATGGAATTTAAGGTTAATATAGCAAACTGTATAAATGTACACTAGTTATCTTTTCTTCTCTCAGCTCCTTTAAAAGACATGAAATTATATAAAGTATTATATTTTTTTGACTTGTAACATAAGAGGTCTGTTCAGAAGGTATCCAGCCACAAACTATAAAAAATAGAGACAATTTTTGAAGAAGATACAAGATACAAGAAACACTGTACATAGGATGATGACACCTCAGTCCCCTTCAAAGTAGGCACCTTGGGACCTCACACAGTTCTCCAAATCACCATGAGCTGCCCTGTTGTATTTTCCTAAATCTCTTCGATGGTCTGAAATCTCTTCCCTTTCAAAGGTGATACTAATTTTTGGAAAAGCCAGAAGCCACAGGGCACCAAATCTGGGCTGTAGGGGGCTGAGTCACCTGAGTAATTTGATGTTTCACCAAAAAACTCTGTGTGAGATGTGATGTGTGAGTGGACGTGTTGTGATGAAGACGCCAATCACCAGTTGCCCATAGCTGCAGTCTTCTGAATCATCTGAATAGTTTCCACAGAATAATGTTCAAGTTTAACGCAAAATTTGATGCAGATTCGTTGTTTTACTCATACATAGATGTTGTTATGGGTTGAATTGTATCTCCCCCAAAATATATGTTGAAGTCCTAACTCCCAGCACCTCAGAATGTGACTTTACTTGGAAATAGTGTCTTTGCAATGTAGTGAAATTAAGATAAACCCTGTAATCCAATTAAAGTGGGCCCTAATCCAACGTAATTGTGTCCTTATATAAAGGGTAAGTTTGAACAGAGATACAGATATGCACAGAGGAGAGACTACAAGAAGAGACACAGGCAGAATGCCACGTGAATGTGGAGGTTGAAGTGATGCGCTCATAAGCCAAGGAATGCCCACCACTGCCCCCAAACTACCGGACGCTGGGAATGAGACCAGAACACATTGCCTTCACAACTCTCAGAAGGAACCACATGGATTCCAGACTTCTTGCCTCCAGAACAGTGAGACAATAAGTATTTAAACCACCCAGTTTGTGGTATTTTGTTACAGCAGCACTAGGTAACTAATATAGATTTTTAGCATGAGGAAGTAGCATGCTCCAGTGACAAATGCCTGAAAACGTGGAAGTGGCTTTGGAACTGGGCAATGAATAGAGGCTGGAAGAGTTTTTGAGGTACATTAGAGGAAAAGCCTTCGTGACCTTGAAGAGATTATTGGTAAAAACACAGGCATTTAAGGAGATTCTGATGAGAGCCCAGAAAGAGCAATGGAGAGCTGTAGAGAAAGCTTCTATCTTATAGGAGAACATGTATATTGTCATGAACAGAACAGGACTAGAAATAAGCATGTTAAAGATGCTCCCACTGAGGTTTCAGAAGGAAATGAGGAACGTGCTATAGGGGACTAAAGGAAAGGCAATTCTTGTTACAAAGTGGTAGAGGACTTGGTTGAAATGTGTTCTGCCGAATGAAAAGCAGAATTTGTAAGTGACAAACCTGGTCATTTTTAGCTGAGGAAGGTGCAGCTCATTCAGAATCCACACTTTGAGATCCACTAATCTATTCAACAGAAAAGTTTCTCAAATAGTGATGGGACTAGCATATTACTTTATAGTATTCCTTATACTTCCCTCAAAAAAATCCTTGCAGCAAATAAAGAATAAAATGGACAATGTCTTATAATTGACAGCCAACATTACAGCCTGTGGACTCGCTGACCTTGGTTGGCTGGGGAGAATCGGAGACAGGTGTCCTGTGAGGGCAGTATGGTGTGTAGCAGGCAGCTCCGGTTGCTGGGATAGCACACCTGTTAGCCACATTATTGATTGGTATCCTGGAAACCCTGCTTCAGCTGGTTTGTTTTCTGCCTCTAGAGCTGTGAAACAAAACAAAGCAGCTGAACTCTAAAGCAGGCTATTGATTTTACTGCTCTGATGCAGGGCGGAAACTCCATTCTAAAAACTTTGTTGACACTTCTAATCTGCCAAATTGTCAAACCCCATCTGGATGTTATAGAAAAGAAAGCCATATACTAAACTTAGTTTGGGCATCCAGAAATCCATTTCTCTCTTCATTCATTTATTTCACTTTCTCTTGCCATTTATACATTTCAATCTATACTGTACTGTGTGTGTACATGTATATATACACACACACGTTTGTTGCTTTACAATTTATCTCTTATTTATGTATATATTTCCACAAATTGATCAAAGGCCATTCCAAAGCAATAACCTATCCTATCTTGTATATCTTCACAGCTTTACCATAAGGAATATAGAGGGGAAATATTGAGAAGGAAATAAAGCCAAGTTCCTAGGGGAATAATGAAAAATGCTTCTGCTTAGCTTGAACAACTAGTTACATTAATTTTTTTTATCAAGAATTAATGAAGAGTATAAAGATAAGCCATTTGACCTTTTAAAATCTATAAAGTACAGGTAATTATTATTTTATGTAAAGCTACTATTGATTGTGGGCAGAGATTACAGCTATTAAGAGAAATGAACAGAGCAAAAATGTTTACCAAAAGAAAAAAAAAAGGCTGTTAAGATAAAGAAGCAACCCAATGCCCATCAATAGATGAGTGGATAAAAAAGCTGTGGTACATATATATGATGGTCATAAAAAAAGAATGAAATATTACCATTTCCAACAGCATGGATGGACCTAGAGGGTATTATGCTAAGTGAAGTAAGTCAGACAAAGAAAGACAAATGCCATATGATTTCACTTATATGTGGAAACTAAAGATCAAAATAAATGAACAAACAAAATAGAAACAGGCTCATAGATATAGAGATCAGAATAATGGTTGCCAGAGGGGAGGGGGTCCGGTTGGCTGGGTAAAAATGGTGAAGGGATTAAGAAGTACAAATTGGTAGTCACAAAAGAGTCATGGGAGGTAAAGCACAGCATAGGGAACATAGTCAATAATATTGTAATAACTATGCATGAGGCCAGGTGGGCACTTGAAATATGGGGAAGGACCACTTTGTAAAGCATATAAGTGTCAAACTACTATGCTGCACACCTGAAAGTAATGCAAAATAATATTGAATGTAAATGTAATAGAAGAAAAAGGCTTTGCTGGAGCAGGAAGAATGAGTAGGAAACTGGGTCTGTCCTACAGCTCCAAAAAAACACTCTGACCAAACTCCTCCTTGCGGTCACCCAAGTACATGGTGCTTAAGGTCACCCTTCCATGCAGGTCATCCTCCCAGGGCCTGCTCCCCAATGCTGGGATCAATTTCTGCATACATCCTCCCTGTCCCTCCCCCCACCCACACACACCATTTTCAAGTCTCTGTCTTTGGCATATTCCCAGAAGGTGTCGTCCATCCTAATCTCTTTCCTCTCCCCAGTCATTCCAATTTGTCTTTGTAATTACACACTAGCATGTACTATGCATTGGTTTCCAGGAACCTCTCAGCCAAGTTTGGTTTTGTGCAAAGGAATCTTTAATTGTGTCTTCCACAGGCTGGAACATAGGAAAGTCATCACAGTGCTCCAGGAGTACATACATATATTCAACTGCCCACCAGGAATAGTGTTTTAGTTGGAAGATTCCAAGTATATAAGAACCATGATATTGGAGAGGAGGAAGTCAAGTAACTCTTTAAAAATTTATCATTGCATTGTGATAAGAACATTTAACATTGAGATGTTCCTTCTTAACAAATGTTTTAAAGTGTACAATACAGTATTAAGCACCGGATGTGGGATAGTTAGAAGACCTACAGAACATGAGAGGGAGGTTGTGCAGCAGGTTCCAGGGACTGTGTGAGGTTTCCAGGAATTTTGGCAGGTTCCAGAGACTGACCACCCACTCGAGATCATTCTGGCGTTTGTCTCAGGGCAGCTGAGGACCAGCAGCTGCAGGGTCCCCACTCACCATAGAGCTATTGGGGTGGGGGCGGCCTCTCTCCACCTGCCCCTCCACGGGAAGGCCAGAGATAGAGAAAGGGCTGCATCTTTTTTTTTTTTTTTCTCATTCTGAATGAACAGCTTTATTTCTTAGAGCAGTTTTAGGTTTATGGCAACTGGGTGGAAAGTGGAGTTCCACGCACCCCTCCCCCACACACCCCCACCGTCAGCAGTGCTGACAAAGGGGCTGCGCCAGAGCCAGGTGTAGGGGGCAGCACTGGGGAGGACCTCCTGCGGATCCTCTCCCCACCCCGGTGGTGTCACACGGGGCTGGGGCTGCGGCTGTGGGAGGAGGGGAGTGCCGCCCTTCCCAGAGGGCTTGTCCGGGGAGTCGCCGCGCCCTGCATCGCCTTGGCCCACAGACCCTCTGAGCTGCTCGCTTGGTCTTCCCAGGGTCTGGGGTTCCTTCTGGGCCAGGAGAGCCTGGGCCCCAAACCCCTCCCCATCAGTGTTGTCCAGGGCAACCAAAAAGGCTGCATCTTGCGGGCAGGATCGCTGTACCTCCACGTGTGCCCTGGCTGTGAGATGTCACCGCATCTGCTGCCAAAGGGCCCAGGCCGCAGGTACTTGGGGAACTGCTGGGCCTGGACGACCAAACCACTTCCCTAACCCTGGGGAACACTGTGTGAAACTGTGTCCGAGTGAGCTTCAAGGCCCCCACCACCAAGGTCCTTGGGGAGAGGTCCCTGGTTTGTTGCTTGTTTTCCTGCCTGCTCCCACCTCCAGGCCCAGGTCCAGGCTCAGACTCTATTCAACCTGGAGTCGAAGGGAAAGGCACCAGCCAACTTGATGTTCTGCGCTAAGGGGCTTCAACAAAGGGTGCTAGTACTCGCTTACTTCCATCCCCCACCCTAAACTCCAGAGCTGGCTTGAGTCAGACACTCTCTGATGACCTGGCAGCTGGCAACTGGGAGACTGGGACCCGGGGTGCATGCCTGTTCAGGGTGAGCGCACACCCATACTCGTCCAAGCACCAGACACGGACACCGGGAACACAGTGGCTTTGTCCCACTCGTCCTGCAGCCGCGCTCCTGTTGCACTCCCCATTAAAGTCTCACAGCTGTGACTTCCAGGTCTCAGGGCTGGAAACATGGCCTGGCGCCAAACACAGCACGCAATGGGAGGTCGTATCCTGGCCTGCAGCAGATGCGCGCTGGGTCCAGGCACGGAGGACACACGTTCAGAGCAGCCCGCAGTCCAAGGAGTGCCGCATTCTTATGGTTGCCTCCAGCACCTGTGCTTTAACACCAGGGGACGATGGGGAGTAGGCGTCTCTGAGGTTGTCTATTCTATATTGAAACACCTTGACCCGGTGCTCTCAAACTCAAGCTGGAAATGCACTATCAAAATTAGAAGGCTAGAGTTTTAAATGAGCACATTCTACAGTAATATTTTTAAACAACTCAGAGACACTTGCTTCTGTCTCACTTGCTACTCCACATGTAAGACCCTCTTCTACTTCTATTTCCCCCAAGTTGGGTTTCTTTTTCAGCATTTTTTGTTTTGTTTCTGTACACAATAATAGCTCTGATGCCTAAGGCATAAGATTGGTTACGAGGGACCGGAATATTTCTTTCTAGTCTCTGTGCCTCGGTTTTCTCATCTGTGCAACATGGAGAATAACGGCACCTACCTCAGAAGGGTGTTACGAAGTTGAGCGGCAGAGCACTGACAAACTGCCTGGCGCACAGCATGCATTCAGCGTTCGCCTCCTCACGGAACTATAACAGATCCCAGTGGGAAGAGCTTTGAGAATACAATTCTCTGCCACATTGCCGAATTGTCTGTTAGAGATGGGTGGGGAATTAATGCCAGTGCATAGACTTTGACACCGGGCAATCTGGTTTGCGACGGTGCCCACATCCTTTTTTGGGACATGTGACCTTAAACAAGTCACTTCACTGCACCTTCTATACCTCGATTATTTATTCTGTAAAATGAGACAGTAACAGTTGTTAACAAGGACTAAATGAGGTAATATTTGCAATTAATTTATAATACTTACTATCAAGTGTGTAAAAATTTATAAAATGTAGAAGTGTACCTTTTAACCAGGTAATTTTATAACTTAAATTCTATGTAAATTTATCAGAAACTCAGCCTTCTTACACACACATCTAGTTACCTTTACATTTTACTGAATACATTTTCATGTTGTTTTCTTTCAAAAAGCAGTTTCAAAGACTTAAGCATGATGGTTACTGATGTTTTCAATAACTGCAATGAATATGTTTGGGGGAAAACACTGAATACCAAATTATACTAGTTGAATTCTAAGATATTATTGACAATGTCAATTATTTTTTCATATATTACTTATAAAATTTACACTTTATGTCTTTGGGGAATCTATTCAATATGCAATGTCTGTCTCCCTGAGCCGCATTGTCACTTTCTTTAGGAAAGAATATCTTTTTTTTTTGTTCAATTTTATTACAGTCCATTGGGGGTTTGTGTGTATTATGAAACATTTCAGGCACATAAAGGAAAGGGAAAAACAAACACCATGTGTACCTGACACCCAATGCAGGGACTGAAGTATGGCCACGAAGCCCCTGTGAAGCCTCCCCAGGTGACTCCTACTTGCTCACGCCCATCAGCAGCAGGAAAACATTCCCTGACTTCTGGTTTACTATAATCAAACATTTGTTTACACTTTTGCACATGTATGTCTCCCAAAGTGTATATTTTATAAGTTTGGCATATTTTTAACCTTTGTGTAATGGAATAATTCCTCATTACTCTTCTCTTAGTTTTCCTTCCTCAAAATTATATTTTTGAGGCTGATCCATGTTGAATGTGTCATTAGTTCATCTGCTTTGACTACCGTGTACAAGATTCTGTCCAATGAGTACATAACGCACATCCATTCTCCTATTAGCAGATGTTTCCACAGTATTTTGCTTTTCAAGAAAAAGGCTGTGAATGTCTTTGTGCTCGTGTCCTTGGGCCAAAAGTTTCTCATAGAATTTCTGTTTACATTTTCTGAACTTGAATATTATGTTTCCCAAATGAAGATTTTCATTTATTCATTCAAAAACATTTGATGAGTACCCACTATGTGCCAGGCATCATCATGCTGGCATCAGGGGACAGAGCTGTAAATGTAACGGGCAGAACGCTGTCCTCAATGGCGCCCATGGTATTGTGGGATACTAGGGAGATGCACATGATGGGTAAAGTTTTAAGGTCGGCGGTATCTAAGACCTTATTTAATTCTGAAATTGTATGATTTGAAAATCAGACATGATTCTGTTAACCAAGATGGTCTCATAACCAAAGCATTTTTTTCCTTCCTTAGGAGCACTTAATTATTTTAAATGGGACCAGAAAATGAGTCAATGAGTCAGAACTTAATGAAACAAAGCAACACAGGATATTAAGTTCTTGCTCTCCATTAAGAAGAGCATATGCAGTTCAGACAGAAAATATATGCAGTAGGGAGTAAGCAAATAATTGCTCCAAAAATAATGTCTATTGAAAGATAAGTAATAATAATTTGAACAGAAGGAAACAATGTGGGTTGCATCAAAACTATTACAAGAAAAAAATGGAAAAACAAGCTTGAATTTTTAAAAGGGAGAATGGGCAGCTAAAAAATAAACACCTGCAAAACTGTCATAAATCAGGTGACATTACAAACAATGACTCTTCATAAATCAAAGATAACACTGAAAAATAGAGCTTCTGTGAAATGATAAATGAAAGAAATGCTACAGGAGCTCAAAGGTAGATGTAGGACACACTTAGATCTGGAACCATTTCTACTCACTCTACTCACAGCCCACAAGAGGAGAAGCAGAGGTGCACGTCTTTGTGAGGCTTCAAAGCCTTGACTAGGGAAGGAAATGTGGAAGGGCAGAATTTTTCTTCCCATCCCTCTTCGCTCCTCACCATTTTCTTCTTCGTGGTACACAACAGCCATTCATTTATGAAACACGTATTTATTAAACCTCTCCTCTATGCCAAGCAATGTGATATGAATACAGAAATGAATGAAATTAAAAATATACCTGCCCTATAAACTTACATTGCAGTGAAGTAAATAAACCAAGAAGTAAGTAAATGCATACATTAGTCAATTTTAGAATTTGATAAGAATTATAAAGAGAATAAGCAGTGTGGTGGGATAGTAAGTGAAGGAGGTAGACATGGGAGACAGGGTGATCAGAGAAAGACTCTGATTAGCTTGAACTGAGACATTAGTTCAATAATAGGCCAACCATAAAAAAAATACAAGAAAATATCCCAAGCTAAAGGAGATGAATAGAAAATTCTTGGAGGGTATAAGGAACTTGACAAGTCTGAGGAACAGAAAGACATCCTTGTAGGAGTCAAAGGGGATCTTTGTTTTTCAAGATGGGTGATAATGCAGGATGTTTGTGTACTGATGGGAATTAATCACTGCAGGGGTGGCATGCAGACTACTGGAGATAACAGAGAGAAGCCCCTGCAAAGGAAAGAGATGATGGAACCCAGAATCCAATCAAGTAGAGAACTTTGATTTTAGTAGAATAGGGGGAGCTCATTTCACTCTAACAAGAAGAAAGGCTCAGAAGATTTGTAAAACTGCATGTAACTTTATGGGTTTCACATTGGAAATATGAAGGAACCCCCTTCCAATGTCTCCTTTTTTGTCCAAAATTTTTGGAAGGCAAAAGCAAGGCAGATCCCATGCTTTTGATGCTGCTTCTATCTCTTTTGGCTGGCAGGTTATAGAGACAAGTGCTTGCTGAGGTCCCAGTGTCCAATCACCGGCTTTGTGATGTCCAGAGGCAGAGAGCAGGGCAGCTATTTTGCTGGTACAAGTCACAGCTGTTAAATTATGGGGATCTCCTTAGAGTAGCAGCTTTTAAAAATCATGGTAGTGATGGTGTGGTTCTAGAACTTATACTTTCCAAATCAGAGAAAGACAACAGATCCTTTGCATCCACCCCAGCTTTGGTAATCAATGTTGAAGGTTTAATAAATTGTTTATTGTTTCCAGACCTCTCAATGATTCTTCAAATTACTTGTTACCCTGGACTAAATTTTTCCTATTTAAAGTATCTTTAGGAGATTCTTTACCCTGGTCAATATATTCAGGGTCCAAGATCAGTCATTCACAAGATAATAAAGTCACTTGGAATATTATTGGCGTGGGGCGGAGAGGAAGATAAATTTCAGTAGAAGAATATAAAGGACATGGTGGGGTGCCAATGGCAGCAACAAGGAACACTTACAGCTGGTCCCACAGCATGACATGAATGTCAGAATTGTCTTGTTTAGGGAGGAATTAGGAGGGACAACGGCAAACAAGTGGAACTATTATCCTGCCTCCTGGCCTTGAGTTACAAAAGTCTGTGAGAGAAAAAACTCCCTTCGTTTGAAAGGTATCGGAGGAAACTCTCATAAGGAAAGGGGTCAAAGGGATTTCAGAAAAGGGTAAATATGGTAGACTGTAGTTTGCAAACCCTACAGTTTAAGAGGTGATAGAGAAAGGATTTTAGAGGGAATAGGAGGCATTGGGGATTTAGTTAGAATAGGGGATACACAAAAATTTACAGAAATGAGAGTCCTGAGGAGAATGGATGGTCTGGGAGCCATGGGTTTCTCTAGATGATCAAGCTAGATCAAAGGTAGGCATGAGGGGTTTAGTCTTGATTCATCTTTTAAATTAAGATGGGAAATCAGTGCAAGCTCTTGGTCCTGTGGTCCGTGCTGCTGTGGATGTGGAAAGTGTGAGGCAGGCATTCTTGGTCTGTCATTTGAAATCTCTTAAATTAATAAATACCTTTTCACTGAAACTCCTTCCCTAATCACTAAAGGGAGACTAGACTTTCTTTAATACTTTTTACAAGATTAGCACAAGTAAATATGAGCAGAAGACTTCTTTTGAGTAAGAATGCCTTTCACACACCAAAGGGTTCTATATTAACTCCCACTGGACTATGAGCTTCTAGAGACCATGGACCTCATTCTGTTAATCTGTATGTTCCTTTCCCATCCTTAGCATCTACCACCACATCTGGCATAGAATACATATCCACTAGTTCTTTGTTGAATGAATGAATGAACACATTAGCACAAACCCCTGTCTTAGAAAAAATAAGGTTGATTAGAATTAGGCAAATCTATTCTTTTAAATAGACTCTTCCCCCATTCCCAAGTCACTCTCTTCCCTAAAGTTAGAGAATTAGACAAATAAATACCAACAGGCAACTAGAGAATAGGAAGAAAGAGAGCTAGTACCAGGATCCTAAATAGTGCTCTATACTGTGAAAGCCTAAATACCTAACTAACTTTTCACTGAGTTTTAAATTCCAGGTAGAACTCACATAAGTGGTTTGGTTTATAATAAAAGATCCCATCTCTTTTAAGCTTCCTTAACCTGTGCAGGAACATTGTACTGAGACTGTTACTAGTTGTAAAAAAAACAAAAAACAAAACAAAACTGATTTGTTCCAAGACTTCTCCTTAGTACAAAATGGTGACAGAGGATGTCATTGTTCACTGTGCCTTATTTAATTGCTGTCAAGTAATGATTAAAAATCTGTTTTGAATAAAAGTACTTCTCTTTTGAAGAGCATGCATATTTGGCCAGGAAAGACTTCCACAGAGAATGGGAATGGAAACACAGCATCTTACACTCCATGACATGCTACAGAGCCTCTGGGGACATCACGCTCTTGACTCAGTGAGACAAGCATATTCAACTAGAGATGAATGTTGAAATTTTTCAAATTTTATTTTCCCTACAGGAAGATGTGCTTCCATGGTAACAGATGGAAGTTCATGAAATACCATTGTAAGTAGCTACAAATTAGAAGATAGCATCCCATCCTCGTTAGTGTAAGACAGTGACTTGGTAAGTCCCACTTAGGAGACTGCTGTCAGCAGAGCTGAAATACACAGTCTTTGTCCTGAAAGTAAGAAGGTTGTAATCTTTTGTTTTTCTCACAACTTATCACATTTAAGAATATGAGGAGATGATCTTAAAAGAATTGCATTGTTATAGATTTCACTAATATAGTGAAATCTAAAGGTGTAATTTACTGTGAGATGTAGAGGTAGTAATCATATTTTCCTATTTTTTCCATTTAAAATCAGAGCATTTTGGAGAATTTTAACTTAAAAGTTCAGAGACCATGCTAAAACCTGTCATTTGGTAGAAAGACTAGGGAAACCCAACAGCGGAAATGACAAAATTTGTGATCAGTTTCATTATGGAAGAGTTGTCAACAACAAAATTAGGTTCTCACCATTAAAGAAATACATACCTTTTACAGTAAACAAAGATCACCCTATAATTTTGACGAAATAGTATTTACTTGCTAGAGTTTGAAACTTCAATGATAAAACCAAAATGTCAATTTTACCTAAGACAGAAAATACTGGGTCCCCCCCTAAGTGTGCACTATCTCCTTTACCATCCGCACGCATCTCCCCGACTCCATGACGGGGGAAAGTCCAGCTCTTCCAGGCTTGCCTGGAGCATTGTGAGCTGTTAAGAAAAATTATCCAAAACTTTTAAGATAAAAAGGTGACTCTACTGCCTTCAGTGTTAATCTAGGGGTTTTCTAATAAGATTAAATGCCATCTTACTGTACAGAAATAAAATTTTGTTTTGCTTACTGCGCATTAGGATCCAGACCTTATAATTCTGTAATGTCAGATGTCAATTTGTAGAAAACCGGTGAGATAAAAATGAATTTTGTTGGATAGAAATACAAATTATTTTGTCTGATAGAGAGGATAATCCCAAAGTTTATACTTGTAATGCCTGCAGACCTTTAACCAATTCTCTCTGTTACTCTCTCTCCCTCTCCCTTCCCCACCCCTCACCCCTCTCTTTCTCTTTTCTTTTAATGACACACGTAGGTTTATCGTATACTCTCTCAAACTGGCTGGTCCCATCATTATGACTTAAATGCAACTTTGATATATTCCTGTTATGTGTGAGAATTGTGTTTTGTACCATTTTGAAAATTGCACCATGGCAGTTCCGGCAAGTCCACTGAAATCTGGATCAGAGAAAGTCCTGATACACACCTGCTGTGAGAAGGGCCTTTGTGTCTCCCTGACCTTCTGGGTTCCTAAGCTGCTATGAGTCATCTGTGGGGTTCGGAGTTTTCTGTTATTGTGTGTTTGTCTGTTTGCAACATGGCAGACTGGATTTATTTTTAGACTCTCATGTAGCCATTTACCTAAGATGTCTTTGCTTTTAAAAATTTTTTAAATGAACAATATAATTCTGTAAGTCATTTTAGAACATTATTTAGAACCTTAAGTTAAAGCATAGTTATCCAGGTCATTATCTTGCACAGTGAGAGTCTGAATGCTCCATTTGCATTGTTGCTAGAAGTTGCGATGCTTTTCTTGTGTCCAGGCAAGAGACTTGTAGATTTAGTTAAACATCTATCTTCAGTATAGAGATTGGAAATTTTTGCATAATCTCTTGGCTGTGGTACTGGTACTTGTGAGCAAGATTTGAAGGTCTGCAGAAATTTGGAAAGGTTAAGTAATGCAAAGCAAAGCAGGTATCTGCATTTCTTTAATTTAGAGAATTCCATAGGTTGGAGGTGTTGAAGTCTGAGTAGATAGGGGAGGCTGGCCGCGGCTGTCTGTCTGTCTGAAGGATGGGAAATGCCTCTATTAACAATAATGAAAGTAATCATTCATTTTTAGGGGTCTGTCTACTTGCAAAGATCCATTTTTTTGTTCATCTTTATTTGCATGAGTTGTATGCTAAAGTGACCTGTATCTTATCAGGAAATTTACTGGGAAAACTTTCTGGGCTTTTGTTAATTCTGTCACAAGCGTGGTTAAGTTCTTCTTTTTCTTTTTGAAAAGAAAGGAAGGGAGGGGAAGAGGGGAGGGGAGGGGAGAAGATATTCACATTATTGTCATAATTATTTTAAATCATTGTATCAGTGCTCTGATTATTAATAGGCAGCCAAGCTACAGTCATTTGTTGTTCTTAGGTCCCTAGGTTCTAGATGTAATCAAATGGCAATCTGCTCTTATAAAATGTTGCCTTTCCGAGATCAGATACTAAATTTATACAATGGTTGAGGCATTCTGTATTCCAGAAACATGGGACAGTTTCGTGGCTGAACCTGATATGCCTACTTAGGGAAAGTTCAAATCAAAAAAAGCAATAAATGGAAAGAAGGCGAATAGTGGCCCAGACAGAAGGAACTGAGAAAAGGATACTTAAAAACGGAAAATCAAGCATAATTTGGGAACTGCAAGAGAGTTTTAAAGCAAAAGAATAACTTCCTCTTATAGCATTCCCCGTAAATGTGAATCACTTTGACTGTCAAAGCCTCTGCTATTACTAATACAAAATACCGTGACTGGGGGGCAGCAGGCCTGAGAACCACGGGTACAGGGGTGACCACAGGTCACGCTTCAGTGAAACAATGGAAGCCCTCGTGGTGGTCGAATGCCACAGCACTACCGTGGCTCTGCTGGCTCTCATTTTGCAGGTTACCTATCGGGGACCTATACTGGGGAGTTACCCACAGAAACTTTTTCCCCAGGTCATCCTTAAGTATTCTGTTCTGGAATGGAGTTAAAAATCCTGGTGTAACTATGAGTTTAATATACCAAGTTATAAAGGTAAAAAATCATCCATGCTTGTCCGACATGTCACATTGACAGTTTCTTGCCCTGCTTTTGCGGATGGCAAGCAAAAAAAAGAGAGAGAGAGAGTGAGTGAGAATATGTGGGTTTTGAGATCAATTGAATCAATACATGCGGAATCACATGCTGGGCTCATTTACTGGCCTCCAAAACCTCCAAAATCTAAAGAAGTCACCAATGGAAGACACTCGGACACACACACACAAAGGTACATTTAGGAGTAACTGCTACCTATGTGACCTTTTCCTCAAGAACACACATTCTTTGGTACAAAATACGTTTTCCATATGCACCAAGGCAATTAGCACACAGTGGCAACAGCATAAAAAGTTTTGGAAGAAATAGGATCAAGCCTAGGAGTATTAGAACAAATATAACTTGTCATTTAATGAATGGAGAGGAGACACTCAGAGGGAAAAGATCTTCATGCAAGAATAGAATGCCTTGAGGAAATACTATTCCAGGAACACAGCTAAGGATAGTGAGCTCCATGGTCTGATAATGGGGTTATCTGCCAAAATCAGCTTTAAGACAGCACGCTGAAACACAGTGGTGGGAAGGAACTTGTGCTGTAACTAAAGCTGGGCTTTTAGATATATCATTTCAAGTGGAAACCAGAGTAGCCCAGACCCATTCTGGCTGCCAAGTCACAGGGAGTCTATTTCTGGAAAACATTTAGGCCTTCTAATCTGTGGGAGTTTCTAAGTGGAGAAAGTAATTTATACTGAGGCCCATTGAACTGCTTTGCTACCATGAACAGAAGCAAATAAGACATAGCCAATTGTACAATTTGTAGGGATGGGAAATATATTCAAATTTTATGTGTGCACTCCTAACAGAAAGTCGATGGGCCATCTTAAAAGACCATCCCAATGGAAACTCATTTCAGTTTAGTCCTGTGAGTTGAAGGAAGGTGTCTGGTTATGTTCATAGAACACTTAAAATCCCAAACTCAGCCAGACACTGGCTTTGGTTGATACCTCAGTACAGAATAATATTTTGTATGGGAAAGGGTCATAACTGCAGTGAGTGGGACAATGAATACTATCGTCTTAACTTATGAATTATTTTATAATGATATCTCTTATATCTGTAATCATACTGCAAGTTATTAGCTAGGTTAATTTGATAGTTGTCAATTAGACCTACAATAATACAGATACTGATGGTCAAATATACTGGCAAATTGAGTTTAAACCTCTTCAGTACTTAATCCCAGTGGAAAATAATTACCATGAAGAGGAGTTAGTTTTAATTAATAATCAGTTAATTATGATATAAATCTATCTGTTCAAACTTCTCACAGAGTCCAAATCACAGTAGACACAGGAAGTAAGAAAAATGTTAACTGATGCAAAAATATGAGGAAACATGCAGGAATTATAAGGTGGTTTAACTGCCTTTTTAAATAGATACCCACACCTAAGTTATTACAAAAATATGGGATCATTTGTATATTACAGACTTGGCAATTTATCTAATTATGACTTGTCTCTGGTTTTGTTGAGGCCCAGAGGTTTTCACAGAAGCAACGGATCACACAGCAGAAATGTGCCTACGTAACCAACTTACTATGAAAGACCCACAATGCAAGCAGGCTCTGCGCCTCCCGGCTTTCAGAGTTTCATAACCATGCTGGTAACAGATCGAGAATTGGAGAACAAGAACATCCTGTGCGATCTAGCAGTGTGAGCGCAAAAAAGCCTGAGATTGCTTCAGATCCCGTTCAAGGCTTATTGTCTCCTGCTCTAGATGCGTTGTGCCCTTAGCCAGCAATGAAGTGTTGCGTGAGCACAGTCTAAGTCCTGTTCGAAGTCAAACGCTTTCGGTAATTAGTACATAATGAATGTGGCATGCAAACAGGCCGTGCTATTCTAACAATTGAAGTAGAATCTGTAATTGTCAAACTTCCATTTTTATTTAAACTCAGTAACTGAACTACAACATTCATTAGACAGCTTTAATGCTGAATACCAGAAATACCTCAGTGGGGCAATGCTCACTTTGTCTTATTATCTGCCATCAATCAGATTTTTCAAGTTTTGAAACAGTTCAATATAACTGTCCTATTATGGTCACCTCTAAATTTTGGTTGAATTTTCAATCAGTTGTAAATCTTGAATGAAATTATTCATTGAATAGAGCACCAAAAACTTTTATCTTCTGAAGTTTTGTTTGATTTCCAGTTCTTAGAATCAACACTTGAAATATGATAGCGTTGAATGTATTCCTTAAAAAAGAGGAAGAACTAAACAAATTATATAATAGCTTGAATAGCTTGAATCCTATTATTATATATTGGAATATTCTACCTATGTGGAAACTCCTGGATAGAGTTCACTTTTTATTGTATAAGTTTACATTCTATACAGAATAGGAAAAAAGGATTCATGAATAAAATATTATATTGTGGTGTTCTGACTCATAAAAATATTTGATTAATCAAGATTCACCCCTTCAAGTGAAAAGGGGCCCAATTCCTTGTGAAGTACGTAGCGGGCTGACTCCTGAAAACACCAGGGTTCCACTGAGAAGGACGATGGTCGAGAGCAGAGGTGGTAGCTACCCAGGAAACCAACAGTGTCGGCTGCATGTTTAACTCCAACAGAGCCACTCACGGAAGCAGGCTTTATTACTGGTTTATTAAAATGGGTTTTGTCAGATGTCAGCATTAATTGTATTTTTACCTCCAAATGATTAAGGTTTTCATCTTTTTAAATTGCCTCATTATTTTCTTCAGTATCATTTGTTATGCTTCACTTCTTCACATAAATTTATGTCAATATTTCCATAAATTATAAAAAGGTTTTTTATAACAAAAGCATATGTGACTCCAAACAACTTGTCTCTAAACAGAAGCCAATGGTATTTTCAAAGAATTAAAATTTAATAAAATTCTGATAATAATTATAACTCACTCATAGCATTTACTATACGTTATGCATTATTTGAAGTTTTTATGTATATCAATTTGTTTAATATTCCCCCCAAACCAGTAAGGTAAATAGTTGTATTATTCTTATCTTACAAGTAAAACAAACTAAGAAACAGGTAAGATACTTGTCCAGTCAAAAAGCTAATAAGAGTCAGAACTAGGATTTAAATTCAGGTAGTCTGTTTCCAGAGTCCTCTACTTAACCAACACAATTGATTTAAAAAAAAAGGACTTCTTAACATATATACCGAGGTTTTGTATGAACATTAAAAATTTCTTCCATTTGAAAAGCTTTATTTAAATAAGTTTTCAATAGTCTATTAGAAAATATTTTTAAAGGAATTTGTTAGAATCTAATAGTAACTTAATGACTATATGAAGCAAATCCCCATTTAACACGTTATCTTAGAATCCCTTTAATGAATAGTTTTGTGATTAAGTTGGTGAAACTCTATTGGACATAAGGAAATTGCTTTTTTTATCTCTTGTAATAAACATTCCCAGGTAATTTAAACATGAAAAACAGACATCAGTGAGATGGCAGAATGGGAAGTCTCAGCCTTTGTTCCCCTACAGAAACAATGACTTAACAAACACATACCAGCCGAAACACCTTTATGAAATTTGTAGAATTCAGTTAAGAAGTTGCAGTGCTCCACACTGGCACAAGGCCAAAATTTCCACATAGAAATGGGTAAGAATAGCGATTTCAGCCTCTTCCCAAGCCAGCACAGCTCACAGCTCACAACTCAGCACCAGGAAAGAACACCCCCCTCCCATAGCTTTGAAGGGTGTATGGAGAGAGAACGCCCCTACTCACACCTTCTCTGGGTCAGAAGTATAAAGCATGGAGCCTGCATTCAACATGCTGGCTTTTCAGAGGCCTGCCCAAGGGACTGATTTCTGACTTGGCTCACTGAGACCACTGGTGAACCCGGCATAGTTTGGCTACTTGGGGCCTCTGAAAACACGTGAGTGGAGGACAACCTCCTACAGCCAGATCAGCCACACAGTGGGGAAATGATAGTCTCTCCAATAAACCATGTGGGGAAAACTGAATGTCCACAGGCTGAGGAATGAACTTGGACCCTTATCCTACACTGTACACAAAAGTATACCCAAAATTAACTAAAAGCTTAAACATAAGACCTGAAACTATAAGACTCCTAGAAGAAAATATAGGGAAACAACTGTGTATTATTGGTCTTGACAATTATTTCTTGGATTGGACAAAAAGCACAGGTAAGAAAAGCAAAAATAGACAAGTGGGACTATACCATACTAAAACTTTTTTCACAGTAAATAATCAAAAGAGTGAAAAAAACCTATAGAATGGAGAAAACAATTGCAAACCATCTATCTAATAAGGGGTTAATATCAAAAATAGATAAGGAACTCATACAACTCAACAGCAAATCATCATCATCTGAATAAAAATAGGCAAAGGATTTGAATAGACATTTCCCCAAAGAAGACATACAAATGGACAACAGATGTATGCAAAAATGCTCAGGATCACTAATCATCATGGAAATGCAAATTAAAACCACAATAATATATCACCTCAAACGTGTTGAGATGATCATGAAAGAAAGAAAGGGAGAAAGAAAGAAAGAAAGAAAGAAAGAAAGAAAAGGAAGGAAGGAAATAACAAGCATTGGCAAGGATGTGAAGGAATTAGGACCCGTGTTCAATGTTGATGAGAATGTAAAATAGTACAGCCGCATGGAAAGCAGTATTTTCTATTAAACATAGAACTACCATATGATCCTGCTTCTGGGTATTTATAAAAAAATAATTAGGATCTCAAACAGAAATTTGCCACCCCACCCCTAATGTTCATTGCAGCATTATTCACAATAGCCAAGAGCTGGAAACAAAGTAAACATCTGTAAATGGATAAGTAGATTTTTAAAATGTGGTATATACATATAATGGAATGTTTTTTCAGCCATAAAACAAATAAATAAATTGTTTCGTAAGCTACAACATAGATGAGTTTTGAGGACATTGTGCTAAGTGTAATAAACCAGTCACAGATGGACACATACTCCATGATTCAACTTACGTGACCTACTGAAAGTAGTAAAACTTACAAAGGCAGAAAATAGAATGGTGTTTGCAAGGGCTGGGGGAGGGATGGAAAGTTGCTGTTCAGTGGGTACAGAGCCCCCTCTTGGCAGAGTTACCCAAAGGAATGGAGAGATCAGTAATAATCACAGCTGGTATAATATTGCAGTGTTTCAGAACCAACTCATAATTGTTGCCAAGAGAAAGCACTGTACACCCATTAAAATATGACATTATTGAATAAATGAAGTACAGTTGAAACATTAAAACACATAAAATGCAATGGTTTATCAGAAACAAAACACTGAACTTTGAATGAAAAGCTGGGTTTTTGCAAATAATTCTTGTCAGGTAATTTAATCTCTCTAAATCTAGTTCCTTAAATCCATCTTGTCCCCCAGCCCAGTGTTCAGAGTCTGTGGCTCTGCTCAGCTGGCTCCGCTCCCTGGGATGGCCTTAAACCCGCTCCATGGTCTTATCCTGCCTGGGCAGTAGGGAGGCATTAGGTCTGGGTAACTTCCCTCCTACCCAAGGCAGTCAACAGTCTCAGATTTTGTCCACATCCATAATTCCTTCAGAAGTTTTAGGTCACATCTGTATGGTCTCATTAAACTTGAGAGAACAAAATAAACTAGAATTGAAAGGGCCTCTTCTCACAGTTTGCCTTAGGAAAGGTCACCTCTTCTCAAAATAGCCTAAGTGGCTATTAGGCTTAGCCCATGGAATCAAAGAGGAATTCTGTATTCAAGTCACAGATAAAATTAAGATTACAGAATTCACCATACTGAAATTGTAAATGCACAAAAAAACAGAATCAAGAAACAGACATTAAGCAGAAACATAATTTAGGCTGACCAAATAGGGAGTTGATGGTTTTCACTCTCATTCCTTATTGGGGTTCAGGGCAGAGATCAAATCAGACACCGAAGTGAAACAAAGCGCTCCTGTAACCAGTGGTGCAGGACAGGATGTGGCCTAGGCTTTCCTGGTTTGGACCAGTCCAGTGGAAGTCAAGGAGCCGATCTGGTGGAGGGACAGACAGACTGGCTGAGGTGTGTCCACATTCGACAAAGTCACAACTTGGGCCCCTTCCTGCCATTCTCATTTAACCTCCACATGGGAAGCGGTTCCATCTTCTGTTGTTTCTCCTGTTACATTCCTAGCTCCTATAACACCACCTGGCCCCTTACTGACACTCAATAAGCATTGGTTCAATAAATGTATAGATAACTTGCAAATGAGGTTTGAATATTGGCTCTTAATAGAAGTGTTCCTTAGATTAATTCTTAATCTCTGAAGGCTTCATTCCCTTAGCCTTGAAAGGGGAATAATAATAAAATTCTCAGATACATATAAGGTTGAGATAAGGAATAGAAGTACCTAGCAGACTGCATAGCATGTAGGAGTTGCTAAATAAAATTGATTTATTCACATTTTCCCCTTAATTCACTGTTGTAATTATTGTGACTAGTAAAGCAATATTACAATTTTTGATAATATAAATATCATCCTTTTTGTTGATAATTTGCTTAGAGCAGTGACAAATTCTCCCAAATCTGTTCTAATTAAATGAATTTAATTTGTGGGAAATTTTAGTATATTTATTTATTTACTTATTTTTAAGAAAAAATCAAATATATTATTTCCAGATAAAGGTTTCTTGAGCATTGTTTTTCTTATCCTTTGAAATCCTTGTAAAATCCCTTCCTATGGGCAAATCAGTCTTACACCAAATATGAGATACCGATGGCTTCTTCTGGTAAATGGTGCAAGTATAGAATTCCAGAGTTATCATCATGATTCTCAGATGAATCTGAATTTATCTACATATGCATATCTCTAAGTCACTTACACATTTATCTTTGCTAATGGAAACCATAACAGAATTTAGGATTACTGATGATTATTATGTCTCTATGGCAGCTAATACAGTGTAAGTACAAAGAAATACATGGAAGACTCAAAGACAATGATGAAATCACAGCTGTGTTTCCTCTTGTACATAATTAGAGCCTTAAGAGATGATCCTTTTTTAATATGAACAAGACTCTTATTGCAAGAAAAGACAGATGCAGCCAAGAAAGCAAATAAGAATGTTGTGATTTGACAACAATCCTTTCAACATGCATTATAAAAAATTTATACAAATCCTTCCCACACCAAAAAGTTAAACGTTATCCTGGCCAGGTAGTTCAGTTGGTTGGAGCATCATCTTGTATACCAAGAGGTTGTGGGTTCGATCCCTGTTCAGGGTGTGTACAGGAGGCAACTGATGTATGTTTCTCTCTCACATCAATGTCTCTCTCTCTCCCCCTTCTCTCCCTTCCTCTCTCTCTTAAGTCAATAAACATAGCCTCCAGTGAAGATTTAAAAGAATAGGTAAACCTCTACATCTTCCACAAAAATATTAGACTAACACAATATTTTAAAATTAAAAAACTATGTTTTTCAAGCCATTGATAAACATAAGAATAATTATCCTAAATATAAGTATGACTCTTCTACCAATCATGGTTTTGTCTAGCTGGTGCAATGGTCCCTGCTACTGAGACTGGAACAGGGTTCTGCTTCCTTCCCTACATGAGAGAACACGCACCTGGGCCAAGCATCGCACCTTTACTGTTTACTGCAGTGGCGGGCTCAGGTGTGGTTGCTGACAAGGTGGACAAATCAGAGGCCATCTCTGGCCTTTTCCTAAGTGAAATTAGCAAAATATAGCCTCTTCTTCTTGGGACACAGGTGTCATAGTCCCATCCATGAAGCGGGACAAATGAAGGACAAAATGTGGAGAGTCCTGGAGGCCAACTCCAATGTTCGAGTCCTGAGTCCTCCCAGTGTTGCCAGGTTTCGGGATCTCCTCCATCAAACATATGAGCTATTCCAGTAGCATTCTAATAAATCCCACATTTTTGCTAAAACTAATTGGAGCTGGACTTTAGTACTTACTAAGGAAAGTATGTACAGGATGGCCACAGTTGTGCCCTGGCTCTTGGTGTCAAGTTATCCTCAAATTAATGAATCATTTTGTATTTATTGGGTTGAGAACTAAAATGTGATAGCCTTCTGTATCAGTACACGGAAGTGAAGTAGATCATGGTTTGTTGGGCCATTGAAATGAAGAAAATTGGTTTGAAATATTTTTGCCATAGAGGAGACCATTTGAAGTTTATCATGCATTACAGGGAAGTAGAACTAGAAATAATTCCAACTGGTGTCATCGCCATGTAATTTTCATTTCTGCTCACATTTCTCTAAATGATATGTCAAGAAAAGAGAATAGTTGTCATCTCTCAAACTACAACAAAATGTTTGTGTATTTTTGTTTGAATATGCGGTCCCCTGCTTTATTCTAAACTGAGAATAAAGTGAGTGCAAGACAAACTTGGAATGCAAGAGAGGACAACCGAAAGAGAGCCGGCACACGAGCATATCTGGGATTAGGAACTGGCTGGAAACAGCAAAGAAGGAGGGGCCAGGAGGCAATTGGTGAACCTGTGGTTGAGGTGGATCTTAGCTAAAGAAGAATTGCTAGAGGAGTTTGAAAATGTTTGATGGGGGTTTTGATTATGTATTCTTAAGTGTAGTACAATATTGTACCTTTTTCTCATTTATTTACAATATCCTCAATAAAACCCACACTCCTTCCTAATGCTTCATGCAGGTGGATTTGCTTTTATAGGCTGTGACGAAGTGTCCCTTTTTGATTCAATATGGCCATAGAGTGTAAAAAGGTGTCCTGCCCCATAAGGACTTGGTCACATCTATTTTCTGTTGTAAATTATAATTGTTCTTAATAATATAATAATTACAGCATAGGGTCTGATCATTAGACACAAATGTCACTTCCAGTGTAAGCTGCAAATCTTGGACCTGTTTGCATTAAGTATTGTCGATTTCTGAAGAGAGGGAAACAAAGTGTCCTCAGGTACTTTGATGTAGAAAAACAAACACGCTGAAGGCACCATCTATCATCCTTGAGTAACAAACAATCTATACAGAATTTTATCCTGAAGACTTCGTCAAAAGCTCCACTTCTTATGGACACCAATTTAAATGACTATTATAGTAAAATACATTTAATTACACATGTTGGTAGAACTAGTGTGTGCCATTGATAAGCAAACAAGATCACCATTATGAAGGCATCTTTTTTTTTTGTCTCCTGTTTCCTGTGGAACTCAGCACACATTCTCACGTGTATCCTTAGCATCAGTTTTACACCTTCTCAGGCACAGAGTGGGTTTTAAAGTTTCAAGGAACAATGGTATGGCCATATCCTACCAATGAATGGGTTAACCATTCAGGAACTTGAACATTTCACTCAGAATCAGGATCGTGGTCTGGGAAGTTATGAAAAGATTCTTGTTCTTTGCCACAAACTCTTCGGTGTCAACACTATTTTTCTCTATTTCACAACCTGGGGAAAATAAAAAATGAAACCAAGAACTCCCAGAGGAGAGAAAGACATCTTGATTACCATTTTATCTTCTTTTTTAGGACTGCTTTAAATATTACCTGAGTACATATTTTAGTAATTCAGTGATAGTGACTCCAAGAATTACCCTACATGCTACTCACACTAAGAGGTGGACACACAGAAATGGAAAGAGGAGGGTTCATAACAGAATGAGTTGTGAGCAGAAAGCTTTCGAGAGCATTGATTTCTCTCTGGAAAACCTAATTATCTTCTTTGAGAAGTTTCAAGTGTTAGCATTAGCTTTTCCCTTTTTTTTTTACCACAATGAAAAGATTCCATAACCTGTGCCACAGAATTACAGGGTTTTGAGTTACAATAAGTAATTCAAATACTAATATTTTTCTATCTCATATTTATAGGATGTACAAGGGGGGACCCCCCAAAAACTGGAGTTATCTTTTGGAGGAATCCTTGTAGTACAGGCTTCCCCGACTTAAGTGAGAGTTCTAGGAACCCATCTGCCCCTGTATACCAGCTGGCGTTGTTGTGAGAGGCTGTGTTCAGCCTCAGGGAATTTTTTTTTGAAGACTCAATGTGTTTGCCCATTTCATGACGGGTGATTTACCAGCACACCTGCCCACACTGCACTGAGCGTTCAGCAGTTTTTTACCCCCCTCCCTATTCACCCAATCTCACCTTGAGGAACTTTTTTTTGGTTTATCCCAGGTGAAAAAAGTCCTCAAGAGGAAACATTTTGCTAATGTGGAAGAGGTGAAACAAAACATGGCAGAAGCACCAAAAAGCATCAAAATTGACAAGTTCAAAAACTGTCTTAAGTGGAAAAAAGTCTTGATAGGTGTATTGCCTCAAGTGGAGAGTTCTTTGAAGGTGACTGAAGTTTAAACATGTAAGAATAAATACACAATTTTTAATAAGTAATTTCCAGGAAGGTTGTTGGTTCCTCCCTCATACATATCCTTGGATCAAATAATTCAACCCCCGGAACCAATCTAAATTTCAAAAAATTTCATTAAAATTATATGAACAGCTGGAAGCTCTAGAAATTCAATAAATAATATTTCTTCAAGTGCTTCATACTATTTATAGGCTTAGCTTTAACTAGCCACTTGTTACAAGTACCATGTTGTTGTCATAGCAACTTTGGAAAAGGTCATGATGAATGGCAAACTGAGTTGGTGGTAGCTTAAAGAGATAATTTAATGATGACTGCAGTGATGCCTGCTGGGAGGACAATGTCAAAAATTAGGGACCTTGGGTAATTTTCCAGAAAGCAGGCTTAGCTGGGGCTTAATCTTATCAAGTTAAAACAATATATCTGAATATACATGCCTTTCATTTACTCCATTATCACCTACAACTTTGTTTTAAAGAGTTGACGCTGGTATATGGATAACATAAATTACATTTCTATGCTTTCAACAGTGTTTTCTTTTCCATTTTCTACCAAATGTAAAGCCAGTACATGTCTTTACTTTTCATATTTAGATCCACTGGTCTAGAGAAAAAAACATATCTCTCATTTACAGCAAAAGCCTCCATTGAAACAACTATCTTACATGTAGCACACGGTGCTGAGCACAGAGGAAGTTTTCTTTCAAGGTGTGTCCTTATCACTTTAGAAAATTAATGCCCGTTAAATTTTGTTCCTGACTTCTTAATGTGGAGAGATGAATGTAAATATCATTCTAAGCCTGAAAATCAAGACATGACTTTCCTTTGGAAATTGTATCTAAGATACTGTTGTGAATAGTTACTGAATGTCATTAATTATGTATTGATATTCCATTTTGTAACTCTCTAATTAAGTAAAATGAATAACACATTTTCTAATTAAAAAAAAAGAAAAGCAAATGGACATGCCTCACGCTAAGGCAAGGCCAACCAGCGAAGTCTTCCACAGACGTTTCTCCAACATCTGCAGACAAGGAGTCACACCTCAGCTGATGTTTGGTACCATGTCCCCTTCCTCTAAACTATCTTATCCTAGTCTCAAATCAAGATGAACTGACAACTAAAAAAAAAAGTAAACTCAATTCTTACAAAAGAAAAAAGAACTGTCTTCAACACAGATCTTTCTAAAGGAAGCTGGGGTCCAATTCAGGAACATAATCCAAAATCCTAAGAAGACAGCTGGGCAGCCGGCATAGGAGGGCCACTGATTCAGATTAGTTTAGAACAGTAGCTTACTGAAGGAGGGTGCTTTCCAGGTAAAAATGAGGTGCAACAGACTGTATAATTTACAGCATAGAAGTAATTGAAGACATGGGGACATTTTTCAGTTAGAAAAAAGGCAATTAGAAATTTCTCCATCAGGAACATTCCAAACTGTCATGAGAAAGTTGTGGTTCCAGCATTAGGTAAAGAAACAAACAAACAAAAAGACTTTTAAGCATGTTGCAAAGTATAAAAACAGAGAATCTAGTTAATCTATTTGACCTTGTTAGGAATGAGGCCAGCAGTGAAGAAAATATCATACTGATGCCCTGTTTAATCTAGTGAACAATATTTACTTATTCATTAATGATAAGAATGCCATTTACAAGTTGTCAACTTTTCAAGACAACCAGTCGACAAAGCATGAAAGTCTCCATTGGAGTAGTGAACACGATTTAAACATGAACAGTCTTTCAGATGAAATGCTGAAGTTACAGCAGTTAGAAGCGGTGGGAAGGGGAGAGGGGAGGGAGGAAATGGCAGGTACACTGCGTTCTACCCTCTCCCAGAGCAGAGTCAAGACACAGATTGCGAAAGATGGAACCGTGCAGAGATGACGTGACTTAAAGTTAACAAAGCTAACCAGTGTAAGGACAAAAAAGAAGCTAGCCCTCAAACACCGAGCAGGAGAGAGGGAGAGTGGAGATGTCGTGTCAGTGATCTACAGCTTTATTTCTTTTTTACAGTGGAGGAATCAGACATTGTCTAAAGTTCAAAAGAAAGAAGTATTTATAGTTAAGGAAATATTCACTGGAACTTTAAAAAATAGAGATCTTTTTGAAATGTTGACTGCGAGGATGAGAATAGACATGAAGATTGGTCAGGAGATTGTCATTTATTACCGTCTATTTCTGAATTATTTGACTTTCACAATGTGTATGTCTTTATTTTTTAAAATTCAAAGAATATACTCATAGAGTTAAAAATCACAAATGTATTTCCAATGTTAAAACACCTATTCTAATGTCTTGGCTGGTGGCTCATTTGGTTGGAGTCATCCCGTACACCAAACGGTAGTGGGTTTGATTCTCCATCAGGGCACATGCCTGGATCATGGGTTTGATTCCTAGAAAGGCTGTGTATGGGAGGCAACCGATGGACTTTTCTCCCTCAGATCGATGTTTCTCCCTCAAATCACTATTTCTCTCTCTCACTCTCCCTTCCTTTCTCTCTTAAATTGATAAATATATCCTCAGTTGAGGATTTAAACAAAAAAAACCCTATTCTGATGTAAAGGTAAGTTTTTAAGTTATATTTGTATTAGAGATAGACTATTCATTGATTGGTTTCATGAGATTTCTCATTGGCCAGAACTTAATTTACTTTTAAGATCTGTAGTATCCATGGAATAAACTTCCTTGGCTGAATTTCGAAGCAAAAAGGCTCAACACTGTTCATTATCCCTGTCCTTTCAGGGGTGTTAGCCCCTCCAAAGTATGTGGCTTTTGGTCAGTCTACTCCCAGTAAACCTTGAAAAGTGACAAAGCCAGAGAATTCAAACACTACCTAAAAGACAAACAAAATGGAGATGAATGCATAGGTGTATGTATACAAAGGCTAAACCACAACTGTGAAGATGCTTCCTTACTGTTTTTTAATAACTTTTTTCAAGGAAAATATTCCTCTTATGAGAAACAGATCTCATAATCAAAAGTCTTAAAATATTTATGTGACAGAAAAGAAAAAAGTGAAAGTAAATCTGTATGTAGGAATATGGTTGTATATAAAGTTTCATCTTAAACAAAACTATTGTATATAACCTATGTTCTACCATCAAATATTATTAAACAAAAACTTCTCATGTCTGTGTGTGTTACATGATGCACACACAATCTGACACTTTAGGTATAATATTAAAGCTTGGAAAATTTGAAAATTTGGTCATTAAATGAATTTCTTAAAATTTTTTTTAACTAAAAAGAGATTTTTGCTTACTGTTGTGGAATATCAAATTCTCTCTCGTTTTTTTCTTATTCAGGATCTGCTGTACACATATGCAAATGCAAACTCTTCAGTGCAGATTTCCCAAAGAGCTTCTGCATCCTTAACGTGACCAAACACTGTTTGGGAGAGAGCTTGGAGGAGCCAGAAAACACCAGGTTTTCACAGCCAGATACCAGAAGGGCTCTTTTCTCTTGTCAGTTACCAGTTGCAGCATCTTAGGTACTCACTTAACCTTTCTAAGCTGCAGTACCAACTCCTGGAAATAAGTTTAACATCTATTCTTTCTACCTTCTGAAAGTCTTCTCATAAAAAAATCAAACAATGTTTGCCAAAGTGCTTTGAAAATAACAAAATGCCATGTAAACTATAATATAAGCGCTATTATAGCCAAAAGCATATATATGTACTTTTCCCATCAAATCAGAGACAGATCATTTGAAAGAGAAATATAAAATACAAAGAAATAAGGTCTTTGCCTAGCATTGATTAAAACAGGCATTTGAGAAATCCAATATAAGAAGTTCAGCACTTGTAAATCCTAGGTTATTTTCATTAGGATATTAAAGAACATCAACATTTATCATACAAGGAGAAATCAGAAAACCACTGTACATTTCTATCATCTCCTGCCAAGTGCTGTAAGAACAAAGTGCTGGAAAATCAGGCTGTCTCAGAGGAAGAGATGGACATGACATTCACTCATTCCACCTTTCTCCGATCAATGGCCGTCAAAATCTGATGACAGAAATTGTCTCTTGGGCAATGTTAGCGTCTGTGGTAGGATTTGTAAATCTGAACATCACAAGTCTTAAAAGCAGAATGCTGTAGCCTAAGCTAGTGAAATGAGTGATATACTTAGAATCCAATCAAGTTATTTCTATTTTTTTGAGTGCTTACTCTAAAAATTTAAACATGCAAATATAACTTGTCAACATTTAGACTTATTCAGTGGTTTTACTGACCTCTGAACAAAGATCTTTAACTCAGATGACTCCATTCCAACATATATGATATTTTGTCATGCTTTTGGTTTTAATTTGATTGTTTCAATTTTTTAATGATTGCTATTATCTTATATAGTCAATGAATGTATAGAATTATTTATATATTCTTTGATTATCATTCCTTCTTGCTACTCAGACCTTCTATCTGAGATCTCTCCCCTTCTGCTTGAAGTCAACATACAGAGTTTCTTTTCTTATTGAGGTAAACTCTTTGGGATTTTTGTTTTGTCTACCTTATATTCAAAATATATTTTCAATGTGATAATTATTTCCTCTTAGCTCACTGCAATGATCATTTCACTGTCTTCTGGTTCTTTTTGTTGCAGATGAAGAAGCAGCTATAAGTTTAATTGTAGGTACAGCATCTCAAAGGTAATTTGTTCTTTTTTCTCTAGCTGTTTTTAAACATATCTTAGTTTTGACATTCCCCAGATTCACTATAATGTGATTAGGTATGTATTCTGTGGATATTTTTGATAGTTACCATTGTTACCAGTTTCTTTTTTCTTATTTTGCTTTTTCATGTCAGAAGGGTAATGTGCTGACATTAAACAAAATATGACAGAGACACATCTCATGCAAGAGCGTGGACACCCAACCACCCCACTTACGAGCTACAAAAGGATGACCAGTTTCGTGAGCAGCCTTCTCCAGAGCTAATTTTTTTTCCTTTTTATTTTTTTATTTTTTTATTTTAGTTTATTCAGTACAGTTCCTATCCTTTATTCCCATTCCGGCCCACCCTCCCATCCCTCCCCTCTTCCCTCCCATTTCCAACCCCCCTAGTTTTGTCCATGTGTCCTCTAAATTTGTTCCTGTAAACCCTTCCCTTCTCCCCTGAAATTCCCTCCTCTCTCCCCTCTGGTCACTGACAACTCCATTTCAGTGTCTTTTGTTATATTTTACTTGTTTCTTTGTTTTGTTGTTTAGGTTCCTGTTAAAGGTGAGATCATATGGTATTTGTCTTTCACTGCCTGGCTTATTTCGCTTAGCATAATGCTTTCCAACTCCATCCATGCGGTTGCAAAGGGTATGAGTTCCTTCTTTCTTTCAGCTGCATAGAATTCCATTGTGTAAATGTACCATAGTTTTTTGATCC
>CM052539.1:36540598-36585574 GCA_028533065.1 Trachops cirrhosus
GTTCGATTCCCAGTCAGGGCACATGCCTGGGTTGCAGGCCAGTTCCCAGCAGGGAATGCACAGGAAGCAACCATACATTGATATTTCTCTCCCTCTCTCCTTCCTTTCCCCTCTGAAGATAAATAAATAAAATCTTTAAAAAAAAAAGAATGCTATTTTATTCCATATTCATATGCCTATAAATTCAATATATTTACAAGTGAACTCATTTTCCCCATCAAATCTGGTGTCTCATCCTCATTCCATAGCCTCATGAGTTACACTATCATTCACCTAGCTGACCAAAACAGAAACCGGGGCGCTTACACTGACCCCACATAGCGAAGAGCAATTATCAAAATGTGTTCACTCTACCTCCTTAATACCTCTCAAATAAGTCTTATATCAGTCTATAGGACTCCATCTTCATTGCCTGGCAATCACTTCCATTATTTGATCTTTAAAAACATTTTAATATATTGCCTGAATGGTATTTCTTTTCTTTTTTTAAGATTTTATTTATTTATTTTTAGATGGGGGAAGGGAGGGAGAAAGAAAGGGAGAGATACTTCAGTGTATGGTTGTCTCTTACGCGCCCACTACTGGGGACCTGGCCTGCAACCCAGGCATGTGCCCTGACTGGGAATAGAACTGGCAACCTTTTGTCTCTTAAGCCAAAGCTCAAGCCACTGAGCTACAGCAGCCAGGGCTGAGTGGTCTTTCTATAACTGAAGCCTAAACACATACTTGCTTTCTCAAAAGACTTCATTTCATTGTTGCCAGGTTAAGGTCCAAACCCCTTAGCATGACAGGCAGCCCCTCTGCCGCCTGGCCCTTTATCTCCCATCACCTGCACACGGGGACCCGTGCCCACCACTTTTTCAGCTGCCTGGCTTGTCCTTCTTCTACTCTTGCTGCACTGCTGATTAAATATTTTTGATATATCCTTGAAAGTAGCAATACTTTCCTCAAGGGACTTGGAGATTTGATGGCATAATGTGTGTCCTAAGAGCTTTATAAATGCAACAGCACCATGAGAATATGCTTGATTATTTTTACCAAAAGTTTTGATGATGGTATTAAGTCAGAATTGCCCATAGTTAAGCATTTGCCAATAGGTTTCTTCAGAAAGAGTTTACACTCTTTGGGGCCTAGGTCCTGTGTTTTGTCGTAGCGTGACTATTGTAGACAACCAACAGTTCAAATCTCTGCAGCCCCCGAGGACAAGAGGCAGCATTAACCTCAGATCTGTGATGCAGGTTGAAAATCCCCCAAAGGCCTGATCTTAGTTCCAGGATGTTGGTAGTGTTAAGCTTTTTCAAAACTAAATGTACTGCAAAAGGATTCTGTAGTTCAGCCATGAAAACACTTTCAGAGCTGCTGAGAATCCCAACACTTAAAATCTTTACAGATTGATCAGCAGTTCAGACTTGTAAAACCTTCCTTTCTCTTTATTTTGGGAGAGAAATTAATGATAGAAAAGGTATGTATTCATCTGTACACACTTTTTGTATTTCTAATACTCCCCCCCAACTGCATGGACACCCTATTCCAGAATTCTTTTCAGAGGCGTGTAAGATGATTTATGTGGACTGAGCCATGGGATTAGGGGTTGTTCAGAAAAGACCAGATTAAGCTTTTGAAATATTTGCAGAGGTGACTTTCTTGTTGCTTTAAGATATAAAATAATCCAAATAATTTAAAGACATTTATTCCTTAATATTATTCCTTTAAATTTTTCTGTGTTGTTTAGAACCTAAAGATTTTTTAGGTCTGTTCAGATATGCTGAAGAAGAGTAGAATTATGTTGTTACAATTACAGAAATATGATCCTTTCAAAAGCTAATATCAAAATTATTTTAAAAATTCATCTGTGATATCCCTGGATTAGTTTTAAGTACATAGACAAGTTTAAATAGCTCAAAAAAATAATGCCATATCATAGCGGCATAAAATTACAGAATTAGCCTTTTCTTAAATTGGTGCTTACTGTTCTTCCCCAAAGGAATATTTACCTATTCCATAACTCTGAAGATCTGAAGTAAATCTAGTTTTGAACGTGAGAAATCATTAGTTTGGGTAAAATATTTGTACACAGGACCTTAACCAGCTCTTCTGAAGCAAACTACTTATGCTGCTCAACAAGAATCGAGGGCAAGTGGGAAAAGGTAGAATTATACTAGGTGCAGTAAGTGTTTGCTATCAATGATCGAATCATTAAGTAAACAAACGGGCATGAAAAATGGGATACCATTATTCCAAAGACTTTGGTTTCATCCTGGAAGTTATCTGGTGACATTTTCTGGGGTCGCCTACAGAATGCCACATAAATCCTAATGGAAAACAGTATTGAATATAACATAGTCCACATTTTCCCAACCAAGAGAGGCCCTTCAAAATAGTTGTGTACCCCATTTGAATTAAGTAAAATAAAAAAAAGTCTACTTATAACATTTATTAATTTAAACAGAATATTGAACACAATATTAATTGGTGAGTATCATTTCCACCCTTGACACTGCATCAAACGATTGTATTTAAACATACATCTTTGACATCAGAGCCTTTATCATTACCAATTAATTTTTTGAGACATCCAACACAGTTGTCCAGAATATATATTTTCATCTCTAGCTCAGTTGTTAGACATAAAACCTTTAGAACTGGGAATGCTGTTACCAGATATCTATCTCAGGCCACACCAAACTTTGCAAAACATTAGTATTTTATGAAGACATTAGTTCTGTAGGTTTTTATTCATAATTTCTATGATGTTACTATGTTCTGTGACATGAAACAATGAATATACATGTGACACAGACACCCAGGAATAATTGCTATTTCAATGCCAACATTTCTGCTCTTACTTTTACTGATTTTACTAGATGACCTGTTAGAATAAGGATTAATTGAGGATATATCATGATACTATTTTTATTCTCCAACAGTACTTTAGTTTTTTCAAATAAAATAATTGATACAGTGCCTATAATGAGAAATTTTACAAAGACTTGAATATAATACAAACATTTTCTGAGTGATGTTGCCAAAAAATTTATATTTGGACATATAAATAATTTATTATATGATAAAATTGTTATAAATGTAGGTTCCTTGATGACATATAAATTTGTGTTTTTATATCTGGTCAAAGCAGCATTGAATAATTAAATTGACTATTCCGTTTTTGTTCCTCTATCAAACTAAAGTCTAAACAGCTTTCATATCCAGGCTAGTCCTGCTTTTCTTCCTAAATATTCCCAATTTCAGCCTATAGTGATCTCTCCCTTCTCAGAATTCCTATACGATGTTCTGTCCATATTAATAATTTATAATTTACGCTGTTCTGTATTGCTTGCCAATTTTCATGTTAGCTAAGTGTAATTCCACCATTTTGTTGATTGATACCTTATCTTACATTCCTTTCTGATCCTGTATACCACTTACCGTAATGTTTTTCATAGCAGAATTACTTAGTAAGTGCTCATTGATTACGACTTACTTTCAGAAAGCAGGAGAGAGGTGGGTGGAAGTGGAAGACAGTATACAGGGATAAATGATAATGAAAAATACAGTAAAAAAGAAAAAAGAAATAAACATCTTTGATTGGCTTGTGTAAAAATGACTGGACAGATTAATTGAGGCCACCCAGATCTATTTTATAGAAAACCAATGAGGCTAGAATGAAATCAACAGAATATTATTAAGACATAAACATGTTCTTGCATCTCCACTGCTTTAAAAAATGGTAGGATAAGGTATCAGAGAGTATCGCACACCTAATATTGAATTAGAAATCACAGCCCTTTCTCTCCTGTTTCTATTAAAAGTAAGGAGCCTCTGAAACACATACTGGGAAGACTTTGTGGGCCGAAGTGCAAAGTTATCAAGTGTCATTCTTTCCTCAAGTATTTTCTCTGGAGCAGGTGACTGTGGAATACTTTTCTCCATACATTTTAATTGTAGACATAATATTGGATCTTTGCAAAAAATGTATTGAATGCAATAATGGTATTACTAACAATTCTTTTACATTGCTGTAAGACTGGAAATTCCTCTCATTTAAGCAAGGTCTGTAAAAGTTTTGAACCATAGTGAACAATTCATATGTTAAAGAATCCTATAAATATTTTAGATTATTTCAAGAAGGCAGATCATTTCCATAATGGTTTTCTTTCCTGAAGAAGGTCAGAGCACAAAGTCTGAGCGAGACAGTCACTGACATTACAGCCAGCTCTGAGGGCAGCTAGCTCTGCCTTCAGCCAAGAAGGAAGATAGCGTCCCACTAGATCATACTGTGAACTGTTTCCTCACGTACAGAAAGTCAACACTTAACAGATTAGTAAGACGCTTACTTAGAATTATTAAATATGATACAGTTGGTCTGTGGCTGCCACATACCGTCATGAGGTTGGTTTATGAGTTAACTCCATTTTTAGGAGCCACCTGATATTTGTACCCACACACACGCTCAGGAAATATCTTCCTGTAATTTTTATTATTTTTACCATTTTCTGCAGCCTCTCATAATAATAACAGAAAACTAAACATGTATTTTTCCATTTTAACTAAAAAACATGTTGGATTTCAACTCTGTACATATTATGTAAGTATATATATATATACACACACATAAGTATATATGTGTACATAATTATTCCCACATTGAAAAATGATAATTATCTTTTATAACTTCAAAGGAATTTTTTTACTTGCCTGTTTTACTTGATTCCTGAAAAGGGGATAAAATGCCACGGGATGAATCCCATGCAATATTCCTAAGTATACTTTGCATTTAACTCCTAAATATCAGCTCAAAACTTCATATTTGTTTATGTCAACATCAAGATGTACTACATACCAATTTCACTAATAAATACAACTACCTTCTATAATGTAAAATGTAATAAAAACTGTATTATCACTAAAAAACCTAATTGCCACAGATATACTATAAGCTCATATGAGAATCATATGAGCTTCTATAATTCTTACATGCAGTTAACCCTAATCTATTACCATGTCACATTTATAGTTTCTAGTAAAAATTAGTTTTATCTTTTTTACATCTTAATAAAATACCAAAATCTAATATGTCAGCAATATTTCTTAAATTATTAACCTACCTCTATATCTTCTGTGGATAAATTGTATGGGTTTTTACTGATTTGTTGTTTGTCTTTCATTATAGGACTTCACCTAAAAGGGAATAGTGCTCTCTACACTTTGGTCATTTAAACTTCACCCCCTACTCCAAAACAGGTGGTGACTAAATCTTTGTTGTGAGTTTTACCCGCTCTGTCCAAAATCCCTTTCTTTACATCATCCTGAAGTCTGAGAAGGTTTTAAAACTGTGGCTGGCTGTTCACAGAGGGAATAATCTGTTTCGTCTGTTCTCCACGCCACACCGCACTTTATCATGACTGACTGTTTCACTTCACTTTTAAAAATTCAATGCATTTCAAGACTGTTTCTTATTATTTCTTTAGGAGTGCCCTCAATCTTTGTGACTGTTTCTTATGATTTCTTTAGGAACCCCCTCACAGAATAAGGGTGTTCCTAAAGAAATCATAAGAAAATTGCTATTTCCTAGAATTTCATGAAAAAATTATTTCCATATACAAAATGAAGAATGTCAGTAGATTTTTCTCATGCACTTACAAAATATAATAGTGCAGTTAATCTTCCTAGAAATGAAAAAAATATTTGATGCCTAAAAATTATATAGATTGTTCTGAGATGTGTGAGAAACCATATTTATGAGAGTTGAGTGTTTGATTTTTTGACATTTCCTCCACAGTGAAGCTAATAAGTAAGGATTTCTCTCTCCTAACGGATGTAAAACTACTCAGAACAAATGCTAGGTCTCTTATATAGCATTCATAGAAGCATGGGAAATGCTTCTGTGGAAAAGTTTCTATAGAAAGTAGGGCATGGGAAAAGGAATCCTTCAGTGCTCTTGCTTTTAAATACTAAACATGCCACATTTTTTCATAAAATTTTGTGGAAAATTTAATTCTCAGGATAAATAAGTCTTGCATGGGTCCATTTGATCATATGTTTCAAATATATAACAAATTACATACTTGTTACTAGTGCATAACAATGCAGTCGTGAAAGTGAGTAGCACAAAACTAACTGTTCACTATGTGTAAGGACTGGAGAATATAAATTATTGCACAAAGATTTTTAAAGCCAAGTTTAAGCATTTTAATTACATTTCATATTATTTTGCCTTATGAGGTATAATTTAGTATCATAATGTTCACAATATCATTACGGAGTCTGCAGTCACTGAACACTGCCCTGGAGGGTACACCACAATGAATACCAACATGGGATATTTTCACAGAAATGTTAAACTTTCTCCTTTACCTTTTGCTTTTGTAAAAATCAGAGTGAGTGTAAAGTTGATTCATGAGATTAAAAAGTTTGCCAATACAGAGAACAGTCAAATCTAGCATTATAAAGTAATGGAAAAAATATGGTCTTTGGAATCAGATAGAGATCCAAATTCTAGCTTCTTTTAATAGTGGTGCTAATTTGGGAAAGTTACCGAGATCTCTGACTTCTGGTTCACACATCTGTGAAACATTCACCACAGAATTGCTGTGAACATTCAGACAGATAATAGATCTCACATGAAATGTGCTCAGCACGTGCGGAGAATGCAGCAACCCCTGCCCTTTCTGTTCACCAGGAAGTGTGTTGAGCAAACGCTGTGGCTCCACATCTGGCTAAACATCTGGTTACATAACTTGTATCTAAATCAGACCCTGTATATACACAACTTATTGTCTGACTGGCAGAGTCAATCCAAGCACCTCTTTACTTTTTGAGAAAAAAATGTTGAGGAATAGAATAGACTAAAAGTTGCTCCACTGATAGTCTGGGGATTAGAGACTGATCTGTGCTCTGCCTCCCTTAAAATTCATATTTTGAAGTCCTAACCTTCACTCCCTCAGAATGTAACCTTATTTGGAGATAGGTTAAAGGGATAATTCTGTGGAAATGAAGTCAATACAACTGGTACCCTTACAAGAGGAATTCTCGACACTGGAACAAAATCTGGACACAGGGAGGACAACGTGAAGACATGGCGAGAAAGTGGCCATCTGCAAGCGAAGAAGAGAGGCCGAACAGAACCCGACTTGGCAGACACCCTGACCCCATCACAGTGTGAAAATAAATCGTTGCTGTAGCCACCCCATCTGCGGTACTGTGGCAGCCCTAGCAAACAATACACTTGGCAAATACCTTTTTGCCCTATAAAGGTGGATCCACAAATAAGCAGTTTTCATAGTTTTAATTCATTAAATTCAGATATGACTGCAGTATTTTTCTTACTCCTAAGTTATGAAAAGATTTAGAATTATACCTCTGTATATTGAAAAAACACATATTGAAGGAAACTATTATTTAAGGGCTCCAACTGGCAACATAACTCAGATGCAATCAACACGTTCTTGGAGAGCAGAGTGGGTGGTGGGGTCTAAAGGGAGTCTTTTCAATGCCGAGTGGGAACTAGGAATAGAATTCTTCCATTTTATTGTGAAACTGGAGACAGAATGTTAATGGAAAGTTTTGAAATAATTATGGGAGACATGACTTTTTTGTGTTTTATGTGAATAGCTTAAAGTATTAATTCATTTCCATGTGGTGAATCTCTCAAATACATAAAATCATTTTTACCCCCAAAAGAATAGTTATCAGGTCTATTTCTATGTGCAGCATTTTTTGTTTTCACTAGTCAGAATATTGTTTAGTAAAAATTTATAATCATTCTGTCTCAAGACAGATCAAAGTGAAATAAATGAAACAAAATAAAACATAAAACTAGGCAAACTCTGAGTGGCGGGTGTGGCAGTCAGTCTCCATGATCACGTTGCACACTCTAGTTCTCTTTCGTGTTGATTACCATAAATGAATGTACATTTCTCTAGAGTTGCAAACAGGCAGCTCTAGAGAAATGATTCCACACAGACGTGTTAATTATATAACAATGAATTCTAATTTGCTCAAAAGTCAGTTTCAGCTTAATTACCAGAACTCACTGATATGGTACCACAACCAACAGTTGTAGTTCCTCACCACCACAGTGAAAACGTCTGAATCCACCAACCACGCACGCAGCATGTTAATGTGCCTGGCTAGAGACAGCTTCCTCCTTCCCATCTGATCTCCACATTCCTCACAGGAGGTCAGACATCCCTCTCTTTGCCCATTTAGGACTGGCACGAGGTAGCAAATGATTTGAAAATGATATGAAAACAAATGATTTGAGAGAACATGTCCATAATGGACAGTGAATATCTCAGCCTTCTTGCCCAGATGTGCTCCCAGAAGAGCTGTAATTGTGTGCAGGAGACAAGATAATTGAGTGCCCATCTCTTTAGCTAATAGAAGACCCATAGAAACACTCATTGTAAAATTTCAGAACAGAGTCAAAAAAAAGATCCCCAAACCAGGCAGAGGCAGGAAAATCACATACAAAGAAAGAGGTATAATGGCATTGATGTCTAACAGCAACATTGAACGACAGAAGACAGTGTGAACAGTAATTTCAAAAGTCTTCGAGAAGATTTTCCAACATGGACTTTTATCCAGACTAAGACGTGAGTGTGAGAAAACATTAAAGGTATTTAAATATTCAAGGACTCAAAAATATATTCTCATGCACACTTTTCTAGGAGACTACATAAAGATGTCCTTCAGCAAAATGACAGAATGTACCCAAGAAAGAGGAAGACACAGCATCCAGGTCAAAGACACAAAACAGTCGGAAGTGAAGAGCAGTGCCGAGTTTGAGACCTCTGGGCCAGATGACAGGGCCACCGTCTAGAGTAGAGCAGGAGGCACGGGGCTGCAGAAAAGAGACCTGGGGTTGGGGGAGGGGGGAGGCTAATGAGGGGTTATTTGGAGTGTTTGAGCATTTGAAAGAAGGTTCATAAATGTGTGAAGATTTGATGAAGCATTTTAATGCAAATATATAGAGGAAAAAAGCAAATGAATAACTACTTCCTCCAGGGGAGGGGAGAGAATATTGTGAGGGGGTGAAAATGTGATCACAGTGCAGTACTAAGTTACTAATGAGCAATACCTGCTATCAGGAATATGCAAACAGCATAATTAAAATTATGATACAATTATTTGGGAAATGGGGAAGAAGGAAATGAGGGTGAGGTGAGATTAGAGGTTAAACCCTCAACTACTGGAAAGGGAAGTCAGTGATTCATAAACATACAGGTAAATACCACAGGTGACTTCCATAAAGTACTATAGACCAGAAATTTTATTTGTAAACTACATATATACATTACTTTGAGTAAAATAAAATTAATTCTATAAACATCATTTCGTATGGAATCAATGTTAACAGAAACTATAATTGCATAGTTTGGGGTGGTTAGAACTTGATATGACAGGTCTCTGGAAGAAAGTGATTAAGAAATAGAAACTACTTTCCATTGTGGCTAAGACTATCACTATTGTGGTTTCAGACCTGGGCCGGCAACTCCACATCCTCTCTGGTAACCTTAGACAAGGTTCTGCACCTCTGGGTCCCTCAGTGTGCCTCTATAAAATGAGGGCAATGACAACGCTTATCTTACAGGGTTAGTATGAGGATTCTTCCACAGTACAGACACAGAGTAAGCATTCAATGAAAGCCGAACTACAAAAAAATCTAGGTCATGTCTGCTTTGGATGTAGCTGAGAGGCTGAAAATGATATGCCTACAGGGTCAGGCAGAAGACTTAATGGGTTAGGAGGGACGGATGTTTGATGAACACATGTACTGCATGCCACCTAAAAAGAACAAAACCTTGTCAGCTCCATTATCTTTGGCCATACAGAAATATAAGCTTCTGTGTCAGATTCACCTATCTTTTAGATCACTTAATTTTCTAATCATCTAATTTAAGTCCTAACAAATTTACAAAACATTATGCAAGCCAAACAAGACCCATCTTCAGCTGTGGGCAGCCCACAGCTTCCGATTTAGCCATCCCTGAGGATGTATAATCTTGAGCAGAGATTATATCCACAATCATGTTCTGCATGACATTTCGTAAAGCATCTGGCCAGTAAAAACATCCTTATTAGTGTCTATGAGAAGGACCAGAGCCTGAGCTGTCATGTACCGGTACATGAAAATAGCTCTATTGGAAGCTGACGGTACTGCAGAAAGACACACGGAGTAATTTTTAGAAGTAAATACAAGTATTCTTTAATATTCTAAGCACTGCTTAATGCTTTTTCATAACTGAGGATTTCATTGATAATCATGCTTCTTAGTATAATTTTCCCTATAATTTTGACATTTATTAAAAAGCAAGATTTTAGCTTCTGTAATCATAGATAATCTTTTAAGTCCTCTCCGAAGGTCATTTTAATATGTTTTTGAAATGTTGCAGCTAGGTGTTGAAAATACTTAAAGTCACAAGCAATATGTACAACAAATGGTAAGTAAACTAACATTGAAGAGGAAATGGTTTTCTTTTGACCTTATAAATTTAACATGTAAAAAGTGAGAAAATTGGACATCTATTTAAAAGCAATAAACTACCACTTCTGTCCCCCATTAACAATATTAAAATAATCAAAATGGATAATATTCTATGTCAACTATAATTTAAAAACAAATTCAATCAAATTATATTTGAGATGAATTATAAGGACCACTCTCCAGAAAATAGTTTTGTCTGTGAAATATAAAATCTTTCTTAATCTCCCAAGCAAACCCTGGGCATAATGTAAGTGTTGACAAACATTTATCAGTGATAGCTAAGGATGAGATGAAACTGAATAGCCATTTCAAAAATAATTTTAAAATCCTCAAATGTATAATTACTATGCAAAATGTTATACAGACATGATAAATATCTTTGTACACTTATAAGCATATAACCTAAAATCACAAGATATCCAAACATTCACAGTAAACTACTCTCTAAAATTCTAAGTGCCTTCATTAAAATCTCTCTTCTCACATTTAAAAAAAATATGATCACTAAATATGGCCACTTGTTTTCATTTATATATATATATATACGCATATGTATATATGCAGTAGAATGCAAATGCTGGTTGGTTTCTCTCTAATAATGTGATATACAAAGTTGGAGATTTTTGTCTTGTAACGTATATATGTTGTTACATTATACCACCCCAAAATGCACATTTGTAAAATAAATTTTAGACATTTTCTCCTGTTAATCTACCTCTGTTAAATCCGATTGTTAGTCTAGCTAGAACTGAGAAGGTGAGAGGGGGAAAGTTACATTTTTTTAGGCCCCACACCTCCATGGTTTAGCTGAAAGGAAAAAAAAAGAACCTCCAAAAAGTCCATGAATGTTAGCAAATATCCCTTGCAATGGTCTAGAAGAACTGCTGAGTTATTATGGGAATATGTAACTCGATCATAACCAGAGAAAAATAGTCAATGACTTTCATTTAATTCATTGCCCTTTAATAAACTTCTACAACAGAGATTGTCACATAAGCAAGCAGTGTATCCTGCAGCAGGGGTCCCCAGCGGCCAGGCCACAGCCTGTTAGGAACCTGGCCACTGCTTCCCATCACCTCCCAGTCACCTCCTCCCCAACCCCTGCCTATCTTCCACGAAACCGGTCCCTGGTTCCAAAAAGGTTGGGGACCACTCTTCTAAGGGATATTCTCATGGAACTCAATGCATCTCCAAGTAGGACATGACCGTGGGAGCTGAAATGACCCAAATCATTCTCCCTGCATCACACCTAATACCAAACACATCTCAGCATTTTGCATCTTAACTGGGCAATATTTACTGATCACAAATATTCCCTAGTCACCACCAGAGAAGACAGGCATGTTTGGTTTACTGTGTAAAGCAAACTTACAGAAATGCTCAAGATTTGAGGAGTAGTATAACATTGACTATCACAAAGACCGTCTTTCTGTGAGTTAGCTCCTCAAAACAATCACAAAAATAATTATTTAGGAAACCTCTTTTTATCACTTGTTACTTAAATTTTGAGACAAATGTCATCACATTTTGAAAACTGTCTTCTTTCCATGCATCAAGCTGAACTTATACTACCCCAAACACATCGTATTTAGCAAGTGCTACGTGATTGGGATCTATGTGTCTATCCTGCTTTTTTCTGCAATATTTGAGAGAAAGGATAACAGGAAAAAGGAGTTCTCAATGAGTAAGGAGAAAAGAAATTTTTGTGCTACATAGAAGATAGACAGCCTCTAGTTATACAGAGTTGTCTGCCCATGTCGGCTGGATTTTACAAAAAAATCCCAGCCACGGAGCCTGTTTCCTATATCCAGCCTAAGTCTCTGGATATTGGCTTGACATACATTTTGACTATAGGCTCTATGACATACTCTGAAGTCAGACTTGGAGTTGAATCTAGGCTCTGCCATGAAGAGGGGATGGGACCTCATGCTTCATGATTTTTATCTTGCTCATGTTTAAGGTGGAATGTATAGAAATTTTTTTGTAGGGATGATAAGAGGACATGGCTGTACAATGTATATAAAGCACTGTGCATGATGCCTGGTAAAGTAGACACGGAGATGGAGGTGAAGATCTTCTCCTCAACTCTCCTCCCCAATTGGCACTCTGAAGGCCAGGCCTGGCCCTCTACTAGGGCTCTGGCTCTTTCCTACAGTTTGCTTGCTGCCCTGGAGCCTGACCATTCACATCTCAAAGCCAAGCTGCTGATCACACTTAGTCAGAAAGAGGTCAAGACCTGTTATGGAGAAAAGTGACTTAGAAGAAGAAATAAATACCAGAATGGGTTCACACAACATTCTGGATCTCCCATGAGGTAGAATCCCAAGTAAAAGAATCATCTGCCATGGAAGAGAGTGTGGAGAGACAATCAAAATGATGGGATCCTGGAGGGCAAGAGAGAGAGAGAGAGAGAGAGAGAGTTCTTTCATCACTGGATAAAGCAAAATAGGCACACAGAGGAGGAAAAAACAAGATTATTTTAGGAGATGAAAGGAGGCTTTAGGAACTCCATTATGTCCAAAGTAAAGGGCACACATGTCATCTCTGCCCTTCTAACTGGGTTGCTCCCGCAGCACAGGGGAACATGCCCTCTTCACATTCATTGTAACCCTTCTAACACTATTTGCTATAACATGCAGCACTTATTTCCCATTTAATCAGTACTGTAGGCTGCTTGAGAGTGGGAGTCAGATGTTCCCTCCCTGCTCCTTTCCCTCTCCACTTCCTGAACTTACTACAGTGGTAAACACTCAGCATAAAAGATACTTATCCACTTGAACATGGAGTTCTTTATAACAAATTCAGTCATGAATTATGTCCCACTGTGGATTTTGTGCATAGATAATAATACCTATTAATCCTGAGGTTTTAAAAACTTGCAAAGCCAGGATGAGTATAAAATCTGAAATATGAAGTAGCAGCAAACACTCCAGGGAAAAGGATGTGTTATACTGAGACAGGTATGAGTCCAAATTTCTTCATGCAGAAGAGCAGGAAGAGCCAAGCACGGAAATGTCTATTCAGGGCCACTTTTTTGTATAATGTACATACATTAACATCAGGTGTGCAACACTAGGATTTGCTATTTGTATGTGTTGTGAAATGATCACATAATATGTCTAGTTAACGTCTGCTATCACACATGCAATTTTTTTCTTGTAGTGTTTCCAGGGCTGACCCTTGCATGAATTAAACTTCAACAGTGCTCATTGCCAGCTGCACAACCATCCACCTGGGAACCTTTAATTCTGGTTTGTTATTCTGATACTTGAGGAAGAGTGTCAAGATTCCAGATCACACATATATGAAGAGTGGACGACAAGACAGAATAGAACCCTTCCATTATGCCACAGATCAGATCATTTTCCTCAATACTTAAGAACATGATACATAAACTCCTCTTTAAAAGAGATTTTTGAAAATCCTGTCAATAACTGGGATTTATGCTTTCCCATAACTTCTTTTTTTATCAGCCTGTTGTCCCCCTTTCTAGACAAGAGGCTCTCAATTCTGGCTGTATATTAGCCTCTCCTGTGGGCTATTAAAAACACCAACATCAGGGCCCACCCCCAGGAGATGGTCTGAGTTAATTAATTGGCCTAGGATAGGGCCTAAGCTTCAGAATTTTTCAAAGCTTCCTGGCTCTGCCTGGGTAGCACAGTTGGTTTGAACATTGTTCCCATATGGCAAGGTTGTGGGTTCAATCCTTGGTCAGAGCAAATAAAAGAATCAACCAATGAATGCATAAATAAGTAGAACAGCAAAGTGGTGCTTCTCTCGCTAAAAAAAAAAAAAGTCAATCAATAAAAATTCTTTTAAAAAGCTTCTTAAATTATTCTAATATGTGAGTAAGGATTAAGGACTGCAATCTCATCAATCCCCAGAGCTTCAATAACTATTTGTATTAACTCCAAAACTGAGGTCTACAGCCCAACCTTGCCCTTTAGCTCTGAATCTATATTTGGCATCTCTGGACCTGCTAGACCACAAGGTCCATGAGGATGAGAACCGTGCTGGTTTCCTGCTTGCCTGTTTTATCCCAAGACCAATCACAATGCCTGGCACATAGAAGATGCCTATTTAATATTTTCTGGTTAATTAATTTAACTGCTGGATCAATGAAGTTAATGTCTTCTGGAGGGGGCAAAAACCCCTCACGTTCAGCTATAACATCCTTCCATGACAAGAAAGTGAGACAACCTGAAGGGTCCGGCCACAAACTTGTCTATGTCTGATCTGGAACGTGCCTCCAGGGTAAATTTTCCCTCTCTCTTCTACTTATTCAAAACCGAGATAACAATGGCATTTCTCTAGCTGTATTCCAAACATGTTTTGAAGGCAAATCATCCTGTTCATTGAAAACTGCTTTGAACTATTTAAAAAGGAGTACTGTGTCATATTGATTAAAAACTTTGATTATTCTTTAAGATTATCTGTAAAAAAATTGAGTTGCTCTAACAAGTCAGGTTTTCAAGAAGAGCTATTTCTCAAAAATTAGTGTTCAACCCATTCTTGCCGGTTTTTAAAACTACACAGCATGGATGGAGCTGGAAAGCATTATGCTAAGCGAAATAAGCCAGGCATTGAAAGACAAATACCATATGATCTCACCTTTAACAGGAACCTAAACAACAAAACAAAGAAACAAGTAAAATATAGCAAAAGACACTGAAATAGAGGACAGGTTGTCAGGGCCCAGAGGGGAGAGGGGAGGGAATTTCAGGGGAGAAGGGAAGGGTTTACAGGAGCAAATATAGAGGACACATGGACAAAACTAGGGGGGTTGGAAATGGGAGGGAGGAGGGGAGGAATGGGTGGGTGGGCTGGAATGGGAATAAAGGATAGAAACTGTACTGAATAAACTAGAATTAAAAAAAAGAAAAAGAAAATAAAAATAAAAAATAAAACTACCCAGTCCAGGAAACAAATATAACTCCTAAATGTTTCTATGTATGAAACGTCCCCTTATCACTTTACCATGTGCATCTCTTGTGACTAGAATTTTCATCTGCTCACAAAATCTGCAACTCAAGGTAAAGCCACTTGCAGAGTGTGCACAGAAAGGGAAAACAATGGCAGAGGGATCTGGACGTTTTGTGTTAATCTTCTACCTGCTGCAGAGAAAGGGAGCTAGCCCCACCATAGCCAGGCGCTCCTGAGAGAACATTTTAAGCACTTACCATATCATAACAAGGCAGGCCTCCTTGGCCACAGGGAAAAAAGGCACAGTGTCAATAATTACTATGGAGTGCACTGGGTAATTAAGGACTCCTGTCCCTTGTCCAGAATAGAACTACTAATTTTCCCAAAAGCCAAACTTTATAAAATCAGAAGCGGTTTCCAAAGAAATTACACCAAGTGGTAAAACCTTAGACTGTTGAAATGTAAAGGAGCTACAAAGAATTTTTGTCACGGAAAAATAGCACTGAGACTCTGGAATGCTTCTGTGGCTCCACTGGGTGCTCTTAGCATGGCGGCACCCCTCAGCGGGCTGCAAGCACGTTTCTTCAACATCGAGTTGACGAAGGACACATCTAAAGCCCCAGCTGGTTTATTTCTTGCTTTTAAAAATGACCAAGGTGATATTAATTGCTAAAGTTCTCCTTTGTTTTTTTTTCTCTGACTTTATATTATGCTCTATTAGTCAAGGGAAAAAGAGAGAGAAAAGAAAACTGGAAATCTTCAGTAGCTGAAACAGTAATTCATTAAAAAATGAACCCAACAATGCATATGAAAATGCAAGCTTCCTTAGCCAAATCTTGTTGTCACCACTAATAGAAATGTCCCTGGAGTAACTACTTCTTGGCTGAAAATGGCAAAATGTTTGAAGCTGATTAAATGAAGAAAATTTTGTTTGACATCAGTGCCGCTCATTGAATACCTATAGCGTACCAAGCACTGTGCTAGACCTTCTACATACATTATTTATTATCAAAACCACAACCATGGAATTAGATCTTATTTTTCTAAATTTCAGAGGAGGTAACTCAAACTTGGACATCAAGCAGGTTCCTCCAGTCCCTTGTTTCTCAAGGAGTGGTTTGCAGATCAGCAGCACTGGCATTTTTAGGCACTAATTAGAAATGTGAGATTTTGAGCCTCACCACAGTTCTAGGAGTCAGAATCTGCAGTTTAACAAATTCCCCAGGTGCTTTATGTATAGTTTGAATTGAGAGAGGCCTGCTCCACTTCAAACACCCGGGAAGTGACTGAGCCAAAAGCCTGACACAGGTATGTGCATCTCCAAGGTCTGTGCCTTTCCCCTTATCCCACACCACCCCTCTAAGTACCTTCTTAATGGGTCAGGTCAGCTTTCCTGCTCTCCACCCTCCTACTAGAAGCTGCTTCTTGGAAGAGAGCTGAAAGTACCTGGTAAGTTTCCATCAGCTCCCAGAGGCTTTAAGCACATTGCTTAAGACAGTTAAGTGGACTCTCCATCTCTGCTGGCTCTCACTTCCTGTGCTCAGACTCTCTCATGATTTCCCTTGGGAAAGAACAGAGTAGCTTTCATATCCCTTTTCCTGTTGCCCAGAGTCATCTGCTGAGGACCGATGAGCATCCTTATAGCATCTCCAAAAGCCTGAGAGAAACATGATGCCTCACTATTTTTAGATTTTTGGTTTTGTTCTTTTCTGTTTTGCTTTCCTCATCGTCATGGTTCAGTGGGAACTGAATCACATGCAACTGGCTGTAATTGCCTAGGAAATGTAAATAAAGAACTATAATCACTCAGACTAAATGGTAAAAAACAGTTTCACAAGGAGAATCCATTTATTTGCATAAAAGTAATCATTTCTCTATTCTATGACCATAACCTTTTAAATCTTGCAGTAACTGTCACTGAATTTGATTAGTTGTGAAAATAGCAAAATTTGAAGAACTAAGAAGCTTAACAGGCCTAATGATCAGTCACACAAACTGTAGCATCTGAGAGCTGTACTATAATATTATGTCTGTAACAGAACATTGAGAAGTGTCAATTCCCCACTCTAGCCTCTTTAAAAATAGAATAATTCCTTACCCAACAGAGATGTATTGAAGCATGCATACCTACCATGAAGAAACCAAATTGAATACAAATAAGGAACTTTTCTTTCTTGAAGCAAACTTAGCAAAAGTGAAAGTGAAACTACCTTATATGGGTATTTGGTGCAAAGCAAATGAAGTCGATTAGGTAGAAAAGTCATTGACTTAAAAAGTAAGCATATACTGTGAAGATGAAATCTTCCTATCCAATTATTTACACAATTCTAGGGAACCATTTGATGGTAACCCACTGAATAAATCAGAATAGATTAAATGAAAATTTATTTTTCCCTAATATGGAACAAGATATGGACTAATTACATGAGATCGAAAACTTAAAGAGTTTTTGGTGAGGGCCTGAGTAAACTGAATATAAAATGAGTGTATATATCTGAATAAGACATGGGAAGTAAAATACAAGGCCCTACACTGATTAGAAATACAGTGGTCTTTAGATCATATTGTCTTTTCTAGTATGATCCCCAAAATCCCACTACCAGACAATGGCAATAACTTCAAGGCTGGAGTTAGGACTGCTTCTCCTAAGTTATGCCCATCAGCTGCATGCGCGGGGCCTGGAATACAAGGTTGGGTTCTCTGGTAGGATGCAACAAGGTCAATGATGGCAAAGAACTGGATTCTCAAAGTAAAAAAGTTTTAGGAACAACAATTTATTTCACTATGTTTTTTTTATGTGAATACAGAGTGATATAGGACCCCCCAAAAAGTCTAAATAAGCATAGAACATTTACTTTCAATAAGTACAAAGTACACATTCTAATAAGGAAAGTGTTGTGATGTGGTTTAATTGGCATTTTTGTTTCTTTATGGTATATAAGGATGCATGTTACTGTTCATGGCATTTTAATTTTGATGAAACCTGGTAAAAGGAGGATCTGTCTCCCAGGATTGTGCTAAGGCTAAAATAGATGATGTGAAAGGCCAAGCACTGTACCTGATATATTGAGTGTTAAACAAAGCTTAATTATTATTAGTGATTTTTCTATGGAAATAACATAAATTGAAGGACTACTTAACAAAGTTATACTCCCTTGCAATCTTATAATTGACTTATATTACTGAGACCTCTTTCATTACTTTCACTGTTGTGGTTCTTTGAAAAATCTGTCCACCAATTCTTTGATACTTCTCCTTTCAAATGTTGGCTTACTTAGTGATTGGCTCCTGTGAATGGAATGTGGAGCAGTGACAGTCTGTGACTTGCAAGCTAAATAGAAAAAGGCGTTGTGGTGCCCTCTTGTGCTCTCTCTCTCTCTCTCTTTGGATCACTTGCTCTTGGAAGCCGGCTAGCTTGTCATGAGAACATGCTAGCAGTCCCATAGCGAGGTCCCTGTGGTGAGGAACCGGGGCTTGCTGCCAGTAGCCATCAGGAAACTGATGCTTTCCACCAACAGTCATGTGAGTGAACCATTTTGGAAATGAATCCACCAATCCCAGTCAAGCTTCAGATGACTGCAGTCCTGGTCACCTCATGACAGACGCTGAGTCAGACCACCCAGAAAAGCCTCTCCCACATTTCCAGTTCTCAAAAACTGCATGCCGTAATAAATGTTTGGTATTTTTTAAGCAGCTAGGCTTGGGGATAATGTGTTTTACAGTGATAAATAACTAATACAATTGTTTTATTCCCTTTTTATAAAAACAGGGGAAAGAAAAGTATCTGGCATCATTAAATTGGCATTTATGTTCAAACAAGTTGACTGCATATTACAGAGCTATCATATCCATGAAAATAAGTGTTACTACTAAATCTTTTACTCAAGAAAATATACTATACATCTTGTGAGTCTTACTTTTCCATTTTGAATGGAAGCCTAAATCTTCCTGGTTCTTTCTGACAGGCATCATAAAATAATCTCTCTTGCATAGCTGATATTTTGGACATTTACTATAAGACCTGTTTTTCATAAAGTAATAAATGCCATCAATCTATTTCAAAAGTTCAAACTGCCCTTTGGAACACTCACTCAGCTCCCTTATTAATGTCATGATCTTGGCTTTGAACATCTCTCAGTTTCCCACCTTTCCAACAAATACAAGGCGGCGGAGGAAGCTATGGCTGACTCTCTACTCTCTTTTCTCCCCTCTCCAGCCGAGGCCAGCATGAGGCTCCCCTAAGTAGGTGATTGCACCCCTCTGATTCACACCCTCAAACTATTTCAGCCAGGAAAACAGAATCATGACAGTGATAGCAATAAAACAATGAGAATCAGAGCACTCACTGTCACTACTCCAGAGCTCTGTTACAGCTCAATCTGTAAAAATTCTGCCTGCATGACTACCGAACAGAGAGTGTCAGCTAGATTTGTCACTCACATTTGCTGCTTCTCCTCCGTGCTGATTATCACCTGACTGGGATCAAATTAAAGGTCAGATCTTCAGACAAAATCTTGAAATCAAATCAGCACTCAAGTGGCAAAAACTGCAATGCACAGTGGTGGCTTCCTGGAATGTGAATGAGAGTTTGAGACCTAAGTCAGCGGTAAGTTGAGAACAGGAAACATATGTATTAATGTATTTCATAAATGGCACCCAATGTCGTAAGCTGCTTAGTGATCTGCCTTAAAGACATAACTCTGAATCCTGATCCAGTGCTCTTCCTACATCGTAGCTATATCACACAATTTTGACAGGTCTATTTTACTGATTTTGGTTTGTTTCTTTTATTTTATTAAAAGAAAAATAGACTCACATGGAAAATAATTAAAAAATAAATATATGATTCCATTTATATAAAATTTTAAAATAAAACCAATATGTATGTTAATGTTTCCTATGCAATAAATCTATAAAGATATGGATGGGGAAAATTCATACCAACCTTGGGAAGCTAGTAGCTTTGGAAACTGGGATTAAAAGGGGGTTAATGTCCTGGCTGGTGTGGCTCAGTGGATTGAGTGCCAGTCTGCGAAGCAAAGGGTCATCAGTTCGATTCCCAGTCAGGGCACATGCCTGGGTTGTGGGCCAGGTTCCCAGTAGCAGGTATGCAAGAGGCAACCACATAGTGGTATTTCTCTCCCTTACTTTCTCCCTCCCTTCTCCTCTAAATAAATAAATAAATAATCTTTTTAAAAAAGGGGCTTAAAAAAGAGTTTCAATTGCTTCATCAATATGATATATGTTAAGGGAAAAAAAGAAAAATTGAAGCAAACATGGCTTCCAAAACCTTTTTTATATTTGGAGAGTTCATTTTCTTTATAACATGCTCTATACACCTGTGTGTACAGGGTCCAGAACAAATAACACCCCTTTTTAATACAAAATCTTTTATTACAGAATCATAAGCATATAATTCTGTAACATAATAATATCACACTCAAGCACATCACATGACATTTTAGGTGAAATGTTCAAATTGCTGTCCATTTCATGCAAGACATTTATGTACCTACCAACTATACTCAAGCAGGTGTTACTTTTACTGGACCCTGTATTTTAAATATTTCTTGATTAAAACAAAACAAATGTTAAGTTGTATACCATAAAAGAAGGTGTCCCTCCTACCCCAGACCTCACTTCCCCTTCTCTAATCTCTAATTAAGTTTCCTATATTTTTTTTCAGAAATTTTCTTTGTATATATAAATTACCTTGAAAGCATGCAAATGAAATCATAATATATTCAGTTCTTCTTTTTGCTTTTTTCATTTAAATAACACATCTTGCAGACTTCTCCATTTGTGACCTCATCTTTATAATGGCTTCAAAATGTGCAGTTGAATTGTTGTATTTCAATTTAGTCTATTTTATCTGAAGTCTTGCTACTCAAAGTGTGGTCCGAGACAAGCAACATTAGGACCACCAGGGAGTTGGTTAGACATGCAGAACCTGCATTTTAATAGATCTCCAGCTGATTCCTATGCAAAGTGAAGTTTGAGGCCTGATGTAAATAGCAATGGGACATGCCCAGTGACCTCTCTTGAAGTAATCCAGGATATTTATATAATATGCATATTTATTAAAAAGTTAAAAATTTGCTCTTAAAGTTCTTTTATGTAATATGGCTAAAATGCAGTCTTGGTATATAAGAAACTCAAGTGTAACACGTTTTTGCATGGCTACAGATTGAACACAATAAAAGTGAGCAGAGAATGATTAAGAGATAATTACTAACTTTTCTTCACAGTTGTCTTCTACTGAGTCTATTTGTTGGCTTGCCAGTCTTAGAAAAATAATAAAGAACGGTTCAGCTCCATGAAGCTTTGAAATATTACCGTAGAAACAAAGAAAACCAGCAAAACTAGACTTGAAAAGTATCTCAAAAATAAGAAAACAAAAAGTTCATAATGTGGGTAAAACAAAGGAAATGAAAATCTAGAGCAGTTTTCCTTCTCCCAGTTCTAATCCTAGTGTACTTTTCAAACTTAATTCTCCAGCATGGGGAAAAAAACCCTTTTCATACAAATATGTTCATTTGGCAATTACTTTATTTGTAGCTTCCTAGATTCTAGGGCCTAGGGGGTGCAGCTGCTATAAGACTGAAGAGGCTAGAAGCTGAAGGAAAGTGAATAGCAATTGTAGCATTGCTGTCTAGCCCTGGTGCAGAAATAACGTCACCATCATCTTCCCCTAACTATCATTGTCCTAGGCTGGTACTCAGTACTCTGCTCTTTTCACCCTAGATGCTGTCTCTGGACAATCTCACCTCCAACGAATGCTTCAAGCTGGTCACTCCAAAATCTCCCACATAAGGCCTACTCCAGAGCTTTAAACCCTTATTTCCAATGAACTACCAAAAATCTACACCTGGATGAGCCAAACACAGTGGTTCTCCACTTTAGGGTGCCTCAGAATCATCTGGAGGGCTTGTTAAAACTCCCATTTCCAGGCTCATCCCCAAAGATTCTGATTCGATAGGTCTACTTTAGGACCCGAGAATCTGTTTCTAAAAGGATCCTAGCTGATGCTGATACTGCTTGTCCAGGGTCCATACTTTAAGAATCACTTCCCTAACAACACATATTCAAAATTAAACTCATTTTCTTTTCCCAAATTCTTCTTAACCAACCATCATTTCTGTTCTGTTTTTTTTTTTTTTATCCAAGGTCATAGCATTGCTGTTAACTTAATCATTCCAAATTCCTGAAACTTGACCTACCCCTTCCCTCTCCCTCTAACCTCACATCAATATAGATGCAATTTCTGTGTTTAAAAAGGGTAACTGACTAACTACAACGTACACAAACATACAGACTTGGCTATACCAAAAACTTCACCAAGAAGGTGAAAAGATCTGTGTGCTAAAAATTATAAAACATTGATAAAAGAAATTGAAAAAGACAAAATACATCGAAGTGTATCCTGTGTTCATGGATCAGAAGAATTAACATTGTTACAAATGTCCATATTACCCACAGCCATTTATAGATTCAGTGCAATCCCTATTAAAATTGCAAAGGAATTCTTCGCAGAAGTAGAAAATAAATGCTAAAATTCATATGGAATCAATGAGGCATTTTGAGAGCAGGCACTGTGGCCTCTAACCCTTATTCTTCACAGCAAGCACTCAACACAGTGTTGCATACCACCTTTCTCTACACGTTTGATGAAAACATGAGACGCAGCTGATATTAATAAGGCAACTTCCACAAGGACAAAGCTATCGGCAACGCATCCGAAGCCCAGTTCCTCCCTGGATCATTTTGGTGAGTGGGGAATCACAAACACAAGGGAGAAAGCCACCAAAGTTTTAAAATTTAGAAGGGAATTGTAACAAATAAAACACTGTCATTTGCTCCCAAACAACATAACAGCACATGGGCAATAAACTGCAACATAAACATGTCTAAGCTCCTTTTAACTAAAAGAATTCCTGGCTGGAGTGGCTCAGTGGATTGAGTGCTGGCCTGGGAACTAAAGGGTCGCTGGTTCAATTCCCAGTCAGGGTACGTGTGTGGGTTGCAGCCCAGGTCCCCAGTGGGGGTTGCATGTGAGAGGCAACCACACATTGATGTTTCTCTCCCTCTCTTTCTCCTTCCCTTCCCCTCTCTCTAAATATAAACAAACAAAATCTTTAAAAATAAAATATGTCCACAAAAAAAATAAATTAAAAAAAAAGAAATTGGGCAGCACCTGGTGGCTAAACACATGCCCATCTAAGACATTCTCCAAAAGGTCAGACATCAGCTGAGGCCACAGAGGAAGTTTTTTCAATACTGAAAGTCAGGAGGCTTGAATCCTAGACTCGGTTCAGCTGTTTACTGGACATGGTGCCTTAGTGTTTCTGGGGCTTGGTACTTACATCTGCAAACCTGGATGGTTGAAGGAGATGGTCTCAGAAGGGAACTCTCTGAGGCCACTCCCCTATGACCCTCAGACTCTGGCGCGGGCAGTGGAGCAGTTCAGAGGCTTCTGTCTGCATTATGCACTAGACACCCAATTCAGACATGCAGGTTTCAAATGCGAGGCAAGAGTGCTTTTTCTCATTCTCTTTTTTGTTCTATAAAAGGAATCATCTTGGACTTTAAAACTATGTAGAGAAAAAAATAAAAAATAATATATTACTTATAATTTATAGCTACATCGTGGCAGACTCATTTTATAGCTCTATTTTAAACCCATGCTTCTATAGAAATATTGAATTGTTCTGGAAAAGACTTTAGTTTTTCAATAAAGAAGTTTCTGCTATAAACAAAGGGTTTTTTTTTTTTCTTTCTTTCTTGGAACTATAGGCGCTGCGTCAGTGCTGGCTGCCATGGAGACCGAAGGACAAAAATATCACATGAAATCGAAATCAACAACTGGTAATCCCTGTTGGGAAGAATATTTTTCTTTGCTCTATAAAGAAATGATTTGATAGGTTCAGCAGCAGGGAAAGGCAGGCAAGGTTCATAAAAGTGATGCAAACAGTGCCCCCGGGAGTCATCGAGTATGGGCACTCAGGGTTAAGGCTGTCTTTCCAGTGCTCCGCAATGGCCGAGCAGAAAGAATAAAGGGTGGCGATTGCAGAAGGAAGCCGCATCACTGGGGAAAGCGGGCGGGCGTCCTCTGGTACCACACTGACCTCACTGCAGAAATAATTGGTCCTGTGGAGCTTACAAGAACGAAGGAGGAGGAAATTCAATTCCAAAAGCAATGTACTCTGTGTTCTAGGTGCCGTGCATTCCAGGTCTTCTCCAGCACCCTGCCCTCACCACCGCTTTAGCTCCTCAGCTTCTATTCAGCCCAAAAGGGAATGAAGTTCTGGGTTTTCTCTCCCCTCCAGATATCTCTGTAGAACAAAGGGCTTCAGCTGAAGATGTCGCCAGCTTTCCTATCTCAACCCAAGAGGACAAGAGGGAAGAGAAGGTGTGACCTCATGCGCATCCATGATCACACTTTCCTATAATCATTGGCTTTCAAACTCAAAATGGAATTCCTACATCTTACATCTCAATTATTTGTCTGTTATTACTTAGTACTCCTTAAATGAATATCTGACAATAGTGACATCTTATTAATAGATATCTATTGAATATCTACAATATACAAGGTACTCTGATTTATCTTTGTAGAGAGAAGGATTAAATAAACTTATATTCTTCCCCAAAGAGTGCACCACAGGTTTGTCATGTTCAAAGTTACAGTGTCCCATTTTAAAATACTAACCTCATAGAAACTGTACTTGAATAATGATTAAAATAAAAAATAAATAAAAATATGATAAAATACTATCTTCTCTGTTAATATTAGCAGAATATTAGTGATGTCATTATTATGGTAACTTTTAGATGTTATATTTAGTAATATGGGGTAAAATATCCACATAAATGCCTCATATATACAATAAAATATTAACATACCCATTTTAAGTAGCTACCGTATATTAGCTACCATATTTTTAATAATGTAGGATATTAGCTATCATGTATTTTATTAGCTAACAAATATTTATTTAATGTATATATTCTTTCTATAAGGTATTGATATAAAGAAGATTGTATATTAAAGGAAGTTGTCATTTCACTGAGATAAAAACAATAAAAGAAAATAGAAATTCAGTTAAAAAATAGATCACTACCCATACAATAGTTATGGAATGTCATTTACAGGTTGGTACTGGGGTAAGAGGTACTCATGTAATCTCCATTTCAAGAAGTGTCTATGGGAAAATCATTCAGTCATTCACCCTAGTTGATAATGGTACAACCTCCCATATGAAGGTTTACGTCCACATCGAGATTTGGTACAGGCCATCACTGACATCTGACCATGGTTGTAAGTAATGGTTATAACACAGACACTGCCAATCTTTGATGCAAATCCAAGCTATACTGCAGCATTTTGTACTGTTTTCAAACTAAGTAGAGAAAAAATAAAGAAGCAAAACTTAAATCTCTCAGGTACATAAATAGCACACAGCTTTACACAGAATATCAATTCGCTTGTCACATCCCAGCCTGTGATAATGCTCACATTCTCGGTCTGATGCAGCTTCTGTCTGCTCTTCAGGAACTCCCTAAACCTTCTTTTTCTCAATCAGATTTTTGTAGATAATTGTTAATTTTATGTGCCCACTTGGCTGGGACATGGTGCCCAGATATTTGGCCAAATATTATTCTGGATGTTTCTGTGAGGGTGCTTTGAGGTGTTTTTGTTTGAGATGAATATTTAAATTGGTAGGTTTTGTGTTAAATAGAATCCCTACTTAGGTGGGCTTCTTCAGATTTCTGAGACAGCATGTTTCTCAGCTGGGTGACAGCTGCAGGTTTTGGGTGGAGCCCAGAATAAGAGAAGGCTCTGAAACAGGTCCGAACTGTCACACAAGAGGCTCTGCCACTTGGGCCACAGGATCCAGCAGATCCAATGGTCCTGGATGTGGCAGCGGCAGGCAGGGGTGCTGTTTGGAGCAGTTGGCAGGTGAATTCCTGCCTCCACAGGTGAATCACAGCCCAGGCTCTTATGATTTTGAGGCAGCGTTTTGTCATCCTCTGCAGATAACTGCTCCTCTTTTGAGAAATAGCTCTTAGTAGGATGGTAAATTTCAACCCAACCATATCAGTAACTACATTAAATACAGAAAATTTAAACATGCTAATTAAATAACATATTGTCAGATAAAATTAGAAAAAGCAAAACCCAATGATATGCTGTCTACAAGAAATCCCATTTTAGATAAACTACTTAGGAGAAAAGTGAATGGATGGAAATAGACATACTTACGTAAACACTAATGAAAAGAAAGCTAGACCAAAGTAAAATAAGTCAGACAGAAAAGACAAATACATATAATTTCACTTATATGTGGAATCTAAAACACGCATAAATGAACAAACAAAACAGAAACAAATATATAGATACAGAGAACGAACTGATGATTTTTAAGAGGGTCGGGGGTGGGAAGTTCAGTGAAAAATGTGAAGGGATTAAGAAGCACACATTGGCAATTACAAAATAGTCACAGGAATGTAAAGCATAGTACAGGAGTATAGTCAATTATACTGTAACAACCATCAGTGGGGCCAGGTGGGTACTAGATTTATCAGGAAGATCACTTTATAAGTTATTTAAATGTCTAATCACTAGATTGTATATCCAAAATTAATATAGTATTAAATGTTAACTGTAATTACTTTTTTTAAATAAATAAAATTTTTTAAAAATAAATTGACCTTGGCTGGGTAGCTCAGGTGGTTAGAGTGTCACCCCGATGCACCAAGGTTACTGGTTTGATCCCCGGTCAGGGCACATACAAGAGACAACCAATGTGTGCATAAGTGAGTGGGACAACAGATTGATGTTTCTCTCTCTCCCTTTCTCTCTCTCTCCTTCTCTTTCCCTCTCTCTCTCTCCCTCTCAAGAATAAATTTTTTAATAAAATAAATTAAAAAATAAATCTAGACTACCTATATTAATAAAACACAAAGTTGAGAACATATAAACAAACGAAATATATCTGTCATTGGAATATCACTCAGCATTGACAAGGAAAGAACTACATGCACCGACATGGATGAATTTCAAATGCATTATGCTGAATGACAGGAAAAAGACCCCAAAGACCACATACTTCCACTTATATGACATCCTAGAAACATCACTCTGTAGGGACAAAAAGAGATCAGTGATTGCCATGGCCGGAAGTGGTGGAAGGAGTTGATTACAAAGATGCGTAGCAGAATTGTGGGGTCTATTCTACAATGACAGTTACACAATCGTATGCATTTGTCAGAACTCACAGGACTGCACACTCACATACTTGAGTGTTATTGTATGTAAATTACCTCTTAATAAAAATGTGAAAAATACATAGCTTCCAAAATAGGTAGATACAAAATTAATACAAATAATATGTGATATCTGATTTATGACTCTGGTATTATTTGAGAAAACTCACAGAAGAACAAATCATTTTCCTATGTAATGTATAGACAGTATTGACCTGTGTTACTTAATAATTAAAATTACTTATTTATTTCAAAGATTGCTTTTTGTTTAGTATTGAGAAAATGATACAGTTTTTAATTTTTGAAATATTCCCCCCAAATATTTTATATATAAATAAAATTATAATTAATTTTAAATTATATTTAATTTTATATAGAATCAATTATGTTGTTAATAAAATCATGAAATTATTATCTCAAAATGTTATAATCCATGGCAAGTATTATTTTTAATAGAATTGTACTATTGTAGAAGGATCAAGAAATTTCCTTGAACCAGTTGAGTTGTAATAATAATTCTGAAAATATTTCTTTTAATAGGATTTATATTTATTTCTGGTTTGCAATGAAATACCTCACTATACAAAATAATAAGTATATCTAGATATCAGGCAAGAGACTTTACAACTGATAAAGGAAACATAAAATGAATTGTAACTTCCTCTTCAGCTGGTGAGTTTTAGTGATTAAGATACAAAATGAGCCCTGGCTGGTGTAGCTTAGTGGATTAAGTGCGGGCCTGTGAACCAAGAGATCACGGTTCGATTCCCAGTCAGGGCACATGCCTGGGTTGCAGGCCAGTTCCCAGCAAGGAATGCACAGGAGGCAACCATACATTGATATTTCTCTCCCTCTCTCCTTCCCTTCCCCTCTAAAGATAAATAAATAAAATTTAAAAAAAAAAGAATTTTAACAAGATACAAAATGATAGAGTAGAGGGGAAAAAACACTTTTTCTCCCCTTTCTGCTTTGAGTCACCACAATAGTGCCAAGTGCTCCAGAAATAAGATATAGAGACTGGTTGGTTGGGTCATGCGAGAGGAAACCGATTGATGTTTCTTTCACACATCAATGTTTTTCTCCCTCTCTTTCTCCCTCCCTTGCCCTCTCTCTAAAAATAAATAAATAAACTCTTTTAAAAAAGAAAAAGAAGAATAATTATTGGGGGCCTATTATGTGCCAGGCACTCTTTTAGGCTCTGTGGGCACAACAGTTAAATAATCAATCCTTAATATCATGGAATTTACATTATAAAGGGGACACAGAAAAATAAGTAATTTTATAGACTAGAAAATGATAAGTGCTAAGAAGAAGAAAAATAAAGCAGGGAAGGTGAAATAGGTGTGTCAACTGTTTAGGGTTGTAGTTTTAGAGAAAGAGCCAGAAAAAGGTGGGATTGGATATTAACTAAAAACCTGAAAAAAATAAGGGGGTAAACCATGTGGATTTCTGAAGGAAGATCAATCCAGGTAGAAGAACAGTGATTTCAAAGGCCATGAGGCAGGAACATGCAGGACATAGTATAAGAACTCCAATAAAATTAATGTAGCTCGTGCCCAAGTGAACATGGGAAGGGGGGAAAGTAGGAATGGACCAAAGATAAGCCATTGGAGACAGAAGGCATAGGGCCTTGTAACAGCCATTGGAAGAAGCTTGGCTTTTACTCTGTGAGGTGAGGTAACAACCCACTGAGTGATTTTAGCAGAGAAGTGACAGTAAGAAGACTTGTGTTTTAACAGGATACCTCTGCCTGCTCTGTGAAAGTAGAATGAAGGAGGAGTTCACCCATTGAAGCAAGAACGCCAGTAGGGGGGCCACTGCAATGCTCCAGGTGAGGAATGTTAGTGGTTCTGATCAAGGACCACTTTGGAGCAGCAAGGTAATAAGTAGCATCAAGGTAGATCCTGGATGTTTTTTAGTAGAGCTGACAGGACTTACTCCTCTTTGGCCTAAGCAACTGGAAGAATGAATGGACTCGCCCCCTTGCTGCGATGGGGAAGACTGCAGGTGAAGTAGGGTTAAACGAGAGAGGATGGCAGAGTGTCAAAAACTTGCCAGGTGATATATAAAATGCATGGATATACATAATAGGCAGTTGGGTATATGAATCTGAAAAGCGGCAGCCATCTGAGCTACAGATACACATTTGAGGATCAGAAGATGCTATTTCAGGCTATGAAACTGGATGATAACAAAGGGAGTGAAGAACCATAGAAAAGGGAAGAGCTCCAAGGACTGAGCTCTCGTTCACTCCAATGTTCAGAGTTCTGCCCCTTCTTCCACTAGTCCAGTACACAGGGGTGACCTTCAGGCTCTGTTTTCATTCTCCTCTCACTCACCACCAAGGTTTCAGTTGCTCTGGACAAAGTCAGTTGCTTCTTCTACCTCAGCTTCTTCCTAGATACAGCTTTAGGGTGACCAATGTGCCTTCTACTACTCTTCCATTTCATCTTTGGTTTTCATATGGACCACATTTCCTCTACAGCACTTATCACAATGTGTATTTATTGTATTCACATGCCTTCTTCTCTACTGTGTGCTTGCTTCACTCTACTGAAACCTTCCTGAGTGCACTGTTGTTAACCAATGGCGCCCACAGCACCCAGCACAAGGCCTGCCATGCTAAAGGTGTAGCAAAGGAAAAATAATTTTCCTACCACCCTTCAAAGTTCTTCTAGCTGGTCTAATAATCAAATCGACATGAGACAGATTTACAGGAGAAAGTAACCTAGTTTATTTCCTGATGCGGACTCCGGCTGGTGGGGTCCGCCACATAGTGAACGAGACATTCACACGGACTACCGAGCCCTGTAGAGGAAAAGGGCCAGCACGGCTTTTCTCTCAAGGGGAGCAAAAAACTGCAGCCTCCGCCATGACAGGCCCTTATTTCTTTTCTCGGCACATTACATGATGGCCCTCATTTACTATGCACAGGTTCGCTTTAGGTGTTTACCTTTTACAGAAAACAAAGGAGCTGGATGCCATTAATCATATCACAGAAGGAGGATATTTGCAAATGAAAATGGAAAAGTGGTTGAACTGGTTACACTCCATACTGGGGAGTTTTACCTTGGATTTTAGGAAGTTACAGTAAGTACTTGCTGTCTCAATCCAGGGTGAGGGAGTTTTAGCAAAAGTAAGTCTCAGAGCAGCCTAGGTACATTGCAGGTCTAATTCCCCACGGGAGAACCCGTCCATGGGCGTGGGTCCTGTGCATCTCTGAGTGGGAGCTGGGCCCACGCCATGCAGAATGGTCTCCTATAATTTCATATATACGTTCAGGGTTCCATAAGACTATGAGACCCAAAGACAAGTGGGGTAGTTATACTTATATGTCATTCTGGACTAAGATGAGGAGGCAAGGGTCTGGGACATCAAAGGGAAAGTAGAAAATTCACAGGTAGATGAGAAAAAGCAACCATCTGGTAAACAACTTTTTGCCTAGCCCCCCAGGAACAATGGGGCGCAGAGGGAAGTGCAACCACAGACTTTGCTAGATTACTCCCCGTTTGCCACACTTAGTTCCCATTATGCTAAGCTGGTCTCCCTTCCCTGAGCCAGTTTTGTTTTTGTTTTTGTTTTTAATATGAATTCTTTTAGGCAGGAAGAGGGAAGTAAAAGACTCTGCTTGAGTCTTTTGTTTCTTAAAAATAACCAGCTTAAAATAATCAATATCCCAAAAAGGCATATTTTGGTGTGTCAAACTCTTCATCCTCTCGGGGAAAATACTTATATTTATTGAAAGAAGGCACAGGAGCCATTCACTGACTCCCCAGTGTGTGGTGACGATCCGGTTTCTTCCTGAGCTTTGGAATTAAACAAACTGGCCGTGATGTTTTCATGTAGATGTCCCACAGATACCCTAAACTCAATATATGCAAGAACTCTTGATATTTCTTTGTACACCCGTGTTCGTCCTTCATTTCCTGTTTCAGTGATGGAGGATCATTTACTTAGCCATCCACGTCAGAGACCTGTAGGTCACCCTAAACTCCTTTTTCTGTACTCTCTATCTCATTGGTCACCAAATCTTGCCATTCTTCTCCTAAATGTCCCTCAGCTTTACTCCTGCTACCTTTGCATTAAGTTCAGCTCCTCAATTGTTATTTCGAGAGCCTTATAATTACTCTTCTTGATTCTATCCTAGTTTCCTTCCATTTATTCTGCTCATTGTTTCTAGAATAATCCTTCTAAAAAGCAAAATTGATCCCATCAGCCACCCTATTAAGATCTCACATGGCCCCTTCCACTTCCCACAGGGATCAGAAACCAAAGACCAGTCTGTATGTTTAGTTTAGCTTATATATTTTTTACATGAGTTCGAATTTGTTTCCAACATTTAAATTGAAATATTTTGTGCACAAATCCAGATTTATGGCTCTGTTTGAAAAATCCAAAGCTCTGGCTAACACTGGGCTCCACTTTCCACAGAGCAACAATGCGGAGTTGAATACCACCTACATCCTGTGGACTGGGAATGGCCTGGGCTCCATTTAACCACCATCCATCCGCCCAGCGCTCGTCCTTCACGTGGGCTACATGACTGGATCCACTGGCCTGAAAGGTAGCTTCAAATACCCTAATACAGCATATAAAGCTGTCTGGATGTGCTTCTGCTGGGAGATCTTTCTAGAGTCCTTCCCTTCCTAACGCCCCATCACCTTCTGATGCCCATCTCCGCCTGACCTCACATGCACATTTTCATCATTACAAGATACCCACAGCTCTCCAGACATGCTGTGATCTCTGGTTTCCCTCCAGTTCCACACAGCTTTCCCTTTCATGAAGGACTGCCCTCAAACAGAGAGACAGGAGACAGATCTTGATGGGCCGGTGGGCTCACTTCCTCCCTTTTGGGTATATTAGCAGGGAGCTGGCTCAACAGGTCCGAGTTAGCACAAAATTTTGAACAATATGAGTTGCTAAGCTTTGGAGTCTCCCTCTTAATAACAATGTCATTTTCTCACCCATTGTTACATAGTCAGAGGTATGCCCTCTGTGCCTCTGACCCTGTAAGGATGTAGAGTTATGGGGTTGGAACCCCTTTCAACTGGAATGCTGGCTTTCACATATGCACCCTAGCACTGACCTGAACTGTGGGTCAGTAAGAGAACAGGTTATTGCATGTGCTCTTCTAATGCTGTCTATAAGTAACCCCCCACCCTAGTAAACCCTTTAAAATATCTGCTCCATGTGGGCACAATACCTGCAATTTCCTGCCCAAGTCTTTCTTGATTTATAAAGCTCTTCCTGACTTCCCCGGGAAGAATGGTACTTTGCTCATCTTCTGAGTTCACCCTAATACTCAGAAGATTTATTGCCACAATTGTAATTCTCTGTGTGAGTTCACACTTTATTCATCTTTCTAACACCACACCAGACACAAAGTAGACACTCAATAAATGTTCACATAAATTAAATGAATATCAGTGGAGTCACTCTGGTAACTTACAGCAGTCATTCATGAGACAAGGAAGTGTATCTTTTCCATCCAATTTAAAAAGAACTGGAATAAATAACATTGTTTCATTTTTCTTCATTTCTTAGTACCATTTATTTTTATTCCCTATGAAACAATCTCGTGGAACTGTTTTTTGAAGGCTAGTTTCAATGAGATGCCTATAAAGTGCTCAGCAACAGGGCATTACACCGAGGTGGCAGCATTTAAAGTGGTTGATAACAAATGCTTTGAATTTAGTTAAGACTCCAGTCCTAGAGCTGACACAGTGCATGCACAGCACGGAGTAGGCACTGTGTGTTGAATGAATGGATGGATCGGGGAGCAGGCAAATCCTGGTTCTGCCCATTATTCCTGGGTTGCCTCCAAGCCTTGGCACTCACTGTGCTCTCTATCTGAAACCATATCTTCCCCAGGGCTCCGCTCAAATGCCTTCTCACTGAGAGGCCTTCTCACTGAGAGGCCTTCTCAGAGAACCTAAACGAAATGGAACCCCGGCACACCCTTTCCCCCTTACAGTACTTTCGTTCTCCCACTTACCACTGTCTGCAACACTGTACAGTTGGCTCTGAAACTTAAGCTCAAGAGAACAGAGAGTTTGGTTTGTTTGCTTCTATGTCTCCACCCAGAACAGAATCTGAATGAATGAACTTGCAGAATCTCGGTAAGTCTCCTCTTCCTCATTTGTGAAGTAATGGGGTGGAAAGAAAAGTACTAATGCCCTTCAGATGAAACTTCATATGATGTATTTCTCCCAGCTCTCTGCCAATTGAATACAGTCATGAGCCTCCTTCTTTTACATAACTAAGTCCAAATTCTGTGCTGCTGGACAAAGTTGGTAAACACCCCCCCCCACCCCCCTGTCATATTGAAAACCTCTCCTTCCACAGAACTACTCTGAGCTGTCCGGATGGTAGCTAAATCCTAGAGTGCGAATGGATTTGCATTTTCATAGAATACAGAATTTTATAGTTGTGATGAATATCAAAGTTCACCTGGACCCACCGACTGATTTTACAGATGTGGACTGTGAAGTCCCAGAGGCTAAGTGACTTAGTTAAGATGACAGAACTAGTGACAGAGCCGGGGGAAAAACCCAGACTGAAGGATTCTAATCCACTCCCATTACAGTCATTCTAAGGGCAGCACCAGAATTCAAATGTCATCCCCTGAGCATGAGTCTGCTTCCCTTTCTACCGTAACACCCTGATGGCCCCTCTGTATTGCTAAAGGCCAAGCCCATTAAACTTACCCCAGTGGAAACACAGTGTTATTCTTCCAGCAGTCAGACCCCTTCTGACAAGTTAAACTGGAGTTAGTGACAAGACAGCCTGAATTCATTAAGACTGTGAATGCAATTCTCTCTTGTTCACTGTTCTGCGATATTTGTTTCGCAGAAATGTGGTTTCATGGGACACTTAATTCTTGCCACGTCTAAGACCTCAAACTCCCTAAGGCTGCTAGACAGGAGAACGAAGAATTATGAATTTTCAGTCTCGGTGTAACCAACCGCAGCAACTGATTTAATTAAGTGGTCACTCTGGTTTGAAAGGCTCAGCAGCTCTACAGATGCTAGTTAACCTTCTGTACTCTGTCATCTGCTGGAATCCAGCTTCCAATCCACCCTAATGTCCACAGGCAGGCAGAATTAATCAGTTCTTCCCACACACGCCCACTTCAAGTCCAAAAAAAGAAGGATACATTTTCCTAGCCACAGTACCAACATTGTATAGGGCATTACTCTCCCCTGGTGGAAACACTAAAAAATGTTTCTGAGAATGCTCCCAAAAAGATCACAATATTTGCAGGTTAAGAACATCCTGCAAGATTATCAAGAGAAAGCTAACGTGAGAAACCTGCGAGTTAAAAGATCATGGGTGGCGTCGGTCTGTTCCAAAGGGGGTGGGGGTGGGGGCGGGGGACTGGAAGAGATTAGTCAAAGCACATACGTGCATAGCCCTCTGACACAAACAAAAACCTGGTGGGGGGGGTGCTGGGTAGAGAGGATCAAAGGGAGGTAATAGTGTCTGTAATAGTGTCAACAATTAAAGAGAGAAGGTCATGGGGTCCCAATGACTGTGTCATCCCACTTCCTCTAATCCCTCCCTAATCGCTCAACCTCAAAATGCCTCAGGCACCTACAATTCATCACCAAATGATCTCACAGGACAGTGACCCTAAGAGACTAAAATCTCCCAGGTTAAAGGCCTTAGACAAAATTCCTAAAGATCACTGTAGAACAAAGCAAAAGTTTGTATTAATAAACTAAAATCAGTATGCTATGGGAATTTATGGGGAGCCATAATCAATTCATCAATCTACAAAAATCTGTCTTCGGCACCAACAGCAAATTTGCAAATTACCTCTTAATTTCTTCCTAATTTTGTGGGCTGGAATGGGATTAAAAGATAGAAACTGTACTGAATCATCTAAAATAAAAAAAAATAAAAAATAAAAAAAATTTCTTCCTAATTTTTCATGTTCTTTTTCCTGTTGAATAAAAATGGACAATGGGCCCTGGCTGGCGTAGTTCAGTGGATTGAGCTCAGGCTGCAAACCAAAGGGTCACAGACTCGATTCCCAGTCAGGGCACGTGCCTGGGTTGCGTGCGGGCCAGGTCCCCAGTAGGGGGCCACTCGAGAAGCAACCACACATTGATGTTTTTCTCTCTCTCTTTCTCCCTCCCTTCCCATCTCTAAAAATAAGTAAGTAAAATCTTTTAAAAAAATGGACAATGGGTAGAAGAACCCCAGGGCCTTCTTCCCCAGCCTGTAGAGACCCAGAGAAAAGAGTAGACCTACTTTCACAGAAGAAGCCTTCCCCGATGACTCCAGCCTGACTCCTCTGAACTCCAAGAATTCTTATTTTCAAACTGGCGCATGCCAAATTGCTCATCAGAATTGTCTGGAGAGTCTGTTGTTAGTTCTTATTGTTGTGTTTAATGCAGATTCTCAGACACCACCCACACGGAATTGGGATTTCAGCGTGAAGAACTTTTCATGAATGAGTGAACTCTCTAAGTAAACTTGAAAATTTGAGAGCAGTGTTTCTTTTGCACAACTGATGCCATGAAAATTAATTTTTTACTTTCAGTTATCCCTCTTGACACCAGTTAGATGCTATTCCCCTGAATAACACCTTTCGTTCACCTTCCATTGGGTATACGATGAAGTTCCTGTTTCCTAGCACAATATGCAAAAGCTGCACTTCAACTGTGTCCAACAACTCAGAGCTCCTCTGAGCACACCCCACAGTTTCCACCCTCTTGACTTTGGCTGAAGGCCCTGCTTGAATCGCCTTTCCCCGCCCCTACCCCTTTCTGCAGGACTAACACAATGTTCCAAACTCTCAGGGTGCCCTCTTTTAGAAAGCATTTTTCTGTCCTTCTTTCTCATTCCAGATAGAATTGGCCACAGTACCTATAATGTTATACTGTAATTTTTTATATTTCCCTCTGATAAATTATAACTTCTGTAAGAATTAAAGAATTGTGTTTGAATCATTTTTATATCTCTAGGACAAATGACTGTTGAATGAATGAATGAGTGAATGAGTGCATGAAAATGCCTAACCTGTGCACAATTTCTGCTTTGGCCGTTGTTCCTCATTTCTCCATTGATGAACATGTGCCACGTGAAATAAGCTAGTTACAAAAAGACAAATATTGTACTAGATCATCTCACTTATGTGAGATATCTAACATGCTCAAAGTCATACCAACAGTGAGTAGAACTGGGGGTTGCCAGGGGGTGGGAGGAGGGGGAAATGGAGACTTGTTTTCCGCAGGTATAAAGTTACAGTTTCGCAAGACAAAAATGTCTAGAGCTCCGTTGCACAATAATGTCAGCATACTTAACACTACGGATCTGTGTGTTTAAAAATGGTTGGGGTGGTAAAGGTTACCTTACCTCTTTCTCACCACTGGTTTTTAAATGCATATGTCGTATTCTGACAGGAACTGTTCTATTATTAAATTAGCAGAGACACTTGAAAGTAATCGTGTTGAATTTGACGGATAAATGTCACTTTCAAAGTATTTTATAGAAATGTACATATACCTTGTATGCATGTTCATTTTTAGGCAGAATTACATGCATCTATGTTGTGAAAATTACATGTTGATTTAAAAAAATTTTATCTACTTGTTAATTTTTAATTTTTCAGTCCTTACAGATCTGTAAAGACCATTTAACTTTCTATATGGTCTTACTTCTTTTTCTAATCCATCTTCTATCCCCAATGTTTAGCAAAAGATACAATCAGGAAAATTTTTAAGAAGTTCAAACTGAATATACAGTATGTGATTGGGCTTCCACATAATAGTTCTGTTTTCTGTACTGTTTCATCATTACCCCGTTCCACTTCATAATGTAGGAAACTGCTCTATGTACAAATGGTTTTTAGTGTGTCCACCAGAGGAGAGTACTGTCCTTTACAATGTTGGTACTGTGAATAGGAAAACGCATCTTTTTTGGACTTGGAAGTGGGTGTGAGTGGGAAGAACAGATTAGTTCCGCCTGCCTGTGGGCATTTGGGTGGATTTGGATACTAATAAATAATACACAGTTCATCTGAGAGAATGGCATTTCTTTTGAATTGCCATTGTAAAGTTTACAAACAAACTGTTATTGAAGGGGTTACTCTGAGCTATATTACTAGCACTGTTAAAATGGCTTTTACTGATGTGAAGAAACTTCGCTAAAACCCCTGAAGAGTAAGTGCTGAAGATGGATAGCGCGCCCAGGACTGTGTGTGTTAACTGATGGCCGTGCGCCCTCATCCCAGTGCTGACCGTGCTCAGTGCTCCAGTGGGTTTGTGCAAGCAATGGGCTTTGCAAACAAAACATTTTTCCATAAAATAACTTCTAAAGCTTCCAAATGTCGACAGCCCTTTTGTATCCATGGTCACTGATATTAAAACAACATTTCTTCCCTGACTTTTCATTTCTTATGAATATTACATGAGTGAAGAGGAAAGCATCCTTTTCTTTATACTTTTATCTTCCTGTGGTCATTTTCCTGGTCTTGGACACCCTTCCTATCTCAGTGACCCTTCTCAAAACCATATTGCAATGTAATGGCATAAAGAAGTGAATGCATTTGGAGGTATTGCAATCACGGTACTAATAACTTCGAGTACAGATGATAAAGTAAATTTTTTCCTTCTTTACTGTTCAGTTTATCACATTTTGAAATCATTTGTGTAATTCTTTGAAAACATGACTTTTCCCCTATATTTTTAAAGATTTCAGTGACAGTACAGTGTTCAAACTTTCCCTTTAAATTTCTGAAGTATAAAATATCCGCCAACTTTATTAGCATGCTTCTTTGTAATCAGTGAATTTTGACGTTTTCATTGCTTCAATAAAAACAGTCTCATTGGCAGGTGAGGTAAACATTGGTCACTGCTCATCTGATAGCAAACTACGGAGCCCAAGTTCAAATATTCAACCGAGTATCATCAACTTTTCCTTCACTTTCACACTTTAAACCTGCCCTCTTGTGAAACTCTCTGCTGGATACTCCTTTGGATTTCCTACAAGCATATCAGTCTCTGACATCCAGAAGAAAACTCAAGATCTTGCTCCCAAATGAACCCATTCTTTGATCCAACAAATACTTCCTGAGCTCCTATCACGCAGCAGGCACTACGTTAGAGGCGGGGGCACGGAGTGAAGTAATTAGACAGATGTCTCAGGGAGTCGGCAGTTGGGCAGTTGAGTCGGAAGGCACACAAAGCACCTAAGCACACATACGTAATTAAAACTGACATAAGTTACATAAAGGAAGGGACCCAACTCTTTGTTGCTAAAGGAATGTGTTCTGCATTCAGGAATCCTGACTTTCTAAGGAATTCAAGGCTGAAATAAGATCTGTTGGATGGACTGGAATTAACTGAGCAAACCCACCATGTGCAAAGGTTTGCTGACTAGGGGAGCATGGGCCAGCGTACACAGGCCTGGTCACAGAGCGCCCCAACGCTCTGGTCTCCGTCCAAAGAACCAGCAAACTCCTCTGAATTGTTCTAAGCAGGTGACTGAAATAAAATTTTATTTGGAAAACATCACTGTGGAGAACAGTCTGGAGAAGTAATTGGAGGAGAGGAGAGGAAACCAAAGAGGAGGATATGGCAGGAGCCTGGGTCAGGGAGATGATGGTGGGTAGCAGCCCGAGAGATGGAGGGAGGATAGAAAAATGTGAGGGATGTGGCAAGAGCGGTCGTGGCCGGTGAGGGAGGAGGAGGGGCCAGGGATCACTTCTAGGCTTTGCCTTCTATCTCCTTCCCACCCTGGCACTACAACCATCCAACGAACCCGCCTGGATTCATGGGGTCGCGCATCTCCCTTACCCCAGTGTCCCAGTGCTCCTTCACAGAGGCCTTTATCTCTCACATCCTTGAGCTGCTCTTTTATTTTCAAGGCTGCTGCCCTGCTTCAAGCCCTTGAAACCTCTCACCTGGGTTATTCCCACAGCCCCTAGGACTTTTCCCGTGTCCCACATGCCTCCTTCAATGCATTTGCACAGCACTACCAGAGTGATTTGTCATTATCATACTGAGAAGCTTTTGTTGGTCTCACCAAGGTGGGCTAGAGTTCAAGGTCCTTAACTGTTTTGATCTGGCTCCTGAGCCATGATCAGTCATTACTCTATGGAATTCTCCTTCTACCCCTGCCTTCTTATTTTTATTCCCTGCTGCTACCTCTCTAAACTGAAACTCAAGCATCACCTGTCAGAGAGAGAGAGAGAGAGAGAGAGAGAGAGAGAGAGAGAGAGAGAGAGAGAGAGAGAGAGAGAGAGAAGAACCTTCAGTTTTTTGTTTACCTGAGATAAAGGTAGATCAAAGCCAATCCAATACTTTCTCGACAATGGGGCAACTGACTCAAATAACATAGAGCTTAGGGGCACCCACTGCTGCTCCCTGGAAAATCTGCACATACTTTGACTCTGCAGTCAGCCTTTCGCATCTGCAGCTACGACACGGACTGAAAAGAACATATTGGATTAGCGGCTGGGAACCCGAGGTTAGGTATGCAAAAATAGCTCTTGCTCTGTGCTTGGCTGAATAGCAGCAGGTGAAGCCATGGATAGGAGGAGTCAACTGTATTCATTGAAAAAAATTCCAGTATACATGGACCTACACATTTCAAAGCTGTGCTATTCAAAGCTCAACTGTATTTTCAAGACAGTTTTTAGCACCTGAAATTCCTTCAAAATGCCTCTCATTTAACTGCATGCATAGACACCTCTGTCTTGGGTAACATTATTTCAGGTAGGGTATTTTCAAGGACTGGGAAAGAAACCCCAGCTCAGACATGTTTATCAATAATAGTATTATCTCACAGAATTGCGGAGGGCAGATTTTTGTAGGCCTGCGGTCAGCCTGTTCTGACATTCATGTCACTGTAATCATCCCCAAACTGGGTTCCTTTGTGGTCCTAGATGGCCTTCCAGCAGCACCTGCATGCTTACTAAACCATTCCAGAGGAGTGTGCATCGAGCTTCTCCAGCTTCTGCAATAATAGTAACCCTTCCCTTCAACAGACCCAGGAACCAGGTCAGAAGTCCTTAACTAGCCCAGCGATCACTGCCAGGGGAATGCTTGGTTTTGATTTAGTCTAAACCAGATTCCTGGACCACATGGCAAAGGGTAATGGAAACAACTTAGACCTGCGCTCCGCAAAGCATGGGCCCTTCACCAGCAGCATCGGTATCATCTGTGAACAGGTTAGAAATACAAATTATTGTGAATCAGAAAGTCTAGGGGTGTGGGCAGGCGATCTGTGCCTTGCCAAGCCCTTGGGGGAATCCTGACAGGGGCCTGCTGACGGAGAAGCCCTGGCGTAGACTAACCCGAAAAGTCAGTTTGCAGCCTCCAGTCATGTGTTCTCTGTTGCTGAAACTCAGTGTCCAAGAGATCGCCCTCATTTGTCTTGGGCTTTGATCCAGCTTATAAGCAGTGGTTCTTAGCTATAAATAACAGCAGCCAACTCTTCCAGTTCAAACAGAAAAGAAATTTGCTAGAGATTATCAGGTAATATTTCCAGAAGGGCCAGAAAATGAGATTTGGCAGTTATGAAACCAGGAACAATGTTCAGAATTGCATTTCACAACTGGTTGCTTCTTCCTGCCCTAGGCACAGGCTCCACAGCTTACGTGACAATAATGACTCAAACTTCTTCCACTGCATCAGTGGAAAATGGCATTAGCTCCCACCACCCCCAGCACACGGATTCAGTGCAAGTGCCAACATTTATATGTCACTAGGTTCAAAGTCTATTGCCAGTGGCTCTAATGGGCCAAATCTGTTACCTGCCACCCTGGCCACAAGATGAGGTGTGGAAACCGAGAAACTGGCATCTACAGTGAGAGGTGTAATTCAAAAATCGGAATGCCCCTAATGTAGAGAATTGCTCAAAGGTGCTAAGAAATCCAAGAGTGGCAAATATCTACTAGATCAAGACTTAGGATCCTCTAAAAGTTTACGCCCTGATTTCATTTTACTTTCTTGCCACCAGGTGTGGGTGCAGGATGCAAGCGCAGCAGTTCAGCTGCCCCAGCACTCACTGGCGATGGCTCAGCGGAGACCGGGAAGGCAGCACCATCAGCGCCTCGCTGATGGCTGCACCCGCCCACTTGGACCCCGCAGACGTCAGGAGGAACCCTCTCTTAGCAAAATTCTTGTCAGAAGTTCAATTATTCTTAGAATAATGAGTTATAAGTCCAAGAGAAACTGTTAATATGCCATCTTGTCCAAATCCTTCTATTTAATGGCTGATTTATTATCACTTTTATTTGAGGCATACATGACAAAATATTGTGGTGCTTCAGATTTTGGATTTTTAATGAAAAATTACATGGGTGTTCTGAGTGTTCTGAACAACAAATATTTTTAAGGGAAGAAATTTATCATCTTTAAACTGACCTTACCTAATAAGGAACAGCTTAGTCTTAGGCAGAGGAGCTTGAAGAGTGAACCCGCTGGGCTGGCTTTTACCACCCTATAGGCATCTTTGCTCACGTTAGAAAAAAAATGCCTTCCTTAATACACTTCATGATTCCGTATGCTGAAAATTATCACTGTCTCCTTATATTTTAAAGAACAAGATGATTTGCTGCCATGCACCCTAAATTCATTTGAGTAAATACATAAATCTGTCTTTTTGGGGTGAACTGCATGAAAATCCTCGTAACCACTCCCTTTCTGCAGAAAACCTCTTTTAGAAGGTATGTTGTTAAGTCATTAACTACATAGCTATATGCCATATTAGTTAGACTGCTCTAACAAAGGATCTTCAATTTCAGTGGCTCAAAAAAGATTGAAAGTTTCTGTGTTCCAAATAGCAATCTGGAGAAGGGGTTGGCAAAGTATAGCCTGTGGGTGCTTGGTGGAAGCTGGGTTAAATGTGGAACCCACACTGAAAGAAAATCTAAAAAAGGTGGCCCGTGCCCTTCCTAAATCTCACACACACCAAAACACATTAGACGGGTCTTGGGATATCATCTGCCATGTATGATGTGGTGGACATTTGTCACAAATGTCAGTCTGGCAGCATCCCCCACGATACTGTACCAGTTCAAGGATGCACACTTTTTCACAATTAAACGTCAGTGAAGTTGGGTACTTCTTATCATTAGTGGCATCTTAGATTCCCCCTATTTCAGGGGACAACAGTCAGAAACAAAGGGGGAGAGGAAATGCTCAGCAAATGCTGGCCAATACAATTATTAATGCCATTGAAAAAGAGGGGAGATTAAAGGCAGCTGTGACATTTTAGAACTATCTGAGCTTCTATGTTTAGAAACTAGAAAGACAGATAACTGTTATTTTTGTACTGTAATGCACAAATATAGAAAACTGTACATTTTATTATGCCTGTAATTTGCAAACACCAAACTCCAGCCATCAGCACCTGCACAGTGGTTGGCAAATTAAATCCCCAACAACACAGCAGGGATACAACCTGTTTATTCTGAGACTGAAAACAATTTAAAATGATTGTGAGGTAAGGTATAGGCAATGCTTACAGCAACATGAAACAACTTTCCTTCATTTAAATTTTTATAAAAGACTCCATGTCAGCTGGGAATTAAATAAATGTGAACATAATGTGCAAAACTTTGTCATTACTCTCCAGCTAAAATATAGAGATTTGAATTTATAAGAAGAAATGTATCTTCAAAAAAAGGTGCTATTTTGGAAAGACAAGGCATATATTTAATCCATAGCATGGGATAGCCCATTTTAAAGTTTTAGAGAGGCACTATTCTGTTTTGAGTCATCATTAATCATTCCTGGACGGCATCTTTAGGGGTTAAGGCTATCTTTGGTTGGTTCATAAAATAGCCCCCTCCCTCCCTCCACGTAGGGCAAGAGACAGACTCCTGCAAGATGGTGGGCGGCAGGCTCAATGAGCAAGGAAACTTACACGAGGCTTGTCTTGGGTGACCACAAGATGAGCACATCTCTGCCCCGGCCGGACAGAATCTTAAAAGTTTACGCTGAGATGGGGACTTCCAGCCAAGATGGAGACATAGGTAGACACACTGTGCCTCCTCGCACAACCAAGATAGGGACAACAACAATTTAGAAACAGAATAACAACCAGAACTGACAGAAAACTGAACAGTATGGAAGTCGGACAACCAAGGAGTTGAATTAGACAGGTTCATCCAGACCAGTAGGAGGGGCAGAGCGGGCAGCTGGGAGAGGATCGTGGAGCAGAGAGCTGAGAGCTTTGGGACCAGATGCATAAGGCAACCGGGCATGAAAGACCACAGTGGGCAGACCATGGGCGCACAAACAGCGGCTGGCAGACCCCAGCTGAGGGGGGCAACTGGCAGACCCAGCGAGGCAGTGATTGTGAAGGCACTGTGAGCAACTCAGGGTCCCAGCACAAGGAAATAGAGCCTTGGGGCACTGATTGAAAAGGAAAATCCCACGCATTGCACAAGCCCACCCACACGGGAAATGGCACCAGAGGGGCCCAGTTTGCTCGGGGGAAGCGGTGGAAGGGACTGAAGTCCGAAGGAGAGCGGAACAAGCGCCATTGTTCCTTCTCAGACACTGCCCCCACATACAACATCACAACCCACGGACAGGGGTTCCCCGCCCTGGTGAACACCTAAGGCTCCACCCCTCATACATTACAAGCACAACAAGACTAAAAAAAAAAAAAAGAGAGAGAGATGGCTCAAACAGAAGATCAATTGAAAGCCCCAGAACCCATCCTATTAAGCGACCAAGAGATAGCCAACCTATCAGATGCACAGTTCAAAGCACTGGTGATCAGGATACTCACAGAATTGGTTGATTTTGGTCACAAACTATATGAAAAAATGAAGGCTACAATAAGTGAAATGAAGAAAAATGCACAGGGAACCTATAGTGATGAAATGAAAGATGGGTCTCACATCAATGGAGTAGACCAGAAGGAAGAAACAAACTTACAACCAGAAAAGAATGAAGAAATAAGAATTCAAAAAAACGAGGAGAGGCTTAGGAACCTCCGGGACATCTTTAAATGTTCCAACATCCGAATTATAGGGGTACCAGAAGGGGAAGAGGAAGAACAACAAGTGGAAAAGATATCTGAACAAATAATAAAGGAGAACTTCCCCGATCTGGCAAAGGAAAGAGACTTCCAGCAAGTCCAGGAAGCTCAGAGAGTCCCAAAGAAGTTGGACCCAAGGAGGAACACACCGAGGCACATCATAATTACATTAGCCAAGGTAAAAATGAAGGAGAGAATCCTAGAAGCAGCAAGAGATAAGGAGAAAGTAACCTACAAAGCAGTTCCCATCAGACTGTCAGCTGATTTCTCAAAAGAGACCTTACACGCAA
>CM052539.1:36586074-36756492 GCA_028533065.1 Trachops cirrhosus
GCTGGAAAGAAGTATTCCAAGTCATGAAAGGCAAGGACCTACATCCCAGATTGCTCTATCCAGCAAAGCTTTCATTTAGAATGGAAGGGCAGATAAAGTGTTTCTTAGATAAGGTCAAGTTAAAGGAGTTCATCATCACCAAACCCTTATTTTATGAAATGTTGAAGGGACTTATCTAAGAAAAGATAAAAAACAAGAATAGTAAAATGACAGCAAACTCACAATTATTAACAACCACACCTAAAACAAAAAGAAACTAAGCAAACAACTAGAACAGGAACAGAACCATAGAAATGGAGATCACATGGAGGGGTAGCAACAGGGGAGTGGGAGAAGGAGAGAGGGGTAAAGGTATGGAGAATAAGTGGCATAGATGGTAGGTAGAAAATAGACAGGGGGAGGGCAAGAATAGTAGGGGAAATGTGGAAGCTAAAGAACTTATGACACATGGACATGAACTAAAGGGGGGTGGGAGAGGGTGTTCAGGGTGGAGGGGAATGAAGGGGGGTAATGGGACAACTGTAATAGCATAATCAATAAAATATATTAATAAAAAATAAAAATAATAAAATAAAATTTAAAAAAAAGTTTATGCTGAGGTCTTGACTCGGTTTGGTCATCAATCCTGTCCCCATGCTCTCAACACCTTACTCTCTCAAGGCTACGTCCTTTAACAGCACCGGACAAGAGCGGCGGGTGGAATGGTCAGGTGGAGAAACTCACCTTCCGAGGACAGGGGTCGTGGTGAGGGGTCACTGACTGCCCAGGGCCAGCTTGAACCAGAGATCACACCCTCTTGATGACTTCTCCTCGCATCTTTCAAAATTAAGTCTTAAGGGGATTGACTCTTTTACATATTCATTTTAATTACATGAATCAGAAACGAGACACAGGGCTTTGTATCCTGCACAAGCAAACACAGGATCACACAGCAGGCCTCTAAGTGAACTCACTGTCAGGCTCAGATGCCTCCAGCAGGTTCTAAGGCACCCGGCTTTCCCCTGTCAGAGAACTTACGAAGCTGTCACACAAGTGCTGGGTTTCTTCTCTCTCCACTCGAGAGGGCAAGCCGCATCTCAGTCTTGCAATTTTTTCATCTCTAGTACCTGGCCCAACATATGCTCGATTAACATCTATTTAATAAGTTAATCATCAAATTGTTGAGCAACACTCATGTGAAAAGAAACACTGAGAGTACTGAATTTCAAAATAGTCCTGCCAATGTCTCTGGGGCGTAGGCATGGTACCTTCCTTCAGGAAAGAAGGCAAAACTACAAAGTAGTTCAGTTTCTCTTTCACAGGAAAATCTTTTCTTTAAAATATCTTTTTAAAAAAATCTTTCACTCTTAACTAGAACATACACACAAAAGATAGGAAACAGAAATATACAGTTTAGCATGTCTCATAGGACCTAGGTCAAGTCACAGAACATTGCTGGGACCCCAGAAGTACCTCCATACCCCTCACATCCCCAACTTGCTTCCTGTAACACCCCCAGTCACAACTCCCTCCACGTCTTCTCCAAGTAACCAGGCACTGTTGTCCTGAAATTTTATGGGAATGATTTACATTTGTTTTACCATCTATGTTCAAATGCCTAAATTATAGCTTGATTAAATTCCTTTAAATAGTGAGCTTCCTTGGTTCATCAAAATTAGGTTTAAACTTTTCAAGAATATGTCATGCCTAGTGAGCAAAGAAAGTAATGAATACCAGGTACTGGGTAACAAAGAAATGGCTTTCCTAATATTTCACAAGGTAAAATAAAGTTTTAAAATCATTAACCATTTTCATGTAATTAGAAAAAGAGAATAGAATAAAAATAATTCATAGCAACATTTGTTTATTTAAGCCCTAGCTAAGCTTTCATGTACAAGCAGGTATTTTCAGAAAAACAAAAGTCACAAGACAACAGTTTCAAATGTTATACCATCTAAATAAAAATGAAACTTGCAGAATTTACAAATTAATATTCTGAGCAGACAAAAATTATACATCCTTTTGTAAAATCCAATCTACAGCATTTAAAAATTCATACAGTTACAAAGTAAGACATTCTCTCTTTACAATCTACCTATTTACAGAGCTTTTCCCACCACAGATGATACGGTTTTCATCATAGCTACCAAGTTTGCAAACATAGTGTATTTAAAATATATTTAGCAGCATATAAAAAATTAGATAAAAGGGCAATGAAACACTACTATTAAATAAAAATGAAATTAAAAGGTGATCGTAGAAACAACTCCATAGGAAAATAGATCAAAATATATTTCTGTTAGGACATCAAAAAAGTTTCCCATCACAGAATGTATGCACAGCACTAATAAAACAATGTAACGGCGTTTTAGTCCTGAGCACAGGATACAACACAGCGGCAAAACTTTGGTCAATACAAGTAAACGTCAAAATTTAACACAAACTGTTTAACATTCTTTGTTAGCAGATTAAGGTCAATTCCACCTTATGAAAAATCATCAACACTATTCCCATGTTATTTTTCTTCCATTACATTAAGAGAGCTTTGAAATTTGGGAATCTTCCACAGACTGATATAAATACAAGACACAGACTACCATTTGACTAACATTTCCAGTATGTTTAAATACAGTAAATTTTCTGAACAGCCTATATGAATGAGTTAACAGTGGGTTGCTTTATATTCCAGGTGTATTTTCTGACTGTCACAAAAGCAGACATTTTGTAATTCAAATAATTTGAGAGTTTTTATATAGCTAGCCACAAAAATCCAGCTGCAATAAAAGTACGAATCAAGCAGTATATCAGTTATAGGGCAGATATATATTTGGAGATGTTAATATTAAGCACATAGGATAGGACACGATTTTACTTGAAAACATTTATATTCAGAAGTTGGATTCAGATATATTTTCCAGTTAATCCCATTCACAAGCTTTTGCCTAATAAATATAGGGTAACATTTTCCATGAAGAATATACAGAGTATTATCACAGTATTCAGTTTATGACTATCTTCATTCATGCTTAATTACTGGCAATATCTTCCCCCAGATCTCCTGTGTCTGAGATCTGACCATCTTGTAAATTTCGAGCCTTCCAAATTCTCACAGTTCGATCACTAAAAAACAATAAATTAAAAATGAACATGAGAAAAGATGCAGAAAAATAAAGAAATAGCTATTAAAATTACTTATCATGGAAACATTTTATGAATAGGTCTTTAATAGATATAAGTAAAAGTGAACCTTGTCTCATAAGCATATCTAACAGGCACCCATAATAATGATGTTAAAAATAGCTCATAGTACAAAAGTAGGTGTTAGGTGTTGTTACTATGTGCCCTTCACATACACTGATGCATTTAACTCCCTTTAACTACCACAAGAGGTAGATAGTGTGCCCTTATTCCCCTTTTCACTGATGTGCAAATTGAGGTCCAGAAAGGTAAGTAATTTGTCTACAATCACAAAGTAAGTGATAGAGTCCAGACTTGAATACAGACAGTCTGGTTCCAGGGCCCAATGTCTCAGCCACTCTACTGCACTCATTATAACAGAAAACAAGCTGTGATATGACATATGGTCAGAGGCCTTCGGTCACAACAGCCCAGAGTCAGGTGAGAGGGAGGCCACTGGAAAGGAAGAGGGTGGGGGCAGGGATGTCAGGGACTTGGTGAACCTGGCGGGAGTAGGGAAGAATTAAGTCTGGATGAAATTAGCATAAGCACACAGAAAAAGCAGGAGGCTGTTGGGAAGTGGATTAATACTCCACCTACCATAGAACATAAAATATACGAAGTGTTTTTTGTTCACTCAATATGTAGGTACTGAGGGCCAGTCATTACATAATAACATTTCTTACCATGTCTCTCATGGCTTAAAGGGAATGTTGCTTTTCTCCCATTTCCTAATAAACCCAAAGCCAAAAGAAAGAGTTTCCATAGAGTTTAATAGCAGAAGGCACTTCAGAGATTAAGCAATCCATTTCAAGGACAAGGAGAATCTAGTGACTTGTTTATTATGTAACATAGTAGAGGGCAGAGTTAAGCCTAGAACCCAGGCTTTCCAAATTTTAATCCATAATCTTCTCACCGCTAAGAGTTCTCATCATGAGGGGGGAAAGCAGCATTTTCCTTTTCCATTTTTTGTATTTATGTGAGGTGATGGATGTTAACTAAATTTATTGTTGTAGTCATTTCATAATCTAAGTCAAATCACTATGGTGGGTGGACACCTTAAATTTATATAGCACTATATGTCTACTGTATCTCAATGAAACTGGGAGGAAAATAATAATCCATCTCAACAGCCTACATGGCACATGTTCATGAATAACAGCAAGGGTATATGTTCATTCGTTTACTCATTCATCCAAATCCATTTATTCATTCAACCATCAACTCAACAAGTGTTCATTAAGAACTTGCTGTGTTCCAGGTACTATCCTAGGTGCTTAGGATAAATTAGGTACAAACAAACAAACAAACATAACCCTAAGCCTTTGCAGACCATGCATTCTAGCAAGAGGAAATAGACAATAAATAAATCATAAAGTTTATTAGAAAGTAATAAATGTTATAGAAAAAGACAGACCATGGGGTAAAGGGGACTGGTGGGTGTTAGGTGATAGGAGAGATTACAATTTTAAATAAAGTGACAATGTTACGCTTATTGAGAAAGAAAGATAGTGGAAGAAGGTCAGGATGTCGGAAGGCAAAGCATTTCAGTGAAAGGGAGCAGCCAGGGCATATGTCCTAAGGGAGCAGTGAACTTGGAATGTCCAAGGACCAGCAAAGAGGTTATTGGGGTTGCAAAAGAAAGAACAAGCCATAGTACTTGAAGGTCAGGTGAGAGGTAACAGCTGCTCAGGGGTCAGATCAAATATTGCCTCTACTCTAGGTTAAATGAAAGACTCCTGCAAAGTTTTGAGCAGAGAAGGAATATGATTTGACTCAAGAGACTTAAAACGCTTCCATGTTGAGAGCAGATGACCTATAGGCAAGGGGCCTTGTTTAGGAGACTGCTGCCAATCATAATCCAAGGGCTGGCCGTGACGGATCAGTGGGGTAGCAGAAGATGTGAAGAGAAGTGGTCAGATTGGAGGTACAATTTAAAGGTAGAACCAACAGGATTTGCTGGTGGGTTGGATATGGGGTATGACAGAAAGGGAGGGATGAAGGGTCCTGGCCAAGCAACACAGAAGAAAGTGAAGTCATCAACTGAGATGGAGGAGTCTATAAAATGAGCAGTTTCTCAGGAAGATTGGGAGTTCAGTTCTGGACATATTAAGTTCAAGAGGATTGAACTTCCACTACTAGCCATAACAGAGCACCTGGTGCCAGGTTAGCTCCCCTGATGTAAACGAAGTAAAAACTTAACAAAATACATGGAAGAAAACTTTTCTGGCCCCTGGCAATGGGTAGTGCAAGGCTGCGGTCCCTGAGCAAAGGGAAACAGGGAAGGTGAGCTCTGTGACAGCACCGGCTTTGGGTCCAGAAGCTCTTTCCAGACCACAGTACAGGAAGGGGCAATCCAAGCAGAGAACCACAGAACCACTGAGTTGGGGACATAGAATTGAAAATCTGTGAAGTAGCTGGAATCTGCGAAGCCAAGTAGAAGAGAGAAGAGAGCTATGCAGTAAGAACTATGGAGCTATGGGGAAAGAACTCCATAAATCTACAGAGAGGGCCCATAACATTGGATGGAAGGCTAAGCTGCACAGGAAAGAGTAAGACTAAGGCCAGACCAAAAAACAACCATTAGTCAGCTCTAAGTTGAATGATTTCCAGAGTTCACAGAGGGCTATGAGATGTTTAAGTTCTGATCAGCAGAGTAGAGAGTTGTCATCAAACACCCAAAATATTCAGAAGAAATCTAAGAAGAGTTAAAAACAAGTCTCAAAGAGATGAAGCTGCACCACAAGTAACTTAACTGCCTGACAAAAGCCGACAGTCTTTAAAGGAACACAACAGAATCCAGATACTGAAAACACATTATAATGTTCGACATCCAAAAAAACATTACTTGACATAAAAGAAACAGGAAGAGTGAGACCCATAATTATAAGAAAAATCAATCAATGAGAACAGATCCAGAAATATCAGATAGGATGGAATTACCATACAAGGACTTTACAATTTACTATACAAGGGTTTTACAATTACTACACAGGTTATGAACTGCCTCCGTTTTAGCACCTGTAAAACAAGAATAATAATATTTACCTTCTAGAGTTCTTATGAAGACTTAATGAATCAAGTCTTCATAAGACTTACGAAGCATTTAGAACAATATAAATGTTTTTTAAATAACAAATAAATTAGTAGAACTAATTTGAAAATAGGCCTTTTGATTTTATTGGCTATTTTTCTGTCTTTGAAGTTATATAGTAAATACATTCCCATCTAATACACTACGGATAAGCTGAGAAAAAGTTCAGGTCTTCAAAAATAAGACACTCCGATGGAAGAGAGGTAAATACAATCAATCACACCTTACCCACCGGACCACAGCGATACATGGTACTGCTCTAGTCTTACATTGAGTGCCCTGCAGCTCTGCAGGGTTTTCATCATTTTCAGTAAATTATCAAGAACACAACAAGTTTTCAAGGGAATACACAAAGATGGTGGCTCTTAAGAAAGCAATGCAGAGTGGAAACAGTATTAATGAAGCACTGAAGGTGGGCACTTTAGAAAAATATAAAATAACTTGGCATTGATGGACTTTAGAGATGAAAAAAAGTAACTTTAAATGAAAAGAGGGATTTGATGGAAACAGCACATATTATAAGAGATACTCCAGAAACATAGCAGGGGTTTCAAAACAAAATCAGGGTACCCATCCATTTAGAATAGACAAATCAAGAAGGTGCTCAAATTAAATTAAGTAACATGACTGATGCACAAATGACCTAGGGGGATTTTCAAGATAGATATTCATGAGAAATTACATTTTATTTGGATGAGACCAATGCCTCACATTATAGTGCATATGCTTTCCTTTCCTAAGTCCTTATATATACACATTATGCCATTTTGTATGGTCACAACATCTCTCCACCTCATTCAAGCATCTTTTTCAATGTCACGTTCTCAATGAGGCCTTCACTCAGTGAGGGGTTATTATGTAACCCCTGTCCCATGATATTCTTTTTTTAAAAAATATACTTTTTAAAAATATTTTATTTATTTATTTTTAGAGAGAAGGGAAAGAAGGGAGAGAGGGAGAGAAACATCAACATGTGGTTGCTTCTCGCACTCCCTCCACTGGGAACTGGCCCATAACCCAGGCATGTGCCCTGACTGGGAATGGAACCAGCGACCCTTTGCTTCGAAGCCTGGCACTCAATCCACTGAGCCATGCCAGCCAGGGTGCCCCATGATATACTTACCACCCCTTCCCTGCTTTATTTTTCTCCATAGCACATACTATGATTTAACATATTTTACTTTTTTCTTTTCTTGTTTTCTCCTTCGAATCTAAATCTTGATTTGGATCTGTTGTGTTCACTTTTCTATTCCCAGGAGCCTGGGACAGTGCCTGGCACAGTGGAGACTCATCATGAATGAATTAAGGGAACCAATGAATCAGTCAACCCAGCCTCCATAAGACGGAGGAAGCAGATGTTTTTACTATGTACTTATACTTTAAAAGAAGGTGGGGGAGACACAAAGAGATATTTTAAAGACTTGTTCAAAATGTACAGAAAAGCAAGTTTGTTGCCCTTCTGGAGAAAAAAAATTAGAAATTAGTCATCTGGAAGCAGACTTCTTGGTATAAGCAGAGTGGTAATATAGGAAAAACGCTATTATGAAGGCTGGGGAGCCTAAACTCAGTACCCGCAGTATACATCAGAAAATGTAAATAAGACATCTTTGGGGGGGTATTGTGTTTTTCCATTACCATTTAGTTGCCTTATAACCTCCTCTCCGCAATCACCACATGGCTGTCCATGTCCTTGAGGCCTTTTTCCTTTTTGCTCAATGCTTCCACCCCCAACCCTCTCCCTACCCCTGAGCTGTCATCCCGCTCTCTTTCTATGAGTCTGTCTCTGTTTTGCTTGTTAGTTCAGTCCACACATCTTAAGGCAGACACACAGGCAGACATGAGAATCACTATAATAAAAGAGGAATTTCGAGGTTTTCATGTTCTATGCTTATATTTACAACTTATTTATTAAATCTAAACACAAGATTTACAGATTTTACACATTCAATCTGTAGCCAATATAGAGAGAAATCACATAGGAAAAACTTACTCAGATGCAGTGAAAACGTGGGTGGAATTAATACATATGGCATTGATAGGACTATCGTGACCCTTCATCTCTCCGACTGGCACGAAAGTGTCCATGTTCCAGAGTTTCAGAATGCCCCCTCTGCAGCCGCTGAGCAAAACCGGGTGGCCTGGCACCACGCCCAGGGCGCAGACCCAGTCCTTGTGTGCGTTTGGAACTTGCTGCGAGAAAAAAAGAGAAACCAGAAGCTTAAGGGGAGCCTTCTAAACATACATTTTCACACCCAAAAAAGTTACAAACACTTTTATTGACAAAACTCAGTTTTTGGAATGTTGAATGGCCTGGAAATTGTAAAAATTATTTTTCTAAGCAATCACTCTTAGGGACTTAAAGAAGTAAATCTGTAATTTGCTCCCTAGTTTGCCTAACTGCCATCAGTGTTATCAGTATTAAAGGTCTATAATGTTAAACATCTCTAGAATCTAAAAAACCTGGAAAGTATACACCATTTTCAAGCCTCACATCCTCTTCACAGGCAGTAAGCATCTCGCCTTCTCAAAATGTACGGAACACAACAAGTCTGAAGACACATCCCGGTATGCAGGCTCTCAGGACGGCCTCACAGAACCAGTGCTTCGAACTTCTGGTAAAGAACATGGAGGCCTGAAGCTCTTTGTAGAAGACTGGAACTAACCTATGTATTTATAATTAGCAGACAGTAATTATAAGATCGGACCGTATAACTATCTTTTAGGCACAAATATTTTTATACACACAATATAAACATCACATCACGAACTATAAAAGCTTTTGAATGCAATATATGCATCTGTTGCCATTTTTTCTATTAATATTCATGCTACTTGTTTATTTTGATTTTATCTTGTCACAAGCAAGAAAGTGGTAGCAACTGCAATACACACACCCGTACATGTGTAGGGGAAAGGTTGCAATTAAGAACAATTTCACCTGTTAACTAATTTCTTCCCCTGGGAATTAGGAAAAGACACCAATATTCCATTGTATTGACAAAACACTTCAACCCAACTACTCTTCTACAGGAAATGAGAGAACCATCATTTTTGGATGCATGAAGGTGTTCTTGTAAGGTGAAGAATCATTTGCACTACTTTGACTTTAGCTAAATTTGGTACTCTATGAAATATGTGTACCTAAAACAAAACAACGAAAAACTGTAACTGCTCTACCCCAACACTGATTTTATTTAATGAACACATGCATGAGACAATCCCAGATTTTTCAACTTCTATCAGTGTCTATTGTCCCCTGATCGATGAGGTATGAAGTGTTGATTGCTGTCTTTCTCATAGTAACTCAGGTGGGTGACAGTGAAACACTCCTGAAGAGGAAACCCTTGTTAATATTTTCCTAAACAATGAAGATCTACATGGAGGCTCTTCAAATTCTTACAGACTACTAAATGGCTTTGAAGTACCCACTCCATTCCATGAAAAGGTTTTACATTACCTGTAGAAGGTCTTTTTGCGCTAAGTCCCATTTCTTGATTCCATTATCTCTGGACCCACTAAACAAGTTATCCCCTTGTATGGTTAGAGCCTCGATGCCATCATAATGAGGGGGCTCAAAATTGTGGGTGGGACTCACAGTTCCGAGAGCCCCTTCAGTTACATCAAACATCTAAAAAAGGTGGAAAGAAAGCAGTCATCATATTTAACTTAAAAATAAGCACTTATGTGTGTTCATTCACAGAAACACATTCACACGTGTATTAACCAGATATGATTTGTTTTGTTAGAGCATTGTATCAAGTTAACTAAGTTAACCTGATCTGAACCACTCAGGATGAACCTGAGTCCTATATGCACAGTACTTCTGCTTACATGTCACATGCAGACTTCTAAGAAAGGCAATGAATTTTTTCATGTACAAGTGTACAAATGATATGCTGAATAATAAAAATACTAAATATCAACCTAGTTAAAATTCAAATAAATGATGCGATTGTTATTTAAACACTATTAGAAAGCTCTGCAGTCCTGGTAGTCATCTCAAATTCCCCTAACACTTTATTTTAGTGCCCTCCCCTTATGTCAAAAATTTTTGTTCACCTCAGTTGCCCTCATCTCTCTAAGTTGTTGATCTGGTGGGTTCCTGAAAAGGTTAGCATGATCAGTAGTATATTTTTGGATCCTTTTCTACATTTCAGAGTTTCCTTTTATCTTCAAATATTCTCCTGTCCTTCCTTCTTTTCAGATGCTAAAGTGAACTTGCTTCTTCCCAAGTTTCACATCCCTGATCTGATTCTAACTCCTCCTACCACCTTCATCAACTGCCACTTCATTCTTCTCCTTAGCTTTTCTTCTCCACTGAGCCCATTTCCTAAGCATATAACCATGCTCAAGTCCACTAAATACAAAAGCTTCTCCCCTTATATCATTCTGTTTTCTGTTTTTAATTTTGTTTATTTTTATTGCTGACACTACTGCTGATATCCCCATATTCTCTGCCCCTTATCCCTCTTCCTCCCAGCTCCAGCTAACCCTTCCCTCTGGCCATCACCATACTGTTGTCTGTGTGTGTATATATGTATAAATGTACATGTATATATAGGTATGTATATACACACATATACACATATATATGTTTCTTTGGCTAATCCCTTCATGTTTCACCCAGCCTCCCCATTCTATTTTCAAGCCACCTGATTTTCTCTCTTAATCAAAGCTTCTGCAAAGGGTACTTACCCTTGTACTATGTCCCCTTTGTACTCCTATTGGTTCTTACAGGTATTTCCCAAGGCTGAGTCCTGTCAGCTTCTCTCTCCTTTGCCCATGTCATCTACTCTAACTCCTTGAACATCTGCTTCTATTTGAATGGCTGCCAAACCTTCACCTCCAGTGATAAGTCATCATGAGCTCTGGACTTGCCTAATAGCCTGTGGGCCTCCATGAAGATGTCCTCTGCTAGTATCCCAAATTTAACATTTCCAGAATCAAACTATACATTTTTCCTCACCTTATCTCACAATTTTATAAATCTGAAGACCATAATATATGCAGTATAAAAGATGGTGACAATGAGGCTTAAGTATTAGTTGGGTGATTGAGTTAAAATCTTTAAAATTCCTCCCAATCTATCTTCTCTCAAAAATGAGAATACACGATTAAATAAGATAATAAAATCAGGAACTCTTTAAGGAAGAAAAGATAAAGAAAGAAAGTAAAGGCTAAAAATAGTGAAAAAATTTGATTAAGAGAAAGGGTGAATGACTTTGAATGCTTCAGAATATAATTCAACAACTCTATCATTCTCACTTTGATGTAATGGTCCTTGGAGCCGGTGACGATCAGATCTTGTCCACTGGAAACCTGGTCTACAGTAAGGCACATGACAGGGCCCAGGTGTCCCGTTAACTTTCCCGTAGACTGAAACCTTTAAAAAGAAAGAAAAATATTTTTCTTTGAAAGTATTTCTCAGCATGCTAAGGCCAAGCTTCAATATAAATAATCTATGTTCTTTGATAAAATAGTTCACTAACTGATTTTTTACTTTAGCTCCACCTCTATGCAACTCTGTTCAAATTAGAGTTTTTAAAAAATGGCCAAACTGATCTATTCTATGATGGAAGTGGAAGAGTCCTAAAGAAGTTATTCCAAGGCTGACTAATGTCATTTAGGTAGTAAACAAAGAGACAGCAAAAAGTCCAAAAAATGGCAAATGACTAATATTAACTCCAACCTAAGTGCAGATAAACCCTAATCTGTTAGATGCCCAAATATGTGCTAAACATATGACTGATGCTATTAGGTGCAATTGAAATTGATCACTAATATAACTTACTTGATCAATAATGCAGTGAAAATGAGGTTCTTTTATTAAAGACACAAATACCCTCACATATACAAATATACATAGAGGCACTCATGTATACACACATATACATACATACACCTATGCACACCCACATGTGTACATACATACATCAGAAAAAAGGTGGTACATTTCATCGGTTATTAGAAAGATATGAAAATGACCAGAACGTATGTATATCTGGCTGGTAGAGAAACGTATGATGTCAGTCAATAGGGACCAGCAATAAACCTTTGTTTCGCAGTCCCACCTCAAATCAAACTGCCAGAATACAGAGATGTCTTTGGCTTTCAGGGTTTCGTTTCTCAAAAACTACTCTCTTAGTTACTTGGTTAAGATGAATCTGTGTGTAATCATGTTGCTGAAGTCAACCAGGTTTCACATGATCTAACTTTTCAGCAAAATAAAAAAGTATAAAGATTTTCAAAAGCTGGTATCTTTTCTGTCTTATATGTCACAATCGGACCCTTTTCTTCAATGGTGATCCTAACACATGTCAAATTTAACATCTTCAAAAAATAAAGTAACTCCTCACTTTTCCAATTTCCTTCAACGAGCATCTTAAATTTTCTACATTTTATTTCTAAAATAGCACTCAGAACAGTGGTTCCTCTCTTCCTTTCCCTCATCTATCTATAAATTATGCTTGTTATCCTTTCTCAGTCATCTGTTGAAATGTTATAACTAGTTATTCCCAAACTTTCTCAAATAAATAACACTTTATCCCTTTTATTTACCACTGACAAAGCCCTTCTACATCGGAGGTACCCTGTACTACCCCAATTGACAACGTGACTCAGCACCCTGTAATTGCCTGTTAATGGCCTTTAGCCTGCACTGTAAGACGAGCTCTGAGGAGGCAGATACCACCCTTGTCTGGCGTAGTTTTTTCCCCAGAACTGACACGGTGCCAGGGTAGTGCCTGCCACAACTGGTGTTGAGTGTCTGTTAACTAGGAAGTGAGTACTCTATTGCTGGCAACACGCTAAGAACTAGAAAAGAAACGAAAATAAACACTCAACTGAAAGATAAAAACTCATAGTTCATGGCATATGAAAATCAAATCAAAGATGTAATGCCTCCTTTCAATGTATCAATCATTTCTGTCTTTTGAACCACTTTACCTTCTTTATACATATATACATACATACACATATATATTTTATAGTCATAAAAACTCTTTAAGTTTTATGCCCATATTCAATTAAGTTTATAAATGGAAATATTAGAGATAATAAGAAGTTTAAATAATGTTGCAAAAAGTAATTCTTTCAAAGGTACTCATAAAACAAGGATGAAGATTCTGATCTATTTCCAGTACACAACACAATTTACAAACAAATATTTTAAAAAGCTAATGTTTCAATTTTATTTTCCTTTACACACATTTTCCTGGGCAATGCAACTTAAAAGAAAGAAAACTGTGAGTTTGCTAATGAGAGCAGAAGAGGCTTTTAGGGGTGTTGGGCTGAACAGAAAAGCCCATGATGTTCAAATTAACTTCTGCGTTATAAAAATTGGGTTTCACATGCATAGTACTGTCTGAAAGTTGTATTTTCCATGTGTAAGAAGCACATTTTCATCGAAATTCTACCTTTTAAGATCCCACATTCTGACAGCATTTCCAGAAGCTGCATAAAGAAAAGTGCCAGTTGGGTTCAGTGCAATTTGATTGATCTGGTTCTCTCCAGAAGGAATAGCTACTGTCCGGCTGGTACTTGCAGAGCAAGCATCTCCAAGAGAAACTTGACCTGAAGATCTTAACAGAGACAGAAAAAAGCAAACAAACAAAAAAGTCACACATTTTGCACATGAGTTCAGCTTAAAAGTCCTTGAATCTCCAGGAGAGCTGCTATAAGCAACAAAAGATTCGTGTCCTATTTGGTCACTGTACACAAAGAACCTAAAGTGCATAGCACCTCCCATGCACTTTAAATGTTTTGAATGAATAAAACAAGATGACACAGCTTAAAACTCTTAATTTGCAATCCTATTCTAAAACTAAGGAATTATAAACCCCGAGTCAGGAATGACTAAATTATCATTCAGAAAAACTTATGTGACAAACTTTTTTTTTTTTAAAGAAAAGAGGTAATTCATTTTCCTGCAGCTTCCAGAAGCCCCCTGAGGACCAGTCCTACCAATATTCCTTTTGTCTATAAGATTTTCCTGTTTCTCCCTGACTGGTGTGGCCCAGTTTGTGGGGCAATGTCCTGCAAAGTGAAAAGTCCGTAGTTCGATTCCCAGTCAGGGCACATGCCTGGGTTGCATGTTTGGCCTGCTCAGGGCATATATAAAAGGCAATCGATTGATGTTTTTCTCACATTGATGTTTCTCCCCTTCTCCTTCTCCCTCCCTTCCTCTCTTTTTAAAAATAAATAAATAACATTTAAAAAAATTTCCCCTTGTATTAAAGACTCTGAGGGCTTTTTAAATTATTTCCAGTGTTTGTTCACTTTAGCCCACTCACACATGCAGTATTTACCATGTGCTAAAAACTCTAACATAACTTATTTCTACTGCCTTGGATAAATTCTAAATGGTAAGTATATTTTTAAATTTTGAAACACTTTCTCAACTAACTTGTAAAATATCAAGTTATAATCAATCTTTTCAAATTTGACTTTAATGAGTTAATTGGATTGGTAATTTTCTAACATCTTTTTAAATAAAATCTCCTTCAAGAGACTTGTATTCAGTACAATAAATAATTAGTAGTCCTCCAAATAGAAATGAACAATTAATGGTTAATAATCCCTACCTTACGAATTATTAATCCCTATTCTAAATCCCTAACTTTAGTAAAAATTAACCTTTCCTATGCTCCCTTCTCTTATTTAAACCAGCAAAGTTCAACTCAATTTCAATTATAAAATAGTTCATCAATCTTATCGCAAAAAAATCATTATTTGCCCCACATTTTAAAGACATACATAATAACAGACACAGAAAACAAACTCATTCTCCAATTGTCTACTATAACCTGCAGTTATGAAATGTGTGCTAATAACAGAGCAGTATAAATTCATTCCCCCTCAATAAACCTATTGATTATTCAATACCTGCCAATTAAAGATTACAGATACTTCTTTACTGTCTACAATGGTGATTTATGCTATTTCCCAAGGAGTGGTATTCATTTGAAGCAAGCAACATAAATCATTTAACCACATCAAGCAGCATATGAGTTATCCCTTCCTGTTTAGTATTAAGCCCTCATATTTTATTTTCTCAATAGGTTTTTACCCTGGGTTCTTACTGTAAACATTACCACATCCTTTTGGAAGTGGATACATATAAATAAATAAAAGTGCTTTGAGAGCGCTATCTTTTATTGTATTTTCTTATGCTGCTTGTCTTTAAGTTACTTACGTCAGCGTTCGAATGCATTTTGCTGAGTCTCTGATATCCCACACCTTAATATAAGATGTCGACACAGTGAAGACCAGACTTGTATAATTACAGTATTTTACAGATACGACATTGTTGGGATGGCCTCCCAGCGACATTATCTCCTGCCCTGTCACCAGATTCCATACTTTACAAGTGCGATCTAAAACAAACAATTGAAAAAGGAGAGATACTGTTAATATAAACTAAATTGGGTTCTCTTAACAATAAAAATTATTTAAACAAGTTCTCTCCTATGAGAAGGAAATGCAGTAAGAAAACAGTAATTATTCCATGAATCTGCCACAGGCATCCTGAATCCATCCCTGACCCTTTGCAGCAGGTTCAAGGGCAAAGTAGGTGTAAAGGCCTAGACAAAAGCCAGAGATCACTGGTTATATGCATTATATGGTATTAAAAATCATTATATCGAATTTTGAAATACACTTATCAAACAAGTATTGCTTCAAATGGCCCGAATTTAAAACGGCCATCCTGAATCAGCCTCCTCCTACTGACTCCCATTCTGCCCTGATCACGTCTCTACCCCCTCAAAACACACCACACGCATAAACACAAACACCTTTCTTTTCCAGGGGTCACAGCATGATGGATTTAATCTTGATGCAAAAACATAAACATAAAACTATTCTATTTTGTTTTTCTGACATGTTGAATATCTAATTATCCTGGAGAGAGAGATTTAATTTGAATCATTAGAAAAGGGTATTTTCCCGGAGCAGATTATTTTTAAATTGGGAACTATTTGCCATTATTTACAGTTCATAAGTTCTAGCTGGATTCTTAAATGTCTCTCCACAGACACTGAGCAATCAATGTCTGCTGATTAAACTGAGTCTTGTAACATCCCTGAATACTAAATGACTTTTACTAGCTCCCCAAATTACTGTGTGTGCTTCCTTTCTACCTTTCTAGCTGCACTGTCTACTCATTTCTCTTATACAAACTCCACTATTCAACCCAATTGGACTTACTTCCAAACACATCCCACTTTTACCTCCATGTCTCCGCTCATGCTGTTCTGTAATCTTGGTTGCCGATCCTTACCTATCAGTATTCAAACCATCCTACAAGGTTTATTGTATATGCCTCCTTGTTAAAGGTTTACTTATTTCCCACAGCTTGCCAAATCTCTCCCTTTTCCAAAACCCCAAAACTCTTGGTCCAGAACTCTCTAAAACATATATAGTTAATTTTTAGCTACCTACAATTGTACCAAAGGGGTGAAGAGTGCGGGTTTGGAGACGAGTAGACCCGGATTTCCAATTCTGGCTCTTCCACTTAACTAGCCGAATTTTTCTGGGAAAATTATTTAATTTATTGAATCCTCAGTGTCTTCATTTGTAAAACGAGGATGCCACATGTATCTCATTGGGGTTGTGGTGAGAACTAAATGAGATATAATTTGTATAGCATCTAGCATAATCTCTGATATGCAGTAAGTATTCAAGAAATGATAGTTGGTACCCATCTTATTTTCTTTACCACACTCTACATTCTAATGGCCTTTTGTAAATTTTTAGGTAAACTGCTCTTCTAAGCTTAGGGCTCACATGCATCAGGGAGATGTAGTCTCTCGATGGTCTATTTACATAACATCAACAGAGATTTTATGTACTTCCCAACTATGAAATGATTACATAGCTTATACAATTCAGGGGTTGAACCACATTCTCTCTCGGATTCCTATGGGTTTTAAGCAGATTCTGCTTTTATTTTCAAAGCTTGTTAAAAAGGTAATCATTTTTTTGAGAATCTGTTAACAGAAAGAATCTGTTAAATAACCCTATGAAACAACTACTAGCACCTTTTGATCCAGTGAAGAGGAGATCGTCCGTGGAATCCACGCAGAGCACAGCTTTTGTATGCCCTTCAGCTATGTGAACACACTGAAGCGCAGAAGCTCTGATTCCTTTTGAAGCAGGAAATGGGTTGATTATGCCCCTGAAGAGGGGGGGAAAGAACAACTTCAGTAGTTATATCGTGAAACTAATTTTAGTTTTTCCTTGACTTTTAGAAGTCTTTCTAAGTAACTAGTAATAAAATCAGACTGCCCCCTCATCTCTTTTTTGAGCAAAAGGACAGAGACAACGCATGAAACTGCAATAGTAGTACATCGACTAATTAGGCACCAGAGAGCAGTGGCATTCTCCAAAGAGCAAAGCCCATAATACATCTGGATTCTCTTATTAACAATTTCATCTCTTCTAAGTTTAATGAAGCAATATTGGGAGCTGTTTCAGTGTAATGAATTCTGACAAATAAAAATGTATAAATCATAATAACTGGAAGATGTGGTTCTATGTCATGCTAGATTTTTACTCTATGACAAAAAGGACATTCTTGAGAAAGTATAACACGTACAACCTAAAATACTGAGAAAGCAAATTTCAAACAAATCTGAAAAAAAAGGACAAGACCGCATGGACAGTCTTATCCGCATGGATAAGTCCGCACATATTTGAAACATATCAAAACATATCAAACATATCAAAAACTTAAAGAAAACACTCAAATAATCTCAAAGAAGATAAAAGAATAAGAATTTAAAAGAATAGCGAGGTTCTGTAAGGATCTTGCCCATAATCTTAATATTTCTGGAGTTTCTGCTTTATGCTACTGGTCTAAGCACTCTGGAAATTTACTGATTATCAAAACATTTTTTTATTTTTAAAAAGTTTCATTCAGCCCTGGCTGGTGTGGCTTGGTGAATTGAACGCCAGCCTATGAACCAATGGGTCACTGGTTCAATTCCCAGTCAGGGCACATGCCTGGGTTGCAGACCAGGTCCCCATAGGTGGCGTGCAAGAGGCAACTACTTATTGATGTTTCTCTTCCTTGCTTTCTCACTCCCTTCCCCTCTGTCTAAAAATAAATAAATAAAATCTTTTTTAAAAAAGGTTTATTCAGAATGTGAACTGAAATATTGTGTCAGGAAGACTAAAGATAAGAATGAATTAAGATGTGATAAATATATCAGATGTATCTTTGCTTGAAGCAGGAAGAAAAATTATCTTGAAATATGTCCACTATACAAGACAGATAGCATAACAGTAAGACAAATACAGGGATTTAAAAAAATTTGTTTCTATCTTCTTGATGAAAGAAAACAATCTTTAAGATACACAGGGCAGAAATGACTAAGAAGAAGTATGAAGGCAAGATAAGTAGAGCTAACAATGGAGATATTCAATAAATTCAAGTATTTCAGTTTTTGAAGTGCTGTATCACAGGTTTTTGAAAGTGTGTGCCATTGTGGGGACAAAAATCAATGGAGCACCTCCACTGGTACTCTAAGCAGATCCATAAAGGGGACAAATCATGCAGACCCAATTCCAAAAATCAGGGAAAAAGTGGATTTCAGAAATTACAGATGAATAAAATCATTATAAACACAAAAATAAGGTCTCATCAATAAGAGATAACATGAGCTAATCTCATAAAGGAAGTTCTTTATAGGGTTACTAGGCAACAAAACAGAGGCAGGGCAGATTCACGCTATATGCTGACTCCAATGAGGCTCAGACAATAAGCCTTTCCAATGATATCCCTGCAGACACAATGGGTTAGTATGAAACTGTTGTGGTAAGGTAGTTTCATTGGTGTTCACAGTAACACCTAATCGTCCTATCAGCCTGAAAGGATGTCTTCAAAATCTATTTTTTTTGCATCCCAAAAGACAGAAATAGTATGTTTATTAAACTGATACATTATAAAGCTAGTTACTATGTTGTATTGCCTAGAAAAATGATTGAAACAAAATTCATTTATTAAGTATGTACTTGGAATGAAAATAATAATTGAATAAAATTTAAATATAAAATTTAAGTCAAAGATATAACAGAATGCTTGAAGAAGAAAAAGAGCTTAATGGTAAGCTATATTTAAAACTAAAGTGATTTACTTATTGAATACAAGATCAATGGATTGATAATTAATGGTTCTTCTCCCAGCACTTTCAATGACTTATTCAACTGAAGTAAATACTTCAGGAGAAATAAAGTGATAGAGCTACTGTATTCTGTCGAGGCCACATTTGGAATGGAGTTGAGTTCTAGATGCCACATCTTAAGAACATTGAAAAATTAGACACCTTCTAAAACAGTGGACGCAGAATGAAGGGTCTGTAGACTATCTCACATGAGGAGCAGAGGATGAAACTAGACCTACACAGATGATAAAGAAACATTCATTGGAGAGCACACGATAGCACAGTTAAAGGGCTACGTGTATAAAGGATAGAAAAAGAGGTATTGGGTTAATTCTGGTTCAGCTCAAGGGGACTGATGAAAGACCAGCGAAGAGAAATTTAAAGAAGATAAATTTAGGCCTAGTATGTTTAAAAAACAACTTTATTTTTAGGGTCAAGTATAATGATTTAAAAAAAAGAAGCTCTGCATCCTAGAAATGATATCAGGAATTGTCATCACTAGATATCTTATTTGTGTACATGTGTCAATTTGAGAATCTTGAAATTAATGCTCAGTAACTTGTTTGTATAAGAATTTAACAGATTACAAGTGAATGGGAGCAAAACTTCCTCTAACGTCTGAATCTGACATTCTGAAATCCAACGTTCTGAAACCCTCGTGCTGTGAGGTTATTAGCTATGAACGGATGCCATCAAATTAATGCTTCAAATTCATTGAAATAACTAATGTACAGTTAATTGCTACTGTTACATCTCAAACAGAAAATCTATGTATGTATATTCCAACAAGCTGACTATCTAAGAACAGTTTTTGATTTGCATTTAATGATACCAATCATCCTAAGGAAAAAAATCAGTAGCCTCAACTATGAGGCACTATGTCTCCAAAAGATTTCCTTCCTTTAAATTATCAGTTTATCCTTAGAATTTATTAAATCTTCCCCGATGGTATATTGGGTTGGCCAAAAAGTCCATTCAGTTTTTTCTGTAAAATAAAAGACACATTTTTCAATTTCACCAATACCTTTATTGATTTGGATATTTTGAGTATGGTGACTACCTCCCATGTGGTATAACGTTGATTGTTCTCAATTAATGTCCCAATTTGATCACTATTCACTTCAACTGGTCTACCTAACCATGGAGCATCATCCAGTGAGAAATCTCCAGCACGAAACTTCAAAACTTCGTAAACCACTTTTGACACATTTGATCAGTCACAGCACCTTGTACATACACTGCACAATTTTTTTTTTTTGCGTTTCAGTGGTGTTTTTGCCTTTCTTGAAATAATAAAGCATAATATGCTGAAAATATTGCATATTCTCTTCCCTCTTTGACATTAAAATGACTATACAATAATTCACCAATTTTGATTTTTCAAAATGCATGCTGATATGACAGCTGTCACAATACAATCTAACAAAATTGTTTTGAATGAAGTTAAAGGCAACTAAGCACTACTAGAGCCATCTTATGGGGGGAAAAAAAACAAACAAAGTTTTTGGCCAACCCAGTAACATCCAACACAACTCTGTCATTCAAGAATTTATTCAATGTTTCCCTGTCACAGAACATCAGTACAATTTTGTCATGTCAAAGGTTGTCCTATCACAAAAGTACTGAGTAAACAATTCCGACCAGTGACTTAAGTATGGCATAGCTCCTGGAGAGACTCTTTCATTCTTTTTATGTTTTACTATCATTGATTATTCACATTTCTGAATAAAAACAATTACAACATTACACATAGCATTTTATTAATTAGATACCAAAAATGCTCTCAAATATTCATAATATAGAACATAGAAACTGCAATATGGAAATATAGAAATTGGAAACATATATCCATTGTATTTTTTTTCTATTAGAATTAATCTATTCACATTCTGAAATATAGAAATCAACTTTAAAATAGTTTAAGTTAAGGATAACTTTTTCAAACTTGTAAAATAAACCTTACTAAAGGAAAAAAAAAAACAGGTAATACTGTGAATGAGATTAACTGCATCACCCTCCCCCTGCCTACCTTCTGGAGGATCTACTGATGATCAGCAAAATGGCCAGAAAACAGGGGAAATGAGTGCAAAAGAGAGAAGACAAATGATAAGTGGGAAGAAGAAATGATAGAGAGGAAGAGAGAGAAATTAAGGGTCAAAAAAATCCATAACAAGAAAAAATGCAACTCTGTTATTTTAAAAGTAGCATAATCAGTAGAAAATATTTATTTTTTTAAAAAAGCTCTTCTACACTCTATTTCTTTCTATAGTTTGTTGCCATAATGTCCTTTCTTTCTAGCATATCTTTTTTTTGAATAAGAAAATCTGCCATAAACCCTTTGTTTAAAATTGCTAAACAAACAAGAAAAAATAATCATATTCACCCTCCCACACTCTAAGGTACTAGAAATAAAAAAAATCATTGAGGAGTAAACTTTCTTGAAATCAGTATTCATAGAACTTAATTACTTTTAAAGAAAAAATTTAGATTACATATGTAAAACAAATATGATAAGTTATTATGTTATTACATAAGAAAAGTTTACCACTACTTTGTCAAAAAGGCACATCACAAAAATGTTAAAATTAATGTTTAAAAATATTAGTACATTTATATGGTTTACAATAAGTTATACATGCAACAAAAATGAGACTTGCTTAGAGTTTCTAGAAAAGCTAGAACATCACGAAATGCCAGAATATAGAAAAGACAGAAAGAAAGTACCTGTGTACCTCCGACAGAGAGGAATCACTTTCATCAGACCTACAGTGAAAGAGTTAGAGTTATGAGGAGAAAGAATGCAGATCAATAGATAAAGACACTGAGACTGAACTGAAAATCAGCAGTATGAATAATAGAAATATAGCAAACACTTCCTTTATACTGCCCTGCTTTTCTATTTGCACTGGATATCAGCAAATCAGTAAACTATTTGATCCTTATGATATCTACCAAGTTTTCAGGGAAAAAAAATTCTATTACTGATCCACAGAATCTGTCTACCCTTACTTCTAAAATTTAGGTTCTGAACAGGAACAGTATCAAGTAAGTAAAATATATCACTTGAAGATTCTTTCTATTTAATTGACTTGTACCAGAGAAAATTTTCCATTTCAATAACTATTCATGCATTTTATTCATCCCGATAGCTACTTTAGATTTGGACTCGGATGTGGCAGTTGCAAAAATATATTACATATTTGAAAGGAAAGCAAATCACTCATAATTTAATAATCTTTGATTTTAACTTATCTTAAGAATAGGGAGTTGTGATGAGGGAGTCTCTCACTAATAGCTGGGGAACTTTAGAGGGATTTAAAAATGAGCGACCCACCCCTGTGGGCCTTATCCTAACACCTCCAAGGCCAGCGGTGTGTCTGGTTACTATGAAAATCTATTTAGCTTGTCTAACAGGTTTGGGGAGAATGAGGACGGCGTGAGCACTGCTCGCAGGGGATGTGACCAGAAGCAATGCGCAGGACCCACGTGTCGCTGGTGAAACATACCAGCCTCGCAAAGGAGCCCAGAAGAAAGTAATTCAAAAGGTGGGTGAGTTTTTGAAAGTGTAAAGTAGTCCGTTATTCTCAGTTTTAACTTTCAGAAATGACAATGCAGTCAAATTATTGGTAGCTGATAAAAACATTTTAGTAAAAATATGGAACTATAATGAGATTGTCAAGATTATCAAAAGACTGACAGAACATTTTATGACTGAATGCAAGGTCAAGAAAATTTAGTAATTCTTCATATCACTAGTGAAAATGGGCTTCCCAAAAACATACCCAATGTTCTACTCTCCTCACTTAACTGAGAAGTATGATGTAACAAAGTGAGAGTCTTTTTCAGTAACATACTGTCATGATATTTACCTATCTAGATCAGTTTGAAGGACACGTGATTGGCTGATTCAACTATATTAAAATCAAATGAAGAATTTTATCTATAAGTAGATTAGAAATTATTTCAAAATGGCATTGTTTCTCTAGCCTATAGAGCCATTTAAAATGATCTAAACATGCCAAACATCTTAAACAAAATCCTGTAAGTTTCAGAAACTGTTGATATACACAGACTAATTATAGCACAGAAAACAAGTAATTGGGGCGGGAGACTGGATACCAATTGCGCACACACACAATGTTATCATACAAAATCAGAGCAGGTGAGTCAGAGTTAATAAATATCGTATGGTGGCATTGTTAGTACTGAATTCTTGCAAGAGAGATTCTGGCTCAATGTGAGAATACTTTTTCACTCCATATTTAATGAAGATAATATTTTCCACATCCCTGCAACTTCTCTGGCCCCACATCCCACCCTCAGTCCTAGCCTCTTTACCCATAAAGGTACTTTTTAATTCGAAGAACAGAATTATTGAAGTTTTTATGGTGGATTTGTATAAAACAACCAAATGATGGTAACATGTTCCACATATAACAGTGGTCTTTTCAAGCTGGTATATCCACCAAAGGTAAATAATTAGCCTCTTTTCAACTCAGGCTACCTGGATTAGAGGCTCTTGTACACTCACAGAAGCTGAAGAATCCCAAGAAATTTAAACTTCAGGTGGTCTCAAAGGTATTTCAGATCTAACATACTTGTAAAAGAGCAAGACAAGTGCTGAAAGTACAGCAATGCAAATCTACAACAGGGAATAATGTTCAGCAGGAAAATAATTTTCTGTAATATTTGTCTCTATGGTTCATTTCCTGTTGGAACAACACATACAATACATCAAGAGTTCACAAGTCAGACTCCATCTCCCACAGGAAGGGATGGCTGAATGTTTTCTACAGGCTGTATGGTAAGGTTCAGAATATTGTAATAAATCGTTGGGGCTCTTTTCCGTAACAACTTACTTATCCTGCTGAACTGATGTGTTTCCCTGAGAAACAGTAAGACGATTAAAAACATTCAGTTCATTACGAGGCCGGCTTGGTGGGGAAGAAGGAGGTGAAAGACTAGCCTCTGAGGTTCCAGAATCTGAGCTACAAGAAAAAAGAACATTAAATTGGTGGTTTTAATTGTTTATGATTTGTTAGGAATGTTTTATGAGACATGCTTCTTTAAAAAAGCTTTTCATTAGAGATCCCTTCTTCTTTTCCTTCCTTCCTTTTTTCCTCTTTTATAAGATAGAATGCACTCTGAACAATTTAATTTTATTTCCACTGAATTTTGTTATATTGGCCACAAGATGGCACTAAAGAAAGAGTTCTATCTGCTACACTCTAAAGTCAGCACAAAGCAAGCCAAATTTAAAATTACACAATTTTAGAATTGAGACCAAGTTGCTCATTTTAGAGACAAAGAAACAGACCCAGAGGGTTTAAGAGTGATTTTCCCACTCAATTTATTCATTCATTTATTTTTAAATTACTTATTTGCTCCATCCCACATTGCCCAATTATTCTTGAGCCATCTGATTCAGTAGAAACAGACAGATTATATCCTTAATACAGGAAGCAAGGAAGATTAGAAGGGTAATTTCCATGAAATTCAAGTCAGCTAAGCCAGTGGTCAAAGTCAAGTGTGCATGCTGGTTCAGGACTGGGGAATGGTACAACACTGTCCATCCAGGTACAGAAATATGTTAAAATCTCTTTTTATATTTATTTTTATGTTAAAGAAATTAGGTTTACCAACATTTAAATGTAGATTGGCACCAATATTCTCACTCATGGCTATGTCGCAGATGCAGCTGCCATATGCAGCGCATCAGGTGACCTCAGGGAGGGGTGGGTGTGCCACAGCCAAAAGGGAGACAGTGACTCTAACCCAGTCACCTTTCCACCTGTTGTGCTGTTGCCATTTACAATGGCTCAGTGGGTCATCAGAGTGTATTATGTATTGTTAAGTAAATAACCCTCACAAACAGCTTTTAAAAGATTTTAGCAAAAACAACAATTGGGGTTAATACCAATTTAAACAAAAAAGCTCAGCAAGAAGATGGCACAACTCACAGACCCTCCAACAGTAGCCTTAGTCAGCCACTTCAAAGAGCTGAAGTACATGTATTTTATCAAATGGCAACCAAGACTAATTTCAAATTTTTCTAGAAGGCTTAGATTTAATAAGCCTCTCCTCAAGTGTATGTTAACTCTTACAATAACATACACAAACAATTGAAAAATATATAAGAGTACACATGATCGGGACAAGGGCTCAAATATTTTTCCAGGTGTGTGTGACTGAGAATTCAGAAGACCACTTAGCCAAGCCAATAGCTGACTTGATTGTCTTGATTAGTCAAATTAGTCATAACTACAGAGTCAGCCTAAATGTGGAAAATAATTTCACCTTTGTCCTTTAGCATCTAAGTGTAGCAGACATTTTATACAACCTAACAGGTAAAAAGTATGAGTAACTTACTGTTTTTGTTCCTTGGCCTTTGATTTTTCTGTTTTCTCATATGCCTTTCTCCTGGTTACAGGGGAAGGCTCTGGTAGTTTTTTTTCTGATGGAGCTGGCTGTCTGGAACTGAAATAGAAAAAGATTATATAATCATCTAATCTTGAATATGTACATATAGCTTTATTTGGCAGATATTCAACCTAAAATTTGTAATATATTGACAACTAGAACTTGAGAAAGATTACATGGGAATAAAAAAAAAATACTAGGATAGGAAAATATTCTGATTAGTTAATGGAAGCTTAACAACTATATATTTAATTTTTAAATTGGCAACCATTTCAAATATATGCAAACCTGTTATTTTTTATATAAAAATCAATGTTATACTGCCAAATAGCTAAAGTGTTTTATTTTAAACATAAGTGTTTTAGTTTGATAAAAATCACTTCAGTTACAGAAAAATTGTCTTTCTCAGTTACAGAAAAAAGTATGGTAAAAGCAAAAATATTAGAATATCAACATAAGAAACAATGATATCTGATTAATTATATTTAGATATAGTTATAAAAAACCAACATAATTAGTTTAATTAACTACATTACTTAATTTTTAATAAGCTTTTTGTAATTAAAATGTTCTTGCCTTATAAGTTTTAAATGTTTTAAATAATAATTATGTAATTAACAATTTAAGTCTATGATTTTTGTATATGGTAGTAATACATTTTAATTGAGAAAATGTATTTCTGCTATTCTTGACTAATTATATTAATAAGAAAAACAAATACACTGAGGAATTAGAAAGCAAGTTCCTTAGCAAGGGTTACATGATTTCTATCTGAAAGCAAAAATTAAGTATAATTAAAATTTGTGGGCCTAATTTTTCTGTTTGGAAGAAATCAAATTTTAGAAATTCTGCATCACTTAAATCATAAAGGACACTTGAGTAAATTATTTTGGTTTATGTAATAAAAGTCATGCAGTTATGGCTTATAAAAGCAACTACATCAAGCACATGACTAGGTATTAAATTTGTGCAAAATTACACAAGCATCTGAATTTATGAAAACTTAAAAATAAATCCAAAAAGAGAGAGTCCAAAAGGTATCTTCCACCACCTGTCATAAAGGATACATTTTTTTAAATGAAAAAAAAAAGGTAAAAAAGAAGGTATTACCTTAATCTGGATTCCAGGATATAAATTTAGTCTTGAAGTTCCAAAAGTCTCTACTCATCTGACAGACTGCACTAAACACATGTGGGTTCCTAAAGCCTGTCCTCGGTTCTGTCTCACTACCTTCACCAAAAGCATTTCTTCCGCTGCCATCTTATCAGAAAAGCACTGAAGCCATAAGCTACACTGGTTAGAAATCTCTAATAGCAACTCCAATAGTTAATTACATAGGCCACCTCAAGCACATGCAAGTAAGTTCTGTCATCGTTATAATTAATTTTGGAATGAAAGGCTGTAGCTGGGCTTACTGGATGTAAGGTGACAACAGAAATATTTTCATAAAATGCATAAAGTTATGGGAAACATATTCAAGGGGGGAAAGTCTGTTATATTTATTATTTGCAAAGTCATACAGTGCGTGCTGCTTTTGGGCCGTATTTCTCAGTGCTGTGATGTGTTCATCCCATAAATCATTGCTAAATTACATGTGAGGGTTAGTTTGAAAAATATTATGTAAATCTACAAGGCTGACCTAATTTTAATACAATTTTCAGAACACATATACACACAATGTAATATACAATGTGTACACATAGACACTGACCTGGGAAATCTTTCTTTATCCTCAAGAAAAATAAAGAAAAATCTCTAAAGATTTGTTGTGAGTAGAATATTTTTTGTTCAGATCATCATAGAAGGGGGAGAGAATACGCACTCCTTCAAATTGTTAATAATACCAATGAAAACAGTTTGTGCACTCATGTCAGACACGTAATGTGTTTTAAAGCAAAGAATTAGGGAAGCCCAAAATGTATTAAGACTGTAAGTCATATTTCTGTTTTTTCTTTTCAATGGTCAGCAAAGATTTATTTATCCTGACCAGGCTCTTAGAACTAGGACATACATAATTTAGAGCAAATATAAGAATCTTTAAAGGTTCCATTTTATATAATGGTTTTACAGGTATAACATCAACCTAATTTAGGTATTGCTAAATAATTTGTATCTGCAATTCATAACTCAGTCTTTATAAAAATTATAATCCTATAAGAATGACCCTAAAACTGTGAAACAAGATAATGCAATTCAACAAAGAACATTTCCATCACAAATCATTCTGAATGTCCAAAAAGTTAGGTGAGATAATACCTAACAGAAATTACGTTCAAAATCAGAGACCTCATTTACATAAATTTTTAAAAATAGGAATAAGAAATTAGCAACATGCATATTAAAAAAGAAAAAGCAAAAGGAAGGAAGTTAGTGTTGCTGGGCCAGACTTACATGCTGCCTATCTTAGAAGGGAAGCCAGATGGGGGAGGGAGTTCTTTTTCCCTAGCGGAAGTACCACTTGTCTCTGTATTCATTCCAATCTCTTGCCCTTCTGCAACAGGTGTAAGAGGGCCAGGCAAGGAAGCATCTCCTGTACTAGTGTCTGAAGCTAGTTCACTGCTATCTGCATACAGCAACTCCATTTGAGTGGTGGTTCTCCTTCGGGCCTAGTCAGAGAATGGAAGGAAAAGCGATCAGGAGCAAACTTGTGCACAGAAGATGATTAGAAAACAGAGATTTAGTATTAGTTTGAAATAGGTAAAAACATATAGTGTGTCTTTTCTTAGCAAGTGTGTCAAACATAGCATGTAAGATAGTAACAAGCCAGAGCTACAGCCAGATAAGACTTTCACAGGCCACAGTAAAAACCAACATTTGTATTGTACTTATTGTATGTCAGTCATTGTTCTACACACATTATTATTTGAGCAGGTACTATCACTATCCTAATTCACAAATGAGGCACTGAGAAGCTAAGTAAAGTGCCCAAAGTCACACAGCTAATAACTGCCAAAGCCAGATTCCCTGCTAGGCAATCTGCCTCCAGTATTACGGTCTATCCTGCTGCTCATGGCCAGCTCCCTCAGCATATAATTTAGAAAGAACAAGAAGAAAGAAATTGAACTGAAATATAATTGTAGGGAAGGCCAACTGAGTTCTAAATTTCCCCATGCTTAGATGCTTTAATATCAGCTTTTATGCCTATTTCTCAAATTTTGTTACCGTGCTCCCCTGATGTGTGTTGAGTCTGCCTGCTGGATAATTGAACACCAGCCTGCACCAGTTTTTAGCAGCATGGTGAGGCAGGTGAAGGTTACTTTCCTAGAACCTAAACGCACCATAAGCACTTCCTTTGTTTACTCTTGAAAACCAAGTGATCGCCCTGTTGTTGCTCAGAGTTGTCATCCCTAAGGAATTACCAGGTAATCATGGTGTGTACCAGACTACAGGCCTCTCCAGGGCAGGCACCCTGTGTTACTCTACTTTGTGTCCCCTACACTTCACAGAGTGCCAGTACACACCTATATAAAACATACGGTCAGCTTCATTTTTCCAAAGAGGAAAAATAAATGATTCTTCCAGGCATCTCTGCAGTTCAAAGTGAATAGTAGGTAGCACTTCAGAAAATGTGGGAAGAGAAAGTCCTGTAGCCAGTTTTTCACAATCAGTTCTCTCCACGGCCAAGGGCCAAGGCAGAGAGGAGTCATTGGGAATTCCTAATACAGTGGTTCTTTCAGGATGACCTTTAGGCCACCGCTTCACAGCTCTCTGTGGTGTCCCACAAGAGAAGGAGTAACTAGGTTTTCACAGGGCCTGGAAAATCAAAGTTACCTTAAGAGGCTCTCCCGGCACTTAAAACAGGACCCAAGCCACACTAGAATGTTTTCTTTGAGCTTGGGTAACTTCTGCTTAGTCACTTAGAATAAGAAAACATAAACTAAGCATGGCTCAAGGACCACACACATAGCCCGAAGATGGTTTTTGATAGGTTTGCAGTGTTGCAAAGATTAAAACGCTCTACATAAAAATCTGTATTTAAAGCTTCTCTTCAAAAACCAAAGGATCTGGTAAGTGTCAGGCCCATATTCCGTTGTGACAGAAATGAGCAAGAGTCGACTGGTGGCTATTTGCTTTAGACGGGGCACGTCTTCTTCAGGTGATCATGATGACACAGACTCATGATTCTACGTCCAGCCGAATTACTCCTTTACCCCACCTGACTTACCGCTGGGGCCTTACATCCCTCCCATCCATCTGCGCAGTATTATTCTATCAGGTCCTGATTCTATCCATTCATTCAACAAATATTCACTATGAATTCTTTGTTTTCAAACATCTCAAGAGAGTTAGTTTATTCATCTAGTATCAAATGTTAACAACACTCAATCTGAAAAGTATGAGGTGTATCTTACACATTGCTCACAGCATGTATCATTTATATTTTAAAAAAACTTTACAAATATACATTGTAGTCTATTAGTTTTTAATGCAACATGATAATTAGGAGTTGGCTTATTATCAAACCACTTCAGGATATAGTTAAACAAACTAAGAAATACTTAGGCACATACTAAAATGTTAAAATTTCAAAAATCTCCCATCAATCAAAATGATTTATTTTATATGTCATTACAGGTCCACAGTTTCATTAATCAACTGCTTTAAATAACTATTGCTTAGTACGTTTTCACTATCTCCTATACTATTAGGAAATTTAGGAATACTTGAATAGATTAACACATAACTTCCTTAATGGGTAATAAATCTTTAGAAACCTGACAGAAAAAAGTAAAAGACATAAATAAGCCTCCATAATGCTATCTAGTGAGGAAAGTGTAAGCAGGCAGTAAAGCACACATTCCACAAGAGAGAAATTTTTCAATATAACTCTTTTTCAAAGGGAAATATTATCTCACACATGGAAGCTTTGGGAAAAGCATGACTACTTGCTAACCTATTGGGGTCAAGCCCGAGGCCTACGTGTTTAACAGCGATAACAAAGAACAGTGGGAAAAGGAATGGTTACTGGGCATTTTCACTCCTCCATACCTTGTTTTTAGGTTTCACTTCGCCACAAAGCTTCATAAGGTCTGAGGACAGTGTGCTATAGATGCAAATAAATAACCACAAGATTAAAAGGGAATGTATTATGCAAAATTGTATGTCCTCTATGTTTACATCTATGGAAAGAATTGTATATGCTGATCTACTGAAAACAAAGACAGACAATATTTAAAATTAAAATGAACTAATTAAAAAACTCATTTTCCTTACTTAAATATTTCAGTATTTTTATTTTAAAATGTGTCATGGTTAAGCATGACTAAATTTGGTTTCCATATTAGAGTTTCCAGTATCATTCACTTAGCTATAAAATTCAAAATTACCATATTTTGGACCATAAGACACACCTAGGTTTTAGAGGAAAATAGGAAAAAAAATTTGAAGCAGAAAATGTGGTAATATATTTAATGACATAAATAACATAATATTTCACCAATGTAAATGTAAAAAGCACCCAACAGCAGCATTAACATTATTGCTCCCAAATTTTTTTGGCGGGAGTATGTCTTATAGTCTGAAAAAATATGGTATTTGTTTTATAAGGGTAATTATTTGAAACAAGAAAATAAAAGAATTAAATATACTACAGAAACAAGTAAAATCTATTAAGTTCCCAAAGGTTCTCTTACCTTCCCTCTGATCCTGGGCTGTTTAAAGGTGCATCCTCATCAGTACTATCCTCTACGTTTTCTAAAAGAAAAGCCCAAAGTGTATGCATTACCCACAGGCCACAGTTTGAATGAGGACTTCTATCCCTACGCTACAATGAACATCGGCCCAAGGGTTCGATATGGGCGCTTTGGCTTTAGCAACTGAAACAAGATGAAATGTAGAAAAATATCTCTAAGAAAATCCTTTGATTATATATCCTAGGATGAGGGAAAAAAAACATGTTCAAAACAGGAAAACCACAAGTTTGATAAAACATAGAACAACATTCACAGGATGTAAGTATACATACTCTGATAAATACATGATTTCTCTTATTTTTACTTTTTTATTTTTCAATTGCAACTGACATTCAGTGTTATATTAGTTTCAGGTATACAGCTTCATGGTTAGACATTTATAGTCCTTTACTTTTATTTTTGTTTAGAGTATGTGTGTGTAGGTACTGAAAAGTTATACATCAGCATGCAGCTCATTCACGTGTACACAAAAGATAAAAGCAGGTTTGCATGCAATAGTTTTATAAATGAATACAAATACACCACTGCTGTTTCAGAACACTTTAGCAGGCTAGTGAAAAAGAGAAAAAGCAAACAAATAAAACTAGTAGAAGTCAGTAAATAAAACAGCCACTGAAAGTGAACAATGTAAAATGTCAGTGAGCCCATAACATAGGTGCAGGCTTTTAAAACACACACTGGATTATAAAGTCATTCCAGAAAACTAAAGACAGCATTATAAATACACATATTAATAAAAATATATTAGTCACCTCCTTTAGCTTTTAATTTTATAACCTCCAGGTGGACTGGAGGTGTACATAAGTCAATTAATTCTTTTCTCTGATGTTTCCTTTCTTCCTCACTGTTTAGCAGATGCCAGAGAAATTCAGTAATACTTATTACTGAACATATTATCTAAGAAGGAGCCCATCTAGGACCCATGCAAAGGAATTTATTTTCCCAAGGGAAGAAAACTGTGGTCTTAAAGGCAATGTGTATCTCAAAGCCCACCATCAGAAGGAGACTCAATGACTTGCTTCACAGATGGATAATTGTGTGCTAAGGTGGCAGAATTAGCTGATAATATAGAAAATGGGGTTATAAAGAAATGATAAACCTAGCCTTTATTTTCCCATGTATAAAAGCAGACTAAGATTGGCTTGTATTGTTTTTGGAAGGAGAAACCAGTTAGAACACTAAACATTACATGCTTAAGAAAAACTATTTAGCTCCTGCATTATATGTGTGTGCCTGTTTAGAGATGAGGATGAGGATGGTTTGACATAACCAACTTCATCAGAGGTCAGAGGCGCCACCCAGACAGTCACCAAATCAGACCCCTTGTCAGCACTAAACTTAGCATGAGCACTACGGGCGCAGGACACGCCATCCTCACTGTCACACTCTCAAGTCCAAGAACATAAATCCAGCCCAGTGCCAGTGCCTTTTCTTGTCACCACGGAGTGAAAGTTGAGGAGACTTATAACTCCCAAATGCCTTAAAGTTCATTCATATAAGTGCAAAATTGCATAAACTGTCTTCACTGGGAGTTAACCAAATATTTTTGAAGTCTTTTAAAATTATATTAAAAAGTAGCACATGAAAAAGAGTTAACCTATCAGCACGGAGACCACTATCCTTAGAAAGGCCTGTTTGCAGGGTCGGACTTTGTCTGGCATCTGGAAGCTTGGCTGGCAGAGGGGCCCCAGGCACCAGTTAACTAATGAGAGTAGCTCACTGTACGTAGAATTTGTGCAGATGATATGGCTTATGCCAAACTACCGGTTTCCTTCCGGGAGTCTGGAATCAGGTGTGTACTAGACAGAGAGCATCTATGTGGCTAGTCCCCTGGGAAACCTCGGGGGCTGACTTCTCTGGGCATAAACTTCACACACACGTGGCTGCACTTTCATTTCAGGGGGGGAAAGTACATTCCGTGCAATGTCTTGTGGGAGGGAGAAACATTATTAAGGAAGCCTGGATATGGACTCCTCCAGACTCCTGTGTCCTTTTCCCTTATGACGCAGCTGTGTATCCTTCCTAGTCTCATGAATCTTTGCTGTAAATATACAATATTGTGAGCCCCATGAGTCCTCTAGAAAATATCCAAAGACAGGGATGATCTTAGGGACCTTCACATAGGTAGGGAAAAAAGGAGGGAAAATAAAGATGTTCTTCAGAGGCCATTAGCATGAGGTGTTGGCCCTGGCTCACCCTCTAGCCTTATTACGTTCTCTCCTTCTGTGCCATGCATGCCCTTGCTGCTCTGGGACACCAGTCTGCTTGAACTCCACATGTACACAATATTGTGGGTAATCACTGCCTAGAATCACTCTGCTTTGAACCCCCCTTCTACCTTGTCTTCTGCCTAGCTACTCTTCCTTTATGTTTCAGCTCAAATGTCACCTTTTCCGAAAAGCCTTCATTGACTCCTCCATTCTTGTTGGGTGATATTCTGTGCTCTCATAACTCCCTATATATACCCCAATCACTGCCCTCGCTACAATGCATCATAATCTGTTCATGGCCTATCACCCTAAGCAAGGCATCAAGGCCCTAAGTGCAAAATGTTGTATCTTACTCATCTTTGAATCCCAGCACTCCACCCAATGCTTGGAACGAAATTGGTGTTAAATAAATGTTGTGTTTTGTTAAAATACATATATCTCTGACTGTCTTGCTTCTGTGGATTTACTTCCACTTTTTTCCCTCCTTCCATACTTTTTGTCCAAGCACCTCTAGGCTAGATTTATGTTCCCAGTACTTAGGGCAAATTTCTGCAGTAAGACATAGGTTATGTCAGTTAAAAGGGTTCCAACTCTCTGCTTCTGACCCTTCTTCAAGCTACAGATAATTGAAAGTAGTTTGAAAGTTGTGAAAAAGTAAGGCTGCTCATCACATTAGCAGCTTAGTATTTTCTACACAAAAAGACATCCAAGAGGGCATTACATTTTCCTTCCAAATAAAAAGAAATCACAGACTTAAGTAAGAATTTAGTTATTACTGTAAGTTGGGCCACTAAGAAAGAGAAGAACAAAGAGGAGGAAAAGAAGAACAGGAGGAATAAAAGAAATGCACTGATAACACATAGAATGGCAAAAATCTGGTTACAATCCAAAAACTTGGGCAGCCTTGGTTCGGATACAACAAACCCTACTTTTTCCACCTGTACTTGTTATAGCTTGAACAGCTAAAAAGCAGTAACCTTGCCATATCTGTAGCATGCAGTTGATCTTAAAAATATTACTTTGAGATTAACATGAAGTATATATATTATAAAAATCATATAGCTTGTGTATTTTATTTGTATGACATCATTTAAAATAAATTCAAATTCATACATTATGTTTATTCTGGTGACACAGAGAAGTAATTGCATTTAATCTTTCAGGTATATTCCTCTTCTTTAGGTAAAAGCATTTAGAAAACTTTGACAACTATATGATTGGGGAAAAAAGTTCAAACCAGATTGTGAAATAATTTTAATTAAATAAAAACTGCTCCAAAATAATCATTCAGAAAAATCGCAAATAATAAAGTTGCCCCAGTGCTCCTGGTCCTGTTTGTATAATCACTAAGAGGAGCAAAGCTGTTGCTAGTTGGTGCATGGAGTTCATTGAACGCTGTCGTGGCAAGAGAAGAAGATTCAAAATCTATAAGCAATAATCACTAAAGCCTCTTCTAACTTAAAAATGTTATGTTTTTATGTACTGTTTCAATCTCTTCATATAATCTTTGGATGGTTTTATTCTATTTACAATATTAAAATATATGTGGCTTAATTTTATAAAAATTAAGAATAACTGAGAATCTAGCCAACATATACCAAAGACAAATATGCACCAAAGGTATATACCAAAGAAAGCTACTTATGAGGTTAAAACAACAGATGTAAGTGAACAGATATATTTAAAAATAAAAAAGAAATATATACTCCATTGTTTTCCTACAAGAAAGAGAAAGAAGGGCTTACAAAACTGGAGCCACCATTGCAGTTCAAACAATAAAAGAAAAAATTAACTAAAGCATACGTCTTTAAACATCTTAAAACTTTTTTAAATCAAGAATGTATAAGAAAGACAAAAGACTTAGTATGTTTGTGGGCGTGGATACATTTCAAAAGATCATGCAAAAAAAAAAAACAGTGGTTGCCAATAAACATTTTAAAAATAAGATGTACCACAATTAGTGTACATGAACAATTAGTAATTCATGCAGCTGTACAATACACAGAAAGCTAAACATACTTACCTAATGGTACGCTATCTAGATCTGTGTATAACAGCAAAAAGGAAACAAAAAGCAATACTCCAATCAAAACAGATCCAGTGTTAAGAACTCCCACATAAAACAAGATGATAGTACCATTTATAAATTATGTAGAATAGATGCCATAACAAAAACGTATTAATTTTTCAAGGTAGGTAGATATGCAGAGTCAAGTAATGACAGTTGGCTAATATAAGTAATTTAAATAACCAATTCAGAAACTTGATTGATCTTTATCCACAAAACTAACTGCTTAGTAATGTTAATTAAGCCTTTTTAAATTTGTAATCACTTCTTGGAATAACAATAATTAATCCCCCCAAATTTATACATGCATTAAAGAAGGAATAATTAATAAAAGCATCAGTAAATATAGCATCTATTCAGTCAAGCTATTGGGGAAAGAGGTACAGTACAGCATACTCAAAGAGCAAAGCTATCATGCAATTCACTTAACTAAAATTTAGTCCCAATTACCTTGTAAAGCATGGCCTAGTAAAGCATCCAGCTCAGGATTTAACTCTGCTTTCTCTTTCAACATATGGAATAAGAGTTGGTTTTGTGTTGCACTGGTTATTTCAGTTTGTTTAAGCCGACCTTCAAGTACTTTAATCTGAGCCTCTTTCTGTGCAGCCTGAAGACCCTGCAACAACACCAAAAACATAAATAAAATTGTTTTAGGTCACACAAAACCAAATCCACTATACAAAGATCTGTATCAACTAGCAAATGCATGTGATACAAAGATTTTGACATCAGAGAGACCTTGATTCATCTCAGCTCCTCTGCTTGCTTAGCTTGGTGACCTTGAGCAAGTTACCTAATCTTCCTGACTCTTAGCTTTCTTACATGTAAAATGACATGAATAATACCTATTTCCTAGCATTTGTGAATTAAGTAAGAGAACATCATAAAAGGTCTAGGCACAACCCCAACATGAGAAAAAAATGAATCAGGAATTATATTCCACTTCAACATTTAGGCAGAAGTTTCTTACAGGTAACAGATTAATGCATTCACATTCAAAGAAGATGGGAATGCAACTGTAGTTTTTCCTTTCTGATTTTTTTTTTTCTGAGCTGTAAAGAATCAGAGACATGGAAATAAAGAACAAACTTTCCCTCTGACAGAAACCAGAGGGAAGGGAGGTGTTTAGGGATAATGATAGGGAAAGAAGGGCAAAGGTAAGTTAAGGAACAAGTATAATGGACTCATGGACATAGACTACGGGACAGGAGTGAGAGGGATTGAAAGTGGGAGGTCGGGGTGGATAGGTCAGGGGAGAGTAATGGGGGAAAAATGGGGACAACTGTAATTGAACAACAATAAAAAAATTTTTTTTAAAGGAGCAGTGTACAACCCAAGTTATGATACCAAATTTGTTTCCATCCCAAGACATTTTTCTTTTAATTTTTTTCTTTGTTACAGCAAAAGAGGATTTAATTATTCTCTAAATTGTTCTTCTAATATATAGACACAATAGATAACAAGTTAATGAACTTGATCTAAAGATTGCTAACAACTCTAAAGAAAGGTAAAAGGAATACTATCTAATTAAAAAGAATCTTCCTTATCACAAAGGAAAGGGTCACTGGGGAAAGATAAATAAAACTACAATGAATTAATTAAAACTCAGGTTTTCAAAAACAGTGATGATCTTACCTTATTGATGCCCATTGACAGGAAGTGACCCAGCAGGTACCGGGCTTCTGTAAGCGTGCAAGCATTAATGACCGCAGTGACATCCAGTGTTTCTCCTTCTTCCTACATCAAACCAGCATATGATGTGACATTACTTAGAGCTAACTGTATTTAAACAGAACGCAAGAGCCTAGTGCTTCATGTGTTTATTTGGATAGTTTTAGGTTAGCTACCAAGACTTCTCAGAATAATGTAAACATTTCCTACACCAAGAAATATAGTCTAGTTGAAAAGATGACACATTCAAATTCAAGGTGGGTTAAAAATGATGTCTTTTACAAATAATAAATAATATTACAAAGTGAGCACAGCTATCTGGAAAGCAGGCAGGGAGGGAGTAGTCTACATACAAACCTAAGAATCATATTAAATCAGATAAAGAAAATCCCTTCATATACAAATTCAAAATGTTTTTAACAAAAAATACTTTTTGGTAAGGCATTAAACATTTTTTTTATACCACAAACCTTTGCTTCTTCCATTTGCATGATGTTGGCTTGACAATCAGAAATGCTGTCATTGATGTAATCTATGTTAGCAATTAATGACTCCATCTCCTCATTGATGTTAACCACATTTTTATCTCCCTCTCCACTCTCCTTCACCATCTTTTCCCTTCTTTTTGAAAGTTTCTCTCTTCTTTTTGTGAGTTCTTCCCGTTGCTGTTGAGAAAGCAAGTTGGATTTTAAGAAATCGTATTTATCTAGGACCTTGAGAACGTTATGCTAAGTGAAACAGGTGAGTCACAGAAGGACACACACTGAAGGATTTCACTTATGTGAGGTATGTAAGAGTCAGGCCCACAGAAGCAGCGTGAGTCTGGTTGCCAGGGGCTGAGAGAGGAGGAAATGGAGAGTTGCTGTTCAATGGGTATAAAGTTTCCATTTTCAAGGCAAGTAAGTTCGAGAGATCTGTTGTACAACACTGTCTTATAGTTAACACTACTGTGCTGTACACTTAAAAATGTGTTAAGAGCACAAATCTCGTATTACTTGTTCTTAGTGTAATTTTTTAAAAATGATGTTCTTCTATTCATATACAATGCAAACAAAGCTCACGGGGAAAAAAATAAATGGTAAGTATTAAATTTACCCAGGGAGCAAATTTGAAAAACTAAAAATTAACAGCCAGCTAAGGGAGAGCATGTCTACTTTCTGTTTTGCACACCTTGAGGAGTCGATTCATATCAGCCTCCATATTGGAAATCGTCATTTTCTGCATGATGATGTCGGTGACCCTGCGCTCCAGAAGCTGCCATTTCATGCGCGCCGTCTTGGAAGTAAACACGCGGCCAGTCAATCCCTTCCTCTGATATTTTTTTCTACAATCATATAAAAACAGACAAACATAATTACTTATGTGCTTATTTGATTGTGCACTGGAAAATACGCTGCTTTTCATTTAACCCAACATTCAGTAATAATGCCATGAAGACTGTTAGGAACAGAAGACTCGTGTTGACCTGGTTCCATTTGTTGTGGGCACTGTCGGTAAGGCCTGCACTCTTGCCACAGGAATTCTCATTTTCTGCTGAGCCCCTGCCCTTGATGCGTCTGTTTCTGCAGTAGCTGCACTGGAACCTGTGTCCTGAACAGGGGTGTCAGATGAGCTCAGCTTCCGAGTGACTTTCCCAGCCACTTTATCTGACATGGGTCTTACTTGCCGACGAAGAGCTGTAACCTGAAATAGCAACAGAGATCACTCATTCTCTTAGTCTATAGAAATACATACTTTATCTCAAAGCCAGAATATTTCCTCCAAGTGGACAACTTGCCTCTTCGGTTTTGCGACGAAGAACCACTTCCTGGTTTCTTTTTTGGGCTTCCAGAAGTCTAAGTTGATGCTATAAAATAATATTGACTAAGTTAAAAATAGTAAACTAGAAGATACAATACTTCCTATACCTACATTAACATATTTCCCATCCTGCTGGGAACTATAAGAGGTTCAGCAAAACCTAAACTAACAACAGCCTTGCATCCATTATTACAAATACAGATATTTTATTCCAATAAACACAAATGCATAGTGATATAGCCATTTGTCTCTGAAAAATGAAAGGCTATCTCTGTGACACATACTTTTTTTTTGACAGTTGATCAAGTCGGTGTTTTTATTAACCTTGCTATATATTGTTTAAACAAGACACATCTATTAAATACATAAGGACGTGAAAGGGTTGACTGTAAGAATGAAATAAATATGCCAGAGATGCTGAGCAAACCAAAAGAAGTCCACACTCTTCAACACAGGAAAAACAGAATTAGGGTTAAAGAGGGTAAGTTCTTTATTTTATTGTTGTTCAATTACACTTGTCCCCATTTCCCCCAGTACTCTCCCGTGCCCTACTCCACCTCCCAGTCAATCCTCCCACTGTTGTCTTTGTCCATGGGTCCTTTATACATGTCCCTTGACCCTTCCCCTTCTTTCCCCTGTTATCTCCGTCTGTGATACATACTTTTATTTAACATACACTTACATAGTGCTTACTATATACCAGTATTTTCTAAATGCTTTACAAATATTCTCATGCCATTTCTGTTAGATATTTTGTTTTGCTGGCTGAGGCACACACAGGAAGAAATACAGCTTAGGATATTTTCAGTAGACATACCTTACAATATATATAGTAATTGCAAAATCTGTTTTAAATATGGGGAGAACATAAATTAATTGTATTTGCACTTTATAATAACTTTAAAAGTGTTGGGTAAATTGACAATAAAACATGTTAGTATTGGATATCAATTTATTTCTAGCTCCTCTATATCACAAAGACAATTAATTATGTATCACTTTAAGCAATTTCATAGGGCTATACTTCAGGAAAGAGTTTTGGATTAAAAATCCTAATTCTGGTTCTGTCATTTATTCAATTCTATGATCTGGCACAGTCCTATGTCATCAGATGAGAATTCTTAGAAATAAGAATTCTATCTTATCACTGCTGTACCTTATTGTCTATAATAGTGATTGACATAGAAGCAAAGTTTATAAATCTTTTTTAAATGAATAAATTACCAAAAATTAAAATTAACATACAGTTTGAAACATGTTAAATTTCTTCCTATTAAAAGTCAAATCTCAAGCTCAGTCATATGTTTTGTATGGTGTACAACATGAATATGACGAGAAACAGTTTGGAAAGGAAGACTAGATGCACACAACACAACACAAAAAAAGGAGAAAGGAATTTGCACGTTAGTTTTGTATGTGATTAGACAACCTCACATCTTTATAATATTATATTGTATATGATCATATGTTGCAGATAAGATTCCAAAGAGTTAATTGCTCAATATTGATCTCCCTATAGCTCATATGAATTAGTAATAAAGAAATAAAAAGCATATATTGTAAGGCAGTTGTTCCCATCATACAAGAGTTTTCCATTAAAAACAAAATAGATAGTGAAAAAAGGTAAATAACCTAAAGGTCTGTCAATTGAGGAATGGGTAAACAATATGTGCTCTATCCACACATCATAAAAAAGAATGAACTACCCATACATGCTTGAAAACATCATGCTGATTGAAAGCCAGAAACAAAATGTGTTACTCCATTTGGAGATGGAATGTCCAGACGAGACAAACCCACAGGGATAATGCGGATGAGGATCATCAGGGACCAGGAAGAGGGTAGAATGGGGAGGGACTGCTAATGGATATAAGGCTTCTTTTTGGAGTGATGAAAATGTTCTGAAATTAGATGTTGGTGATTGTTGCACAATTTTGTGAATATACTAAAAATTTGAATTATATAGTTTAAAAGTAAATTTTATCTCAATTTTAAAAAAAACGAAATAGGATAAAAATAATAGGCAATGTGTTATAATGTCCTTCTTCTTGATTTAATTAATAAAATAGTATAAACAAGGTCTAAAATGCCCAGGAATTGAAAGTGACAAAATATACTGATTATTAAAATACATTGATATGCTGGAAAAATAAGAAATAAATAAAGGCATAAATATGGGAATCATCTGGTTAAAATATCTACTTTTCTACCTTAGTACTCTGTCTTCTCTACCTCCTTAAATTTCATCTTACCTCCCAAAGTATCTTTCTATTTTCTGAAATATACTGCATATTCATGTTTTCTCCAGGGAGAAATTAGAAAATGTTGAGGTAAAAAAAGGTACAAAGCTAAAACCTAGCCAACAATGGGGTAAAGAAGGTTATGACCTTTCTCTTAAGAAAAAAGTCATAAATGAATTAACTATGATGTCAAAAATTTGGAAAGAAGAAAAACCAAATCAACTATAACCTATAACCCAAACAGAACAAGTTAGTTAGCATGTTGGGATACATCCTTCAAAATTTTCCCTCATTTTAATCAAGCATGCATATTTTAAATGCTACTTTATACTTAATATTAAATCAGTCATTTTTCATTTTACTATGTAGTTACCAAACCCTAATTTTTAATGGGTGAATAGCAACCTATTAAATAGATGGACTATAATTTATTTATATATTCCCCCTACTGTCAAGCATCCTGTTTGTTTTTTACCTTTTTCACTATTACAAATAACTCTGAAGTAAAAATTTTAGCACATAACAATTTTTCTTATTTTAGAGTATTTTCTTAGTCTGTGTTCATGGAAGTAGAATTCTTGAGTCAAAGAATGTCAACATTTTTCATATGTCTTAATAAAGCCTCCTCCCGTGAAGCCTAGTTATTACTCCAGGAACATTTCTAAGCCTCTCTAGTGAGGAAACTGTCTTTGGGACCATCCTTAAATCACTATCTTATCTCCCTAGAGACAACCAGCTGTTCTATGCCATTTTCTTCCATCTCATCACCTAGGAAATAAGTCTTCAATACAACTTATAATAATATTAGTGTTTTGCATAAACTTTTATGCACAATACATAGTATATAAAATTAATGCTTATTGTCCTTAGCCTGTTTTTAATAGTTACAGTTACCAGAAAATTTTCCTCCATTTATTAAGCAGTTCTGTTCAATGTACAACATTCATATATAACTGAGAAAGCCCACTCACATCTCTCTTACGTTGATCTTTTTTCAACTGAGCAATCTCTCTGTTTCTTCTAGACTCTGTCAATCTGGCCTTTTCTTGTTCCTCTTTCATTTGTTTCATTAGGCGAACCTATAAAATAAGGCAAATACCCAATTGGAATTATCCCACACAAAATTCATGGAATAAACCACATGTACAAAAATTAGTTTGAGACTTCTGAAATTTAACATGGAAATGTAGAGTTCTGCTGCATTTCAAATAGTCAATTCTTATTTTGTGGAATTAATACATTTCCATTTGTAATACATTTACAATGTTTCTATCCAATTGCTTAGTGTTCTATGCATTATATATTCAGCGTACAGTTGTTCTATGAATGAATTTTTGATACTTATTACCAGTAGTTGTGTGACCTTGAATGAGTTACTTAACCTCTCTAGGTTTTGGTTTTCTCACATACAAAATTGAGATAATAGTTCTATGGCAATGAACTATTAGGAGAATTCAATGAGTTAATATTTGTGCAGTGCTTATAACATTGCCAGGCATATAGTAAGCACCTAATAATTTTAGCTATTGTTATTGTCATTAGCAAACACACAGTACAATAACTGACATTCTTAATCATTTCTGCATTTGCTATTTTAAGGAAACAACATTGATTTTTATGCCAAATGTTAATAACTGACCCCACAACAAAAACAGTTAACAGATCAAGATTCATGTACTCTCTTCAGTCAAGAGAACATTTGTGCTTTTATATGCGTGGGAATGATAAACAATAATTCAAATAGTTATCTCTCGGGGAAAGACAAAGATAATCAGGAAGGGATATAAAGCAGGCTTTGAGTCTATCTGTAATGTTTAATATCTTAAACTAGATTGTGGATATAGTGTTCATTATGTAATTACCTATTTTTTTTGCATGTTTGAAATATTTATTTTCGTTAGGCTTATGTAAGAGTCTTTACAGGAGAAATGTCTATCAAAGTCCAAGAAGCCCTGTTGACCACATGCTTTTCAGCTACTCTGAAGAAAGGCTTTAAGGCTCGGCTAATGGAGAAACAACTTCTAATTGCTCAAAGGAAGTGCATCATTCATAGACAGGGTTACCTTTTATTGAATATGGAAAAAACCACAGTAATTTTTTTGTCCCAAATGACTCAAGCATCTTCAATGTCAGACTCAAATGGACAATATAATCAATACCTTTGTTTTTTTCATTTCCATCACATCCTGCTGCAATTTCTTCAATTGCTTTTCATATTGAGACTGATTTTTAAGCAATCTTGCATGTTCTTTCTGAGCTGCCTGAAGTCTCTGCAGTTCTTTATTCATGGCTTGGAGTTTCTTTTCATATTCAGACTTAACTTTTTTGGCCTTTTCTTCTGAGTAAGATTCCACTGAGCCTAAATGTCAAAGAACATTTGGATTTGTTTTTTTGAGACACAGATTTTTATTTCACAGACTTAGAACTCATGACCTTCAAGAAGAACTACCTCCCAAACACAGACCAGGGTGTCTCTGAATCACTTTCTCTATTATCTACTCTTAACTTGTTTAACAATTATTGAAGTCTTCTTAACTTAGAAAATGTTTCCAGCATAAATCAGACACATTCAAACAATTACCCACAACTTCAGAAAAAAGAATTAAATTCCTAGACAGGTACCAGAATGAAATAAACAAAATAAACAACATTTACTATCTAGACACATTCACATTTTGTCTGACTTCTAACATATTTTTTCCTCTAAAGGAAGAAACTATAAAAATTCAATGTTCATGATGTAGTTTGAACTTTAATTTGAATTAAATATAATTCTTACCTAAGTTTTGAAGCACCTGGTCTCTCTCAAGCTGAGTGTCCCGAATTTTATGTTGCAGCATCATTAGCTTCTCTTCATATTGCTTTTTCAGCGTCTGCAGTCTTTTCTGGCTGTTTTCTAGTTCATCAATCAGCTTTTGCTTGATTGCAATTTCACAAGTAATATTTGCTAAGTCTGCTTGATAATTGGCTATTTATAAAAGAAGAAAATAAAAATACTAGGATGGGCCAAGATATTATAATTCTATCTTTCAAGGAAGTGTGTGAAAACTATAATCTCCATCCAGGTATTTACTTAGCAGTTATTTAAAAAATGTTCTAGATAAAACAAAACTAAAATAGGTGAACATGATAAAGAGTGTTCACATGGAACAAGGACAACAGATACTATTTGTACTAAATAGGAATGGAAATCACACAATGACTGAATCCAATCAGGGAAGAAACATGATGAGCCTTGAAGAGCGTCATAGGTCAGCAGCTATAAAAACTGTTTTCATCAAGGATGAAGTAGAGAATTTCAAGACTCTTCTGTCATGTTTTAAACAAGTTCCCAAATGAATTTTTGTCCTTGTAGCAAAGTGCAAGTACCTTTTTCATCTGATTCAGAATCTGATTCATCAGAGCTTTCACCCCCTTCGATGTCATCTTCTTCTTCCTCTTCTTCCTCTTCCTCATCATCATGATCACTCACTTCTTGATTTTCTTCCTAAAATTCGGTTTGTGGCCATTAATAGCACAGTTCTGGCAAAGCGAACTGGGTACCTCATTAAGAGAGACTACTGGAGTATGAAGTGCAGAAGTTCAAAAATTTCACTTTTCATCAGTTCAAAAATTATTCATGATTTTAAGGTTATTTACTTAACAATTTTGTCTTAAGTCACAGTACTTGATCTCTCATAGTATTCTATCCCCCACACACAATCCTTTCACAATGCACAAAATGTAAGCTGCCAATACTTATAACTCCCCACCCATCTAAAAAATGGAGGTTCTCAAGAAAACAGTTTAAAACAGATGCATGATAACCATTTCCCTTTGCTACATCTAAGTTAGTATAGCTATCAGCAATCAAGGACAACCTAATCTAGGGACTAAAATCTACAAATTCATTTTCCCATACTTACCACTTCTAATTCATTGTTTTCTCTTTCTGAAATACCCTTTTCTTCTTTCTTCTCTTGGTCAGTGTCTGCATTATCCTCTTTACCAGCCACACTTTAAAAAAAGGGGGTGGGGAGAGTATGGTATTAAAGTTGAGAGAAAAACAGTTCACTTTTTTTCCTCTCAGATTTTAAAAAATCATCAATTACTTTGGAAAACAAACTAGAAGAGCTGACTATTTAACTGACCAAAATTATCATGTCGGATGCACCAAAGGAAAACAGAAATTGCTATTCAATCAATAGTAGAGCAATTTATACTAATGAAGGAACAACTTATTTCCAGAAATACTGAGGAAGACATTATACCCTGGAGTATAAGACCTGATAAGACAGCTAAGAACTAGTCACAGAAACAGCCAATTAACTGGAATGCAAGCAATTTAAATTCAAAGGCATCAAAATATTTTTCCATCTAAATATATAAAAATTTTCTCATCTAAATACAAAGATATAGAAACTGCATTTTTATTGATGTCCTAATACATTTAAGAATAAATTTAAAGATCCAGTCTGCCATAAGTCTGCCATAGTACATTTGTCCACACTGGCTGCACCCAGCTAGGTATCCAGGTCTCCTCCAGAAGAGCACATGATGCTTTTTTCCTAGGCCGTACCTACAGCACAGGTCTATTTCCGATAACCTCACAGAAATGGGTCTTTGCACATCAAAACGGTCTGAAGTTCAGCCTGACCTCTGCGTGAACAGGACATTTCAGGGTCTGCCACAAGATTCTCCATACAAACAGAAACCTCCTCTTCAGTTACTGAGTATTAACAGCTGTTAACTACCCACACACATTAATGTCAGTTAATGGTTAAAACTAAACTAGGTCAGCCCTGGTGGCCCTGAGAAAAAGACAGAAGACTCTATAGTGAGCAAAAAGTTTTTGCACACTTAAATCACTTGACCCTTTTAGGGGTTTAGCAATCATAATCAATTAGGCAAAGAAATCATATTTCTATATACTAGACTCATACATTTAATCAGGTAAGTAATATGAAGAAAAGTTAACTTTAAATGAATCCGCACATGGGAAATTTACTCTTGTGCTATACTAACATTTTCAAATTATTAAGAATAAAAAGAATACTTGAATAAGGTAATATTCTCCAAACAAAATCCCTCCTAGAATGAGTTTAAATACTCTATCATAATAACTTTATAACAGCTACCATTTCTTTCAGATATTCTGCTACATTAAATAATTACCCTAATAAATGGATATATTTTTAGAGTCTAGACTATAATTTTAAACTTATTTAGGCTCTGCTATTATCATTACTGACCTCTAATGTTTATAGGGCCCAGTTCTGTTATCTTCATATTCACACAAGATAAATTATAAATACTTTTCCTTTCTATATATTTTTCAGGGTTCTTAATTTATGCTTATTTATGGATTACCTCTTTAATTTCTCTCTTCCCCACTAGACTGTAAACCTCATGAGGGCAGGGGTCACGTCTGTTTGGCTCAATATGACATTCCCAGCACCCACAGGATGTGCATAATAAATGTGCAGGAATTGTCCAGTATATGAATCCCTATGACTGCTCACAGGCAGCTCTGTTTGGCACCTAGTTCAATGGTGTTCAATGCTGGAGTTCAATGGTGACTGAAAGATGCATAAAGAAGGATGGAAGATAACATACCTCTATAGTGAGGAGAACCTAGCAGTAGGAATATCAGTAAAACAATCTTAACTGGAGAGGAATCAAGTAAATTATAATAGGGTTCCATGAGTGTTGTTAAATCATTTTGCTAGAGAAAAATACTGAATTTACTGAATGCCTGTCTTACATCACTTGTACTATCGTAGGGCTGCTGATTTCCCTCCATCCTGCAATTCAAGCTGAAAATCTAGAAAGAAACTCCCCCTTCATCCAATCATTCCATTCAAAGGTCAGTACCATACACTCAAACCGTGCCATACTTGAGATACAGGATGAAGGTTAAGGGCTAAGAGAGGAGAATGTGTTAGAAAAGATATCTCCCATTAGCATCCCCCATTCCCTCTCCCATGCTGTCTCTGCCTTCCTCACCTGCCACTGTCGCAGCATGTAATTTTTGTTTTTATTGGTTCCTTCATTACTTCAAATTCTAACCTAAATTCTTTTTTCCTCAGGTTGATACCCATAAAACCACATTATTCCAAATCTTTGACCCAACACACCTTCTTCCTCCCCACATTATCCAGTCAAACAAATGTTACTTTTTACTTGACATAAAGTTAGCTCACATTATAAGCTGTCTGTGCCAATTCTGATACAGAAAAATCAGTAGTTGTAACTTTACATTATTAATTGACCTTTACAAATCACTTAAAGCTTAAGCTTTTAAAATACACGTTGATACTTTATAATTATTGTACTTCAAATATTCAAGTTTTCCTCAATAAACTGGGGCAAACTGATAGAGAACATAACTAGCTAAAAAGTAATTAAAGATACGTAAGTCTTTACACAGATTCAGAATCTCGGAGCTGGGAGGAACACTAGTGCTCATGTGTTTTAACCCCTTTAACATCTGACAACCAGCGTCAACATTTCTGCTAACAACCAAAAAAGAAACTGTGGCCTGGGTAAATTAACCTATTCAAGGGGACTAAAACCAGGTACCACGACCCCAGGCCAGTATTCTAGAATCTGGCACCTGAAGTTCAGTCCAACAGATAGGGAAGCATCAGCACCACCCAGGAGCCTGTTAGATATGCAGAACCTCAGGCTCCACCTCAGTCCTACTGAATCAGAATCTTCACTTTATCAAACTCCCCTGGTGACCTGTATGCACATTCATGTTTGAGAAGCCCTGTCCTAGAACATCAAACTGCTCTGCTTTTGCTACCCTTTAGGGGTGATACAAAAGTTGGAAACAAACTATCCACTAAGTACATTTATAGGACTTCAATATTTTAAGGTGGGAAAAATTTTCCACATACTACTTTAACTACATAACTTATTTTAAAAAATAGAAAAATTTTCACATTTTTATGCCTTTAATTCCAATGATAAACGTAATGATCTAGATATATACAAATCAGGTGACTGAGTATAATTCATGGATGATTAGAATTATACTATAATTATAAAGTACTTTGAATAAGTTGTAGAATTATAGAACTAGAAACTTTAGAATACTATATAATGTATAGAATATAATTGTGAAATGGAATTATTAAATAATTTCAAGAAATTGTAATTTTTAAGCTTTCATATTTAAAGTAAGATATTAGTTTACCTAATTGTTGCATAGTAAATGTCCTCAAAAAGCTTATTTTAAGAGAGAAATTTCTAAAGTGGTGCTTCAAAATACATAAATACTATTAAAAACTAGTTTATTTTCTTAATAATTGTGATTACATAATATGGAGATTTGTTTAGAAAAATCTATGTGGAGAAATTCTTCTAGGAAGTAAAATACCACTTGACCCTGGTTTAAAAACCACAATTCTAAATGAGTGAAAACATGAATGTTTATTACATAGAGAAACGCACTTCTAAATTCTGCTCAAATTTCACATGGAAAAACAGATACCTTGTTCCTGATGCTCACTTCAAATACATTTTAAAACATTTGTTTTCCTAATTCAACCTTAAAGATGCTTTGTAAATCTTATTTGTAGTAAGGCCACAGTTTCCTTTTGCTTTGTTGTCATATTAATGTTGTTTTTCAACAAAGATTATACCAAATAGGAAGAGGAGAGAGCCCACCCATGACTTAGCATGGGCTGCACCAAAACGTCAATTCCCACACCACTGATAATTGCCAGTCTGCTCACAAGTTTCTGAAAGATGCATTTTGAAAGTCAAATGAGGCTTGGGATCATTTTTAGCCTACAAAAGGTAAGTTGCCTTCATAATTATGATAGTTTATTCTGAAATCACATGAAATTCCCTAAATTTTAATTCAAACTAGTCACGGTTTTCTACTCAAAAAGTATTTTCAAAAATGTATTTGGTATTTTTAATTTTATAAAATCATTATTACTTTTAGGAACACCAAGCTAATCTAGTCTGAAACAATCTATAATTCTATAACACATTTCCTTTTGAATGGCAACTAAGTATTTAAATGACATTTTAATTAAAAACCTGGGAAATATTCCAACCTTCTTTCTTCTCGATTGCTTTCCTCAAGTTTCTGTAGCCTTCAAAATCAGGAGGCACAGTATTGGAAGGCCAAGCCAATGAAGGACAAACCAGACAGTAAAAAGCGAGAGTGATAAGAAGGTAAAAATGAAACATGAGCTTGAAGACTTTAAAATAAATTTTAAAAGATATCATCAAAGGACAATACACAGTAAAAAGGCAATACATTTTGTATGAATAAAAAGTAAGGAGAAAAACAAGCAGCATTATATCTAAGAAGACTATATATAGACTATCAGTTGAAGTTACTTAGCAATAAAATGTAAAATCTCAATTTATATAAATAGTAGGAGTGTTGAATGCCATTTCTTTTTTAAATCTGAAATGGATCAATTTTCTCAGTTTCCCACACAGACCTCCTTTCAATAATATCCTCTGCCTTTTAGACCTTTACAAAAGACCTTTTCATGGCATCATTAAAGAACCTCAAACAGTAATGCCTTTATACCAGAATATGAAATTACCATTAATGCTACATACTATTTCTATTTTAATATACTACATGTGAACATCACTACATGAAAAAAATCCTATTTCAAAATTATACATGAAATGGTATTACAGTCAAATGAATATGATATCAGTGAAAAAATGTAATTTTATCAACTGAAATTTAAAACCTCATAATATCACTGTACTAATATTAAAAACTATCAAAAGGACATCTAAGGCAAAGGTGGCAATAAAATGGGAAATGTAGTACTTTCCATTAGTAAGATTATAGTTTAATTAGAAAAGTATTAAAAATATAAGCATGTACTTAAATGCTTTGAAATAAATTTACAGAGTGCTGACTGTGCAGAATTGGGCATCTTCACTCAATGGAATGTACTGAACGCCAACATTTGTCATGGAGACAAGAAGACAGATGTGCTAGGCTCTGAAGAAGCATAGAGCAACTCTGATACAGCCCACTTCTGCTCAGAATTTCAAAAATGTTTTCCAGAATCATCAACATTTTACAACTAAGAGACTGAGTCTTAGGTATTAATTATTTTATCAAGCCAGTTCTCATTTTAATTTTGTAACAATATGTGCTCACATACGATTTTTAATTGTTGGCCTGTGATTGTTTTTCTTATGTACTTATATACTGCTATTACGAGAAGAGACTAGCAATCTTTCTGAGAAAAATAGTCAACAGAGTGATATTCACCAGGGATCAAAGGTGCAGTGTAATGGCTAAAAAACTAAAGTAAAGCTGTTGCCTAAGAAATCTGTGTTTCTAGAGTTTCAACCTGACACCACTAAATACAAATATAATGCAGTCTGATGAGTAAGTGAAGTTTTCATTTATGCTGTGAGTCATTTAAAGCTAGATATCCAAAAATATGGGGATGAATGTGTGAATCATAGATTTTTTTTATCCAAATACATAAAAAATGCAAAAATACTTTATTTTTAATCCAGGCTCATAACTGATGATAATGAGCTACAATGGCGCAAAAGATATGTTTCATTGGCAAAGAAACCAAATTTTCTATTTTCAATATGAAGACTTTTTGTTTGCCTTACACAAGAGAGTTATATTAAAATCTATGAATGATATGTGCTAATAAGTAGATGAACTTTAGATGCCTTCCCAATTGCCTTTTTAAGAAAAGCTTTGCAATCAATAGTTCAAAAAGACAGTGGAGGGTCAGAGAAATAAACTGATAATTTGATACTTCTCTATAATTTAAAGTAGTTCAGTTTTTATTTCATTCAGTTACATTATAATACTTCTATATCGGGGGGTGGAGGACAGGAGGAGAGGCAGGTGCAAGTCCTATAACCATTCTAAAACATTTATGTAACTGAAAAACAAGCAATATAATCTATTCAATTATTCTCCCATATTTTCTTCCTGTGTATACCTATTTTACAGATCAACAAAAAAGGTAGAAGAGCAAACCTTAAAACACCACATTTAGCTACTGGATGTAGCTATCATAAAGACTTTGATGCCAAAGAGGATGAAATGTTGATGTAAAACAGACCTTTGACATCCACCTTGAACGCAGATGCACTCACATAAAAATGACCTACTTGCTGCTCTCCCTACCATAGCTACCAGAACCAAAAAGTAACAACACAAAACAAAGTAAATTAAAAGATATGGAGCTTCTAAAGAATTTGTGGATTCAGTGGGGAGGAAAGAAAGCAGTTATGAGAAACAGGACAACCTAGGAGAGTGGGACCCAAAGGTCAAGCCCCAGACAAATTTAGAAACTCTCAGCCAAAAGGTGGTAAAAAAAAACCAATTCTTTCCTACATGACTTGATTTTTTTTTCTCGATGGGGTTGCTGCCCCAAATTTAGTATTTGGATTAATGCTTCCTCTTTCAAAATTACAAACATCCCTAGTAAAGAAGCTTACTGGTTCTAAGTCATTTCCACTGGCATGAATTCCTTTTGTTAGATGGCTTTGCTCCCAAGTTTGAATGTAAAGAGATGAGAGAAAAAAGCAGATGATTCTGAAATTGGGAGTACTCTGGAGTGGGTAAAATTACATGAGAACTGACTGGGTAAGGGACAAACGGACCAGGCAGCACAGGGACACAAAGTGTCAGTAGATGGGAATAAGAAAGAAGAACTAAGGCAGAAACGCATTTTCCCCCAAACGGTTGGCTACACCCACGAGAATGAAAGTTTCTTTCCCCTGTTTTGTATTTTCCTATTCCCTTTTCGAATTGTTGTCACCACACTATAAAATGGGTAAAAATCATTTTATGTGAGTGAGTTGGGAAACTTGAACACTATGTCTTTATAACACTTTCTAGAGAAAAAACAGTTCAAGTTCCAAACAATTTCAGTTGAACTTACTGTATATGTAAGGTTGAGGCAGAACACAAATTTTGTAATGTCTCTCTGATAAATAAAATAAATAAATATGAGGCCTGTAACACAACTGGACAAAAATCAGTATATCCAAAGAGGAGCTATAGCCTCCAAACAGTTCCTGTGGAAGACTAATCACTAATGTCAGTAAACCTGATTTCTTCTCAACACTGCTGGAAATCTCTGCTTATTAACAGTTTCTACTCTTTGGCTAAACTGAGAGTTTACCTACCTTTTTAAAAGAGAAACATTCAACTAAATGTTATTTGGATCTATAGCTAAAAGTTACTGATGACAAAATCTTTATCAAGCTTACTAAAATAGTATTGGCTTTCATATTTTTAATATACAACTAAGTTCAAATAGTGTAATAAATTCTATTAAATTCTACAAATTGATTTGTGGTAAAGTAAATTCATAAACTGGTTCTAAAGACTTACAGTTATACGGTCTATGATACACAAGAACATTGTTCCTAGGTTCACACTACATTTTATGTTTCAGTTTTACAAAGACACACTATAGCATGTGTGTGATAATGCTTTATAAAGCATGTTTAAAAACACTGCGTACGAGCTATTATAGTACATATTAATCTGTTTTTCTCATTCAAAGCTATCTTCCACTTTTTTCACAGAAGATTAAAGTAACATCTCTCAATTTACCTTATCTGGCTTGTTCAGTTTTTATCAGAAATTTTTCTTTAATCTCATATAACTTTTTGTTAGAAAATAACTTTTTTCACTTGGATTTTTATGTTTAAATCCAGTTATTTGGTGAGTTCTTAATATTAAATCTGCTATTATTTTTATCTTAATAATTATTATATCTAAAAGAATCACTAAAATAGTCATAAGTTGTCACTTTGTAATAACTATTTTATTTAATATTTTTATCTTGAAATGGTTGCAAAGTGATAGAGACAAATCCTAATAAAATATTTTTCCTTTAATGCTATTTATCAGTCAAAATGCTTACAACCTTGCATTATCACAAAAATAACCCGCATCAGAGGTATTAATTTGGGGTACCTATGGACAGAACAACCTATGTTTTCATTTCTTTTTTTAATTATTCATATCCAACATTGATTTAGGTAATCACTAAATTTAACTCAAAAGGAAAGAGCAGAACCAGCTCATGACCTTGAGTAATAAACACTTGATTATACTTATTCATGAACACCAATCACCTGACCCTTTAAACACAAGTCATAACCTTTGACATTCTGACCAACTACAGAATTGGACTTTATATGTAAATGGTAAGTCATGTGCACAAGTCTCATTTTTATCTAAGTAGTATGCTGAATCACACTGGTTTCAATAATTCGAAAATCATTATTTCCATTTCAATTGCCCTACCTAAGAGGGACTCATTATAGATGTCTCAATGCTGCCATAACCAGCCGTCCATGGAAAACACCTGCTAAGACATTAGCATCTCAAGAATGCAATTTCAACTGCAATGCCTCCTAACCACAGATGTATAACTCCTTGTTTTAATTATTTCAATCACTCCTTTTTAACTCAAAGACACAGAGCAGAATTAATGTGAAGAATTTTACCTCCAATAACTTTGACCAACTCTTTTTTTTGTTGATGGAAGAAATGCCTAGTTGCCTAAAATAAATTTCTAAATAAACTGAGCAAAGCAGTATAGACTAAATGTCAATAGTAATTCTACAAAGTGCACCCCTTGTAACAAATCATTTCACAATAAGATAGCTTTGCCTAGTTTTGAATATCTAGCCAAAAATGCTTAAAATTAATTTGACTGGCAAGTTCAAAATATATTTGACTGCACTATAGAATCAATATGTAAACATGTAAAGTATTTATGAGTGTTTAACCACTCACATATTACAAGTGGTCATATTTTTATTTTCCTCCTCTTCTTTGCACCCAGTTTATTTCAGAAGGAGATATTATCAGGATGCAAGGAAAAGATAGCCTAGAACAGTGGTGAAAAGCTGAGTAACTCCTTGTTGGAAGATTCAGATAATAAATAACTTCCACATAATCAAATTAGAAACCCTGAAGAAAATACTTGAGACAGCAAATGATATTAAATGACAGTCTAATGGATTAGTTTAGCCTTTAGTTAAACTAATCTAGACGGAATTAGAATATATCCATGAGACTATTTAATTGCATTAGAAAATGCGGAAAAAATGAAAACACTGAATTATAATGGTACAGCAAGCTTGGCAGAAAAGAAAGATGAATGGAATGCAAGAGCAGCTATTTGAAGAAATAATATGACAGTCTATAATAGTAATTTTACTTTGCCATAGTCTAAATAAAATTAATTACCATAGTATTATAAGTAACCTTTTTTACATACAAGTAGAGATAAACCATTAAAAGCATTATTGTAATTGTCAGCTAATTTAAATGGCATTTCAATTGTTAATATACTTATGAGACTATGTATACTCACTATAATCAGCAATTAAAGTATCCTGAAAACTAAAAACAAAATAGGGATTCATAAACCAGTGATTTTAAAACACTACCTTCTCTTCTTCTTCTTTTCTTTCCTCTTCAGCTTTTCTAAATCTTTCTTAGCTAGATCTATAATTTCAATGGTCTCCCTGTCTGAGGACAGGATAGTGGGAGAGAAGGACGATGGTCCACTGAAGTAAGGTGATCTTGCTGTGGCTCTTGTCAAGCTTTTTCGAAGGTTCTCATTCACTGCTTCACTCTCTAATAATTTTGCCCTAGTGAATAAAAATATATTAAACAGGCAACATTTTTTACTGTGGCAAAAAATACAGACCAGAAAATTTACCACCCTAACCATTCTTAAGTGTACAGTTCTGCAACACGCCAAGTTCATTGACACTGTTACGGCAACCACTGTCATCACCTGTCTGCAGAACTTCTTTATCTTCTCCTGCTGAAGCTCTGTACCAATGAAGCACTATCTCCTCATTCCCCTGTCCTCCCAGGCCCTGGCAACCACCATTCTACTCTCTGCCTCTGTGGAGTTGACTACAGCAGGAATAAATTGGCATTTTAAATGAGTTGTTTTGCATGCTAGAAAAAAAGACCTCCAAAGGGTCTTTCAACATTGCTACAAGGTAGGCTTTTTAAAAAAAATAAATGTGTTCACAAACATTAATATTTAGGATATTTTTTATTCCCAGAATAAATAATTACAAATTTGAAATCACACTCTTTGTGCTCAAAAGTACCAACAGTAATTAGATTACTTGCATTCTGGCCATCAGGCACTAGCTATCCTTGCTTTGTAAAGCCATCATTTAAACTTAAAATACAGGGGCAGCATGGTTCTCAACCCTTCAGTTCTCATTCATCATGCTGTAATAACATTCTCAAACCCTTGCAAAGAACAGTCAGTCAAACTTGCCCCGAACTGGCTGAGAGACATCTGGTTCCTGAATATGTCATGGGAAAAGATGGTATCTCCAAGGAAACCCAAGTCTGATAATGGAAAACATTCTTTTGTTTGTTCAAGTGATCCAACTAATGACAGGAGAATAATGTATGTACTGTCAGTAATATGCAAAACCACAGAATGATAAGATCCTAAAACACCCTGGAATTGAGGCTGAAAGGGATTCAGAGAGTCCTCTGGGCCAGTCCCTTTACTCTGATTTGATTTGAACCATCAAGTACACAATTATCTACTTCGATGTAATATATTTCCAAGGCAAATTGGCAAATGTGACCGGAATAGGGCTGTAAAGAGAAAATGCTACCTACTGCCTCTGTCCCAAAACTGTATTACTAAGCACTTTTGCCATATGTGCAAATATTTCAGAAGATGCTAGATTATTTGTAACAATTAAGCTCTCAACGGCACAGTCAGCTCTGTGTTTTTTCATTATTTACCAAAATTATTCATGACACTGTTGAAACCAGCCAGAGACAGAGTGTATATAAATCAGTGAATATACATTTCAAGTTAATGTTTTACTAATTCTTTTTTTTATAGTTGTTCAGTTGCGGTAGTCCTGCCTTTTTTCTCCATTTACTCTCCCCTATCCCATGGCCTCCATTCCCACAGTCACAGCCCCCCAATGTCTTACTAGTTCTTTAATGAAATTGATTTATTATATATCTGGTGTTACATGTGAGCAGAAAACAATTATATTATTGTAAATGGTTAAGTAGCTGTGTACAAACTTCTAGGTTAAATGACTTCAAAATTATTTTAAAGAAAATCATAAATATAGTGCTGTCATTTTTTTTTTAAACAAGAGGGCAACCTAAGTATAAAAACTCAGCCTCACTACAAAACCTCAGTCAAGCCCTGACTGATGTGGCTCAGTTGGTTGGGTGTCGTTTCGCAAAGTGAAAGGTCACTTGTTCATTCCCAATCAGGGTATATGCCTTGGTTGTGGGTTTGGTCCCCAGACAGGATGCATGTGAGAGGCAACCAATATATGTTTCTCTCTCAAATCGATTTTTCTCTCCCTCTCTTTCTCCCTTCCTTTTCCTCTCTCTAAAATTAAATAGATAAAATCTTCAAAACATAAGAACTCAATCAAATGTATAATTTTCCATATTTTCAATACCTATCATAAACCTTGGTGCATAATAATAAATATTAATAATAAAGGAAAATATAAGCTAATTGTCAATTATGACCTATCTTTTTTTCAAAGTTAAAACACAGTTTTATTTGTTCATTTGTATATACTGTTGTGTGTTATTATTCCAAAACTTTCAAACACAAGATACTTAATAATATAGACAATAAATGACTTATCCTTTAATTGGCTGATTTATATAACAATCAGACAACTTGTGGGTGTTTTTTAATATCTTATTTTAAAAGTTTGTGTTTGGCCCTGGCTAGTGTGGCTCAGTGGATTGAGCACCAGCCTGTGAACCAAAGGGTCGCGGTTGAATTCCTAGTCAGGGCACGTGCCTGGGTTAAGGGCCAGGCCCCCAGTTGGGGGCACACGAGAGGTAACCACACATTGATGTTTCTCTCCCTCTCTTTCTCTTCTTCTCTCTCTAAAAATAAATAAAATCTTTAAAATATAAATAAATAAAAGTATGCATTTGGTAGGAGCATATTCAATGTTTTTTTCAATCCTAGTGCTGATAAAGGATAAACCCTTTAGGGCTCACCTCCACAAATCCCATGTTACATTAGCAGAACCTGCTTTTTATACAGGCTATAGAGATAGCATCTCTCTGTTACCCTTTCTTTCTCTTCCCGCTCACCTGCCCACCCACTTGCTGCCTGCATTTCATTTGACAGGAGACTAAACAGTGAGGCATGAAAGGAAGTACACAGACTCCCGTGGGAAGGAGCAGACCGAGGGCTTGCCTCTCAGCGCTGTCACTCACTAAATCTTGGACCATTAGTCTCTAAAAGCCTCCACTGTTACTGCTGTAAAATGTAAATGAAAAATACATACTTCCCTAGAATTATTATGAGGATCAATGATACAATGAATTTAAACTCATCTGACTGATAATGCAGTTAACAAATAATAAGTATTCTTATCAAAAAGTTTCTAACAATATAATTATCTAACATAGGAAATTTATTAAATTAATTAAAAACAGAAGATAGTACTACATGGAACCATGTGGAAATCATGTTACAAAAATAGTTAATAACATTTTCAAAATATTCATAATTCATAATATTATGAATATAATATCTTGTCATTTCAAAGAATGGACAGCAAAGCAATAACTACCCCCTAATATCAATTTTGCTAAAGTATGCTTTGAAAAATATTGAAAAGATATACCAATATGTTATCAACTGTTTTAGGAATGATAGGAATATGAATGATTTTAATTTTGTTTGTACAGCCTTATATTTTCCAAAATTTCTACAAAAAATTAAATCCTAACAAGACAAGAATTAATTAGTGACTATTAATTCACAAAATAATGACTATTATTAGTTCACAAAACATAATATAGCATGTAAGTTATTAAAAGGTAAAAAGGTAACTAGTATCATTTTATAATTAGAATAATAAGACTTAAAATATAGACATTTCTTTCCTTAGATGAATTAACTAAAACTCAGAGAAATTAGGTCACTTTCCCAAGGTCACACACTTATTAATAAATTAATAAATTTTGAAACAGGAATCCAAAGGTAATCCAGGAAGAAGGTAATCCAATTTAAATTCAAAGCTCATTTATGCTTATATGTAAATTATTTTTACACTGTAAATTACAGTGCTGGGATTCTAGAAGACTACTCCTCAGGAATGAGATACACTAATTAAAGAACCATAAAGAAGAGTTGGGAAAATGGAATAAGCTATTAACCTATACCAAGAAAGATTTGATCATTGACTGAATCAGGCCCTGCCTTATCTGTGTTCTCCAAATGGCTTAAAGAATGGTCTTAACTCAAGAACTAGAAGAAAGAAATATTAAATGCTGCTTTTAGTCAGTAGGAGGAGCAGAAATGATTCAGTCAGTTTTCTAGGAAATAACACTAATGAGGTCATTTTTCCAATGGTGAGATCAAGCTTACAAAAGACCTCAGAATAACAGGGTGGGAGAGAAGAAACAGCACAATAACCAGAGCATGGAATCAGGCTTCAGAATTGAGCAGTGCCAAGGAAACAGAAGAGAAGCAAGCTAGGAGCAGGAAGTATCCTCAGGTACTAAACGACGGATTATTAGTTGTGCCTCAAAGAATGATAAAGACAGGTTCGACACAGTGAGGAAAGACAAGTTTTTGGCAGTAGGTGGGAAAGAGCACTGTCCACACAGGATAGAAATGCAAGTCCAGGTGGCTGCTCACCAGAACCAGGAACCAATGCCCCAAAGGTCTCTGCCAAAAGGTAAAGCTTGGAGATGTAAGTACAGAAAAAAAAAGTAACAGTTAATAAAGTAATTCCATTTATTGCCACACTGGATGTCTTCTCATTTGTTTTTGCTGTTTAGAACACCTAAGCGATCCAGTGTGCCTTGCAGTGGCAGAAACAGTGGCAACATTCCTCATCTCTGTTCAAGGATCTCTAGACTAATCAGAAGGAGAGAAAGGGAAAGAGAACACAAATACAAGTTGGAGAAGTGCTGGGGTAGCTGTGAAATCCAATCTCCCGCTTGGTTATTTTCTGCAAATGGGTACAAAAATGAGACTTGAGCTGCTCAGATGCTTCCCATGGAGCAGACTATAGTTTTATTTCAAGAGAAAGTAGCTGAGCCATCAGGGAAAACCATGGAACCTAAGCAAAATACAAAAATGACTGGTGTCCCTGACCTTCTTTCTGACCCCTACTTCCCCAGTCTGGGCTCAGAGGTCTCATCTCTACTCCCATACCAGGTGATGGCATTCCTTTTACTAATTTCTGTCATTCCATTTATGACATGTGATTATTTATCTAAGTTGCCCCACCTAGACTGTGAACTTGTTTGTGTCACCCTTGCTAAGTCCATGGCATGGTGCTCAGCAGACAGTGAACATCTGTAGTATGTGTGTGAAATGAGAGTGAAGAATGAGCCTCTGTACCAGAGAGGCAGGCAAGTGTGTAGGGATGTGAGGATTCATACGTAAGAAGTAGCTGGAGAAGTAGAAGGGAACAGAAGGAATGGGAAATTTAAAAAATTAAAGGTGACTTATGGATACTGACCATTCCCAAATGGTGAGGAATGGTACCAAAGGGCACTTCATCAACCTTTAAAGGCATCAGTTATGCCTGTTCTGTATGTTGGGTTAGATAACCTCCCACAAGGGGTATGACAACCAGAGTAGGAAGAGGACATGCGGATATAACATGGGAAGAAATGGAAAGAAAGTGTTTTGGAATGTGGTATTATGGAAAGACAAATACCTACTCCCCTAAAGTTAACCTGACCAAAGGGCTGAAATATCACCATTAACAATTACTAAACAATAAGCCCAACAAATAGTAATATTAACAAACCCAAAATATGTATTTTATATTACAGAACATGAACTGTACCTGAGATCTTCAATTTCTTTGATATAATTGTGAATCATATTACTAATCTCCTCATTTCCTTCCCCTGCAAGATAAAATATGAATATAAGAATTTCTTTTCAATTAAAACTTCAACAAAACATAATGGGAGAAAAAACAAGTTATGGAAACAAAATAATAATTAAATTACAACTCATACAGCAAATTTCCCACCCTTACCTACATAATATAACAAATAAAAGGCGTATTTTGTTTCTGTAAGAATGCATTATTTACAAATCAAGTATTTAACTTAAAATCACAAGTTGTACACAGAGACTGACATTTCTACTTCAAATGTTCCAGCTGATGAACGAACACAAAGAATGCCCCCTGCCCTCCAAAGGCTAACCCCTCACCCATCCCACCCCGCACCAGTACCTGCTCTGGCAAGAACTTGGTTGGCCTGATCACTGACAAGCTGCGTGATTCTGGTCCTCAAAGCATCAACCGTCTCTTGCATGGCTTTAATTCTTACACGCAGATTATTATTTTCAGTCTGTAGCATAGCATTCTCATGAAACATGTCATTGATGCTCTCCACACCCTCTTCATCAATTATTCTTTTACCCTAGAAAAGAAAGATATTTCCCTGTTGATTGAGGAGCCTTAAACACACAAGAAATTTGTTTAAGGATATTACAGGACTATGAAGTTCTACAAACAAGAGCCCTTTGTCTTAACAGCCCTAAGGCAAAACAGTTCCTTTTCCCTCTACTGCATCCCTCAGTGGTGTCACTAAAGTTCATTGAATAGGAAGCCTTCTGAAACAAGCAGTTGGTCAGGTTGATAGGCTAAGTATGATTAAGGAAAACTAGAGAATTCTACCTTCACAGGAAGGAGGCCACTATCCCAACACACAAGAGGCTCCCTAGACGTACATGTGCAAACCATCACCAAAGGCATCACTGTGTTCGCAAAACGTATCACAAAATGCAAACCCATTAGCTTACTGTTTTGTACTCCATGAGCTCCATCTGAAGTCGTGTGATCTCACTGCGGAGTGCATTGATCTGCTGACTAGCTCTGTCCTGATTCACCATCACCTTGTTCTTGATATTTCTAGCTCGATTGGCATATTTCAGCGTATTTAAAGTTTCCATAAAATCTCTGTCTGAAGGGCTGACACAGGCTATCATGATAGTTTGGCTGAAAGTTTCAAATAATAATTAGGTTTACAGATAAAAGCAAATAAAACATTGCAATAATCATTTTTAAATTCCTGCCCTTTGAATAATATCTTCTCTTCAAGATACCAAAAGAATGATAGTAGTAACTTAAATGTAAAAACAAATTTAAAAGTCCCCTAAGCTTTAAGACTATCCTAAATAGATTTTGTTTACTTAAGTAAAATTGGGGAAAATGAATTTAAATTATCCTTCTTTGATCCATAATACCTTGAGAAAATATAAGTACATATATTTATTTCTCATCTCTTTATAATAAAAATTTGAGGCAATGTACACCAGACTAATTCTAAAATTCAATCTATGTGCCAAATTGAAATTCAAAAATCATTTTTTAATTATCTACCTAATATTTGAGGATTTAAAATTTTTCTTCCTTTTATTTAATCACTTGTAACCTAATTTTTGTTGTCAGCAAAATATTTTGCACAAAATCCTATTACCTGAACAATAGTTCAGATAAACTTAATACATCCATATGTTTTATAATATAAAACATCATTTGTAATCTAGTGGTCCAAATTCCAGGGTTTCTGGCCATATTACACAGGAAAAATGGGAAACATTAGTTTATAAGAACAATGAATTGTTTTACCAACCAAAGAATACGATAGTAAAATGCTTAGTATGCCCTGGCTATTGTCTGTCAGTGAAACAGACCAGGGCATTCTAATCAGCTCACACATTCACTGAAAAATGTATAGAACTGCAATTAAAGAGCTAATTTACCACCCTCATAGGGAATTCATGCCTATCAATTCTAATCTATAGCCTCCTCGTATCCTCCTTCTACTCCTGCCTTCCCTCAATAATCTCAACACAGCACTCATAGTAACCCTTTTAAAAAAGGTCCCATTCTACCCATCATCTTCTCTTTATCAGCTCTTGCTCTTCCTTATTTATCCTTACACTTACTATTATTCAAGGTTCAACTTGAGTACTGTTTAGTCCAAGAAGCCAACTGTCAGTCTAGGTGTATTTTTTCTCTCTACTTCCTCACATCCTTTGCATATCTCTTTTTTGTTGGTTTTATTTATAATTATTATTATTATGAAATTTTATAGACCCCAACTCTTACACCCTAAACTCCTAGAGGTCAAGAATTATCAAATTTTATTTATCAGTAAACTTTGTATAACACAATATTTGGAACATACTGTGTCATTAAAAATTGTGGTGTATGTCATGTGCAGATAATATTTATTTATTGGAGGTTGGAAAGTTAAGATAATTCATGTACCTCTAGCTCTCTTTTGATGAAGAAGATAAAGTAATCAAGTAAGAATAATGATTATAGACACTGATTAGAGAACAGTGCAACTCAAAAGTGTAGACCCTGCCCGGTCCAGTGCTAGTCTGCAAACTATTTGTTATCAGTTCATAATAAGTACAGGAATTGAAGATAAGCATTTTAAAATTTTGGAACATTTGGGCTTGCTATAACCAATGAACTCACTGAATAGTATATAGACCAGTTCAAGTGTTTTATAATTCACACAGTAAGTCACAAATGGGGCAAGCTGAGTATAATCATGCACAATATTAACCCACCACAAATAGGGGATGGAGGAAGAAAAGAACTTGCCCTTCACAAATATTTTATAAAGTGCTGGGATCAGGTGTTAAAAGAGAATAGGGAAAGTCAAGAATAAGAGGAGCCAAGATCTATTATACAGGAAAAAGTTCATATATTAGATAAAACCCGAAAGACCCAAATTTTAAGAAGGGTTGTATTTATGAAAAACTCAAAAAAAACCACTGAAGTTGTTTACTTTATATAAACTTTTAAAGTTTATATAAAACCACATATCTGTCTTAAATGAGACCACACTATTTATATTATGCTATATATCATGTATTATTACATTATATCATATATCATATTATATTATACATTAGGAAGGAAATGCATCACAATGTTAACAGTAGTTACTTGTAGGTAATGGAAATACAATTTTTCCATCCTTCATATTTTTCTGTATTTTCAGAATTTTTGCTACAATCTTGTTATAATATATTAAACATTATAAATATATGAAATCCAGCTTATCACTAAATTTTATGCATAAATATATGCAACTTGAGTCAAAAAATATCTTTGATCTAATTTTTATTTTAAGAGTAATTTGTACAAACTTCACAAAATTAAGGTATTGTTTTCCAAAGCTTATAAAAAGTATAAGGCTTTTGAATTAAGAATGTGATGCTCACTAAGGATGGCATCAGAAGAGGACTTCTTGTTTGAGAAGTTACCACAGAGCAGGGGAAACAGATGCGGAGTATCCAAGACTTCTTAGCTAAAGCCTGCCTAAAACTCAAGGAATTCAGAACCCACAATGCAAATATCTTAGCCAGCTTACAGGGCAAACAAACTTTAATAACTACTGAAGTATTCAAAAGTATTGAAAACTAGTGAGGGGCAACTGTTTGTCATCTACAGGAAAGGGCTACAATTTAGCAAGCTTGAAATAGTTATAGGGCTACAATATAGCAAACTTAAAAAATTTATATTTGGCTTAAAAAGCAAAAAAATTTGTCCTGCTGTAATTACACCCAGAATGATACTGAAAGTCAGGTGAAAATACAGAAGAAATGTGCAACAATGGAAGCAAGATTGCACCCACACGGAGGATATGCTAGAATAGAGATGAATTCAGACAAAGGCAACATTACAATAAAAGGAAGAAATATAAAAATGGTACCGTTGAATTCTATAAAACAGAACTTTATTTCTAAACCATTCTTCAATTTCAAACCTAGATTTAATATTATCAAAATTCTTTGAATAACTTATTCAAAAAGAAAGTTTGCAAGTTTAATTACCCAATCATTTTATAGCATCTAACAATCTTTTCAATGACCATGATGTCAGAGCATTGAAAATGCTGTAAAATGGAGTGTAGTAACTGTAATAGAATAAATAAAAATGGAATGGTTGTCTGTAACTTGCTGAATTGTACTGTTTGAATTTAAATGCCAAAAATATTTCTACTTGTAAAGCCAACATGTTGATGTTCACAAAAAAGTAAAGAATTACAAAAGAATGTGTTTAGCTGATGAAACATAATTCAAAGTATTGACAAGGAGGAATATTAGTGATACAGACAAAGCAAGTACCCTATATTTCATCCAGCTGACATTTTAAAAAGTTTTACCACATGCAAAAAAAATATTTAATTTTTAGAGGACTTTTCTAAATGGTATAAAACATATTTAAATTACTTTGTATTTACTTAGCATTTACTTTTCAACAAAATTTTATTAAGCATATGCTATGTGCCAAGCACAAGTAAAAACAATGATAAAGTAGAAAGAGCAAATGCTACAGACTTCATTTATAAGTTAAGTGACTTTGAATAAATTAATTAACCTATCTGGATTTCAATTTCCCTATCCACAAATTAGGAATAATAATACCTACACCTCAAGGAATGTTGTAAGAACTATGTGAAGTAACCACATATAAAGGAACTCACACATTTTGCATACTTAATGATTATTAGCTTCTCATTCTATTGATTTGCTTTATAATAAAAAGTCCTCATAAGTCACTTAATAAACTTTAAAAATAATGAAGAATTGAAATTCACGAATACGGACAATCACGTATGCATACCTATTGCCCCCCAGGGAATCCTGCAGTAGTCTTGTCAGCTTAGAGTCCCTGTAGGGGACATGGGTGGCCCTCTTGCTCCTGTCTCCCAAAGCACTTATTACATTGCCCAGTGCCAGCTAAGAGAGAGAGAGAGAAAGAAAATGTACTAATCATAACACGTTCAAATAACAAAAGAATAATGTGGAGATGACAGAATTGAAAACATTTGGGTTTGGGGTTTTTGCATTTACATTTTAATGACATAAACATCAAATTTTTCTATGTTTTGCTATTAAAAACTGACACAAAATTTGACTAAAACTGACTCAACATTTAGTACTATATGAATATATATGTATATATGTATATACATATATGTATATATATATTCATAATTCACAAATACTTAAACTTCTATTCAGAAATTTTCTTTAGAAATAGAAATAAGATTGGTGACTTTTAACCATTCCTGGAATTACCAGACCATCGGGTGTGTCCTTAGAAAACTGTCAATTCATGTTGCAAATTTTTCCCCTCAACTGAATAAAATGTTTTAGTTTAACAGTGTCATGAAACTTTCTTGTTGCAACATAGCTGCCTTAAGGGAAAACAAAGTCTCCTTTAATCAACATAAAAATATCACTATGATGCCTCTAGACAAAGTATTTCTGATATAAGAATGGCTGTCTTTAGAAATAAAATGAATCTATGAGTTAAGCACCCAATTTTGAAAAAAATCTAAGTCAAATTACAGAACTCTTTCATCACTCCTCCGCCACCCCTACTGTTTTTCTTACTGTCACTAGTACCTACAGCATAAGCATTGGCCTAAATGCTGGTCACACTTCCCTTCAGTGATGCACACATCTACAACCATGTCTTTGTTAGAGCCAATGGGTCTTACAGAGAGTGGGCATCAGCATCACATTGTGTCTCTGCCCCTCTTTTCCAGAGAGGCTACAGTTTTAACCACTGGCTACACTGAATCTTCACCAGATGTATCTGACTGTGTTTCAACAACCTGAACAGGAAAACAGACCAATGCTTTTGTCTTTTCCTGATAGCACGAATGTAAATACCACCATGATTGTATCTCCTAAGAAATTCGGAGCAACACACGAAGTCTAGGATCCTGGTCACCCACTTTAGCACAAAATTCAGCTATATGGTGGGAGCAACAAGATGGGTACTGAGATGGAGTCGGGATGTTTGGTTCTCTCTAATCAGCCTCAGTTGCTAATTCCCCACAGATGGGTTGTAATCATACAGGAGCAAATATTGGGCAATGGCAAAATAGGAACACATGATTGGAGCCCCCAGCTCTAGGACGGGACAGATGGAAGCAAAGTAGAAAACGTGCCTTGATCCTGACAGCGTCACAGACGTGTAGGGATATCATTACTTTTATGTGGGAACAAATGTCCAATTTTATAATGAAGTCAACAAGAATAAAAGATTTGCTATAGAGTCTAAGAAATTTCTTCCATATAACATAAGCTTTATGCTAACAATTACAAGGTGCTTTCCAATAAAAAACACCACTAGGTGGCATGGTATTAAAGTTAATTCCTAATATAACCTAGAAAAGTTCTCATTTTGAAATAATCAACTAAAAAACACTAATTATAATACTCAAAATAATATGTTAGCAAAATAAAATATTAGCAAAAGGTTATTTTCAAGTCACCTCATTCAACAGTTAAAATTAAATGTTGATTTTGACAAAATATTTTAAATGTGTAATTTTTAGATTTTTTCTACAATATATACTATTTTCTAGACATATCATAAAATTTAATCCAACTACATTTACACACATAAAGAAAATGTGCAATGTGAACAACTAAAAAAAATCCTGTAATGTGAGGAGATCATAATTCAGTGCACTACACCTAAGCTTACAAGTTTACTGTAACTCTCCTTTCTCAGGTCAGTGCATGAAGGATTTCCACGTGGGTATTAAGTATTACAAAACAGAAGAGAACAATGGGAAATCTCTGATATATCTTAGAACAAAGCCTTAGCCATTGTCTTACAAGTCCGCAGTTGATGGAAATGCCTTCCTTTGCCCTCTCGCCGGTGGCTCCAGTACGCTTCAGTCTTTCTGATCCTGCCAGATCAACAAAATGGAACTTCGCAGTCAGGGTTTCAAATTCATTCATCTGTGATGATTCAGAAATCACCTTGTTATCAGTAGCATTTTCCTGCAATTGAGGAAAATAATTGAAAATATTTTTTATTAATGTGACACTAACTATCCTGAAATCCCATCTTCCCCGTGTGTGTGTGTGTGTGTGTGTGTGTGTGTGTGTGTGTGTGTGTGTGGTCAAATAACTATAAATGCAAAACTGTCTGCTGGCAATTAGAAGCTTAGACAAAGTTAGAAAGAAGCCTGATGGTCAGAGCCCAGGTGTTATGAACTGAGACCCTGCTTATGTTGATAAAGGAACAGCTGCAGCACACAGTCCTCAGAGGGAAGCATCTCAGGTGACTTCTTCCGTCACCATATGGCCGCCGCTCGTTTTCTGGTTTCTGCGGACACATACATTTTTTTATTTCAAAATCTTACAGTTAGCCCACTTCAGCTTCAACTGGATCAGAGATCTCTCATTAGGAAAAGGAATAACTAAACAAACTAAACTTGGTTCAAATGTACACTGTTTCCTGGGATGTATGTGATTTAGGGAAATGAAAGTTTAAGAAATGAGAACTACCCTGGTTGGTGTGGCTCAGTGGATTGAGTGCTGGACTGTGAACGAAAGGGTCGCTGGTTCCATTCCCAGTCAGGGCACATGCCTGGGTTGTGGGCCACGTCTCCAGTAGGGGGTGCTCGAGAGGCAACCACACATTGATGTTTCTGTCCCTTTCTTTCTCCCTCCCTTCCCCTCTCTGAAAACAAGTAAATAAAATCTTAAATAAAAGAAGAAATTAGACCTAATAATAACTCACAGCATCTAGTTGGGGACACATTCTGGTTTGACACAAGTGAATGGTAAAAATGGCATGTGAACGAGAGCTCTGAACATTCATCTGGGTACTGGCAGTGGTCCGGGATAAAGCACCCAGCTTCAAACACTGCATCATCTGGAAAAGGGGAGGAAAGAAGGGTTTTACATGAACAACATTTAAGTAAGACACCATACAATCAGACATCTGAACTAATGCCTAAAGCCCACCATATTAAGGGATATAAAGGATGTGGAATTGCATATTGTTTTAGTTACATGCACTTTTTGAGCTGAACTTCTCAGTATAATAGCGTATTATTTTTTAAACAGGAGAAAACACTAAGATTCCATTGTTTGCCTTTTGCTGACAGTTGCAGCTTCCATTCCAAGCTGTTACAGAAGAATACTTTGAAACAAACTGAGCAATAACTTGAATTACTCAGGCTATTCTGTATCTTCTGTCAAAACATTTTGTTGCAACTTTTCTTAACAACCTCCCTTTAGGAGCCACGATACAGTCCCATACATGTGATGGCAAAAGGTGCACAGGGATTGTGGTCCCATCTGTCATCTTAAATTATTTAACTCTTTTTCTAGCTGTGAGGAAAACTACATATACATTGCCTTGGCTTCTTTTGATGCTAAAACAAATGAGCTGACTTTATCATAAATGATATTTTTAATGATAAAATCTTCATATAAAATATGAGGAAAAAGACAAGGTTTTTACAAGATGTTACACTTAAAATACAAATTTCATATCTTGATCTTAAGCAAAATATAAGCAAAGCTGAATATTAAACAAAGTCAAATATGCTCTATTTTAACTACAATATTAATGTCACCTCTGATTCTGTATTCACAGTACGTGTTGTGACGCCCACAGTATAAATTCCTCCGGTTGAATCTTCATGAATTCTTATATTTGACTTTTTATTTTTTGCATCAATATCACGTGTGGTATCGAATAAGTCAAGGACTTCTTCATTATACAGCTATCAAAAAGAAGTATTTTAAGTTTAAATTTAGAAGAAACCACCTCAGACTGTAATAACACACAGTGCATAATTTATGCTGCAAATATATCTTACAAGTTCTTCAAAATATGGTAACATAACTTTCTTTAAAATAACAGATGAAAAGGAATGAGGTCATTGTTATTACAAATTCAAACACATGCCAGGTTTCTTTATAAGAATAAGAAGAGTAAATTACATATTAATGATTAATAAGTTCAGGGCTAGTTAAAATGATCTACTGATCCTTTGCAAGAGATAAACAAATATTTATAAATACAATCAACTCTAAGAAAAACCAGTATGTACCAAATATAGACAAGTCCTAATTAAGCTTAGAGAAGATTTTAAGAATTTTTACTACTTGAGCTAAAAATATATTGTCTTGCACCTTTCTTAATGTATCTAAAAATTAATAGTATTAATATTTTGCGGGGGGGCAATGAGATCAGTGTTTCTGTGTCACTAGTGGATGACGATTTTGAGCTACCTCCTTAGAAGAGGATACACACTCCATTTTTCTATCAATTATGCTTTAAAGTCACAATGCCTAACAATATTTGGGAGGGTAAAAGGAAAGATAGAACACTTTTTTTTTCTTTTCCCATCATTTAGTTTCCTTGCTTTTGTTTTTTACTAAATTGGGAGGTCTATTAAAACCAGCAGTAAGATAACTGATATTAATTTGAAAATGTTTCATCGATGAGCAAAATGATTAGCTCAGGTAATCCTGACTGGAACACTCTCTGAGCCAAGCATCCGGAACTCCAATGTCACCGTTCATGTAGCTGCTGTACTGTTCATGTCCAGTGTATCCTCTTACTGTCACGTCCCTCCCACCAGACTAAACTGCCCTAAATGAATCCAAACCTGCCCCAACCTTTGGGCATCAACACATCTGCCTATCCTCGCAGGAATGCCAGTGTCTGCAGCCAGGTCTCTACAACAGCCTCAATCCTATTAATCCTCCTGTTCTCCACACCCTTTTGGTCTTAATCGCTGAGTTCCCAGCACTTTGTGAGCCTGCCTACAATACAATAGTAATTATAGGATACAGAGAGATTCTGAAATGAGCAATATTAATTGTTTTACTCTATGGACACCTGTCAAATGCTTATAATCATAAATGCCAACAAGTAAGGAATACTTATTACCTATTATCTATTTTTTTCTAATACCTATGACCTAATGTTAATTTGAGCACTATTTACAAAACATTGTACTAGAAGCCAGATGCATAAAATCACAAAATCTATGGTGCTAAGGGCAAGATTTAAAGGAAATTAATGATACAATTAGTCTTTTACCTCTAGGAACTGTGCATTCACTTTAAAATCTGGAGGAGGAAGCCCATTTTTCATTGCAGTGTGTTTTTTTTCTTCAATACTCTTGAAAAGGTGTTTAACAGCACGAGAAATAATACCCTGTTCTTCCTCGATGATGTTAACATCAAATCCTGTTCCCATTGTGTATGTTTTGCCAGCTCCAGTCTGAGTAAAGCAACAGAGAAAACTGTGTCTGCTTGATCTTAATAACGTAACCTCAAATAAGGAAAATGAAAATGCAACTGAATCAACACATCTGAAAGGTTACAATTTCTACAAAAATAATTTGGTACTTACTTGTCCATAAGCAAAAACTGTTGCATTGTATCCTTCAAAACAACCTTCAATTAGTTTTTCTATGCATTGAGTGTAGATCTGTTCTTGCTGGGAGTCAATGTCAAACACATAATCAAAAGTAAAAGCTTTGTCTTTCCCTAGGAAGACCTGAGGTTCTCCTGGTGTGACAGATGTACAAATATGGCATCCTTCAATCTTTTCTTTGGCAAGTTGTGGTCTTATTCTGTGAGAAATAATCAAGCAAAAAATAAGATAAAATAAATGGAAAAAAAATGAAGAAACAGGACTTAAAAATTCCTGGCCAAATCTTTTAAAGTCATTTATGTAATCCATTCCTGCTCCTTCAGTTGAAAAGTTTTAATTAATACAATAAATTAAACTGAGTGAATTTCAGTATACGTAACAATACCAAAAAAATCACGAACAAAAGAAAATTAATTAAATACTTTTGTGGGTGAATATTTTTCTTCAACTCTGTAAGAAGTAAAGACTCAGTTAAATCATTCTGCTACCAAAGTGCTATTTGCTGTAATTTACCCTAGGATTTTGCTTTCTCCCTGCTTGACAGACAGATATATTGTTATTCTCTTTATTTCCAAGGATATGTTGATGCCCTTTATGGGCCTGTTTTTGCAAACTCTTCACCAATGGTTTCCAAACTTATTTGAACATATCCTTCTGTCAGTTTAACATGTTTAAGCATATCCCCACTATATGTGTGAGGATGCATTTATTTATGTGATATGCATGTATTGTATTGATATCATATATTATACACAAAAGCAGAATTTTATAAAGAAATTAAAAATAAATACAAATAGAAGTTCCAGTATTTTCTCTCCAAAACCCAGTGGATCATCATGTAGTGCTCCTGGGGCACCTCCTCTCTACTTGGAAGACCACAGCATTATACTCACCCTACACCCACCAAAGTCTACTCCAGATTTTTCCTCTTCTGCCTGTCTTCCTAATCTCAAGGTCTATTTCTATTTTCAAACAAGGAAAGTAAATACGATGAAATGTTAATGGAACAACCCGAAATCTGGCCCTATTCTATTCACACTGTACACAGGACCATCCTGGACACACACATCACTGACGTACTATACCTAGGCTTTTCAAGAAGTTCCTATTTGCCATGGAGAAAGAGAAGCCATTTAAGGAACAAAGTAAAGACAACCAGTGAAGGAAAATGGTAAAGACAGAGTAAAGAAAGGGTTTTAAAGGACTCTGGTCCCACATTTTTACTTTTTCAGATACAGACACTGGGGTCTGTGGCAGTGGAACCACTTCACCTATTTACTAGACAGAAAGCCAAGCCTAAGTGCAGATCTCCTGAGTTTCAGCCCTTTCTAGTTCACCAGGATGAAAGTTCAATGGAAGGATAGGAAAGACAATACTGAGAAGGGACTAAGCTTCTGCAACCCTGATTATCTAAAATAGAATACTACAAGGTCTGTCCGTAAAGTGTCCAGCCATGTGCTATGCCAAATAGAGACATTTATTGAAGATACAAGATACAAGAAACATTGTACAGAGGACAATGATGCCTCAGTCCCCTTCAAAGTAGGCAGCTTGGGACCTCACACAGTTCTCCCAGAATCTCTTCTACTGTTCAAAACATAGTCTTGATCTTTCTGCAACTTTACCACTCCTTCTTCAGTTTGGAGAATCAGGCCACTTCCACTGGGATGACTGGGCCTTCGCTTCTGGATCACAGCCATAGACCCAGCATTCATCTCCAGTTATGACCTTCTTGAGGAAATCTGGTTCATTGATAGTGGTTTGAATCAAGTCATAAGCAACTGCAGCATAATGTTCCTTCTGCTCTTAGCAGAAACAATGGAACAAAGTTTGCTACAACATGTTTCATGCCAAGATCCTGCGTCAAAATCTCAGACACATGTTTTTGGAATCCCCAGATCAGCTTCTAGTTCTCGCACTGTCAGTCGCTGGTCTTTGTTGATTACAGCCCTTGCACATCCAACATTCTCAGGTGCTCAGCTTGTTGCAGGTCTTCCAGAACATGGATCACTTCCATCAGACTCTCAACCATCTTAGAAGCATTTGTAGTTGCTATGCCCTAGCTAGATGGCTTAGTGGGTTAGAGCCATCCCAATGTGCCAGGGTTGCAGGTTCAATCCCAGGTTAGGGTATATATGGGAGGCAACCAATGAAGGCATAAATAAGTGGAACAAAAACTGATCTCTCTTTGTCTCTTCCCCCCTCCCTCTAAAACCAAAGAATAGTTGCCATTTGGACTGCAGCTATGACAGCCAATTTTTGAATGCCAGTGTCACTCAGAACTCAATCTCCCAACGTCTATTCATCTGATTACAATCCTTGCTAATGGTGCGGAGAATTGTGTTTGAAGCATGGATGATGTGCTCCCATCCATTTGCATGGTCAGGGAGAGAGAGTGGCTTTAAAACAACAAGATGTGCAGAATCTTTTTCTAGCACATCGAGGAAATGACAGTTTCCCAGCAGATCTGAGAAACTCCCACCTAAATGACTGGAAGCTGACTATACTTCAAAGGTTAGGGATATATTCATCTTCTCTATTCCCCTTCAAAAATAAGCATTTTAAACTCTCCAAATTCCTAAATTTATACTCAACTCAAGAATTCTCAGATGAAATTCTAATCCAAGCCAACTCACCTGCTTTAGTGATGTAAAGACTTTGATATTTACCCAGTTACAAACCTCAATTTCAAAACTATAATTTCAGATTATATATAAACAAAATACACCAACCCTTCTCGGACAGACAACACTAAACATAGAATCTGACATTTATTCTTGTAAGTATTTTGAAATATACTCTTAGTATTTTTATATAAAAATAAGAACATTAAACACACTCATCTAATCCCAACACTAAGAATATTCAGTGTCAACATTTTGGTTAGCATCAACACTAAAATAATAATAAAAAGGAAAGCCTTGCAGACTTTTTAAAGTGTATAATCATACAACCAGATATATTTGAAACTTCTCCTTAAAGAAAAACAATTATGCATAAAACTTATGTCATAGATATTTAGAATAACATATTTTAATATTATGTGGCAAAATAATATTATGAAAGTTAACAACAATGGGGGTTCTATCTCTAATAATAACTTGCTAATGGAGGTGTGTGTGTTTTTAATGCTACATTGGAAAGCAGTGTAGGCAGAGAGAGGCTGTTGTGGAAATAGTGACAGTTTTGCGATAGAATGCGTTGTTTTGTTAGCATGAGGTATGGAACCTTTTATCACTTGTGGGCCATTTACCAACGGGGTGAGATCTGAAAGGAAAAAACCACAGACAGCCACACAGGAAAAAAAAATCTAGTTTGTTATATCAGTTCGTGAAGGTTGAAGGTTTGAAACAGAATATGACACAAGCTGTCAATTTTCAGTTTTAAGACAACAGGAGTTGAACAAATGTCTCTGTTTTGCCACAGCTGAACGTTTCCCTCGGCATCTAGCACCCATTTTGCTTCTCTTCTCTCACTAAGTTGAAACTGCTCAGACAAAAGTCAACAACAACCTTTTCATCTCCAGATAAAGCAGGACCTTTTTAGTCTTCATCCTACCTGAGCTCTCTTAAGCATTTGATCCTATTTACAATTTGTAGAGGAGGAAAGACTTTTCCCCTCTACCCTCCTAGGTTCTCCTGGCCGATGCCCTGTTAATTAGACTGACAAAAGATTAACAAAAGCAAAACAAACTGAAGTTTATTAACACATGTACACATTAGAATGAGGGATGAGTAACTCAGAGGGTGGTTATAAGTTGGACTTATGTAACATCTTAACAAAAGGGAAAAGGACTTTGAGTTTAGGACAGCAAATTATGGGACAATAAATGAACATAGGGGAAAAACTAATAGATGATAAAGGCTAGTTAGCAACGTTTGTTAGGTAGGTTCCTCTGGTGCCATATCCAGTGATTAACTTTACAAATTCATATCCCTTTCAGGTAAATAGGGGGAGGGCAGGGATATTTTCTTGTCACTGCTTTCCAGTTGCCTTTCACTCGAAATAATCCTTATGTCAAAGTGTCATATTTGGGGATGGCATATACTGCTACCCTTCGAACACTATTTCTCAACTTTTTAGCCTCAGTTGGCTTTTGTAACATCCCTTTTTGTTCTGACTCAGATTTATGAGCCCATCTTTTCCCCTTACACCTCACATATCAACCTGCCTTAAAATGTCAGTTTCCCTGCAAAAATTCCCTATTCTCCCTGTGATCACCTTCTCAAGTCTAGTCACACCCAGCTACATCAAATCACTGACCATTTACTGACCAACTTCTATCTTTTCCTTCATCATACCAATGTATGTATATGCCTATGCTTGGAATGCTGGCCCTCCATTTCTCTGCCTAGAAACCTCTGTAATTCTTCAAGACTTAGCTCAAACATCTATACATACTTTTATAAAGTTTTGCCTACTTCCCCCCATGTTATTCTATGCAATTTGCACATGATTTTAAAATAGTAGATATCAATTTGAATTCTTATTGTTTCCCTAGATAATAAATTCTATGAAGGCAGAGAACATATTTATTCATTCATAAGACAAAGTAATTCAACAAACTTGTATAGACTGAATCTTATAAACTGCTGTAGTTAAGGTGGGGGGGGATCAATTCCAATACCAAGTACGTGGTTATCACATAATGTAACTTTTGCTCCATCACTTCACTCTGTTACCAGAAACTTGATCTTAAACAATCATTTAACCATTTTCTAATCTATAAGATGAGGAGCCTGGATTTAATATTCCTAAGGTTCCTTCTACCTTCAAATTATATTGTAATTATTCCTTTCAGAACAGCAAAATCCTGACTTAAAAGAGGCATCAATAAATTTTTTTCCTGTTACATCCTATATTCACTATTAGTGGCACCACTTGTTCCTTATTTCTTGGTTCTCACTATGCCCTCCAGTGTTTGTAGCAAACGTTACAAGGAACTTGTCCCTATGGCACAGTAGAAATGATAAATGATATGATAAGTGATAAATGATCTATGGCACAGAAGAAATGATAAAAACATCATGGCTCCATGCGTGGCAGTAGCTGTGAAGATCAGAGGAGTGAGACGAAGACCACTAGGTTCCCTTAAATTGGGCCATCATTTCTGTGCTCTGCCTTCATAGTAACTGTAATGGTTTTAATAATCAAGAATATCAAATAAGCCAAAGAACTAGTTTCAAGATGTCCTGGGTAGGTCAGAGAAATATGAAGCTAAACACAGTTGGGGGGAAATAGCTTATAGTTGCTACCTTGACAGCTAAAGTTTTAGTCACAAAAGGCAGCAAAACTGCATTTAAGGTTTAATAGTTGGAAGACACATGAGCATTCCTGCACATTCTTGCTGAGCATCCCAAGAATGCAAGACCCTGGCTGCTCTCTTCATGGATCATTTCTCAAGGTACACTGAAGCAAGCTGTAGGGATAATGTCTTCTACCTGACAAAGAGCTGACTTGCTTATACTTTCTACAGAAACAGTAAATTTCCCAAGCTCAGTGTTTCTCCATATTATATGCATGCCTGCACAGCATCCATGTAATATTAGGTCTACCTGCACTGCCTCCATTGGACTGGGAACAAGGGAGAGATGGGGAAGCAGTTCAAATCAACATGAAGTTCACAATCCTTACTGTACTGTAATAAAATCCTTTGCCTCCTCTGACTCAGAAGTCTTCTGTTTTCTGCCACTACACATAAACCAGTAACAAGCTAGCTTGTGTAAAATCTCAGGCCCTTCATAGGTCTTACTTAACATATACTAACTGTGACTTTTGGCAAGTATCTCTCTTAGCCTCAGTTTCCCTTCTGTAAAATGGTAACGTCATTACTGCCATGTCCACATCACAGCATCTTGAACAAATGAGAAAATATGTGGCAATAAGAGCTTATAGAGGTATAGACTGTTGTGGCTACAGCACCACTTGAAAATTCTCCAAGTCTATTTCCTCATCAGGCACCTAGCCATATTTTTCAAAATGCCCTTTGGATGCCCTGAGTCTTTAGAACAATTAAATGTAAAACTTATTATGTCAGGAATAGAAGTCTAATACGACAGTGAACATTGTTACTTGGATATATGTGCACATATACATACAACTATACATACATATATTGCTATGCAAAGAGAATCAAGCTGAATAATATTACACCCCCACTCACAATGAAGAGCCATAATCCCAAAGTTAACCTTTTCACAGTAATAAATGACAAACCCTCATTCATCATGCTATTCATATCAGAATAGAGTATTATTAAAGCCAAAATGGGAATTTTTATTCTTTCATGTTATTATCACTTTCACTATCTCCATATAGCCAGTAAAGAAATTTCAGTCAGCCCTGGCTTGTGTGGATCAGTGGACTGAGTACCGGCCTGCAAACCAAAAGGTCACTGGTTTCAGGCCAGGTCCCCAGTTGGGGATGTGCAAGAGGCAACTAATTGATGCATCTCTCACACACTGATGTTTCTTTTCCTCTCTTTCTCCCCGCCCCCAAAATAAATAAATAAAACCTTTTTTAAAAAATGAAAAAGCACAATTTCACTCAGAATGGAAGAGAACCAAGTTCCTGAGCAAAAGGTTCTTTAAAAAGGGGTAATTTGTCATAGTACAATTTGTCCTTATACTGAAATAAATTTGATTAAATGTTAGTGATTAGAATGTTGACAAATGAGTAATCAATGATTTGTGATTATTTAAAAGATGCTGACTTAAGGAAATTTAATAATTGCATGCATTATAATTTATAACTTCCCAGAACTTGTACAGTTGCTTTTGTCCCCATGAATTAGAAGAGTAGCACTAACATCACTCATTAACCTGAGTCCAAGGTACTGGCAGTCAAACCTACATTGTTAAACACGTAGTTTAGTAGTACCTTCCAGACTTTCTCAAATACCCTCACCTCTTTTATCTCTGTTCTCCGTTTTATTAAAGCATCACAAAAGATAAGCCTTTTTTTTGCTAATTGATCGGTTATTCTTATTTTCTCCCACAAAGAGAAGACAATAACACACTAAATATATTCCTTTTTGCTGTTGGCCACAGCTAATTTCTTGTGCTCTTAGAAAACATTGTTGTCCTTAATCTATGGTTTCATAAATGTGACAAATTTTTCCATTACCTCAATGTCTTTGTAAACTGTCTCTTCTTTTTTTGCTTGAGTTATTCTGATCTCATCCCCACGTGACTGTGGTGGTTCTACAGTTAACTCAATAATCTGACCTGATTCCCACTGTGTAGCTCTTTTACTTACAGCTATCTGTAACTAGCCCACTTGGCACCCTGTTAACACCTTTGTTCTTTCTAAAGGGACACCAATAAATCTGTCCCCTGTAAGGATCCTTTGCTTTTATCTCATTTGCCAGTGTTCTGGATGATCATTATATTGGATTTTACTTACTGGTGTTCAATTTGATATCTTAATGTTAATTATATCTTACTAATTTCCTACCTTCCATTTCTTAAAAAAAAAAAAAAAACAAAAACAGGACAGCTATCATTCTGGCACTACAGCTAAGCCACTAGGGTTTCAGGTCCTTTTTTTGATCCTCCCCTAGTTCATTCTACTTAGCAGACACACATTAAGAACGGATCTGCCCTACTTCAACCCTCTCCACCTTGTTGAGTTGTTTTCCTAAGAGATCAGGCACTGCATAAATAAGTAACACAGGTCCACAAAAAGAAAATCCCCTCCCAGAAATGGATCTTTAATTACAATACTGATTGATGGAAAGAAAGGTATTGTTATTTCTTCAAGACACTCAAGAAAAGAACATCTTAGTAATTCCATTAAAGGCATTAAGTCTGTAAAAATCCTAAGAACAATAAAACACAGCAGTATGCACTGCTAACCAGGAAATATATATGTCTATGACTTGTATATATATAAAATATATATTATTACACATAATATATATAATAGACATGTTATAATATATGTCTAATTACAGAGATGAAGAGGAGAACTTCATGTTTTAATCCATTAATAATGAATCACCTTTTTAAAATTAAAGAAAAATCTTATCCTAATATGTTATAGTTATATGTTATAGAGAGTATATGTTATAGATAATATAACTATGTACCCTAATGCTTCATCTCTGTGTGGTCCCACCTGACTCAAATTTATTCTTACACAATAACACCAAAAGATATTTATAGTCATATCTATTTTCAATTAAAGTATTTAATTCACAGTGTATTCTGTTAATATTTGGTGCTGTGATTCCTACACTAAGCTACTCGGTCTCATTTGCAATCCCACTCATAAAAACAAATACTGGCTAACTAGGGAAACAAGCGGGGGAAATAAAGTGAAGAGACACTGTGCCATCTCCCTCTGACGTCCACTCTCATACCTTTTTATCCCCATGATTCAACTAAGGTACAGCACATTGAGAGAAGCTCACTCCTAGGCGGGGAAACTAGTGTCTTTCGTAGAGGGTAGCATTGTGTCACTCTCTCTTTTGAATGCCCGGTGTTCAGAAAACTAATTCTCTGCATCACTGTAATTAATCCTTTTGGAAACTCTGAGGCTTTCTTCTTTAGCCTCTCTCCCAGAAATACAAGAGCTTCCACTCAAAAAATAATAATGATAAATGAGAGATTAGAAGAAAACAAGGTATGACCCAGTTGCCTATTGTCCAAAGTGCTCATAGAATTTCTGTTGCTCTGGGTGGCTGTATGTGGTAGCATATCTATAGCTCAAGTTCATCAGAAAATATGAGTCCCTGTGGCACATCTACTAAATGTCAAACAGTGTAGGACTTTAAAAGCCAAAACAAACAAACAAACAACAACAACAACAAAAACTTGAGGAGGGTAGCCATGGAAGAGGGGGGGAAAAATCTAGAAGAAAATTAAACATGTATTCAAAGAAATATTATATACAAAGGAGAAACTGATTAATGATTAGCCAGAGGAGACTGGGATAGGTACAGAAAATCCTTCAACAGGAAATTATATTTAACCTAGATTTCGAGAGGTGATTGGAATTCTCCAGGCTGAGGAGGAAGAAGAGTTAGGTTCAGGCAAAACTAAGGCAAAGATATTTGAAGTATATTTGTTCCTGATTGCAACATAGTCCTCTGGGGCAAAAGCACCAGGATAATAAGAGTTGCTAGAACTTAGGAATACTTATGGATGTCATGACACCACTTAAGTAGGCATCCTACCTAAGACATCATTCTCTAAAGTAAACACCCTGATCCCTTCAACATGAAAGATGCAACCAAAAGGCACACAAAAGCCATTCTAGAGATCTCTGCCAAATATATTTTTGTTTCCCTCTCTAGATCAATTCTTCACCCTGTGCCCTATGACCTTACCCTGTGCCCTAGGAGACTGATCTTCATGAGTTACAACAATGGGCTTTCTTGCCCTTCCAGTGGGACTATCTTGCCCTTGGCATTCAGTAGGACATTTAAGGATAGGCATGGAATGATTTTCCTGGTTCCTCCCCAGGGAGGTCCTTTGGTGGGGTACGCACCTCCCACAAAGGCCACAGCTCTATCAGGACATTTACAACAGGAGATAGCTCCTCCTACTGTTGCTAATGCCGGAGAACTGCCTCATCCCTAGGAGTTTTCCTTAACGCCACCCATCCTTTACCACATCCTCCCCAATCATACTGTCTGAATGTATCATCTGTTGCCTGCCAAGATCCTGACCGAATCAGGATTAGTCTAAGAAAATGGCAACATTCCTTTTTTTTCTGCACTACCAGTGTCACCATCCCATTCCTGATACTAATATTGACCTAGAATACAGAGCCACCAAGGTCCCTACAATTCTCCAGCCCTTCACACTCAAGTCATAGACCCATTCTCTTCCCTGAGGGGAGCTGGAGTTTGAGATACATGTAATGGATTTTATTGTTAAATATGTATTAACACAAAGCACATAAAGCATTCTCTTTCTTCTCAAGTGAATTAGTTTTTTAAAATTCTTTCAATAAAAAAATAACACTTCATTTTTGTTTTTCAAACTTGAAGAAAAGGTAGAAGGAGATTCAAGAGAAAAGAGAGAAAAAGTAATCTCAGAATGAGATTTGTGATAACTAGATGATATTTCAGGTCTCATTCTGAGATCAGTAAGTTTCTAATACCTTTTATTTTTCTTATCATACTCCATCCCAATTATATACAAAATTTTCAAAAATATTCCTATAATGCCCTTTCTAAATAAAACCACGTGTTCCTGGATGAAAGAAAGGGGTCTCTTTCTATGCTTAATAGTATTGTATCATTATTAAACTATTTCATGAGAAAACCTGATTTTATGACTATATATATAATGAATCCTTGACCCCCCGTGTACATTATTTATGCTTATAATCATTCCACAGAAGGGAAAAGACCTGTCATTTCAGCTGTTTCTTAGAAATACAAGTAATATTTCTAAGTATGGATGATATTGTACAGATTAAGATTGTGGTTCTAAACTAATGAACATAATTGTTAATACCAAATTTTATGACCAAAATATATAATTTCTACCACAAATGCTAAAATAAGGCATAATTCTGTCATCTCTAAAATAAATCCAAAGTGACAGGTCAAAGCCAAGACAGGGAACACATTTTTCAAGGAGAGTGTGGTAGGTCAGATTTTAACATGATCCCTAGTCATTCATATCCATGTATAATTCTTGTCCATTAAGTGTGATGAAACCTGTGAATATGATGAAATACCACTTCCAATTCAATTACTGACCACTTGGTTTGAAGTTTTAGAAAAGGGAAATCAACCTGTCTCAGCTTTATCTAATCAGGCAGGTGAGTATTTGTAAGAAAGTTACGAACATATCAGAAGACACGTTCCTGCTGGACTGCAGGAAGAACCAAATAATCACTTAAAGAACTGCCTACAGACAAGGATGCCTTTAGGAGACCAGAGATGTCTCCAGATAATAGTTCATTAGTAAAATAGAGCCTCAGCACACAACTGCAAAGAACTGAATTCTGCCACCAGACTGAATGAGCTTTGAAACAGACAGAGAGGCCCAGAGGGGAGCTGCAGCCCCAACTGACACTCTGGTGACAGCCCTGTGAGGCCTGAGCAGAGAATCCAGCTGAGCTGTGCCTGGACCCTGGATCCACGGGAACCATGGAGATATGATAAACATGTGTTATTTTTAAGTCAATAAATCTGTGATAATTTGTTACACAACAATAGAAAACTCATAAAGAAAGATATAAGGCTCATAACGAGCCTTATACTCTTTATTACACTAAATCCTACTGCTTTAAAGCTTGTAATAATTAAAACTACTACTTATGCAATTTTGAACTCAGAATAGTCAGGTGGGTGACATCTGGCATATTACAATGACAGTAATAAGTAAGCCTAAGAAACTCCATTCATGACACCATTAATCTACCTGCCCTTTGGGGGAAAAAATGAATTCATCCCATTTCTAAGTTATAAATCTCCAACTCTGTTCCTTTAAGCTTAATTTACTTCCGAATCCCTGACTCAAATGTTTGACAAAATCCTACATTTATTATGTATCTTAAATAAAAATAAAGGCTGATAAGTATAGAGAAACACAATTAACTCCAATTAGAAACATGGTATCTTCCCAAATAGAATATTCTCAGGTCCTTCAATTCAGAAGCAATTACATTATAAAATGCTAGTCATAATAAGGACTTATATTCTGTTTCTTTAACAATCTTTTAACCTGAGTTCCCACATTTCTCTTTCTGTTTATATTTTCTACTATGAGACTGGGATACTTTTATTCTGGTAGCAGCCATTGCTATCTATGAGCACAGGATATGACAACAAGGTAATAGAACAGGTTATGCCCTATGGTAGTCTGAATAATGGTTCCAAATTCCCAGAACCTTACATGGTAAGAAAGACTCTACAGATGTGAGTAAATTAAAGATTTTGAGATTACCCTGTATTATCCAGGTGGCCCAACATCATAATTATGACGATCCCAGGAAAATCGAGATCAGTCTACCCATGGTGCACGCATAGCTGAGAATTCAACCAAATTATAGAGATGTATACTTCAGCTCAAAATGAGGAAAAATTTAAGAATCAATCCATCAAAAAAGATGGATTGCTTTAGGAGGTAAGGAGGTACCTACAATGGCTACTGACAACAGAAAACATAGAACAAAATCTCAAACCTGGCTGCATGGAAGAATCACCTATTATGTTTCAATATATTTATTTATTCTGTTTTGTTGTCTTTTTAATTCATATCCCAGGGGCCTACCCCAGACACATTGAATCACAATTTCTAGAGAGGGGAAAGCAGAATATATATTTTAAACTAGTTCTCCAAGTAATTCTAACACAGTGCCAGCTCAGCACCAAACTTTGAAAGCAGTGGTGAAGAATGATATTTGCACTTTACTTTGGTAAAGGACCGTAGCACCCTTGGGTCCTCATATACACATCCATATAATAATGCCATTAATTCCACAACTTGCTTTTCTCCCAAACACAATCTTAGTTCTGAAGCTCAATATGCAGAAAATATAAAAATTAAGTCACTCCTATTGGAGGTAACCCAAGGATTCCTCAGATTCCCAGATCTGCCAGCAACAGCCCCGGAGGTCCTCTGTGAAAGCCCTGGCTTTCACAGGCCTATGGAACAGGCCTATGGAAACCAAGTCTCCACATCACTGCAAGTAGGCAGCTGCAGGGTGTCCACAGAATACTGCAACTACTCAGAGAAACAACTGTCTTTAAAAATTACGTATTTGGAGTTTGTGTCAATTAATATAATAAGTTGGGCCTTGTCACCCAACTTTGTAATAAATGACTTTTCTTTGGTTTACAGTTTTCCATTTGAGGATACTTCAGGGTGAGGGGAAGTGGAAGGGTGAAGAACCTATATGTATATCATCATTCTCTTTAAACCGTGCAGATTCAGCTCCTTATTTATCACCAGGATTTTATTTTTCAAAGGAAATAACTTGGGAGTTCATAAAAGTTTGAAAACCATTGTTGTAGAGAAGATTTCTGCATATAATAAAGGATGAACTTGATGACCCTAAAATTCCCTTAAGGATCAGCTGTAAAATTCTAAAAGCTTCATATTGTGATGATTCTAAAAACAGTGACAGGTAGTATGACTGCCGATGAAATAAAAACATGAGTCACGTTTGAGAGGGCAGAGCTGCTCCCGTCTCTCAACTCCCCAGGTCAGTTTGTATTCAATAAAAAAGACTTCACTCCAATGGGGTACGTAGCAGATTCAACAGGCCTAGATTTTTTTAAAAAATTACTTTCCTCTTGTATCTATGGATCGAATGTACTCTTCCAAATTCGTGTTGAAGCCCTACCCCTCAATGTGATTTGAGGCAGGGCCTTTGGGAGGTGATCAGATTCAGACAGGGTCATGAGGGTGGGCTTCCATGCAGCGCTTAGTGTCCTCCTAAAAGGAAGAGGGACCAGAGCTCACTCTCGTTCTCTCTCCCGTCATGGGCAGCACAGAGAAGAGGCAGCCATCTGCAAGCCAGGAAGTGGTCCACAAACTGAATCTTCCAGCACCTGGATCTTTGATTTTCTTTTCTTTTTTTTTTTTTTAAATTTATTTATTTATTTATTTTATTTTAGGTTATTCAGTACAGTTTCAATCTTTTACTCCCATTCCAGCCCACCCACCCATCCCTCCCCACCTCCCTTCCATTTCCAAGCCCCGTAGTTTTGTCCATGTGTCCTGGATCTTTGATTTTCCAGCATCCAGAATTGTGCGATACAAATGTCTGCTGTTGAAGCCACCACCCAGCCTGCGGTATTTCATTACAGCGGCCTGTGCTAACTAAAACACTGTTTGGGATTTGCTCTATGAAACAACTCCACTGTCCTACACAACTCACGCTTGCTAAGTGCTGTGAGGGGGGACTGACCACGAAGGAGGTTCCGCGGGACTCAGAATAAAAATACATTAACAAACAAATCTGGGAATCCTCCCCAAATAAACAATTAACAAATCGTATTTTTCTAAACACACACACAGCATAGAGCATTTGGAATAAAATTACTTATTAATGAAATTATCTTTCTAATAAACTTCCACCCATTTGCTTCACTTTTTACAGTTTGTTTACATTTAACAAAGTCAGCCAAATATCACCCATGTAGTTTTACAGGAAGAGTTAGGAATGGAATATGAAAAATAGCATTCCCCCAAAAAAAATTCTCACCAATTTTATTTAGTTTAGTACTGTAATGTGTTTTTTATGTGAAAAAATTGAGAGGAAAAAGAACAAGTGATTGAAAAACAACAAGATTGGAAGGAAGTGCACAGATCCCCAACAAGTGGACAGGAGCAGTTATCAGGGAAGGCTCACTTTCTCTCAGACGGTTTAGGCCATAAATGTAATAGAGAAACATTCAAGAACAAAGTATCTTTGACAAATGCACAGGATGCACTTTAATCCTCTTCTTGAATTGAAGGTCAGAGGAAATAGATAAATCTCATCCATTAGTGTGGATACTAAAACAGTTAGGAAGCACAGTTGTACATTCTGAGAAAATAAGCTGAGTGTTAGGAATTGAATAAAAATGTCATTCGAGATTTTTAGACCACAATAAGCTCTCCCGTTCTGGCAAATGTCTAATATCTAGAAGTAGATTATAAAGTTTCCTGCTTTATCAACAAAATGATGTCCTAAGTAACAGACATTTCAGGATAACTGTAAGAATTAAAGAAAATAGAAACCATCCTACAGACAATTCAATTTAACAAATAATTTATTGTGTAAATTATTTTTTACACCTCTATATGTAAGACACAATGCTAGACACAGCCAGAGAAATAAAGATGAACACATTTTAATTTTCTGATACCTGGGAACTTACCATTTAATGCAGGAAATAAAGCAAATACAAAAATAACTGAAATTCAACAGGATATACTAGCAAATACTTTAAAAAAGATTCAGAGTAGGACTTTTCAAACTTTATATATGAATTACATCGGAGCTTATAAAAATGCAGGGTCAAATGTTGAGGGTTTGAGTAAGAGCTGAGAAGCTGCATTTCTGTAAGCTCACAGAGGATGCTAATGCAGCACTTGTGCCTTAAGGTAAAACAGGCAGAAGACATCACACTACATTAGAAAGGGAAGAAAGTATAGTTGTGACAGGGAGGGAGATGATACTTCAGAGGGCTCTTGAAAAAGTTGTATTTTGTGGAAAAAGAAATAAAATATAAAATAAATAAAAGAAACGTGCTCTTTTACTAATAGAGTGTTTGCACTTAAGATAAATTCTAATAGTAATTATTATATCTAATATTTTAAAACAGCTCTTTTACATTACCCATCGATATATACTAGACAGAAGTCTGTTAACATGCCATCCTAATACCTAAGGGCTCTAGACAGTGCAAAGCCAAGCAGCTCGACCCTATACTATTATAATTGGAAGTTCACAGGATGAGCTCAAGCAAGAAAGCACAATAGTTGAAGCCTGTAAAGTTGATTCTGGATTGTATCCCCAACTCCACCACCTCGGATGAGGCTGCCCCAAATGCTGACAGCCACACCCATGTTGAAGGATGAAGGATGGAGGATGGAGGATGGGAGGGTCTTTTTCCCCCCTCAAACAACACAGGATTCTTAGCATCTCTATTCATTTACTATTGCTGTGTAACAAATTATTATAAACTTAGGAGCCTAAGACAGTACCCATTGGTTTTTTTTCAGTTTCTGTAGGTCAGAAGGTCAGGCATGGCACAGTTCGGCCCCCTGCTCAAAGTCTCACCAGGCTGAAAACAAGGCATCAGTTGGGCAGCGTTCTCCACTGGAGCTCAGGGTCCTCTTCCAAGCTCATTCAAGTTGTTGGCCAAATTCAGTTACTTGCAGTTGTAGGGCTCAGGTTCTTGCTTTCTTGCTGGCAGGTGACCAGCTTTCAGCTCCTACATTCCACCCTCAGGTCCTAGCCCTACATGGCACATGGCAGCTGTTTACTTCAAAACCACCAAGAGAATTTCTTGCTCCAGTCTGTTAAAACCAAGTCTCATATAACACAAAGAAATCACAGGAGTGACACCCCATCGTCCTTTATGCCAAAATTCCACTTCAAGAGAAGCGAGTCACGGGTACAAGCAGAGGGGATTATGGAAAGACATGACCACCAGGAGGAAAAGATCATTGTGTGGTGTCACCTTAGCACTCTCTGCCACAGCCAAAAGCTTCTTTCTCAGAAAATGTGACATTCAATTAGACTTCAAGAATGAGGAATGAGCTGTGTGAAAGCAGTGAGCGGAGGAGGCAACCACTGGGAACACAGGGCAAGGGAGATGAAATAAGGAGGAAGGAGGCAGCCCTGGACACGACTGCCTCCAGTTGCTGCATCAGCTATCTCTTAATTACATAACTGGTTGCTAAAGAATGTAAATAAAGTATATAGGGTGAGTTTTATAAATCCAAGTACTCAACTTCTCAACTACTTCATGCCTACCCAAGAGACACGCATCAATGTGAAAAACACTGTACATCTTCCTGGACTTGTGGTAAAATTAACAAGTAATTTAAACATTTTATATTAAAAACAAACATATTTATAGAATGGGTATGTGAAATGAAGTGCAACACAAAATTTGCACTGAATTTTTAGGTAACACTTGAGTCCTCCGAAATTTCCAGTTTGAGTGTACATTACACATTTTCTCTCTTGCCCATTATGAGAACTTTGGTGGAAATGCTTGACACTAGATGCTATTTGGGGTCTACTCTGTACTTTACAGTTCAGTAATTGTCAATGAAGAGGGGAAAACTTGCATAGGAAGAAATAAATTTTTAAGCACGTAGTCTCAAATGTAACGTACATGAGCACGTCCACTGATGTCTCTGTAAGACAAACTGTAGACTAAACTGTTACAAAGACAGTTAAATTTATACATTGGGTATTTGGGTTTTGATGCCTAGGGTACTGTATTTTGTACTTATCCTACCAACTATTAATTTTTGATGTGGTAATAAAGGTTTTTTGTTTGGTTGGTTGGTTGATTTTGGTTTTGTTCTTTAAGATCCAAATGCGTATCTTATGTTTTGTGGTATAAATTGCTAAGAGTAGTCTGAAATCCATTCTCCCATTTTTCCTTAATACTTCTTTTACACTTAATAACTTTTTTATGTAGCTATCCTGCGTACTTTAAGCCTCCTTGCAGTTATATGTGGCATATGGCTAAGTTTTTGTTAATGTGAACAGCAGAGTCTTAAATAGAAGGGATGGGCCTTCCCTTTTTCCCCTCCCTCCTCACTAACCGGAATGCAAAAGTGGTGGTCATGCACCATCCTAGACCATGGGGACAAGGTCAACACTCAAAGGATGGCAGAGCAACAAAACAGAAGGACCCTGGATCCCCAGCAAAATGGAACTTATCAGCTCTGGGCTGCTTATGCCCAGGCTCAAAAGGTGGAAGAGAGGCAAGCCTCTATTTTGAACAAGTCCTTGCAATTTGGGGTCTTTGTTAGAGCAACTGAACCCATGTCCTAAGTAACATGGAATTTGATAGCTGCCCTAACAGAATCTATAATTTGTGATACTGACTTGGAGGTTGAGCAGTAGGTGGTGGAAAACAGGCAGCAAGATGAAAAGCTGTCACGGCAAACTGTCGCCTTCAAAGTTAGCATCTTAAAGGTACCAACCAAGCCTCTAGCTGGAAGGGAATTGTTTGGAAAGAGTAAGAATGTTAGTATGTATGGGCTACTACCTCTTGCTGCTCTCCAAAGATCCTTCAAGAGATATAAACTCAACCTAAATAAAGCAGTCTCAAGGAGATGTGGAAGAGAATTAAGCTCTACTAAATAAAGCTCACCCCATCCTATAGCTTGAAATCTAGGTTAACTGAGTGGTAAAATGGGGCTTCATAAGGTTTAAAAGCCAAATTCTTCTGTAGCCCAAACGAACACAGTTAAATCAGGAAGTTCGAAGACACAGCCTAAGCTGATATAAGGAAGACTCCAAGAGTTCACAGCCAAACAGTGGGGACCAGAGGAGCAATCAGGATGATATTAAGGGGTCTACCTTTCACCAAAGCCTCAAGGTAACTGCCCTTTTTTCCCCTTTAAGATTCAAAACATTTATTTGGAAAAATCAGCACAGGTCAAAGATATCTTTAATATTCTTTTTGAAAATATCTGAATACTCAGAATTCTTATGAAATATAGACAGTAAATCCGACTTCACAGAACATAAATGCTTTATACAAATGTAAACTCCCATACCCATCAAGGTAACTATCCTTGACTTGGAAACTGAAGAATTTGCCAAACACAAGGTCCAATCATTAAAACCCAATATTTTTAGCTAGGGGGAAAAAAACCCCACAAAACTATGTCTCGATTAATGTTTGGCAATGTTTACTTGCACTTGGAACTAATTAGCACAAAACACAGAAAATCCACTAAGCTCTTGTATTTCACACGGACTGTAAAAGTCTGTAAGTGCTCAACTCAAACACAACCCCTCAGGCTCCTTTCCCTGCACCAGCAGGAAGCCAGCTTTGAAAGCTATCTGTCCACAAGAAAAGGGTATACTTGCCAATGCCCACTTTAGCTCTGGCCATAGAGTATAACAGACAATAAAGAACCTCCCAAAGGACAAAGCCAGGAACCAAGGAGGACAAGTGATTTCCTTCCCAAGAGCAAGGGGACAAGCTTGCCAGGATGGTTAACAAAGAACTTTTTCTATTTCCTGGATAAAAATCTTCATGATTCCTACACACAGGATTTGGCCATTGCTGAGTGACTATTGGGTTTCCTATCGTCCCCTTTTCCAAATGGGAGTGTCTTGTCCTGCTTCTCCTCTACTCTGTCTTTTGGATGTGTTACCCTTTCTCAACCTTACTGTTGTATATTGGATGTGCATTTAGGGGTTGGGGAGTAAGCAGATGGCAGATAAATTCAGATCAAATGTGTCAAACTTAAGATGCAATATCAGGGCATGAAAAAAAGAACTGACTTTGCATCACCCAGATATAATAAACTGAGATGGATGAGACCTGGAGAGGGAATGGGTATGTTTCATGGTTGGGGGATGGAATGCACTTGGCAGAAGCTGGTAAATATCTCCCCAAATCCATGTTCTCTTTCTTTCATAGTAACAGGAATTTTAGTCGAGTATATGGCATCCTACATTTCTTAGCCTCCTTTGTTACCACATATAGTGATACAACTAAGTTCTGAATAAAAACATGCAAGAAAAGTGATGTGTGCTACTTTTAGGTCAATGTCTTAAAAGAAAGGGACTGCTTCGTCCTGGGATATAAACATGGTGATCTCCATTCAAGACTAGATCAATAACCAGACAGCAAAGCAAAAAGATAACTGTGTTGGGGACACCTTGCAGATTCCTCATTAACCCTGGATTAGCGTAATAATCTTATTTAAGCAACTGGTGTTTTAGATCTCGGTTATAGCAGCCAATTCTAGACAACATACACATGCTTACAAAAATATGCCAAGGAACTTTTTAATCTAATGTATAGATATGTGTAGAGACACAGCACAGGATTTAAAACTCTATTCCAACTACACTGCTGGCTATTTAGATTATGATTCACTATAGTGACTCTGTGTTTTATAAAACCATTTGTTACAAGACAATAATAGTAGTTAAAATACAGTGTTAAATTGCCACTTATTAAAAAATTAGGATACTAAACACTGAAACCCCACTGAAATGAAGTGCATTCTTGTAAAAGGATTTTGTAAACACAGTAAGAATGCCTTGAATTACAAAATTTGGGAATTTGTAAACACATTTGTGTAAGTGGCATTTCTTAAAATGTAAATTTTATGTTAGCACGTATATGTTATAGATTTGTTAGAATTAAGACTTCATCGGTTTGTTTTCCTCAATTTTTTAAAAAAATTCCAAATGAAAAAAGCTATCATATGGATTAATATTAACTTAATATTAACTCAATATTTAGTTATTTAATATTTATTCAATAAAAACTTATATACATATTAACATCTCCTGAAAGTACAAGAAGAAAAAAATACCTAATAACATACATTTAATGTTTTACAGTTCACGTAATGCTTTTCATGAATCTTTCACATATAAAAATTTGTTCATTCATGAGTTACATATAAACAAAATATAGTATTGTATCATCCACAGCACAGCCTTCGAAGGAGCAATTGTGATGTAAATTGATTAAGTAATGTGTTCCATGGCACACTAGCTGGATGCCCTAACTGGTAACTAAAATACTGCCTCCCCACAGCATTCTTTTCACTGGGGTCTGCTTGCCATTGCCACAGGGCAGAGTCCTCACCAGCCAAATGACATCTGTAAGCATTTAAACCATGAAAGAATTTTAGGGGAGACACAGTTACCATAATCAAGTATCTTCCACTGGTCTTCAGGGCATGCCAAGGTTTAGGACTACTGGGAGAATGGCCACCCTCTCAGGGAGCAGGTCATTCCCAGCACATGGTTACCTATTACGCTCTCAGAGCACAAGGCACTTTTCCTGAGGTATCTATTGTTATGAAGATAAAAATCCTTTAAATTTTCAATTCACAGCTGTTTAAATAAATTATTTCAATCCCCATTAATAACTACATGTTATAGAAATTTGTAAGAAGTTTCTACCATACAGCCTCCTCTCTGCCCCAAGATCTGCTGGGATGTCATGCAATTTGGATTTCAAGGCTTAACACCTTCTTCTTCCCTGCCACGCCCACTCCTACTAAACACCTTCCCTTCATATGGGACATCTTTCTCTCCCCCACTCACATTTCCATTAAACTGTATTTTAGGGGGCTGTAAAAACGTCTCTGACTCATCTCTTTGTATCCCTTCTCCCATTTAACACTATGTGTTCCACATGGCAGGTTCTCAGGATGGTGGGAGAGAGAAGACTACAAAAACAACTCAAAATGGTAACAACTAAAAAAAAAGAATCACTTGAGCTCGCTCTCTCAGCCATACAAAGCACTCATGGTACAACTTTTACACATTGTGGGCATTCAGATCATTCCTACTACATTTTCATATGAGTGAATGATTTAAATAAGAATTTGTGGTAGCTGAGAAAATTCCGGTTTAATCAGACAATAGCAGACAACATATGCCTGGCCGCAGCCCTGGTTAACAATGACAACAACACGATTATTATGATTATTACTGCAGTCAGCAGGAGCTGTAGCTAGAGTGTAACTGCCGGTCCCATCCCTGAAACACAACATGAATCCCGAAGGGCGGGTGCCCTATGCTATCTAAAACTGTTTGGTTCCTCGGCTGGGGTAGAAAATTCTTACTGCAAACTCTGATAGCAAGAAATTGCAAATCTATTTGGTTCTTAAGTTTGGAATGGCAAATAGCAACAAGGTGAACACTGAAGGATTCAAACAAGAATTTTCAGAATTTTTTCAGTTTCGGAGTTCAGACAGCTGGCGGTCAGCTGACAGGAGAAACCATCTGAATAGTTTTCTGGAAATGCTAACGTGGGTCCTGTACTAAATTTAGTAGAGAAAAACGAGAGGTTTAAAAACCTGAATTTTGATTCACAAGGCATTACCATCTACTTGGAGAAACAAGTCTGTCACACCTGTGTGTATGTGTATATATGCATACACACACACGTATATGTGTGTATATATATATAAAGCTTATAATATACAAAGTAAAAGCTAAGTGGTATAAATAGCAATAATTTTTAAGAGCAAAGATTGATAAAGATAATCACTAAAGCACAAGTCAGGGGTTAAGATAAAATAGCTCTTATTATAGGAGGAAAGAGAACTGGCAGAACCTAGGCCTATAAAAAAAAAGGATATTTCCAGCCAAAGGGAAGAAACATGAATAAGCAGATGGGAATTAATAGAGTGTATTCATGGGAGAATGAGAACAGTCTGACATATTATACACAGGCTTTTCACACTGCCTCTACCTTCACTCTCCCAGCTCCTGTTCACACAACTCCTGGCCAGTTCTCTCAGGTGGCAGATGTGTATGGTGTTTTTTGCTATGCGGAAAGGAGACTGCCCTCAGTTTACTCAGTATTTTCTTGAAGAATCTCTCACTGATCACTTGCTTTACAATCCAATAATTAGTCTTTTGTTTCTTGGTGGCAAACCCAACACTTTCACACCTTTTGTCAATCACTTAGGTTTGCCAGAAAAAAGAAAATAAATGTCAGTGAAAAGGCTAATGTGAAGTGTATTGCACTTGGTAGAATGCCCTCAGCTCGAGGAGGCAGTTGGTGCTCTCCCTAGCTGACAGCATTTGCAGTACTGTGCACTCACACTCAAAGGAGAATTCAGCATCATCTGCAATGCTGGTTCATACCATTAAGAGTGTAACATAAAATCAAGGCCATCAGAATAATATGTACTATAAGGAAACTATACTAGATGATATGTATACATGGATTAACACATTTTAAAAAAATGTTTCCGCCCTGACCAGTGTGGCTCAGTTGGTTGAGCATCGTCCCACAAAATGAAAGGTCACTGGTTCAATTCCTGGTCAGGGAACATGCCTGGGTTGTGGGCCAGGTTCCCAGTGGGGGTGAGTGTGCAAGGCAACCAAGAGATGTTTCTCTCACACATCGATGTTTCTCTCCCTCTCTCTCCCCCTCCCTTCTCCTCTCTCTAAAAATAAATAATAAATAAAATCTTAAAAAAAAAACAAATAAATGAAATGTTTCCGACATAACATTATACAGGACCTGCTGTGTACTGAGTCGTTTTTGATCCTCTATAAATATCTGGGCCCCACCTGCATCATCACCTCCTGACACCGTCAGCTGTCTCAGCCCTACTTGCTAAGAGGGCTGGGCTCCTGGTGCTGCACTGGAACTGCCTGCAGCATGTTGGCACCAGACCTGGTACGACTAGACCCACAGAGGCCCTGGCACCTCCCACTGCTTCCAGACTCAAATGAAGGGCTGCTCCATAGGTGGCAAGATCTGGCTTCCTAGCAGCTGCCCATGAGTCTCAGTAGCAGAACCTAGTAGTAGGCCAGGGGGCACACACTGACCAATGAAAGACAAGAGGTAGAAAGAAAAAATATTATTCCCCTTTCCTCCCTCCAACAGACTGTTCTGAAATGAGTGCTTTAATATGGCTTATCCAGAGAAATCCCTAGTGACACTGCTGTGTTCACCACTCAGTAATGTGCACTTTGTATTTGCTACCCCATCTTCTCTTCCTTGCTTCATTTTTCCCCTCCCTTTGCTACCCTGGGATTGTATTCCTGACAGACCATTAGCTCCTGGGCTTTGCCTCAGTCTGTTGTTTAGGAAAGCCCAGGTTAAAATAGGCAGTATTAAACTAACTGAGGTAACAGCTTGGTAATTTCCCCAAAGGAATAAGAAAGAAAGAATAGTTTTTAACCATCACTGTGCTTGCAGTGGAGTAAGGAGAACAAGAACTAACATAGGCTTAGCATTTACAGTATGCCTGGCATTGCACTGGGTTTTCGTGTTATTCCACTTAATCTCATTTAATCCTCACATTAAACCACCCAAATTTATCAATAAAAAACAAGGAAATATAAGTAAAGAGGTTAAGCTTTTAACTTGTATAATACTGAGCTCAGCACAGCAGTACAAGCACAATGGCTGGGATTAGGTATAGCAGTCAGCCAGATCAGTGCAGGCATATTCCAGAACTTGAGGACCTACAACTCTACACCCAAATGCAGGAATCCTGTACTCCTTTCCTCTTCATTCTGAATGCTTGGTTTCAACTTTCCATAGCTCCATTCAGATGCTAATCGAGCCCTGGGGCATCCAGAAAGCACTTTTCCTAAAGCAATGCTTCTGTAAATTGGGCAGAGTATGCAATACAGGTGTCATCTTCATGTCAAATGCCACAGTCTTTGTCTATTTGCCTTTTTTAATTTAATCCTTACCTGAGGATATGTTTATTGATTTTAGAGAGAGGAAGGGAGAGAGAGGGAGGGAGGGAAAGGAACACAGATGTGAGAGAGAAACATCCATTCACTGCCTCCAGAACTTGCCCCAACCGGACCAAACCCACAAGCCTAGGTACGTCGTGCCCTGACCGGGATCAAACCTGCAACGTTTTGGTGTATGAGATGATACTTCAACCAACCTGAGACACTCATCCTGAGCCTACTTGCATTTTTAAAACAGAAAACCTGTTAAATTTCAGCTAATTCAAACTTAATTTTCTTTCACTTTCCAGGTCCTTCCAGAAATTATATGTGATTTTAGCCAAGTAATCCTCCTTATTGCTTTTGGCAAATCTATTTACAAATAATTAAGACATAAATAAAACACTGGATTGGATTTTAGATAATTTTGCTATTTCCATGTATATTTTACAATCAAACAGTATTGATATACCTGAACAGTACTGATATGCAAATTAACAGAGACCACGAAGATTCTACAGATTTACAGAATGATGACAACCACTTATGCAACACATATTATGTGCCAGGCACTGTTTTATGGGCTTTCCACTTGTGAACTCATTCAGCCTCAGAACTTAGGAAACTCAGAAAAGACTTTAACAATCATGTAAGTTCAACCCCAACTACTACTTAAATCTCCTCCATAATTTTGTCATGGGAATATACTTCATTGAGGGGAAGAACTCACACGTTCAAATTCAGGAAAGCTTGGTCTATCACTTATTCATCAGGTAATTGATTAGTTAATATGTGTACGGCACTTTCAGATGTCATTTCCTTCGATTTCCTTGTACTTATAAGTACAAAAAAATCTTGGGGTAACGGAAAAGTTTTAAAACTGTATTGTGATGATAGCTGCACAACTTAAAAACTTTATCAAAATTTATTGAACACTCATATTGGGTAAATTTTATGGTCTACAAATTTTATCGCAATAAAACTGTAATTCTTCAGTTCTTTGTAATTCACAACATAATGATCAGACTTAATATTAGATTTTTTTAAATTTTAAGAATCACATTGATGACAAATCATATTAAATTACCATTTTAAATTATAATGTCTACAGCAGTGTTTCTCAAAGTGTGGTCAAACATATATCAAAACAGTATTGAGAACTGCACTCCCCACCCCACCTCCAATCCCCACCCTCCCACATACCACTCCCTGCACTGCTACTCCACCTTAACCAACTCTGTTTTCTCCAGCATTTTATCACCCTCTAACACACTATATAATTAACTTATTATGTTACTGCCTTTTTCCCAGCAGTGATCCCTGCACTCCCACACACATACACATACCATAGCAAGAAGGCTCCAAGAGAGAAATACTGAGATATCCTCATAACCTAGAAAAGTTCCTGGCACATACTGTCATTACTCAAATATTTACTGTGTGAGTGAAATCTTCCCAGGCCTCTTTGCAGACCTACCAGATAGACCCCTGGAGAGGGGCCCTGGGATCTACATATTCACAAGTTCTCCCAAATAATGACAAACTAATATTTGGGATCTCCTGGCCCACAGCCCTTCACACAGGGCCACAGCAACTTGACCAGTGGCAAAAATAGTCTTGTGGCAAGCACTGTCCACAAAGCTATAAATAGCTGTGTGCTGAGCTTACAGACTTAACACAATGTTAGATAAAAAGAGGATCAAATTCCTCAGATTTTGAGTATGACACAACAGTTTTGCCTCAACCACAGCCACCCACACAAATCTAACCCAATGCTCTTAGCCAGACTTGCAAACTGTATCCCAAAGGGCTTTTATGTGACCACAAGTCAAAATGACAACCAAAAAGGATTCTTCTAACTGAAATTTTCACTGAAAACTCAAAGCAACTGACATATTCTTTTCTCTGGTGCCAACGATGCTGTACACACTACTCAAAATATGTACTTTAGACTCTTCGGGGAAATTTATACTCTACATTTAAAAAAGCATCATAAGGAGAGGCCATGAATTTTGGTTTAAAGTGGTCATGTTTAGTATTAAATGATAATTCGTAAAGTTCTTTTACTAGAGATTATGCACAGAGATATAAGGAATTAAAGAAAAACAAGCTGCTGATGGGAGATAACACCACATTTTCTCATTTGTCAAACATAAATAAACAGTATCTAATCTGCTTATCTACTCAGGTTGTAATGAGGCTAAGAAAACATTATAAAAAGCACTTAAATAGCCCAAAGTAATATATATGTACTTTGTACCTGCAGACACATTTCTCATGTCCTTCCTCTCAGATTTTGTAAACAGTGACTCTTTCTAATCTTTGCTCTGAAATAGTAAGGGTTTACCAAACTGCTATGTGCACCTAGGGGTTCTCCATATAAAGGCCATCAAAAAAAGTTTTTGATAGAATAAGAATTCTAAGATAAAATATTAAAAAGTTATTTTTCTCTGCCAGATGCTTAACTTTACTTTGTTATATTTAAACATTAAATGTAATGTTTTGCTCATTTTAGCACTCTCTATATATGAATGCTTTCATTTCATTTGATAACCAAGATGAAGGCAATTGAATCAAGGACAAATTATAAGAGAAAAAAGGAGAACAGATATGTCTGAGGAAGTTGAAATGTAGGGAATGTGCTTTTTACTGACACGTGTCAAGAGGCACATTTTTAAATTTTGTGCCAGTCACCTGAACTACTTTAATATATTTATATGAACAGCCTTTGACTATTCCCCAACTTAAGAACTTATTTTCACTTCCATTCTGAGAGCAAAACTTTAGTTAACTGACTTAGTTGCGTCCCATGCTAACCAAACATCTCAGGAGGTCATTAAACTCATTCATTAGTCCTACATTTTCTGAGTGCTGACATGACTAGGACACAAGATGACTATGAACTAGTGGAGGACAGAAGTGTGAAAATAACTGCAGTATTATGTACTGTGTGCAATAACAAACCTATATGAAGGGTATCATAAACACAGTAAAAAGGGGACAGTAATAAATTGAACAAACAATATTAATAAAGGGTAACAAAAAAACCCCACTTGACTCTACTTGAGTTCAGAACACCAGCATCTCTCTTAAATTACTACAACAGCCTTTTCTATTTTCCTTAACTGTATTCATGCCAGAGCCACCATCTCTCCTCCGTACATTCTCCATAGACCACCACTTACTGTATTTCTAAAACATTTATCTGACCATGTTAGCTTCTAATTTTAAAATTTTCAATTCAAACTCTTTACTTTGTTATGTAAGCTTTCAGAATCCTTTTTTCCTTACCTCCATCAAATATTCAATACCTCTTTCTACAAATCCAATCCATCATCCAAGGTTCAGACAGGGACCTCTCTAGCATTTTAGCCAACATTAACCTTTTCATTCTTTGAACTCCATCATTTATTAGCTCGACTCATTTTATGTTAAATCTTACCCTGTAATACATTTTCCTTTCCTATTTCTTGGATGTATCTGTTTTCCCATATAGGAGGTAAAATATTTAATTCCAAAATCCATTCTTCGTACTTGTTTGGAAAGAGCACATATTCCATAAATACTTGTTGAAATACATGCTAATTATTGAAAAGATTATTTTAGTTGATTTATCATACAACCACAGGCTCAAAAATGGTAACTAAAGTTAATCATCCTTCTGCTTCCAGATAAACTTTAAGAAAGTTATTATTACTTTAAAACTTATTGTTTATTATATTCTTAACTATCTCACATTGCAAAACGTTCCTTAACAGCCAGCTTAGTAGTTTCATGACCTTTATAACCACATTTTTCCTTATGCCTACACTATTTTTTAAAGAAAAGGAATCCCACTGTGTTAAGTGAATCTCCAAGGAATCATTTGGCTCCACATTCATTTATTAAACAAATATTTACTGAACAACTATGTATCAAGCACTAGACCTGCAGGAGTGTCCAATCTATGGCCCAGGATGGCTATGAATGCGGCCCGACACAATATCGCACATTTACTTAAAACACTAAGAGATACTGTTTTGTTTTTGTTAGTGTTTGTATATTTAATATGTGGCCCAAGACAACTCTTCTTCTAGTGTGACCCAGAGATGCCAAAAGGTTGGACACCCCTGCACTAGATAGAGTAAGAACACTGAATAAAACAAAGTGTCTATCCTTGAATAAAAACTATTCAAAGATTGCATATTTTAAAAGGTAGAGCCAACAGGATTTGCTGATGGATTACAGGTGAAATGTGACAAATGAAAATCCAAGATTATTGGCCTGCACAACTAGTGGATATAAGAAATGGAAAGACACATGCCATGAAGACTAAAACAAGGAAATTTGCTCTTAGTCATGACACTACGAAATAAGAAACTATGAAACCCGTTTATGATATTGTCCATGTAAATGGAAATAACCTTATCTTTAAAAGAACAGTATAAAATAGTACAACTTAATTACCTTCATCGAATTAAAAATATAGAATAAAAATTATGTATATGGCACATATGTATGTGTGTTTGTCTAAGGTCTGAAGAAAGTACATGTTAACAATTAGTATTCTCTGGGCTGGCATATAGACACTTTTTATCTTACTTTTTAATTTCTTATATTTTTCTTAAGTTTCTAAATATATAATAACAAAAGTTTTGGGGAATGAATAGAATTACACATTTTTGTGTATATTCTATACTCTTTAAAACAAAAAAATTGATGGGCATGTTGGCCTCAAACTCCAGATGATGTGCTTCAATAAACACAGCAAAGATAAGGACTGAGAGTCAGGACATGAGGAAACCCTACAATTATGGAGATTGTGCTCTATGAATGGAATTAGGTTTTTCAGATAGTTCCTCAAGAAATACTAGAAAATCAATAAAAATTCAGGTACTGATATGCACTAAGTTATGTAATCAGGAGATGAGGAAAAGTCACAGAAAATCTACACACAGACTTCCTGTACCAAAGAAGGCATGAACTCTGTGTATAGAAAATTTTGGTATAGTGAGATGGTAAAGAATATGGATCCTGGTATCAGATTAAATGATCAGAATTTGAAATTTGGCTCTGCCACTCCACAGTTCAATGCACTTGGGCAAGCCACTGAATCTCCCTGTACGTCAGTTTTCTTGTCCCAAAAATAGATAAAGGTACCTAACTTCTGTGGTTGTCAAGAGGATTAGTTACATGTGCATATTTACAATTAAGAAGGCTGAGATTCAGGGTCCTAAATCAGGAGCATGCTAAGGCAACATATAAAGCAGGAGAGGGAAATAAGGAATGTTGAGACACTCGACTGCAAAGGCAGTCAGGTTCAGTCCTAACTCTCGGTCTAATAAAGAGCAAAGACTCCACGAGTGGGTTCCAGGGGAGCTTAGCAATCATAAAAAGATTTAATCCCAACCTGCTCTAGACAGGAGGGAAAGAGGACAAGATAAATAGAAAAGTTGGAGGCATCACTGGAGCTGAGCAAGAAGGAAATTAATTTAGGCTAGGAAAATAAGTCAGATCCTATAAGGACCCTGAGCTGGATACCCCCCATTTACTAATGAGAAACTCTGAGACATAATTTATCCCAAGTTATATGGCCAGCAAGTATCTCATCTCTGATGTGGAAAATTATGACAACTTCAGCAATGAAAGTCACATTTTCTATTAGGACAGAATCAGGCTGAAATGATATATAAAAGGGAAGGGAAATCACACTTTTTTAAACAATCATCTGTAAGTCACTAATTGGCTCTTCTGAAAGATGGATTTCATATTTCTGACAACCAAGAGTAAAAAAATTTTTTTAGTGGAAGTTCAAGGATTTTAATATGTTCTTATATGATTCTGTAGCAATCAACTTATTTCAAATCTTACTGGCATCCAGAGCAAAGAACAGGAATGAACAGCATCCCTTAACACCTCTGTATACAAGTACATAGCATGTGCTATTTGTGCTTCCTGTGTACAATAGTGACATAAAGCTCTTTTGCTAATAAGTGAAAACAGCAATACAGCAATATGAAAACAAAGCAGAGTTAATGTGATACAAAAACACACAAAAAAGTGCTTTTCTTGGTTATATTGAAAAGCCCCAGCTCAAGGATTTAAAGTTGTTTTCCACTGTTCACAACTTTCTTTACCCATGGCTGAATGTTCAGCCCTGCTTTTGGAGGTGTACAAGGAGAGGAGAGTCCAGGGTCTTTTTTAATGCTAGAAGGGGAGTATCTTCACCTGCTGCTACTTTCTTGGTAATCATGGCTGTTTGTGAACAGTATCAAGCAGTATTAACTAGGTCCACCAATAGAGAAAGGATGGTTTAGAATGAATCTCTGAAGACTATTTTATCCCTAGAGGAAAACAAGGTATCGCTGAAGATATGTAGTTCTGATGATGCATCTGAAATCAGAACTGACAAGTTTAAAAGAAAACAGCTAACTATACCGAAAGAGAAAACCATCTTCTGTCTAGGTTTTACAAAGGCTCCTGGAGATGTGGTTTTAACAGAATCACATTCATGGAAACCAGACTGAAATATTAATTTCATTTAAAAGAATAAATATTTACTGAGCAAGTGCTTTCTCAAAATCCCTATGTTTGGCACAGGTAACAAAGATGAATAAGATAAGAGTTTCCCCTCACAGAACTTGAATTTCAGAGAATTCAGACACATTAAAAAAAATAAAATAAGTATTGCAAAAGGAAATACAAAAAAAATGCTCTGGGAACCCAATGGGAATCATTGTCAAAAGGAAAACATCAGAAAGTATAGTGTGGAAGGAAAAACAGAACATTTGTAAGGAATAGTTGCTATAGTCAGAAGCTATTCTAGAGAGAGCTAAAAGATGAGAGAATTATATTGGAAAATAAACTTCTTTCTAAGTCAAAAGAAATAATAATAATAGATGGGAAAGTAAAGTGATTAAAAAGCAAAAATTTCAAAGCAAATCCTTTGCCCAATTGCCCTATTTATACAGAAAATTTTTGAAAAACATTTCTTATACTGAAAAAAGATGTTTTAGATAAAAGTTCAGTGTAACAAAGATTTTAAAGGGTGCTCACAGTAAAATGTCATCAACAACTGTGAAGGCCAAGTTCCCATGATTCTACAGAATCTTACTGAGGCAACTCAAAGAGCTTGAGAGTGCATGGGAGGAACACCTGGCTAAACGCCAAATGCTGAATTAAAACCAGTGCCCAGAATATATCAATCAAAAGCATGTCTTCATGAGTAATGTTTAAAGTGTTTTCTCTTCTTAAATTCTCAAATCTTATTTTTCAAGAAAAGGGTATACACTTACCTTTTGAAAATGGGATTTCAGGATTAGTAATAAATGCATTTATCATTTTTATATAACATTTAAAAGGAGGGATTGTAGAAATACATTCAAACCACAGCTTATCCAAAGTGTCTTTTGAACCATTGATTTAATATACTTCCTTGCCAAACTAGTTATAAATTGCAAATATGCAACCATGTAGAAAAATACACTGGCTATATTTGATTCACTAATTCTTCCTACTATTTCTTTAAACAGAAAATTATACATATGGATAAAACAAAATAAAAACTAGTGGCCCAGAAAAACTATCTACTTGGACATTCTAAATAATTGGCATATGGAATAATCTGGTTCTAGAAAAAGAAAGGTGAATGTGCCTTTTAGGAGAGTTCACACACTTAGGAACAGAGACTAAAGACACTTTATTTTATATAACACATAAGGAGCTCTAGTAGACATAGACCAGAATATTGGAAATCTTCCTGAACTACCAAAACCATTTGGGCATAAAGAATGTGAGTCTATTTCTTTCTAGAAAAGTAAGGAGAAAGTTATAATGGTAGTTTAAAGGTTTATTGGGTTTAGAAATATTTTCTTTAGATGCTTCTAAGGCTTTCTGATATAATTCTAAAATATAAGGAATTCCTTTCATCTCTACTGAGAATTCAGTTCTACCCTGATAGCATAAATTATATTACTGAAAAAAAGTGTGTATAGGACCTAAAAACTATAAAATACTCTACAATGTGTTACCAAAAAAAAGAAAAGAAAACCACCTTGTTATCACCATTGTGCTTCTTCAGGAAGCATTATTTGGCATGTGCTTGTGAGAACTGGCACTACATCAGTATTTATGATTCAGGAATGCATCATCCCCATTTACATATCAACAGCCCAATAATGAGCCTTTCCCATTTTAAAGCAAGAATACATGTCAAAAAATTCAAAATACTCCCTCTTGATACAGAAGCCTAAAGGTCATTCATTTATCCATTTGTTCACTCATCAAACAGTTGTGGAACAGCTGGGTGCTCTGTGCAAAAAAAGTACGGTAGGCAATTAAAATACAGATATTACAGCACACATTCCATGCCCTTACACAACTCACAGTCCAGGGTTTGTAAGATAAAGCATATTTACTTTTCAAAAAAATACTAAAATCTAATCAGACTGCTAACTCTCCTAATTGGAAAACTTTAATGGTGTCTGATGATGTTTATGTTTATGAATATATATAAGTGTAATATGTATACACACATACATACTTTTGTAACTCTTCAATTTGTAACTCTTCAATATAAAATAGCTTATAGTATATGATATCATGGAAAAAGCACTCAACTAGAAGTGAAGACTTACATTCTAGTGACTGCTTATAGAGAGAAGCAGTCACTTATATATAAGTGACTTGCCCTAGGTCACTTATTTAAGCATATACATATAAGTGACCTAGGGCAAGACACTTAACTTTCATTAGCCTATTTCCCAGTGCATAAAATGAAGATAATAATTCCTGTTTTACCTACTGCACAGGTTTATTATGGAGATAAAATGGCAAAAAGATGTAATGGTGTTTATTAAATTGTAGAACTCTACAAATGTACAACATTATTACAATCTAAAACAGGAGCACTTATTTTAATTTCCAAAGCTATTAAAATAGCTAAAATACTTTCATGTAAGTTTTTAAAACAAGCTTAGCTCAACTGCAAAGTCTTAGTCCTTTTAAGACTAGTGTTTATAATTTAATAAAAATTGAGTTAATGTTGAAATTAACATTGAGTTAATATTAGTGAGAATTAAATTAATGTTGAAAATTTCTAAATTCTCCCGGGGTCCAGTTTCTAAATGGACCAGGTACATTCTAATCAGCTGGAGCCTGTTAAACATGCTGACTTGTACATATGAATTTCTAGAGGGTTGAATATGGGTATCCACAAATTTATCAAGCACCCAGGAGATTTTTACACATATTAAAATCTAAGAGCCACTAACCTATGGCAAAAGACCACCTCATTCTTCTGACCTTACTAGCAAATAAGATCAGGAAAAAAGTGTCTTGAGTGGAAAATAAAAGATCTCATAAAATGTCTACTGCGTTTTCCAGCTACTTTAAAAATATCTTTAAATTAAGAAAAAATGATATGATCTAGGTATTAGTTTCACTACCTTATGTAGTACTAAAAATAATCAAAGTTGTTATTCTTTTGATAATCAGAAAACACATCCAAAAAGAGTTGAAAAATATGCAATAAGAATTTTAAGTCATTAATCTAAAAATTCCCTTTTTCCTTGAGATAATACAATTTAGCATAAATGTCACCTCCTCCTTGCACTGTAGTACTACCATCATGTCATAATATCAAAATAGGAAAATACATAGTCAATAGTTCTGCAACTATGTTTTCCATAATTTCAATAGTAAATAAACTTCTTACTTGTTCCTAATTGAATTTTAGATAAATACATCACAAAGAAAGTAATAAAAATTTAAGAGTTCTTCTTAGCAAATTAAGTATAAAATGAGTCTAAAAATCTATACTATTCCAAATATTATACATTCCTTACTGAGCTTACACAAATTTCAAATACACAGTATTAAACAAATTTTGTCCATGTAAATTAAATTTTTATAACGCCTTCTTCCTCAAATTAAAAAATATATAGTGAGTCATTAAAATTTATAATAAAAATTTAAAGCCATTTATGTGATAAAATTATAGCTGAGAATTTACTTCTTAAATTGTCTTTAATATTAAGTGCTATTTTAAAAAGTAAAAACTTAATTTAAACATGTACAGAAATTTCTGCCCAAAATGACTGCAACATTCAAAAATATATTTGTAAAAAATATGTTTATGTAATAAAAATATCTAGGATCTTATGTAAAATTGCAGTCATCTAATAAAACTGAAATTCAGAAAAAAATTTAAATAGTAATAGTCAAATAAAGGTCTGTTGTAAAGCTTCATACAGTTCTTTAAATATTCCTTACATTAACATTTGAGAAACAAAAACCTACACACACTTTTCCTTGCAGCTGCTTTATAAAAGTGTATATAAAGTTCCAAAACAAACTACTAAGAGAAGTCCCACATTATTGTTGCATGTTTCTCACTAACAGACGTTTCTCTGTTTGAAACAGAAGGCTGCCTGTTCACTGAAATGACTGAAAACATGGAGTAGGTCATACTTAACTAGGCCATAAGAAAAAAAAAACATGTAATAAGAAAAAATAATAAATTCGCTCAACAGTGGGTAAAACAGTTACAAAACAGTTACAAACACATCATTATATCAACTATATGACTTATTAAGATTTTACTTTGTATACAAAAATAACTTCTCGTTTAGCTCATATGTAGAGCATGTTTTTTCTTTCCTGACAACCCTTCATGTTCAAGTCAAAGAAAGCTTACAATACTAAAAAAAAAGGAACTTCTGCAAATTCTAACAGAAATGTGAAGTTACAGAATATAGTTTGTAAAAAATTACCTAATAATACATAATACAATTATATAACATAGGGAAACTATTATATAGAAAATATACTACATAATTATCTATGCTATAAAATATATTAAATAATTATATATATATATATATATATATATATATATATATATCCTAAGAGACACTAAGTGATTATCCTGTTGGCATCTACAAACACTTTATCACCCCATCAGTGCTCACACTTCACTTTAACCACCCACGTTGCCCACAGTGTTCCCCCTCCTTTGAAAAAACAAAGCCTGTGGTCTAGGCAATCCATTTCGCATCTACCATTTGCTTACTTATGTGTCCTTTTAGGTGTGGCCACTTTAGTATTCAGACTTTAAGCTTTTCAAGGGCAAAGACTGTTTCAATCCTTTCTTGACTTCTAGACGTTAATTCATCTTTTACTCCTTCTCAAAGAGGTTGAGTTCCCTAACTCCCTTTTCTCTTCTGCTTCTGCAACTCCCACTTTAAATTTCTGATCACAATCTTCAGATGAGCCCTTAGCACTACCAAAAAGCTCACCCATATCTGAAGTTGCCTTACTCACTCTCCAAAATAGCTATTTCACTGCTTCTTCTCTAACATCTCCAACCCCACTCCCAGCTAATCCCCGTTTTTTGTTACATCAATGAGAAATGATGAACTATCAGAATAAAACATTTGTCCCCACTTCAAATCTACTCTTTGCGTTCAGTGCTGTTCAAGTGAATGCATATTCCCTGATCCTATCAAAGGCCACTGTCTCCACTTGCAGGCTGCATTCCATCATTTCTCACCTACTTGAAAACTTTACTCCTGAAATTATCCCTTCAGCTCCTGCATTCTTCCCTACCTACTAGATCATTCTCAGCATACAAAACATTTTATAACTGCATTCCTCTCTTTATGCCTCAGATTCCTCATTTTTACAATGGGGGTAAAAGTAGTACCTAGTTTATAGAGTTGCTGTGAAGATTACTATAATTATAATTATTTTTATTCTCAGGTTTTAAATCCATCACTTAACCTCATGACCCCCTGTGGCTACCCATTTTCTAATCCTCATTACAGTGCTCTCAAAATAGTGGCCTATTCTTCCTATCTCAAATTCCTCATTCTTCCCTAACCCTCCTCCACTCAGGTTTGTCACCCTCAAACTGAACACCCTCCTGACAAAGACACTAATGGCTCCATGTAACCAAAACCAATAGCCTATTCTCAGCCCTCAAATAGTAATAGCCAACACATACTGAACACTTACCATGCTGCCAGACATAGTCACTTAATCCTCATGATAACTCTGTGAAATAGATAATTCTTTTAAAGAAGAAAATTAGATAATAAGAGATTAAATAATTTGCTCAAGATCACACAGCTTAATGATTGTCTAACCACTATGTTATACACCTGAAACTAATACAAAATAATGAATGTCAACTGTGGTTGAAAATTAAAATTTAAAAACTAGAAGATAAACTCTGTTTGGGCTATAAATAAAATATTGACTTTAAAAATAAATAATTTTTAAAAATAAAAATAAATAAGAAAATAGAGAAATTTATCTCAATAATTTTCTAAATATAAACATTTTTTAAAAGTCACAGAGCTGACTCAATCTCTGATCAAGTTCTAGAGAAAATCCCTAATTTGGCTCTAATTCCACCAATCATTTTAACAAATATGATTCCCAATTCCTTCACAAGCAAAGCAGATGTCCTTATGTCCCTACTACTACACACAGTGATTCCCAATCTCTTTTAACCCATGCCTCATTCTAAAAACAAACAATCAAACAAACAAAAACCTCCCTCTATTGGTCTTTTACACATTATATCTGGAAAAGTCAGTAACGTCAAGACATATAATAGAAGAAGGAAAACACGACCAGTGATCAAGAGAAAAAATAAAAACAAATAATGGAAAAAACCCACAAATAATCTAGATATTGGAGTTAGCCAATGAGGATTTTAAAATAATTATTATATTAAAGAAAACATGAACAAATAGATGAAAAGATAATTTCAATCTGAATCTAGAAAAACAGATGGACATTCTAGAACTGAAAAATACAGTATCTGAATTAAGGACTAATTGAATAGGTTTAACAACAGCTTGGACAAAGAAGATACATTTGGCTCAAGAAGAGAGCAATAAAAATATTCAATTTGAAGTACAAAAAGAAAAAATAATGAGAAGAGAAAGAGCATAAGGGAGATGTGGGACACTCAACATGCAATGTACATGCCATTACAGCCCCAGGAGGAGAGCAAGAAAACAAGGCAGAAACAACATTTGAAAAAATAATTAGCAAGAAATTTCCAAACCTGCTGGAAGACATAAGCTTGGAGATTTAAGAAAGTCAATGAACCCTATAAGCAAATAATGTTAAGTTTATGGCAAGAAATATTACTAAAGATACAGAGGAACACTTCATAATGATAACAGGACTATGAGAAACAGAATAATACCCACCCCAAGATATCCAAGTCCTATTGCCTGAAACTTGTGAAAATGTTACTTTACATGGCAAAGGGGACTTTGCAGATGTGAATAAATTAAGGATCTTGAGTTGGAGGATTATCTGTCATTACCAGATATCAGGTATCCACATTAGACATCTGATTTAATCTAATCACAAGAATCCCTCTGAGGGAAAAGGCAATGTGAAGGTAAAAACAGAAAGGTTAAAGATGCTACTCTGATGGCTTTGAAGATGGAAGAAGGACCATGAGCCAAGGAATAAAGTACTATAGTGGTAGGAAGCTAGAAAAAGCAAGGAAAGGGATTTTCACCCAGGACCTCTGGAGTACTTTGGTGAAAGTGAACTCAGTGAAACTCATTTTGGACTTCTGACCTATACAACAGGGAGATAATGAATTTGTGTGGTTTAAACTGTCCCAACTTGCTACAGCAGCAGCAGAAAACTACTATAAGGATGAATAAAACAAAAAACACAGTTCTGAATCTCTCTACCCAATACTATGGATCCAAATATAAAAAGCAAAAAGTGACAGACACAAGGAAAATTAATAAACTATCACAGTTGAAAAATGTTACACCTCTTAGTAATTAATAAAACAAGCAGATTTTTTTAATTAGTAGAGATATGGAAGATTTAAGCAATACTATGAACTATCTTGACCTTGCTAATATTTACAAAGCACTAAGTACAACCATTGTAGAATATACATTCTTTAAGTGCACTGTACCATTTTCCAAAACATGTGCTGAGCCATAAAGTAAGTCTCTACAAATCTCGGAGAAACTGAAAATATACCAAGTACATTCTCTGACTACAGTGGAATTAAACTAGAATTAACTTTAAAACTCTTAAATATTGGAAAATTAAGCAAATTACAGAGCTCCTCCTCTGTTCCTCCTCTGTTCCAAAATTCTCATACCTTGGAGGCTTTGGGGGGAGATGGAAAAAAAAGGAGAATGCATTTCCCAGCCCTGCAAAGTCAGGATCCTCATTCAGACTCATCTTTGTCTCTGACACCGCTTGCCTTCTCTGTAAAGCATTTCTTTTGCCTTCCCACCAATTCATCCTCCATTTAAGGCCCAACTTGAACTCTGCCTTTGCCATGATGCAGGCCATAACGATTTCACCTTCCCTCAACTTTTAGACCACAAATTGTCCATGTCTCAATCACCTACCTTAAAATATTATTTAAACATTCCATGTGTATAAACACTCATTCTTCAGTAAGAATGTTGGCTATTTAATGATATAATATATACCTCACAGTGCATTTTTTCATAGTGGCAATTCAATAAATACCATTCAAATTGGCCTAAAAATATAGCATGCATGCTGTTACATTTTTAACATCCAAATAGCATACAATAAATTTAAGGTCAGAAAAAAATACATTCTCACAAAGGAAATGATGATTGTATGCTGGTAGACATATCTAAAATCTAGGCACACTGCAACATAACATGCCCATAAAAATCAAGGTTTGTGTGTTTCCTGCTTGTTTAGTTTAGATCAGGGGTGTCAAACTCATTTTCACCAGGGGCCACATCAGCCTTATGGTTGCCTTCAAAGGGCTGAATGTAATTTCAACTCTAACAGTTAAGGAGTAGTTACATTTCTACAGCCCTAAAATTATTTTGGCCCTTTGAAGGCAACCACAAGGTTGATGTGGCCCCCAATGAAAATGAGTTTGACACTCCTGGTTTAGATATTCTGCAGAGGATAGTTAAGTGTTTGACTAGTCACTAAAAATGACTAAGAATGAAAAAGAAAACCAAGATGAAAAAAAAAGAAAGCCAAGTCAATCATCGACTGGATATATCTACTATACAACTAGTGCATCTGCAATAAGTAAGGCAGTAATTCAAGCCCCACTTTACAAATACCTATGTCTGAACTGCCTCAGTCCCATTTAAAGCCCTCAAGGATATGATGTTTAATTTTGCTATAAAATGCTACCCTAAAACTACTTCTAGATTTTAATAAATTTATATAGTTTATCAGAGTGCTGAAAACTCTAACATTCACAAAATGAGAAAAATTAACATCTCATGTAAAGCAAACAAACAGGAATTCAGTTTTGGAGGGCCCACATAATAGTTTTGAAATTTAAATTTGAAAGCACTTGTACAGTATAGTCCTTTATTAATATGAAAAATCTTTTAGAGATGTCCCCTCTATTTTTCAAGGCAAACATCTCTCTTGACCTATCTGAACTTCTTTAAAAAACTAATATGGCACCTAAGACAATACCATAAAGAAAATACAATTTCATTGACACTATAGTATCTAAAAATCTTTGTTTCCAGTTTAAACAGATAAATTAGTAGCTTATATTGCATACCCAGTTTCTTACCCCCATTTGAAAACAATTGGTCAATTCTTCCTTCCTGCTCCTACCTATCTAATGCTATTCTACTTGAACAGAACATCATCATCTAACCCTGAGTCCCTTCAGCCAGGCAGATTACTTGAAAGAGGTTCCTCAGGGACAAGAAGAAAGTGTGTACAGACATGTCCACTGTCACACCTCACTTCTTTGTTCCAAGAGAATAAAGGCAGATCTGATGGATAATAATTTTGAAGTCCCACAGGGATCACTAATTTAATTACTTTAAAACTGGTTGTGAAATAGGAACTAAAAATATTATACACATAAAATAACATATAAAAATATATTCAGGACATGTCTTTTTTTGCCATAATGATAAATAAAACAATTAAATGTGACCTATGGAATGAAAGCTGTATTAAACTCTAAATATTTAGTAAAATTATTTTCCCATAGGAAGATGGCATAATTGACAATTCTGACAGATAACATCAACAAAATGCCATAAAACTAAAATAATAAACCTGTTTTTGAAGCCAATTAATAAACCTATTTGTTGAAGCTAATAAAAGTGCTGCACAAAAAACACCCACAAAATGGGCCTAAGTGTAATATATGCTTTGATTTCACAGTGTTCAGATATACTCTAATGCAAACAAATTTCTACCATATAAGAAATAGAAAAGAAAACATGGTATATGTAACAAATTGACTTGATATTTTCTTTTTCTTTACATATTAATAAAACCATTCTAAATCATTTTATATACTTAATATCTTTCACTCAAAAATTTAGAGTAATTCTTCCATTGCTAGAGACAGATTGTTTCACCCAACTGTCCCTTTTTACTCTCTTCCCCCACAATTTACTCAATGACAGAAGTGTACTGTGAAGAAAGCAGACCAAACATGATCACTATGAGGCCAGCAACTGCTATTACATCACTGTCTCTGGCACTTTATTGTCAAAAGATCTCATTGACATTTATTGACTATTATGTAGGCAAACAGAAAATCATTTTTTATAATAATTAAAAAGCTTTAAGCAGCTTTTAAAGAATTCTACATAGGCTTTATAAATACCTGATCCAGCTAAACATAAGATCTGGAAACCAAATAGATTCATGGGGTCTCGATCATCAGGAGTGTCAAGCAATAGGAAGAAATCCATGCATGTAGGCAGGTGGCAATATGTAGGCAGAAAACAACATTAGGAAGGAGTCAAGCAGGAGGTAGATGTCTAAGCAGATATAGTAGGCACCAGGGAGTGCATGTTGACAGGTATCAGACTCAATAACAATGATTTACTTTATAACAAAAATTTAAAGTCAATCAACAAATATTTATTAAAAGTCTCTCCTGAATTAATCGCTGTTCTAGATTCCAGCAATCCAGTTGTGACTAAAACAAAGAAGTTTACTTAGTATATACCAGGGTCTGTGCTAAGCATTCTGTGAATACAAGTGTTGTTTTTGTTGTTGATATTAGTTCAAGGGAAAGTTTAATGATGAACTAAGCAGTAAACAAAGGTGGTTACTAAGGCAGATGGAGCAACAAGACAGAGTACAAATTATGGGAATACAAGGCAGGGCCAAAAGTTCAATTCCTGGAATTAAGCTATTGAAGGCCTAGTAATAAAAGTTCAATTCATTTAGTACAAAAAATTATGTCTGTACTGAGTATTTGAAATGAAAAAATTAAAAAAAAAAAGAAAACAAGGCAAAACTGACCTCTGAGCCACTGGTGCTCAGGAAAGCCTGGTGTTTAAGAACAGGATCTGTCCTAGAGTCTAGGTTAATGATAAATCTGCAAGTGTTAAGTAGCCTGACTTCAAAGGGTAGAGATATACAGTGGCAAGAAGACAAAAAGATCAGTACAGATGAGTTCAAAGCAATGCATTAGGGAAAAATAATCTGATAGCAGTGAAAGAGAGAGATTGGAGATGGATACAAAATAAGGCATATAATAAGGCAAAAAGTGCATGTGATTGGAAATCATAAAATTTGGTTCTAGTTCTTGCTCTTTTACTTAACATTTTCTGATACTTTCAGAGTCTATGTCATCTTTAAAAGAGGAATAACACAAATGTGACTAGGAAGCTCAAGTAAGAAAACAGGATTCACTCTCTGATTTGCAAGGAGCTATACAAATGTTAGTTATTACTATCATTAAAAAAGAGACTACAGCAGTCATCAAATAGTAAACACCAGAACTAGAGTGAAGGCAGTGTGAATTACTAGGGTCAGGACACGGGGAAAAGTACAATATAAGAGACATTAAGGAGGAGGAAGCAGCAGTATTTGTCAACAACTAGGGGTAAGTAAAAATAGAGAAAATTTTAAAATGTAAGTACCAGAGATAATATTAAGAGAGTAATTTTTTTAAAAAAATTAGAGTACTGAATTGTGAAAAAATATAAAGTATAACATCTAATAGTACTAAATCCATGTAAAGATGGTATACAATGCGCAAGTGGGTACAACTTTCTTCATTCATGATTAAACTTTCTAATATCAACAATACAGGCAATTGTAGCTTTTCAGATTTTAATATGTATTCCTCTATTTATATTATATTATATGATACAGACCAAGAATAAAAAAAAGTATCAGCTGATTACTTTTAACCTATAAAGAAAAATGCTGTGAGGCTTCTTTATATTACTTTGCAAATGTAACAGACAGAGAAAGGTATCTCTTTCTTCATTACATCACTTATGGAGTTCTATAAGGCTATAGTCAACAAAACCAATCCTTAGTGACTCTAGATTTGATCATCCTGGAAGGAAGGTTTTATGAGTGTCATATCATACTGGTCCACATCATTAATTAAAACACTATTGTAATTGTTCAGGCATTGAATAATTTAAAACCTGAACTAGGACAGTGGCAAAGGAAATGGAAGAAAAGGGTGTAGGCACGAAAGACAGTAACAACCACACATCTGTACACCAATCAGGGCTCTATCACCTCAATTATACTGGTGGGAATCCAATTCAGCTCCTCTTCTGAGCAATGTCTAATTCTGTCACTTAAATGAGCAAAGGATATGCTGTAGACAGAACAGTATCCAGAAAACATTGGTTTAGTATGGTCTAGTCTCTATGTGGACAAAGATGATTAGTAACAGTTTTGAGGCCTGCCGAGTTAGTAATTCAGTAGGAATGACCCACGCATAAAGTAACGTGTGGAATGATAAAAAGCATAGTTTATATTGTTGATCAGTCTCCTCCAACAATGCAAATGCTTCTTAACTTGGACATCTCAATAGGAACACATTATAGGGTTTCCTTAAGTTCTCCATGAGTTCTTTTTCTGTTGATCTTAATACCTTAATATTATATCTCACCTGAATACATAAATGTCAGTGCTTACGAAGTGCCATAAAACTACAGAAATAACAAAATTTATGAACCAAAGCCATTTAATTCAGAATGTTCAACAAGTGGCAAATACTCAAGCACCTATAGTAGCATCAGTGAGAATTACCCATCACTACATACAGGCATGCCTCGAAGACATTGTTTCAGATCACCTGAATAAAGCAAATACCTCATTATAGCATGTTACACAATTTTTTTTATTTCCCAGTGCATATAAACGTTATATTCATATTAATTGCAGTCTATTAAGATGCAAAAGCATTATATATACAAAATGTACATTCCTTAGTTAAAAAAAAACTTTATTGATAAAAAATACTAAAGGATAGAAACTGTACTGAATAAACTAAAATAAAAAAATTTAAAAAAAAGAAAAGGAAAAAAAATACTATCATCTGAGCCTTCAGTGAGTAATAACCTTTTTGTTGGTGCAGGGTCTTGCCTGGATATTGATGGCTTCTGACTGATCAGGGTGGTAGTTGCTGAAGTTTGGGGTGGCTGTGGAATTTCTTAATATAAGACAACAATGAAATTTGCTGCATCAACTGACTCTTCCTTTTATGAACAATTTCTCCATAGCATGCAATGCTTTTAATAGCATTTTACCTACAACAGAATTTCTTTCAAAACTGGAGTGAATTCTGCTGTTGCTTTTATCAACTAAGTTTATATAATATTCTACCACCTTTGTTGTCATTTAAACAATCCTCACTGCATCTTTACTAGGAGTAGATTCCATTTCAAGAAACCCCTTTCTTTGCTCATCCATAAAAAGCAACTCCTCATCCATTAACATTTATCATGAGATTATAGCAATTCAGTCACATCTTCAGGTTCCACTTCTAATTCTGTTCTCTTGCTATTTCCACCAAATCTAGTTACTTCCTCCACCAAAGTCACAAACCCTCAAAAGTCATCCATTATGGTTGGAATCAACTTCTTCCAAATTCCTGTTAATGTCGAAATTTTGACCTCTTCCCAGGAGTTTCAAAGGATCTTCATGGTATCTAGAATGGTAAAATCCTTCCAAAAGATGTTGAATTTACTTGACGTAGATCCATCAGAGAATCCACTACCTACAGCAGCTATAGCCTTATGATATGTGTTTTTTAAATAAGACCTGAAAGTCAAAATTACTCCTTGATCCATGGGCTGCAGAATGGATGTTGTGTCAGCAGGCATGAAAATATTAATCTCATGTACATCTCCGGCACAGCTCTTGGGTGACCAGGTGCACTGTCAATGAGCAGAAATATTCTGAAAGAATTTTTTTTCCTGAGCCATGATAGGTATCAACAGTGGGCTTAAAAATATTCAGTAAACCATGTTGTAAGCAGGTAGGCTGTCATTGAGGCTTTATTCTTCCAATTATAAAGCACAGTCAGAATAAATTTAACATAACTGTTAAGGGCGCTTGAGTTTTTGGCACAGTAAATGAGCAATGGCTTCAATTTAAAGTCACCAGCCACATTAGCTCCTAACAAGAGAGTCAGCCTGTCCTTTGAAGCTTTGTAGTCAAGAACTGACTTCTCCTCTCTAGCTATAGAAATCCAAGATAACATCTTATTTCAGTAAAAGGCTATTTCATCTACATTGAAAATCTACTGTTTAGTATAGTCACCTTCATTAAATATATTAGCTAGATCTTCTGGATAACTTTCTGCAGCTTCTACATCAGCACTTGCTGCTTCACCTTGAATTTTTATGTTATGGAGATAGCTTATTTCCTTAAACCTCATGAACCAACCTGTGTTAGCTTCAAACTTTTCTTCTGCAGCTTCCTCACCTCTCTTAGCCTTCAGAATTGAAAAGAGTTAAGGGCGTTACTATGGATTAGGCTTTAGCTTAAAGAAAGGTTTAGAGGTCTTCTCTTCAGACCACTAAAACTTTCTCCATGTGAGCAATCAGGCTGTTTCACTTTCTTACCATTTTTATGTTCACTGGAGTAGCACTTTTAATGACTTCCAACAACTTTTTCCTTTGCATCCACAACTTGGTTGCCACAAGAGGACGAGCTTTCAGCCTGTCTCTGCTTTCAACATGCCTTCCTCACTAAGCTTAACCACTCCTAGTCTCCGATTTAAAGTGAGAGACAACATGACTCTTCCTTTCACATGAACACTTGCAGACCATTATAAAGTTATTAAGTGGCATAATTTCAATATTACTGTGTCTCAGAGATTAGGGAGGTTGAAGAAGAGAGGGAGAGATGGGAAAACAGCTGGTCAGTGAAGCAGTCAGAACACACACATTTAACAAATAAATTCACCATCGTGTATATGTACCTTATATGGTCCATACCTCCCCCCAAATTACAATCATAGTATCAAAGAAGACTGCTAACAGATGATCATAATTAGTATAACAATAAAAAGTTTGAAAGATTGCAAGAATTACTAAAATATAGCACAAAAACACAAAGTGAGCAAATGCTGTTGGAATATGGTGCTGATAACTTGCTCCATGCAGGGTTGCCACAAACCTTCAATTTGTAAAAAATATAGTATCTACAAAGCACAATAAAGCAGAGCTCAATAAAACAAGAAATGCCTGCAAAAGGAAGATTTGGTTTTGCAACAAGAGCAAGTTGCTAAATGCCTGTCATCATGATGATGTAACATAATTATGTTTATTAATAAAGGACTTAGAGTACCCACAAATCACCGAGAATTTAGCAATAACATGGCACAATTACTGGAGCCTCCAGGAATATGTTCAACTAGCTTAATTGCCCATTATATTTGTTAAGCAACTACTATGTTCCAGAAACTGTACTTAGAATCTACATCTAGTATCTTATTTATTATTTTCTCAACTACAGTTTCTCAAAATGTGGTTATTCCTCCTCTCTTTAGAGAAAAAGGCACATTACCTTGTATGTGAAATTGATGCAATGACTAGATGTATGAGAGTAAATAAGAGTAGTATTTGTCAAATAGATAGACTGATGAAAAAAGAAGGGAAAGGAATGGATATGACATGGAAAGGAATGAAACGGCATGGGATGATATGGTACTGGCTCTATTCTGAAAGTTCCTCTTTTTTGCCACTACCTTGGGGTTTGACTGGAGCTCCTTTGTGAAGGAGCCATACTTGTTTACTGTGAAATAATTTGAACTAATAATTCATATAATAAAATACTAGCATTCATAACAATACAAGGAATGCAACTTTTCTCGTTGCCTCTTAATTTCAATTACAAGCCTCAAGAAAAGTTTCCAGATGCATCCCCACAGTATTTACCAAGAGTTAGCCAAACTGGCTCCTCCACTATCAATGCTTATCACTCATCTTCAGGCTATAAAAGATAAGGCTAAAGAATTCATGGTGGGGATACTTTGAAGATAATTTATAGGTATAGAGCAACTTTTTCTCTTTTCTTCTCCAAAGTATAGGAAAGTAAAACATCTCTCTTATCAAGCCAAGTGAGGGAGTACTCCAAAAGAAGGGGATTGTGGCCTTTCACTTCCATAAACACAGTGTTCCCATCTCAAAATGTCCATCTCACAGGGGACAAGCCCAGCTCAGGAGGAGTGAGACTGCCTGGGAAAATCTGCAGTTCAGACTGGGAAAGCCTGAATATAGGAAGTCCAAAAAAAGCTCAGAGGGCAGTAACTGAGTGAGCAAGCTGCATTTTTGCTGTTAGACAAGTTAAGTATATGTGATATTTCTCATTGTCAAGTGACAAAGACAAAAGTGCCAAAGACAAGAGTGGCCAGACAATAAGCCATTTCATAGAAGTTTTGCCAAGGAAAGTTGACTATCGTAGCAGCAAAAGGACATTTACTGTAAGATACTACAGGAATTATGAGGAGTGTAAGGAGGGAAAAGGAGCCATAGCATTCTCAAGAGGTCAGGCAGAGCATGCCCTTCTCATTACAGATGTAGCAAACCTAGGAGGTTCTTCACAGAATACGAAGGCCTAACAGCCAACTAATAAAAGCCAAGAAAGAACTGTGAAAGAGCACCAAGTAAAGAAGTAGAAATAACACCAAGTAAAGGAAATTTTGCTCTTCTTCCTTAAATGTCTCCCCACTCCCTCTTTGGAAGACCCAGAAGAGGCAGCATGAGCATGGAAGGAGAAATGGATGAGGTCAGGACTGAACTGGATGGAAAGAGAAGAACAATGAATTGAATGCTTTTGGTTTACATTGGATAGTACTTTAATTCCTGAAAATGAGACCATTTGTAAAACTAAAAGTAACCTGAAAGTAAGGAGATATACCCAAGAGTTTGGAAAGAACCACCAAATTTTGATTGAAGCATAATGCTTACCTAGATGTAAGCTACCAAATTCAGCCCACTCAACAAACCAGTTATACCATCTTTAGGAATCATATTTGAGAAGACAATATAATGACCTAGGGAAGCACTCATGAAATGAAAAATGTAAAGTGAAAACAATACATAGAAAACTGTATATGCAACAGGATTTCATTTACATAAATGAAATTATATTAAAATATATGAGGCAGAAATAAAATGTTTTTATTTAGCTGGGGTGAAGTTCTTATAAAGTATCTAAAATGAAGAGGTAACACTTTGATAATCAGAAAAAAATATACTACTAAAAATTTTTCCTTTGCATTAACAACTGGGCTGTCAAAAGTAGTCTTATGAAAGTGTTTACCTTTATATCAAGTCAACTTCTATCTACTTTTTAGAGTCATTAATATTGTTCTAAATCTTGCAGCCAAAAGCAATTTCCATAATAATATCAGATGATACAAAACTACAACATGCTTGAGTTTCAAAGCCAGAAAGATAAACTTGTCAATAGAATGCTCACCCAAAACTGCCAAGTGAGTTTTCTACAAGACCATACCTAACATGGCAGGCCACTGCTACCAGAATTTAGATAATCAATTACCCTTCCACCCCCTCTCGGTAGTGTCACCAGCCAACTCAAAATTTTCATTACCCACTTTCTCCTCATTAGCAAACCATCTCCAGCCCCTATCAAAACCAGTCATCTAAGATCTTCAAGTTGCTCTTTGGTCTAAACTATGGAAACAGTTCATCAAACTCCTGTTCATCAAAGTCACCATATCAGAAGCCCAAACTTCCCAGATCATTTAATATAAAGATAGTTATTTCATACTATACTATATATGGCCTCTCATTTGGCCCCATTGCCTATTTCTTACTTACTTCCTAAACACTTCCACTGTGTGCTGGAAATCATGGTCCAAAAGTAAAGTACAGATGACTGGTTAAACCTGGAACACTGGCTGGAGTCAAACTTGTCAGAATTGAATCCAGCCCTTTCACTTACAGCTGTGTGTGTATGACCCCAAGAAAATTGTTTAACTTCTCAATTTCCTCATTCGTAAAAATGAAACTAACAATAGTACAGTATTATCACCTAACAACAGGAATACATTCTGAGCAATGTATTGTTAGGGGTACTTACACAAACATAGACAGTCTAGTCTATACATACGGAGACTATATGGTATAGCCTGTAGCTCCTAGGTTACAAGTCTGTACAGCATGCTACTATATCCAACAACATGAGATTAAATCAAGCACAAGAGAAAGTTATGCAATTAAGAGATGTAGTAAACGTGAGGCATACAAAGCTGCTGCCAGCATAACACGGCATACGGTTTTATAGCAAATTTTGTTCTATAAGTAGAAAGGGTACACTCTAAAGCAACAATTCAAAGTATAGTATAGTAAATACATTAACCAGCAACACTGCCATTTATTATTATTACCAAGTATTATATGCTGTACATAGTCATATGTGCTATACATTTATATGATGGGCAGAAGAGCTGGTTTGTTTACAACCTGTATCAGCAACACCAGCATCACCAAAAATATATGTGAGTAAATGCATTGTGCTATAACATCATGACATTGCTAGCTAGGTCAGGAATTTTTCAGCCATTATAATATATGGGACTATGGTTAGATATGTGGTCCATCACTGACCAAAATTATACAGCACATGACTATACCTATACTATAGGATTATTGTAAGGATCATGTGACTTAATATGTGGTTTAGAGTTTAGAACATGTGCTTCTGCTATAGAATGAGTCCTTGATAGCTCATTTATTCTGATTAGAGCTCACCTATATCATCAACCTAAAATGTGACTTGCCCATCCCCTGAGGCCATGGCTTTTACTAAAGTGGTCTCAAGTAAGGATATTTTTTCTTTCACATTACATAAAAGCCATTGCCTAGAGGTAGGTTTTCTTCTTGCTCCCTCATGCAGCTTCCTCAGCACCCTTTACTGCTGGCTTTCTCACACAGTCTCATTCATTGATCTCATTTACGGTCTATAATATCCCCTTCACCAAGACTTCTGTTATCATTCCTGGCAACTTCAAATCCCTTAGGTTATATACCAACACCACTATCTCACAGCTTGATCTCCTTAAGAAACATTCTTAATTTTGTTTTTAAAAATATAGTCAGAAGAGAACTAATTCATTTTTTATTCCAAGTTCCAAACCACATCCATCTACACCCTCAAAAATTCTTTTTATCTTGTTAAAATGGAAGTCTCCCTCTTTATACCTAAAGCTACTCTCTCCACTTTCTCTCTTCACTCATCCCTAATCTCATCTCAAAGGTCCATCCTACAAATATCTCCTCCCTTTATCGCACCATCAACTTTTCCCTTTCTTGGATCATTCCAGTCAGGCATAATTATGCATTGGTCATTGTCATCCATTAAAATAATCTCCCCCCATCTCTCTTCTGGAACACAACAGATTTCTCACTGGTCTCCCATCACCATTTTTAACTATTATTACACAGTCCATCATCTACAAAGTGACTATTTATCTAAGAGTTAAATTAGATCATGTCATATCTCCACTTAAAGCTCCTTAAAAGCCTTCCCACTGAAGTTATTGCCAGGGACGAGGGGAAGAAAGCTAGAGGAGGGTATGGAGGGATAAATGGTGATGGATAGATATCTGACTTAGGGTGTTGAACACACAGTACAGTGTACAGATGATGTGTTGTAGAACTATGCACCTGAAACCTATATAATTTTGTTAACCAGTGTCAGTCCAATGAATTCAATACAAAGGGAAAAAAAGTAAAAACAAAAGGGCCCTAGGTCATCTAAAAAATAAAATAATAGTTTTTACCAAAAAAATAATAAAGTCCAAACTTTCCATTCTAGACAACAAGGCCCTAAATGATCTGGCTCTTACCTATCTGTTATCTTCTTCATCCTCTTTTTTATTTGCTATATTTGTCTATACTGCTCTTTGAAACATTCCACTAACAGGCCAGCTTATTTTTCACAGCTTTTGCACTTACTTTTGTTTAGAAATTCTCTTCTCATATCTTCTCATGGCTCACTTCATCTTCTCTGAAGTACTTATTGACACCTGAAATTATTTTATTTTTCACATTTATGGTCTGTACCCTTTTCCAATGCTAGCTCTTCAAAAGCGAAAACTCTTATATTGCTCACATCTTTATCCTCCAAACTCAGAACACCCCTCCTGCAACATCTATAGCAGTCACATACTTTTGACAGACTGACTAAAGTCTCCATAAGAATTATCAGGAGCATACTATATTTCCTCTTATGGTGTTGAGAACCAGATCTGACATGCTTACTGATGAATTAAACACTTCACAGAGAAGCACCAAAAAGAAATAAAGGTCTACTCATACTCTTAAATAATTCAAAATTCATTGAGAAGAAAAAAACGAACATAAACCCAAGATACTAAAGACAAATATTTACAAAGCAGGCTATCATATACTATAAGTTATATATTTACATATGTGAATATGACATAATTAATCAGGAAAACCACCCTTAGGAGAGAATACCTCTATGAAGTATATGAGGTCTGCCCGGAAAAAGTCCAGCCACTGTTAATATAATGAGAATGGTTTGGTGACATCAAAGTAACCTGGCAGCCAAGGAGAGTGGACTGGAATGCACATGCATGAACAATGAGGGCTTCACTATACTAGTCAGTGAGGCCAATATATGCCATTGAGTTAGCGTGTGTATTCTGTAGCCACCACATTCAAAATGAGCAAGTAGAGCAATGAATCTGCATCAAATTTTGCAGCTTGAACATTCCTCCATGGAAACTACTCAGATGATTCAGAAGAATTTCGGGGATGATACAATGAATGCATTGCAAATAAAAGTGTGGCACAAATACTTCAGAGATGGTCGAGAATCTGTTGAAAGTGATCCATGCTCTGGAAGGCCTGCAACAAGCAGAACGCCTGAGAATGTTGAACGTACAGGCTGCAATCAACAAAGATCAGCAACTAACAATGCAGGAACCAGAAGCTGATCTGAGGATTCCATAAACTATTCTGTTCAATATTTTGATGCAGGATATTAGCATGAAATGTGTCATGGAAAAATTCGTTCTGCAGCTTCTGCTACCAGAGCAGAAAGAACATCATGCTGCAGTTGCTAATGACGTGATTCAAACCACTACCAATGAACCAGATTTCCTCAAGAAAGTCATAACTGGAGATGAATGGTGGGTCTAAGGCTATGATCCAGAAGTGAAGGCCCAGTCATCCCAATGGAAGTCACCTGGTTCTCCACACCCAAAGAAGGTGCGGCAAAATTGCAGCAAGATCAAGATCATACTAACTGTGTTTTTTTATTGAGAAGGTGTAGTCTATCATGAGTATGCCCCTCCAGGCCAAACAATTAATAAAGAGTACTATCTCAGTGTTCTTCGTAGGCTGACAGATGCAATACAATGAAAACGGCCTCAGCTATGGGCAACTGGTGATTGCCAGCTTCGTCACAGCAATGCACCTGCTCATGCATCACGTCTCATGCAGAATTTTTTGGCAAAACATCAAATCACCCAGGTGACTCAGCCCCACTACAACCCAGATTTGGCTTTTCCAAAACTAAAATCACCTATGAAAGGGAAGAGATTTCAGACCATTGATAAGATTCAGGAAAATACAAGGGGGCACCTGATGGCGATTCCAATAAAGGATTTTGCAGAGTGTTTTAAACAGTGGAAGAGACGCTGAGAGAACTGTGTGAGGTCCGAAGGTACCTACTTTGAAGAGGACTGAGGTGCCACTGTGTTATGTACAATGTTCCTTGTATTTTGCATCTTATTCAATAAATGTCTCTATTTTTCATAGTACATGGCTGTATACTTTATATATTATCAATACCTTTACAGATGAGGAAATTGAGGCTCAGCCAATTTAAACAATTCACTCAAGGTTAAAAACTAGGACTCAGATTGAAACAAGTCTCTTGATGTCAAATCTCATTTTCCTCTTAAGAAATCATTTTTGGCACTTCCTTATTACCAGAGCTGATTACTTTGAAAAGTACATCTAACAAAAGTTTGAATAATCACAAATGAAGCTGTCAAGAACATCTAGAAGTCCATAACTCCACCAAGGCACATGTCCAAAGTGCCTTGGGTCTTTGGGTCTTGAAAGACAGAACAGATCATCAGTCTCCCGAGAAAGAACTCGGCCTATTACCCACAGGACACTGGGATTGATGAAGCAGTTACACAATGAATATGCAATTAACAAAGAGATTTTATATTTTATTCAAACTATTCTTAGAAATCAAATATTTTAGAGAACTTTCCACAGAAGCTTCCTGCCTTACTCAGATCCAAGCTGGCCACTATGAAGGAATTAGTTATTAACAATGTGGGAAAAGGATATACGTTTAATTGTGCACACGTGCATGTATGTGTGTGTATACTCATGTCTTTATATGTGTGGATAAACAACTGTCAGTAAATCTTTGCAAGTAACATCTGATGAAAATAGAATGAAATTTATGGAGGATAATTTTTTTAATGAAATGAGCATGAAAATTACAATAAGTACAGAAGAAAAGAACAGAAAGCAAATAAACCAATAAGGCTATGTTAAAGATTAGGAGATTAGAAAGAGTAGATGTCACAAGACTTAAATTATTAAAAAAACAGTTTATATTACTCTTTTGGAAAATAAGGAGTCATTTTCTTAGAAAGTGGACTAATGTTAGTACAATGGCTATAGAAGTGGACTATTCCAATAATTTGCACATATGTGTTCATATTACACTTATGACATGTTTCATGGAAGAGCTATCCAGTCTTGTAAGGGCACTGGAAGATTCTCTCAATGGGAATGAGTTCCTTAAGGGCAAAATCCATATCTATTTATCCTACACTTCCAAGTGCCTAGTAAAGTGTTTGGAGTGCCCTTGATTTTAGTGTGCCTCAATAACTAGTAAATGGAATTAAACTAAACTGAAATATATTGAATTTATCTGAGTCAAAATGATTGGAATGGTCAGGGATAAGAGCTACTCATTATCGTCACAAATTAATTTTTATTCCTCCATTTATCAAAATACCTAAAGGTTACTTAATGAATTTCTGCTGTACTTACAGAGAGCTTGAAGCAACAGCTTTCTTTTTATACTTTTATAGCCCTTTACAAAGAGGCTATAATGTACTCAGCAGAAGTGTAATCCACTTGACATGTACAGGGACTTGAGTCATAGAGAGGTGTCATGTTATTTTTCCACAGGGTTACTTTTACACCACTGCCACCTCAAAGTGAGTCAGTGAAACAGAGGAGATCTGTACTCAAAGTCCAAAAGCATTACTTTCACCACAAAAGTTCACAAAAGTTTTTAAAAGATTCAATCATACAAGGAAAATTATGCAGTGTGCAAATAAACATATCTGATAGTCAAAGGCACAAAGATGACTGTTTTTGGAAACATAATTTCCTATTATTGCATTTTTTCAAGTAAATAGATAGCATGGTTTTCATTAGAATGTACAGAAAACAACTCAAATAAACATCATTTTTTAATATGAGTGTAGGGAATGAGATGGTTTTGAAAGATGTTCATACTCAGTTACATTACTCTATTTCTACCACTGTGTTTATTATTTTAAAAGCTAATGTTGGTAGGATTCCTCTGCTTGTCAAAGACAGCAAGTAGTACTGTCTTAGTCACCTTCAGCAGTCCACTTCACTTTCTTCCACATATTTTCTAAGTTCATCTGTCTTCACAGTGTTTCATTTCACAGTAAACCAATTTGTGAAAGACACAAAAGGTATTTATTTTGCCAATTCAATCAAGTTTTTCTAAACAGGTTTGTTTTAAAAAGTAAAGTTTTTTGCCAGGATCGTTTAAGTTTCAGACTTTGTTTTCCCAATGCAAATAAAACTAGTCACCTAATCAAAGAATTCAGCAGCTAACATTATATAGACAAGGAAGACCAATTGTGAGTAAGGTCTTATGGGGGAAAAGCCACAGATTTATTTTTTATATAATCATGGTAATTAAATTTAAAAATACGCAAAATGATATAATATGAACTACATACAGAAGGACAAAATTATTCAGATGTATTTTCTAACTTTGCAAAAAAAAACCTGTCAATTCAATCAAATCTTTCAGTTTCTTTTTTAATTAATATATTTTATTGATTATACTATTACAGTTGTCCCATTACTCCCCCCTTCATCCCCTCCATCCTAAATCTTTCAATTTCTTCACGTTAGTCATAGAAATAGTGAGATGTTCTCTTAGAGCTTACATATAAAGTGTGTATGTGAGTGTGAGTATTAATTCCATTTTCAGATGAGAAAACTAAGGTACACAAAGTTTAAGGGGCTGCCCTAAAATTTCAAACTCAAATCTATGTGACTCTAAAGTCCATACTTTTTTCAATATGTCATGCTGCCAAGATAAATACAACTAAGGCAGAGATAGGGATGAAGGAAAAACTAATGATTGTGAAGCTAGAAAAAGAAAGATCAACCAGCTTTTAAAAATTCCTTAATGGATACTGGGATAAGACAGGGCATTACTGCCACAGAGAATATGCTTTTAATCTAGCTACCAGGACCTAGAATGGTTACCTGATTTTAAGGACTAGTACCCTCGATCCCTTCACGCATTTGTGTTCTACCGCATCTCATATCAGTGAAGCTGTCATGAGAAAAAGCAATGGCCAACTCACCTGGATGTGCCAATCCCATATTGAGCAATTGCAGAGAGTTTACCAGTAGCCTGGCCTAGCCCAACACACAGTCGCGGGCTGCTTTTCAAAACTGAGATGCAAATCCATCACCGCATGTACTGTATGGCCAGAGCAGAAGCCAAAAGAACCATTTTCATATTAATGCAAAGGTAGACACAGTTCAGTTGTGACTAAAATATTCCATTTCAAAATCAAAATCAAGAGAGCTAAGATGAGAACTCAAAGCTTCAAGCCTCTTGACAAACCTATCATATTCAACCAAAATGTCATAAGGATGAGCTGAAAATCTTTTTCATCAATTGATATTAAGAAACAAATATCGTGCCTAAAATTAATACAAAATAATACTGAATGTAAACTGTAATTGAAAAAAGAAACATATCAACTCATTGTTTATTAACATTAATATATTTTATACCATATTGGCCAGATTCATCAACTCCTTTGTGTGTCTATCTGTGTATGCATATGTATGTGTGTGTGTGTGTGTGTGTGTACACACACACACACACACTTCATGTCAATCCTGGACCAAAATCACAGCTTCTGGATCTCAGCTAAAATCTTTGTCAAAACACACTGTGGCCTCCAAGCTGACATGGGTTATGGAAAAACTGGACAGGCCGCTCAGAGGCCTGGGTGACAGGGAAGTGAAGTGAGGTCCAGAAGTGACCCAGACTAGATCAGTGCCAGAGATGTGTACACTTGGATCCAATCTGATGGCAGCTTCCAGTTCTAAGTGGCCCAGATGAGTTGAAGTAAATCCCAAAAAAAGAGGGACATGTTTCCCCCTCCACAGAAAGAGAGCTTTCAATAATTTCCCTTCATCTAATAGATTTAAATTCAAGATATAGGGGGGAAGTATGCATCGGGAAACCGAGACAAAAGTCAATTCTGGACAAACAAATAGGAGGTGACAGGAAAAGCTATGACCCTAAAAGCAAAGGCATCTAAGTTTGAAGCAGCAACACAAATTTTAGACCAACGGGCTGGGGAGGACAACAACAGTGCTCTGATTTACAAATGACTTTGTTTAGGACTCACCAAGAAATTCAGAGGTACTAAGCCGATAAAAATAATGATTATAAAATGATAGTAGCAACTATTCCTTATAAAACGTTTGCTGATGCCAGTACCATGACAAGGGTTTATATAATACATTACCTTATTTAATTCTCACAACATATGAGTAGGTACTATTTTCTCTAATTAAGCCCCATGTAGACTTTGAATATAAAAATATCTTCATTCATAATGATCTAATAAAGGGGATGAGAATTCTGGAAAATGGTTGGAGGTATTTTTCATCAGTGTTAGCCGATTTGTACTGATTCATCCCCACTAATATCCACTAGCTGCTTCAAACAGTGTATTTGCTGTGACTGTAAAGGTTGCATTAAAAAAGCACCAAAGCTACCAAGTCCATCAGGGGTCAGACTCATAATCTTGGCTTTATTATTAAGCATCGCACAAAAATCACTTGACTTACAAATCACCAATATCCATAGCACTCGATGACAAATAATTTGTGTGCCTATGTCTAAATAGAATGAGGTAGAATCCTAATATTGAAACATATAAAATGAGGCCACAAAATTAATGTCAAAACATGCTCAAATTTAAAACTGAAATCATCAAGTCTTTGAGTTACTCTATGTTGAGAGCTGCAGTCATAGAACACCTAACCAAGATCCATGAAAAATTATGTTGTTAAACCAAGTTAATACAAAATTTAGAATCAAAGATAACTAAAGAAACCCTATACTCAAAGACAAGAACTAAATCTGCTACAAAGGTAACAGAAGTCCAGTTACACTTATGTAACAAAAGAGATAAGAACATAATCAAGGGCAGATAGAATCTGTTACCAATTTAAGGCCAACTTGGCAAAGTAAAATTCAAAAGCATCATAGCATGCTGCCTAACTGGAGACTTGAAAATGTCACAGATGTCACATTTGGATTAAGGAATCTTAAATGGCAGGCCAAATACTGAGGAATGAAATCTGTAATCTCGTGTTTAATCAATCAGAAGTTGACAGCTTCCATTTTACGGCAGAACCAATGCAGACTAGGTGACCAACAGGCAGCTGAAACAAAGATGTTTTGTGTTGAACTGAGGTAAACACAAGCACAATGAATGCCTTAGAAATGCACTGATTTTCAAGGAACATGGTGTGGATGAACCTGTGCTTGGTTTACCATCATAGTTTAGACTAATGCGTTGAGCAAATATCTGTATTATCTTAACCCATTTTACCTTGCTTTACATATAGCTTAAAAGATAAAATTATATATATCAATACATCTCCTGAAAAGCATCCTCAGGACCATAGCATTTAATCATATATCCTAGGTAAACAGAACTATCCTCCCGCTTCCACAACTAGTGATCAACATACCACATCATAATGATTAACTACAGCTTGACCCTCTCCAAGATTTCTTGTTCCAGCTTGCTGAGAGAAAAAAATTTCAAATTTAGCAACTTCAATTTCAGAAAATAGTCATTGGTAGAGTCTGTGCTCATCAGTGGAAATGAAAACATTACCAAGAATCATAAGATACACCACAACTCTTAGAAAAATGAAATTAATTTCCTTATTAGACAACAAAGACTTGTCAATTACTATTTGATATGCAAATTGAATATATAGAGTGGAATTATTAAAGTAAAGCAGGTGATATATATTTAACATGTTATGCAAAACACCTTTCTTTAATATAAAGAAATAGAAAAATTCATACTCTATACTTTAAAGCAGTAAATATCAGGCTATAAAAGTGTATCCGGATTACAACCATTTTTAAAAAGGTTGATATACATATGAAAAATATATATATATATAAATCTCCCAAAATGCTAATAGTAATTATATCAGGATGGTGAATTATGATTGATTATTCTTCTCATCTTTTCCCAGATACTTACGCTAATGTGATTACATTATTTCAATAATAGAAAAAAATGATATTAAGAACTGATTTCGAGATAATTAGACTAGGTCTGAAAGATCTATTTCCTGATTCTAAGTACCAATCTTCTTTTAAAGTGCTTTCAGCTAAGTCTTCCTTTAGCTCTATCAATAAGTACTACAGACACACTGCTCCATCACCTCCAGCTGCCAGAAAACTGTTTACTCCTTGCAGCTCTCTTTACTCTGTAGCCTGGAATAGTGTATTGTGGCCACGCTTTATAAGAGAAAGCCAGGAAAGCATTAGCAACGTTTTCAACAACCTGGTGCAAGCCAATCCAGAAAGGAAGTTCACATTTTTATTAACCAATCTAAACCACGCTCTTATATGATAAGAGGTTAATTAAGCAACTAGCATGAGATATAACTTACTACTATTGTTAATCTCACAAAGTATATGGTAGTACCTTTACAAAACACTAAAAACAACACCAAGTGACGTCTTTGTGGAAAGAGAAGAATAAAAATAGTGGATTTTACTAAACAATGAAAGGAATTTGGTAAGATACAAGATGGTATGTGATTTACATATTGAAAACAAAAAAAGTAACTAAGGGTCTAGATAAGGTAAGGTTTTTAGCAGTATTTATACAAATTTTTGTTTCATTCATAGTAGTGCAAGTAATAGGCACTCAAAAAAGCAAATAAATAAATAAATAAATAAATACAGGCACCTATAAGCAAATTCAGGTTATGGTTTAGATATTACAGAATGATTAATCCAATCACTCAAGTATGGAATATAACCAACATGCCCATTGTTGGTTATATCAAACCCATCTCTAATAATATTACTGCTTATGTTTGTATAAAAGCCATTTTCCAAGTGCTTTCACATGGTTATTTATTTTAATCCTTTCCCAAGTCCACTCAGGTAAGTGGATAACTACCTTCTCAAAGCCAAGTTTATCCTTGTTAAGAGTCCAGCCAAAACAGTTTTCAAACTATCAGAAGTTCATTTGTCCCTCGCCTGTAATTGCTTTAAGGCCTCTAATTTCTTTGATTCTAGTGAACAGTGGACATTTGATAATTAGGTAATAAATAAATTAATTTGGATCCTAAAAAGTAAATAAATTTAGAAGGAATACAACTGAGGATAGAAATGCCCTGTGCCTCATTAGTATACCATGTGATCAACATACCACATCATAATAATTAACTACAGCTTGACCCTCTCCAAGGTTCCTTGTTCCTGCTTGCTGAAAGAAAAGTCTCTTACTTAGAACTCCAAACTGACTGTGCAGCTGTGTCAAAGAATGGATATCTACTCTGAAAAAATATAATTAATCATATTTGGAGAACTGATATTGTCATGCATAAGTGACAGAAACAAATACCCAAAGTTTAGAATAATTCCAAAAACCAGAATGTTACTGCACACTAAGAGGTCCAAAGAGTAGGGAATAAAACAGAGCTGACCTTGTTTTAGACCGTGGGTGGGCTCCTGCTGCCCATCTCTCCACAACCAAGTCTGAATAATTCTCTCAGTTTCTTGCTCTTAGTGAAGAAGCAGAAGGAAGAGAGTTACTCAAATTAATTGGCCCTGCTGTTAAATCCTGAGTGACCTTCATTCCAGCCTAGATTTGTATCAGCTTGTTTCAATTCAGTAACTCCAATGTCCTTCAAATATTATATTGTAATAATGCTGTCAATACTGTTAGCACCTTCTAAAAAATAAAAAGTAAATGTTCTCTGAGTTTTTGGTTTGGGAACATTTCAAGCCAGACCATGGAAGTTGCCACATTGTTTATATCTCTCCAAAAGGATTTTAGAGGAAGGGAGAGAAAAATCATATGAAGAAGGTGGATGGCATCAAAAGGCAGAAATTTCCCTGCATGGGAGCAGTCTAGAAAGACTTTGTGTAGAGGTGGGATTTGGAATACTTTTTTGGATGGTGTGTCCTGCTTATGGTCAAATTGTATTGTATTCTTTATTTCCTTTATTAAAAAATTTAGAACTACTTATCCAGTAAAGTAATATTCAAAAGGTGTCATTTTAAACCCCTCAGATTTCTACATCCATCTCTAATTCCATATTCCAAAATACAACTCACCTCACCCCACTTAACCTCTACCCCGACCCCACCCTCCAGCCACCTCCTTTGTAAAGAGGTTGCCATTATTACTGAAATGTGGTATAAGCCTCGAGACTATAGGAGTAGGAAAAAAATTGTAAAAACCAAGATGAAGGAAGAAGGAGAGGCCACATGTTTCAGGCCTAGCATGTACCAAATCCTGTTATTTACATTTTAACATTAGTTCACATTTAGACTATACGCACATTGTTCTTTTCTAGTTGCTGTGTGATACATGTAAATGTTGAACCCAACTCTGGTACTTCTTCACATCTGAATATACCAGGAGTATAAACCTGGATATTTACTCCAGGGTCCTTCTCTCGCTACAACCACTCATGTAGTTTCTAGAATTGAGGTAATCATAAAGCCAAAATAATGGGCACTGAGAATGGGAGAACTCATCTAAATGTCAAATTAAACTTTTATAAGGAGTGCTTAAGGGATTAAAACTGCAATTTTTAAAATTTATTCTATTTCTGGGACGTATGCCAGCAAAACATGAAGTCCTTGAAAATCCACAGCACAAAGAAGACTTGAACTGCTAGTTGGGGCTCCTCAAGCAGTTTCCACAACTTGTCTGGGCCGAAACTGCCTCAGTCGTTTTAAAACGTGGCGGGTAGGTGGTGGGGGGCCTCTCAACCAGCTAGTCCCTTCAAGGTCCCTTTCAAGTTTTAAAGCCAATTACAGAAGTACTAAAAATTATGTTCAATATATAAAATGTCTAATAATTTCAAAAAACAAAAGACAAGAGAGCCTTAAACACAATTCTTAAACTTTCAGAAAGACCTCATAATAATTATGAGGTGTCATGAAAAGTGCCCTTTTGGCCTGGCTGTCATTTGCTTCAAATAAAGCCTGAGCCACAGGAAAACTATTTTAACACTCTGAGAAGATTAAATAGTTAATCCACTGGGAAACCTTGTTGAAAAACAGAATTCACAAATCCGCTTCCCAGAAAGAAGCATTGAAAATAGCAAGCATAGTTGTTATACTTTGAATAAAATTATTCCATAATACACTGTATACAAATACTTTCTATTATTTGGCATGCACTTTCATGGATGTGTTTTTCTTCTTGATCTAAAACTCTGATAAAGGTAATATCTAATGTTGACAGAAGACAACCATTTATAAGTCAGAGTCACACAGGTGAGTTGTAACTTGTTTGGGGGAAAAACATCCATAATAATGAAAATTCCAAGTTCCCTTCTTCAAGGAGAAATTGATGTGAATTGAAGATTGGGTAGATCATGGAAACTGATGTGAACTGGAAGACTGGGCAGATTATGGCATCAACTGCCAAGATAATTTCTGCTTTCATGTCTTCACTAAACTGGAATTTCCAGTGCATCATTCACTATCCCATAATTATGCATCAAAATATTAAACAATTAGCAGGTAAGATGCTAAGAGCTCAAGGGGCAGTGATAATTAGACATGAAACCTGAACTTCCATGGAGTTTCAAACAAGCAGGCCTATCACACTTTATCAATTTAATAAACCTAAGGAAAATGTATCATATTTTGTAAATAAAATATTTTCATTGGCTTTCAACTCACATCATCTGCTAGTTTTTACTCTTCTCTTTCCTTTCCCTTATACTTCCTGGTCCAAATATAAAGACATACAAGTAGGGCATGAATGTTATACCTCAGAGGACATGATATAAATGATACCCTTCTAATGCATAGGCTTTGGAGTTCAATTTGTATATGATGTATGTTTGGAAGCAGAGTGCACTTTTTGTTTCTAAATCACTGTTCTTGAGGAATGTATGAACTAAAAATGCTAGTAAAACTAGAAAGAAATAAAAACTACACTGGAACAAATGTCTCTCATGTCTAGTTTGTGCTGCTGTCTATATTTTGCATTAGTTCCAACACAGTCTGTGCATTGGGAGGGCCTCATGTTGCTAGGTCTGAGCTCCACGGAAGCAGGGATCATGCCTGTCACATGTTGTGCATCCGCAGTTGTGGGAGAACACCCAACACGTAGTAGGCACTTGATATTTGTTGCATAAAGGAAGGAATAAACAGATGACCAAATACCAGATAACCATCTATTTCTATAAATATTTCTAAAAGCCTGGCTTATCTCCCTCAATATTTTCCAAACATGTATATTGTTTCAAATAATTTACCACACATGTATATTCATGTTTCATCTTGAAAGATCCTTATTACATTGAAATTAGTTTGCAAAATGCTTTGTAAACATTGGGAAATATGTTTAAGAACTCAGAAATAGGTATCAAAAACCTGAATTTGAGTTCCAATTTACATATTTAATGGCTGAGAAATCTTGAAGAGGTCACTACTGTCTTTGAGAGTGATCTTTTCATCTGTATAATAGGGATAATATCTGTGCAGCTTACCTCATAGGGTCTTTATGTAGATTAAATAAAATAGAAAAAGTATTATAACCAGAATGAAACAAAGAGACCACAAAGCCTAAATGTTTCCTCTTCAGTCCCAAGAGCACCCAGAGTAAATACATTGTTGGAAAAGTCAAGTTTAGAATGGCAAAATAGTTTCTTCATGTCAATATGGTGGTATCATTTGTGCCAACAGTTTGACTAATAACAACAAAATCATCACATATTTAATGGACTGAATATGGAAAGTTCTTACAACCCTTAATAACATCATATTGCCACCTCAGTGTGAGGAAAGAGAAAAAAGTTCAGGGAGGTCACAGTGCAAATCAGAGCCAGTGACAGTCCTATAGCAGAAGCTTTTGATTGTCCAATCAGTTAAGACTGCTGAGCAATGCTACCTCTTAGAAGTGCTTCAGTAAGTTGAAAACACAGTAAATCAGACATTACATAGTAATCTAAACTCACTGTCAAAAATATGTACTGTTCTCTGCTGAAAGCCAAGAGAAATTTTAGTTCACAACCACATTTAACCTTTTTCTCTCATGGTACACATAATCACTAAAAAGCTGCGGCACACCAAAAAATATATTTTTTGCCAATATGATAAAAATATAGGTATAATTTTGATTCATTCACACCAGGTGGCTATTATTGTGTTGGCTGTTGCCATTTTTTTATTTGGCAATCTAAGGGAAAAGAGGTCAGTGCCCCCGACTAAGTAGTCCGATACGGCATGCTTTAAACATTCTTGTGGCGCCCCAGTGTGCCTGCTGTGGCACACCACTTGAAAATCGCTGACATAGACAATAACATGAAAACCAATGGTTATTCCTGTATCTCCATTTTCATTCAGCTCTTTGTTACATTTTGTAAGCTAAAGTTCGTGTAAAGGAAAAGAAAGTCTCAAATATTCTTTCAGCATTACGACAGGGAAAGGAAAGACAACAATCTCATAGTCTTAGACTTAGAATCAGCTACCACATGGGGCCCATAATTAGTAACTTTCTACACCTATGCACTTGGAGGGAAAAAATGATGCTACTAAATCAAATCTTATATATACACGTGTGTGTGGGGGGGCATATGTGTGTATAACCACTCTAAAAACAGACACCTAATGTTTTTGTATTTTCTTGATCTGAGGGTGAGGTCAGTCTGTAATAGAATGGCTTTTAATTTATGTTCTTTCTTCCCATTTTTTAAATTATAAAGCAGCACTATCCAATAGAAATACAATGCGAGCAACATTACATTTAATTTCAAAATTTCTGGTAGCGCCCTGACCACAAAACAAAAGGCTGCCAGCTCCATTCCCAGCCAGGGCACGCGGCTGGGTTGTGGGTTCCCTGCCCAGCCATGGTGCAGACAAGAGGCTACCTCTTTCACATCAGTGTTTCTCTCCCTCACTTTCTCCCTCCCTTCCCCTCTCTTTGAAAATAAGTAAATAAAATCTTGTTTTTTAATTTCTGGTAACCACATTTTTAAAAAGGAAAATTACATATATTAAATTAATTTTATTAATATTTTATTTAACCCAACATATTAAAATATTACTTTAATATATAATCAATACAAAGATCATTGATATATTTACATTTTTTTCCATACTTTTTCATAAGTCTTTGAAATTCAATGCATATATTACCCTTAGCACACATGTCAATTAGGACACCGTTTATCGGAAATACTTTATCGGTATATAGATTTCATAAACTTGACAGTTAAAAAGTAGATCCACATACCAAGTTGTCCCAAGCATACACAAAAGTTTTCCAGAAACTGAATCAAAGGCCAGTTTTTATAGTCCTTTAAAATTTAGTAGCATTGATCATCATTCCAGAGGGGTAAGGTAGTGCAGCTGTCACCCAAATCCATGTGCACCACACCTCAGATATATACTCTGCCAAAAGGCATTTTCAAATATTCAAAAAAAAAATGTCCTCCCTAAATGAGAAAGTTTCTGTTTATCTTCTTTTCCCTAAAGCTTTATGTGACCCATGCACTTATTTTGAGAAAACCTCAAATAGAGTCATCAGCTTTGACATAATAGTAAGTCTCTCCATCTAATAAAACACAAGAACCTCTAGGACATTTTTGCTCATTTACATAAGTAGAGTCAACTCTCTATTTATTACCTGTTATTATATTATACATTGAAGAAGAAAAACAGGTCAAATGCCCTGCTGATTAGTCTATTTGTTGATTTATTTACCCTGCTGATGAAGTTATCGCAAACCGGAGGGTAGGATCAGAGGGCACTGGGAAGTTTAAAGACTGAGGAAATACTTTAGCATTAAGTTCAGGTCCTCTCTTTCTGAGCTCTGTCTTTTCTAGTAAAATCTAGATATGAATCATCTGTCAAAGCCATTCATTTGTAGCTGAACTAGTACAGAACCAGGAAGAAGCAACTGACCTCACCACTAAGTAAAGCTTTGCAAAGCATGTTTCGCCTCTCACCTCTGTAGACTTAATGGTTAACAATCCAGGTTAGAGGCAAGCAGTTTGGGTTGGAACTCTTGTTCTGCCACTTGCTATCAGTTTAACTTGGAGCAGGTTACTTAATCTTTCTGTGTCTCATCTGTAAAATGGCCATAATAATAACAACAGGACCAGATCTAAGTCAAAGACTGCTATGAGGAATAAATGAGATTTCACAGGCCATAAAACATCTTAACACACGGCACTGATCCTGGCACATGGTATGTACCCAACAATCATTGCTATTTTTTAACTCAGAAATCTGGAGAATGGAGATGAGGACAAATGCTTAACAAATATTTGTTGTAAATAAAAATATATGTCCAACACTTGATAAATACCAAAGTGCTACATAAGCTATTTTCATCCTATGTAAAATAAGTTTAGGAAGTAGATCTACTCAGACAATGTATTTCATGAAGAAAAAATAGATCTTCATGATGTGGCTTTCTAAACTGTTAAATTTTTATAAAGCCTTTACCCACCAATCACACCATTCACCTAAACAGTGCTCATATGCATATCAAAACCAAACATAAGTTATTTATCTGTCAACCTCACTTTAGGGCGACCCATGGCTCTGCTCTCCTCTACTGCAAAGCAGCATCAGATTTAACAGCATGGCCAATAAATTGCCCTATGATGCTCCAGGGGTGTCCAACCTTTTGGCATCTCTGGGCCACATTGGAAGAAGAGTTGTCTTGGGCCACACATTAAACACACAAACACTGATGAAAAATGATGAGCAAAAAAAAATAGTTTTTAAGTAAATTTACGATTTTGTATTGGGCTGCATTGCATTCATAGCGGTTTTGTGCTGCATGCAGCCCATGGAGCCATGGGTTGGACACCCCTGTGAGAGTATTTACAGATACAAATCTTATTTTTAAAATATTTTATTTATTTATTTTTAGACAGGGGAAGGGAGGGAGAAAAACATCAACGCGTGGTTGCCTCTTGTGTGCCCCGCACTGGGGAACCTGGCCTGCAACCCAGGCGTGTGCCCTGACTGGGAATCAAACCTGTGACCCTTTGGTTCCTAGGCCAGTGCTTAATCCACTGAGCCACACCAGCCAGGGCCAGATAAAAAATCTTAAATCTCTAAAAATGGTTTCTCTCACAGCCAAATTTTCTGTTTCCATTACCATTTTATGTTCCTTCATCACATTCCTTGACCAGATCAGCTAACGAACAAAGCTGCTCCTTACTGGCCTTCCTATTTCCTTTCCCTTTGTCTGCCATCATTTATAAGCATTAAAAGACCAAAAGAGACATAGTAGCAATAAATAGGAGAAACAAACGAATCCAACAATTAGGTAAGTAGCCCCAGAATAACCAAGGCCAAATTAAAACTTCAAAAGCTTTATAACAGGTGATTCTAAACAGTCATAAAACTGTCACTTCCAAAGGTGGTTATTTCCTGGTCAGTACAGGGCATGCAAAAAATCTTTAAAATTACTTTTATTCTTTAAAGTGATAAAAATACAAAGTATATCTAAAACTGCCATTTCTATGCCTAACCAAGATTTGTCACTAAAATAACAGAAATGCGGACATCATAGGATTTGCAAAATAACTTCCCAGAAATACAAGAGTAGAGGAATTTAAAAAATAAATGCTTGATAAAGATTATTATTATAATCCTTAAGGTATACATAAGGAGAAGTGAATTCACAGTAGTAGCCTGTCCGAGCTGTGAAAGCAACGCACTTATTCCACCATGAATGCCTCATTAATATTTCAGGGATGATGTTGCAATTTTCCATGAGCAACTGTCAGCGCTTTGCTCCTTGACATGTATCAAAGCGATTTAAACAACATTCAATACTCATGTATCTGCCATTGACGAAAATGCAATTCTGAGGTATCCAGTATTCCCAAATTCACCCCCAGGCACGTGTAATTTTATATTGTATCCACCCTGCACGCATTTTAACCCTTCCACTTGCTGAAGGGTTTCCTTCCTTCCACCGCCCCATCGCCAGTGATTTTATCATCAATATAATTCCCATTCCAACGCCTTTGAGGCCAGATGTGTCTCCTCCACCCACACGCCGGTGCCATTGTCCTCCCCGCAGTGATGCTTAAGGAGGCTCGCACTGGCTCAGACCTGTATCTAGAACCTGCGGGTGAAAGCGCTGTCAGGCTGATGCTTTGTCTCCCGCCTCGAAAGGCCGGGGTTGCTTGTACACGTATGACACTCTCTACCTAAAAAGAGCACCCCAGTCCAGCGGCCCGGGTGCTCCCCCAGGCAAAGACGGACAGGCAGTCGCCCAAGGCAGCCCAAGCTGAGACCGCTGTGCCACGGGCGCGGGACCCGGGGGAGTCAGGGCGCCTGGGGGACCCGGCGCCCCGCAGCCGCTGGCCACCTGCAAACGCCGAGGGCGTGCGGACGGCCGGGGTCTCCCCGCCCGCGCCCCGCCGCGCGCGCCAGGCCGGCGGGCTCCCGCTGCCTCGGTTTCCACAGCCGCCGCCCGCCCACCGGACCGCCCCTCAAGTCTCTTCGCCCAGGCGGCCGGCGCCTGGGGCCAGAGCGGGTCCCCGCCGTGCCCGCCGCCCGCCCGCCGTCGCCTCCGTCCTCACCTGACAGCCACCCGCACCGAACTCTCGTCCGGGGTGCCCCACATGCTGGTGGCGGGCGACAGCCGAGCCCCTGGGCCTCCGCACCGCAGAGCTGAGGCGCCGCCGGTGCAGCGGCGCTGAGGCGCGGGAGGCTAGAGCGGCAGGGGGCGGCCGGCTCACCTCCGCGGCGCTCCAGCCATGTTAGGCGACTGAATGGAAAGGTGGCGGCGGCGCCCAGGCAAGCGCTGGGGAGGAGGTGACTCCCGCCGGCGGGCACCGCCCCTTTTTCCCCTCTCACCCCCGCCCCCTCCGGGATCTGGGGCGGGGACCTGGCGCGATTGAAAGGCGAGCGCCGCAGCGGAGGAGCCGGCTGGCTAGCAGGCCGCCCGCGGCCTCCGGACGGCGCGGTCGGTGTGCCCTGCCCCCTCCGCGGGGGACGCTGACCGCCCGCGGCCGGCCTGTGACTCCACGTCCTCCTGGGCGCTCGGGGCTGCGGGCCCGCACTGCGTCAGACGCGGCCGCCGGGCCCGGCCCCCCTCGCCCTCCCGCCCGTGGCCCGCCCTGCCCGCGGCGGGGCGCTGCCTGGCGCTGCCGGGCAGGGAGGCGCGCGGGGCAGGGCCACCGGCCTGCGCGCCCTCCCAGGCTCTCCGGGGACAGCGCTGCAGCGGACGCTCGCCAGGTCGCCCGTGTCTCTTCTAAAATCAAAGCGTGTGCACCAACGCAGCGCCAGGAATCAGCCAGCTGCCGCTCGGATTTGGCTTTGTTTCCACTCTTAGCTTTATTGTCCTCTCTCCGGCCTGGACTTTGACCCCCTTCCCCAGCACCCCCGGGTGAACGCCAGCCCTCCCGAGAATCAGCCACTCCGGCTAAACTGGCTCCCGGCTTTGGCCGCTGTCTCTGTTCTGCAGCCCATCGTCCCCTGACCAGCCCGCGTGGGATAGGGGAATGATTTACTCTTGAGACTCTTGAATGCGTTTCTGTTAAATCACTTGGGCACTGGTAAATGAACTGTACCCTGGTACTGCCAAGTGTTCCCAGAACTGAATATCCACCGAGTCCCGCTGTATAGTAAATCCTTCCAAACTGACTTTCTTTGCCTTCTGGCCTTCAAAAGCCTCCTCTCAACCCCGGGATTCCATCAACATTGACCCATTGTGGTTTCTGCTTGTGGCTATTGTGCTTCCACATGCCTTGAGATAGCGCTGTGGAAACAGCCTTTATTAGCTTTACCACAGAGTATCTTTTGTGGAATGCCCATACAATTTCTCTGAATAAACATGCAGGAACCCATGAAACCGTAGAATAGATTAAATGTCACCATCTAAATAAAGGCACGGCCCCAAGTACCTACAATCGAAAATCCCACGCCTAATATCCTACCCAGCAGAGATATAGCAGCAAGGGTAGAAGGAGGCAGCACACTTTGGGACAAACAGGAAATGTTTAATGACCTTAGGGAATGCCTATGGGATGTTTAATTATAGATAAGTTTAACCTTACTCTGTCTCTTGACCTTGATACCTCTGAGTCTTAACATATACACAACTGGGAAGTAAAGAGACCAGTGATGGTGAGTATCCTCCCTAGAACATTATCTGGCTGTCTTTCTGGAGAGCATCCCCTCCTCTGAGTATTTGTCTATCAATGAATCTGAGCGCCAGTTCCTTCTGTCCTCCTGGTCCCCCCATCTGGATGGCTCTGGACTGGCCACTTTGCTTCTTGGAATGATAAAAGCTACAACAGAGGCAAGTAAAGCCAAGCAAATTTAGCAAGAAAACTAAAAAGGTGTGTATAATTAGGACCTTTTATTTTTAAAAAGTTTCATTTAAAGTAGCATTAGTACACAAATGTGTCAGTAGGAGCTGTTAAGCACAAATGCCACCAGAAGCCAGGCAGGTAACTTGAGTGAGTGGAGTGGGCAGGGCAAGGACAGTTGCAGAGCAGGGAACACAGGCCCTTCCAATGGCAGGGGCCATCCCCAGCTCTGGGCTGCTGGAATGCAGGCCCACTGCCACCAAGCTTTTTGTTTGCTTGTATGTTTGCTACTTCTCAAGAATCAGAGAAGAAACAGACCTCTATGTGAAAACCCAGCTTTTTAAACATCAACCACGAATTTAGCACTACACTTACATACCATGCAAAACAATCAAAGTATGTCTTGGGCCAACCTCAGTCCCCAAGCATCAGGCTGAAACTTTTGACCAAAGCGCTAGCACCGGTATAGCTGTGTCTTTGAGTACATGTTGCACAGGGGGTCAAGAAGAGGTAGTGTAAAAATTCAAATTCTCATTGATGATGGAGTCAGTAATTTTCTTCCAAATTTCAAAATTTGTAAATTAATGATCTATTTTGCATTTACTTAATATTCCTTTAGAGCTACTATAATCCCTTTTCTTATGACTCATCTAATTATCTTTTTTTATCCTCACCCAAGGACATTTTTTTCTCATTGCTTTTTAGAGATAAAGGGAGAGGGGATTTTAGAGAGAGGAGAAGGGAGGGAGAAAGCGAGGGAGAAAACATCGATATGAGAGAGAAACATGGATCGGTTGCCTTTCTTATGTGCTGAAACCCCCACAACCAAGGCACTCCCCCTAACTGGGAGTCAAACTGGTGACCTTTTGCTTTGAGGGAGAATGCCCAACCAACTGACCCACACCATCCAGGGTTCATCTAATAAATTGTCTTAAGTTGAAGGAAATTCCAAGAAAAGAGCTCTTACCACAAAAGTGGTTTAAATCCTATTCCAATTATTCTTGCAATAAATATGTAATAAATGAGTGCTATTACGCAGACAGTGCTGAACAGTAGATATGAAGAGGATTAAGACTGTCGGTTTCTACAAGTTACTTACAGTCTAGTTCAGGGAGAAAAATTTGAAAATCTATGATTGCAGTATTAGAATTTATGACAAGAGTATGAGGAATTCCATCTGGAAGGGTGAGGAATTCTTCAGGTATAGACCATTCAGGATGATCTTCCTGAGTCCACTCCTGCCTCTACACTGCAGAACTGAAGTGTGATCCTTTAAAACATAATTCATTTATGTTGCTCTCCTGTCTGAAACCTCCTAAACGCTACCTAACAGAAATAGAATAAACTCTTCTAGACTTTAAGGCCCTTTACATTCTGTCCTCTCCAAGTTCTAATCTTATCTTTTGCCACTCTAAATTTTAATCACTGTTTTTGGTGAAACTTCCCTCCTTTCTATTCCTTAAACATAAAGTTATTTTCTGTCTCAGGACATTTGAACTAGCTATTCCTCTACGTGGTTAGCTTCTTTTGATACATTAGGCATCAGCTTAAATGCTATGTCCTTGGAGAGACCTCTCCTATTCAGTCTAAATTAGCAACCCCACATGATTTGCATGGCCGGGTGAAAAACTGAAAATTCACTATCTTGTTAGAAAAGCAGTATTTAAATGCTGTTAAAGATAGTGACCTATAAAGCTTCTATTTTTTTCTTCTGAGCTCTCTTGCTCAACTTGTCACTGTTTTCTTAATTTACTATTTAATGTCATTTCCCATAAAAAAATTAAAATTTTAATTATTAGCATGAATGTACAATTAATTTTTATATTGTGCAATGTCAGTTTTAAGATATATATGAGCATTTAATTCATATGTGCAATTATCAAAATTATATCATTCCTATTACGTAGTTCATAAACACATGGGGATTTCATTTTTAACTGAACCATAGCAACATTGTACAAAAGTAACTCAGTTGTTTATATTTCACTTGTTGATACACCAACATTCTACTAACACTTTCTACCTTTGGCTCACCGATGCATCAGGAAGAGCTGAAAGGAAGAGGAACTACCTTTCCCTGTCTTTGTTTTTCTTTCTGCGTCATTGTTTTCAGAGTCAGTAGTTGGCAGCTATAGAGAAGTAATTAATGAGTAAGAAAGACTTCTTTGGTCACTGTGTTTCTTAAAACGCCTGGTTTGAGGGAAACATGGCTTCTCAAGTTGTCAGCACCCCTGCTTGGTCAGTTGTAGACATGACACATTTACCCGGGACCTGTACTGTTTTTGAATCTCACTTAACTCTTACACATTGTGGGTCAACTTTGAATTCTATTTTCAGAGGACGTCGAGAAAGCTCTATGAGAATAGTGTGACCAAGAACAGAGGACATGCATATCACAAATGTGTCCTCTGCTTACCCACAGGCTCCAGTGTTTTATCAGACTTGCCTTACAAAACACAAAGCTAGAGATAAAAATATTGAGAATTTCAAGACAATGACAGCAGAGTATTAAACCAAGAGTAAGGCCCTCTGAGCACAGAGCATTGGGTGATTACTGACAACACACCCACTATAGTCCCAGTTACTTGCTATCCCATCACTATTTTAATTCTTCATAGCCCTATCACTAGGTGATATTCTCTTGTATTTTGTTTATTGTTTGCCTTCCTTCACTTGAATGTGGCTTCCAAGATTGCAGGGATCTTTTTTGTTTTTTTTCACTAATGTATCTGTAGATTCCACAACAGGGTCTGACACATAGTATGCATCATTAAATATTAGCTGAATGACTGTGATTTTGGGCAAGTTATAAGAAGTAAATCTCAGTTCTTACATGTAAGTATTTTCTACCTTATACAGTTGTTTTGAGATTAAAAGAACTTTGCTTATCAAAGGTTAATCACAGCACTAACTCACAATAAGTGCACAATAAAATGAGCTGATGTTATTATAAACATCTTTGTAAATACAAAGTGTTTAAAAAAATAGTTACTCATGCCATAGCTGCACCTGTCTAAGGTACATTTGAAAAAAACAGATACATTCAAGCACACCCTACTCAGGCAGCCAAAAAAGAAGCTACCTCCCCAGTTTTTCCCTCTAGGCCATCTACCCTGTGTTTTACTGCTCTCCACATGCTAATCAGTCATTAAAAGTTATTTAACTCTTCCTTTTTGCTGCTAGCAGGAAGATTAAAAGAAAAAGTTCTGATTATAACTCCATCTGCAAAAAAGTGGCTCTGGAAGAGCATGCCTAGACAAACATCTTCTCAGAAATCCTTTTAAAGAAAAATCATTAGGAAACCAACCTTTACTACCTCCATCAGAAATATCAATTTTCCTTCAGTGATTTTTTTTGTGTTTTATACATTTTCCCTCATCAATAACAATGGAAAGTACATTTAGGGTTCTTCCACCATGCCAGTGCAATATGCTAATGAACATGCATTATTTCAATTCATTCATTCTCAATGACTCTAGAAGGTGGATACAATTACTATTATCCTTTTACATATGAAGAAACAGAAGCCTTTCCAACAACTTCTGTTTGTTACAATCATTTCTTTATTTTATGCCCAACTCAAAAATTCCCTCTTTCTTGAAACTTTTCCTGATTTCAGAAGTGTCGTTTTTTCTTCTGCCAAATCTCTGTCGCATTTCATTTATGTCTTTGTTGTTGTAATTATCACTTTTTAACTCCTCAACTAGATTATAAATTCCTAAAACGCAGAACTTGTGGAAAACACAGGAGTGCAGTTGACACTTATTTGTTGACAAAATTAGTCATTCCCAGAAGTTGTTGCTTAGAGTTCATGCACAAAGCAAATTTTCATCGTAGTAGATGATCTGCTGCCCACTGGTGATAGCTCTCAGAGAGACTGTTTCTGGACCAAAGTATCTGTAAAAGGTGGCCTTCTAGCAGGAAAGAAACCAGAGCACGTGAGAGTCTGGAAACCAGCAAATGTAAGCAAGGATCCTAAAATTCTGGAGACGGGAGGTGTTTTATAATTCTAGCCCATCCTTGTCATTTCACAGATAAGGGAACAGAGTTCCTGAAAGGAGAACCGACCTATTCCCTCGGTGCGCACGAGTGCGCGCACGTATTTATACCCACAGTCAGTTGCACAGCTGAATTGAAACCTATGTGTCCTGACGCCCAATTCTGGACTCTTTGTTCCTCACTGTTAATTTCACAAAACATTTTGTTTCTGATTTTTAGGAAATCTCAGCCTACACTGCAAGTGTTTGTGTATGAAGAATATTACTGAAAAATAACAGAAGGCAAGCAAGCTTAAATACTTATAATAGTAGTTTACCTTATTATAGAAGCAGTTGACTCTTGTAGATTTTTTAATGACAGAGAACATTGCTAGGAAAAAAAACCCTTTTAACTATATACACATTTTCTTCACATGCTCTCATTTATGGTTATTTTGAACATAGGTGAGAGTTATTTCTGGGTGGAAATTTAGGGTTTGAGAAATTTTCATCTTTCCTTCTTTGTAATTTTGTATATTGCTTGAAAATTTTTAAATAATATAAATTGCTTTTACAGAAACAATGAAATTCTAAGGGAAAATGGCAAGTAGCTATAACTCCTCTTTATTAAGAATAAACAATTAAATAATAGTTAAATTTCATCATTTATACTTCAAATCAGAGTATGAAATAAAAAATTGCACATAAGGTCTTAGACCTGAGTTCCAAACCTAAGGGAAATTCCAAGACTAAAGACCTTCTCTCCCGTTGAGTTTGTAGCATATGTGTATTGCTCACAGCTTTATTACCCCAAGTACTGGCCCAGTTAATTGCATTCAAATGCAAATTAAAGCTATTAAGTCATGCCGGTCTTGAGCCAAAGGCTGGAGCCAAGTTTGTAAGAGGAGCGTTTTTTTATCTAACTGTGCAGGACTGAACTTGATAAGCAGTTTTGGAGAGTCATTCACTAGAACCTCCTTCTTTCTGTGTGTGTGTGTGTGTGTGTGTGTGTGTGTGTGTGTGTGTTTTTGAGGAGGGAATGTTTACAACTGAATTGCTAAAAATTATTTTATTGGTTATTTTAATCGAGAATAATTCACCATTTACTATCCCCTCCTCTTTTTTTATTGTTTATTAATACCACCATTCATTTATCATACCTGTTGATTGAAATTCTTGCCTTCACTTTCAGTTTCTAATCTTTTTTTTCCTGTTCCTCCATATGCTTATTTGTCAAATTCTGATGGTTCTTGATACCCTGAAATCAAAAAATTAATGAAGCTCTGGATTTTTAATTTTTATTCCAAAAAACCTATAGCAACTAAAAATATGAAGTTCACTTTGTTAAACAGTGTCACCCCAATAAATTCAATAAAAAGGAAAATATGAAGTTAACTATAATTTATAATATGATAAATATATCACCAACTTCTGCAATGTACATATGCTTAGATATACCTCCCCCACCAAAAAAGCTACAGTAAATGAGAGGATTCAAAGCCCTAACATCTTAATCCCTAATTTTCCTTATTAGAAAATACCTATGTGGTGAAATCAGTGCTTTTTAAGCAAGAACACACAGCTTATGTTTCTATGATAGTTCACCTAAATAAGTATACAATTTGTCTCTCATTAATATGATCTGATCTTAGAACACTTATTTCACAGTAAATTCCATCAAGAAAAGCTTCCTGAACAAGAGAAACTGGTGATTTTTGTATTAATTTTATGATCCCAAGTCATGCCTTCAATTTTTGCAGACGTGCAAAGGGAAAAACCATTTCTGATAGAAACATTATTGTTAAGCTCCTTTTTTAGTATATGTATCTCTCAAAATGACTATTTTTTAAGAAATATTTATTTTCAGAGAGGGAGGAAAAGAGGGAGAAATAGGAAGAGAAACATGAATTTGTGAGAGAAACATTGACTAGTTGCCTCTTGCCTCTTGCCTCTTGGCCTACAATCCAGGCATGTGCCCTGATGGGGAATCAAACCAGCAACCTTTTAGTTCACAGGCCAGCAATCTACTGAGCCACACCAGCCAGGGTTCAGAATGACTATTTCAATGACTTCTTTCCATTATGACTCTAACAACAAAGGTAAAAACAGAGATATGGGCACAATAAGATGTCCATGTGTAGTGAATTACCAACAAGACAATAATAGCAGCACCTTAACACACCTTTCTTATCCTCGAACCACAGAAGAGAAAGTGTGTTCTGATACAAATGAGAAATACGGTCCAAAAGGTCTTAAAAAATGTTTTAAAGGTTTTATTTATTTATTTTTAGAGATAAAGGAAGGGAAAGAGAAGGAGAGAGAGAGAAATATCAACCAGTTGCCTCTTGCAGGCCCCAACCAGGGGCCTGGCCCACAACCCAGGCATGTGCCCTGACCAGGAATCTAACCAGCAACCTTTTAGTTTGTGGGCAAGACGCCCAAACCAGTGAGCTACACTAGCCAGGGCCGTCCATAGAGTCTTGAAAAGAGAAGAGTTTAGACTGATCAAGTAGAATATAGGAAACCATTTAAACTTTGTGAGTAAAGAAGTAATAATCCAATGGCAGTATTTAAAAATATGAAAATATGTAAAATAAAATAAATTTCTTAAGGATTACGAGTCTGATCCAATCAAGTCTGTGAGATAAATTGGGGAGCCCCAGTCAGACAGCCAGATCATACTAATTTAGTTATCACATGGTGAGGGCCTAAACAGGCATCTCAATAGACTGTGGTGAAAATGGAGAAGAAGTAGGTCTCATAAATGAAAGACAATTTTAAGAAAGAATTAACAAAATGTGGAAACACAGGAGAATAATAGGGCATGAAGGCATTAATATTCCTGTCATTGAAGATGTTCAGGCAGAGGCTAGAAATCCGCTGGTTGAAGACACCATCGAAAAGATGCAAGCAACACCTGGGGAGAACCAGGAGGAGAGGTGAACTAAAGGGTTGCAGGGGGTTTTTCCAATAAGGGATTACAAATTTACAAAGTGGTTTTTAAAAATACTCCTAAATCCAAGTAATTGAGAGAGAATGTTACTAGTTAAAATAGGCAAGCTGGGGGAAAGGAAGGGAGAGCTCATTTTGTGGAAGAAAAATTGAACAGCAGAAGGAGAACTTGGGTTGTAGCAGTGTGAAAAAATATAGGTAGAGACTGTCAAGGGTGGTTAGATCATGACCATCAAGGCACTGGAAGAACCAAAGGGATGAAAACAGATGAATAATCAATGGAGCTCTCAGATCGACATAGCTCATTGTAACCATAGAGAATAGTTTTAATGGGACGGGGTTGGGGAAAGCTAGGTGTCCAGGGAATGAACAATTATTGGTGGGAAGGCAAGTGGACTGTTGACTCCGTGATGAGTTCTTTTTTTTAATCATTATTATCTTATTGTTGTTCAATTACAGTTGTCTGCATTTGCAGGAGCTAATATAAATGAGTTCTTAATGAAAGGTCAAAAAGGGTCATTAGATCAATTAAACAAGTGTTTTAGTGCCTCAATGATACCTTATTCAAAGCTACTTTCAGCAGCTTATCTCCATGCTACATCCCGTTTCTTTGGCCAAACTCTACTCAACCTTGAAAATGTTCTTAGATTTTTCTCTGTGCTCTCACACTTACATTAGACGAGGGATACCTTTGTCTTTCAAGACCTTGACACTTTTGAAGTTATTGGCCATTTATTTTAGAGAATGTTCCTCAGTTGAGTATGTCTGACGTTTTCTCAAAATTTGACTGAGCTTATGCATTTCTGGCAAGAATCCCAGCGAAGTGATGTGCATGTCTCAGAACGTGATGTCAGGAAGTACATGATGCCAATTTCTCTTATTACCAGATCTATTAGTCAGATCGGGCCACCCTAACAAAATACCATAGAGTAGGTATCTTAAACAGCAGAAATTTATGTTTTTATAAGTCTGGAGGTTAGAAGTCCCAGATAGAGGTCTGGCAGGGTTGGTTTCTGGTGCGAGCTCTCTTCAGCTTTAGCTTTGAGATGACTGCCTACCTTCTGTGTTCTTTTATGGTAGACAGTAAACTCTGTTGCCTCTTCTCATAAGAGCGCTAATTCTATCAGATCAAGGCCCTTATAACCTCATTCAATTTTAATTACTTTAGTAAAGACACTATCCCCAAATACAGTCACTTTGGGGTTAGGGTTCAACATATGAATTTGGGTGGGACAAAATTCAGTTTGAAGCACCAGTAATGTTAACTCTGAAGGCATGTGATTGAGGTGCTGTCTGCTAGGTTTCTCCAAAATTATTATTTTGTCTTTGTAATGAATAAATATCTTATGGGAAGATGCATTGACAGTATGATCATCTTCTTCCTTATACTTTTATCCACTAATTTTAGCATCTGTCAGTGGTTTTTTGCCTACAATAATTATTACTGGGATTGTCACCTCATATTGATTTTCTATTTCTGTTGTTCCTTCTATATTTATTCACTGGAATTCTACTTAAGCAATAGCTGTCCTTTCTCCCTGATTTATTTATTTCTTCCATTATTTATTTACATCAGAATGGGTTCATGAATATTTATTTTATTCTGTGGGTTATAGATCATTAGGAAAAGCATTTAAAAGAAGGAAGGAGGGAGAGAAGAAAGGAAGAAGGGTAATGCTGGTTTTTCCTCAGTGACTTTGTACTGACTGGCACCAAAAGTCACTGTTACTAATATCTCATACATTATAAACTATAGGTATTACCTATTAGAAGCAGTCTATTAAAAATTAGTTGGAATTAACAAAAGTACATACAACTCATAAAATTTTTGAAGTGCTTACATATTTTGATTATTTAATATTAAAATATAAAGAGAAATTACATATTTGTGAAACATAAATCAAAACTATTAACTCAAACTTCAAGAAATTTTCAAAACTGCGCTGGCTGGTGTGGCTCAGTGGATTGAGTGCTGGCTTGAGAACCAAACAAAGTGTTGCCAGTTCGATTCCCAGTCTAGGTCCCAAGTAGGGGGGTGCATGAGAGGCAACCACACACTATTTCTCTTCCTCTATTTCTCCTTCCCTTCCCCTTTCTAAAAATAAATAAAATCTTAGAAAAAAAGAAATTGCCAAAACTATTACATTTTCTTCCCAAATAGTACCTCTGACTCCAGCCTATCCTCTCTTCAATTCATCTCACACCTCAGTGTCTGAGCACCAGAACAGCTGTCAAGTTATCTGCAAGCTCTTCTTAGATAATTAAGATTTCTGCATTTTTGACTCAGCCATCTTAACTTCTGGGAACATATCCAAAGGAACCCAAAACTCTAATTCAAAAGAATATAAGCATCCTATATTCATTGCAGCATTATTTACAATTGCCAAGATATGGAAGCAGCCCAAGTGTCCATCAGTATATGAGCGGATAAAACAACTATGTGACATTTATACAATGTAATATTACTTGGCTGTAAAAATAGAACAAAGTTTTACCCTTTGCGAGAGTATTGATGGATCTGGAAAACATTATGCTAAGTGAAATAAGCCAGTCAGAGAAAGACAAATACCATATGATTTCACTTATATGTGAAATCTAATGGACAAACTGAACTAACAAGCAAAACAGAGACAGACTCAGATAGAGAGCAGGCTGCCAGCTAAGGAAGGGGGGGGGGTGGAGGAGATGGAGGGATTGAGCAAAAAGGAAAAAGGACTCATGGACATCAGTGTGTGATTGTGAGGGTGGGTAGGATATAAGGGGACGAAATGGTAATGGAAAAAATACAATTAAAAAAGATTTTGGAAATATCTATCTGAGATTTGTTTAAATAACTATTGAATGTATGAAATTAAAATATTAATAGTGTCATGTGCATTTTCTAAGAAAAAAACTTTCAGAGACAATGTTTTCTATACTTCTTTTAACCTGTTAAGGATTCCACAGAATAGTTTGGCTTCCAAATTAAAATCAAATAATAGTTTGATATTTATGTTTCTGAGATACTCTATTTCCCATCTCCATATCTGATTTCCATGTCCTTTTCAGAATTCCTCTAACCTCGTAACAGTTTAAGCCTCCTGTTCAAACTTATTTCAAATTAGATCACATGCATAATCCTTGTTCTTCATCAAATCCATGCCTTAATATATTCTGTTTTTTCTTTCCTATTTAGCTGAAAACTTCACTCACCTGATTGTAACCTTCAACAAGGCATGAATCACTTTTCTTGTTCACTGCTTTGTGCTCAGTGTCTACCATGGTACAATGACACAAAGTAGATGCTCAATAAATATTGACTGACTAAAAGATGAATGAATAGTAATTTCTTCAAGTCCAAATGTTAACTAACATGAACTTTAGTCAAAGAAACACTAGCTGCTCTTTATGGAATACAGCTTAATCATTTAAGTTGCAGCACCTTTCACTGCACATGCAGGGCGTACAGTGGGCCTGTGGGTGTTATTGTGCTACGGCTGTTTTTAAATTGGGGGAAGAAGAGCTCAGGATAAAATGCAAAGGGGAGATGGGGTGTTTCATTACACCAAATATCTATCATATTCTAGACTGAGAGTTTAGCCTTGGAAGCAAATGCTAAGTATAAATAAAATTGTATGTGTTTGCACAGAAAAGAGTACTAACGTGAACTATAATGCATTATTATTTTTTGTTGTTTCTCACACCTTTTTATGCCCTTCATTAATGCATATCTGATGCTTTTCTTTGGCAACATCATACACTAATAATAACATTTTCTAATTATTTTAATTTCTTAATTAATCTAAGTACTAAATTATTTTGTTTTGTTTTGTTTTGTTTTTACTGATGGGTGAAGTGCTTTAAAAATGCCATGTCTTTATAGGTTGCCCACTACCACCTCCCATGTGGGACTCCAAGCCCAAGGTGAAGGCCAAGTCCAGGGTGGCAGTGCCCAGACCATATGTATGAGGGCCCTATTGCTATCCCCAGAATGTGGTATATGCAGCACATGCTGGAGGAAGACTTTGAGTGGGGGATCCAGTTGGTAACTGAATAACAGTGGCTACAATGATTCTTTCTATCCCAGCCATAATGGGCACTGCATTCCATTTCTGCTGGAAAGTGGAGACAGGTGGTATGGCCAAACCCAGTGGGACCGGTATGGCTTACATTGGACCAACTGCTGTGAGCACACTGAAGTGTCACAGCTTCTGCTTTCTTATGGGCTAATCTCAGAATGGCAGGTGATGACAGCATCTCCAGTCTGCACAAGTGTCAAGAGGACTTTCACTTTTGCCTTTGAAACTGAGTCCTAAAGGTTGTCTGGAATGGAAAGCATAATCAACGGGTAACCTACTGCCCTGTAATAGTGGCTGTTACAGTCTGAATGTTTGTCTCCCCAAAATTCATATGTCGAAGCCCTAGCACCCAATGTGATAATATACAGAGATGGGGCCTTTGGAAGATAATGAGGTGAGGTCATGCTGATGGGCCCTGCATGATGGGATTAATGCTCTTATAAGGAGAGACACCAGAAAGCTTCTCTTTCTCCCAGTGTGCACGAGGAAGAGGTCAGGTGAGCACACATAGCAAGAAGGTAGCCATCGGCAAGCAAGGAATTGAGTTCTCACCAGGCACCCGAATTGGCTGGCACCTTGGTCTTGGACTTAACAAACTACCAAAACTATGAGAAATGGATTTCTGTTGTTTAAGCCTCCTAGTCTATGGCATTTTGTTTTGGCAGCCACATTAAGAGAGTGACCTTCATGACATGCTTAGCAGCTGAACTGCCACCCTCCCAACTCAAGCTGCTTTTCAATGGTGCTCAGCACGATGCACATGTCTTTCCCCATCACTCCCCATGGTCAAGTTCCATATGCAGACCAAAACCTAAAGCCCAGAAAGAGTTGATCAGATTGTCTATTCTGTTCCCCAACTCCCCCCTAAAAAAAAGACGTTATCTGGGCAAGAGGGTAGATTTGGGGTGGTGAGAGTACAAGTGTGCAAGACTGGACAATAATCACATTCCAAATTATTCATGTGGAGATGCCCACCCATTTGGGGAAACAAACAAACAAACAAACAAACAGGAAAACCCTCCATTACTTCATACACACCCACAAATTTCTTGGATGTTAAATACCTACATATAAGAACAAAAATTATGTAAATATTAGAAGAAAATGTAAAATTATTACATAAATCAAAAACCATGAAGGAAAAGCTTGATAGACTTAAGTACATAAAAATTTAAAACTGCAACAAAAAAGAAAGATTGAACATAAAAACATAAGTAACAATTAAAGAAAAATCCTTCTATATTTACTACAAAGGATTGTTAGTCAGAACATATATATGGAGCTCCTAACATTCAGTATGAAAACACAAAACAAATTTTACAAAATGAGCAAAGGATTTAAACTGATCATTGAGAGGAGATAATACCCCAAAAAAATAAAATAAAGAAAAAAGAAAACAAAGAGGAAAATGATCAATTTTACATTTTACTAATAATTACAAAAGTACAAAATCAATAGCATTGTTTATCCTTCAGGTTGTTAATAGTAATGACAACTTTCTGATAGAATCTCATGCTAGCAAAGGCTTGGTGCTCTTGTATACCTTTTGTAGTGTGCCAAGAACTCTTCTAGTGCTTTACATGCATTAAATCATTTAATCCTCACAAGTGCCCTGTGGGTAGGTACTATATTGTCAGTTGAATTTTCCAGTTGAACTGAAGGTCGTGGTTTAGTGACTTATCTTTATACCTAGATCCCACAGCTACTATTACAATAAGATGCAAAGGAAGCATTGCACACTATTTGACACCATTCTTTCTGTATAGTGTTCCTTCATAAACTTTGTCCATTTTTTGTGAATTGTTTGTCCTTTTATTGAATTTTAAGTCTCCTTTGTATGTTAAGAACGATTTTTTCTCAGCTATTTATGTTGTAAATATTTTTTTATTTTCTTACCAATTTCCTTATGGCTTTTTTGTTGTACAGAACTTTAAGATGATTTTGTAACTGAATTTATCAATCTTTTTTCTTATGAAGTTTGATAAGTCCTTTTTAAAAATTTTTCTCTAAGTGTTTTTTCTACACTTCAAATTTTGAAAAGTCTAACATTATTGGCTGTTCTTTTTCTTGATTCAATTATAAAAACTACTACACACAATTCTTTAAAAACTTATTTATATATATTGCCTAGAATCATGGCATGTCCTTCAACCCACTGAATAAATATTGAATACATTTATATTCAAATTTTACATGTCTAAATAATTCTTTTCTTCATTCAAAGTTTAAAATCAAAATTGATTTGGCACATCGCACTAGTAAATATAGTCATTGCAAAATGAAGTTTTAAGCATAACAAATTCTATATAACTCTTGCCATTTTAGTAACAAGGTTGAAAGGTTTTCATTTAAAAAAAATTATTGGCAGGACAGTAGTTGCTTCCTGAGGGGACCAGAGGTAACAACAGACATTTGAGCCTTTGTGTTTGGAGAGAACCCTTTTGTTCAGTCCAGAAGCCCTAAAGCTTCCCAGGCACCAGTTAATAGGGGTGTTTCCCAACTCTGAGTGACACCTGAATACATGTCATTCACAGCAAAAGAAGACTTCTAATGTGTTCAGGCAGGAGATCAAATAGAGAGCCTTTTCAGAAATGAACAGCCATGCCTTCAATTTGGAGTTCAATCAATTTCACCTGTTACCAGAACTCTAAAACTGTTTTGTTCTCTGTTCCAAGCCATATCTGCAACAATTGTGGCAAGAATAATTAAAGTCAATCATTGTTCTATATTCTTGATCATATATCTAAACTCCTAGAATGCCTTACAAATATATATAGTTTGAATTTTGATGATTAATAATGACATTTTGAGCTGCCTAGAAAGTTAGTGATTTCTTCTCAGAGTTCTGCACTGAAAAGTAAATAAATGTACTAAAGGCATATAGTTATAAAAATTAATGGTAATAAGACATAAATGAAACTATAAAGGCACTGTGCATAAGAATATACAATTAAGAACTAAATAATATTAAAAATCTCAAAATAGTTATGAAAATAACTATAGGATAGAATTCGGAAGTTGGACTGGATCTAAACTGATGCTTTACAATTTTTTTTTTAATTCAAGAGGACTTTATGGAAAGAATAGAATGCAGGGTATGTAAAAGGATACTTGAGATATGCACACGCAGAAAAATACAAGGGGAAACTTCAGCCCATAATATAATCAACAAATACAAAGTGCTCTTTTCTGTGTGTGTTTGGAAGACAGGAAGGTTGACTGGGCATTATAACAAGATATCAGTCCATTAAGGATGCTTGTTGGATGGAGCTGTCAAGGCTGGCAGGAAACAATGGTTACTCACTGCGGAAAAAGAGATCAGAACCTGAGCCTGACCCACATTGGATGGTATCTGGGAGGACAAATCTGATTATGTTGCACTTATGTTTGAACTTCTTTTATAATTCCTCACTGTCTAAAAATAAAGTCCAAAACTCATAACAAAGTCTGATGAGGCCTTTTACATTATGGATACAAGTTACCTTACAATTTTATTCATATTCCCATCCAAAGAAAGTCTGCACCTCAGCCATTCCCAATTTGTCCCATGCTATGTTCTTTTATTTCTCCATATCTTTTCTGTGTGGTTTGTTTGTGTTTCTCCTCAACTAACCATCCTGCAAGCTTGTGTTCATCAAATCAAACCTTAATGGCTCCTCTTACAAGGTTTTTACTATTCTCCTAGAGAACATTTCTTCTGTGACGTGATGTTTTGTGATGCTTTTATTCTGGTAATAATGACTTATTATAATTCTTCCTTTCCCTCTGCTTGAGCTACTCAAACTCACAGACCGTGTCATCATATTCACAAGATTAGTTACACAGCCTTCACCTCACATAGTTACCATTTTGATACTGTGGTTGTGGTGAGAACATTAAAGCTCTACTCTTATAGCAACTTTTATAAAGATTGATCTTTGAAAGGTATACAAAAGTTGTGATTATTTTTTCTAATATTGTAATGTGAAAATTGTTTAAGAATATTGAATTATGCTATAAAATGCAAAAAAATAGTGAAACTTATTAAAGGTCTAAATCATAGACAGTAAGTAAACTATTATTTTAAAATATGTAGTTGAAGAAGCTCACAGGATAGGAGCTTACGGGACTGCATAAGGAATTGCTAAGAATAGCTAGGATGTGCTAATGAGTACAGAAGTAGCATGTAAAACATCAATAAACTCATAATATACATGAAACGTCAAATAAATAATCTTTAAGACATTCCAAAAACAGAAGGAATTAATAGAAAATATGGTAGTGTAGTATTCCTACTTGTAACCTTTTCTAAGTGTGTTAACCTAATCCATCTATTTTCTCTGGTTTCACACGGTTTTAAAAGGGTGATGATTTAGTTAACTTTGACTTGAACATCTTAGTTTTGTCTACGAGTCTTTCTGTTCCATGAGAAACAGGGGTCTTTTCAGACCCCTGAGAGAGCCACCCTGGTAATACACTTGGAGGCTATCATTGCATCAAGGTACCTCCCCGTGCAACAAATGTTACTAGGCTCTATAGGCATCTTTGAAATTACATGCCTCAGGAAAAGTGAATAAATGGAAGATTAAATGACATAAACTAAGAAGACGATGTTTTCAATCAAGAACAAAGCATTTATGCTAGCTAAATAATCATAAAACATTTCAAACAAAAGTCGTGATTGAGGAAATAAGTTTCCTGTTAAATACTGAGAGCTGCGAGCCCTGCTGAAAATATTCAAGAGACAGGTGTGGGAGTGGAGTCGGTGCAAACCTAACCGAGGAGGCAGAACCGGAACTGTAATCTGGCCTCTGTCAATTCCTAGATGATTTACTTGGGTTGCTTAACTTTTCTGAGCCTTGGTTTTCTCACAAGTGAGAAAAAAAACCTCAGGTATTTTGTAGATGTAATTAACATTTACAGTCACTTGACTTTAAGAATATTAGCCTTGATTATGTGTGTAGGCCTCATCCAAGCAGTTGAAGGCCTTGATATTGAAAACCAAGGATTCCCTGAAAAGAAAGAATTCTACCTCAAGACAAAAATCCTGCCTGAGTGTCCAGCCTTCTTCTTCTGGCCTGCTTTACAAGTTTCAGATTTGCCAATCTCCATAATTGTGTAAGCCAATTTCTTAAAATCTATCTATCTATCTATCTATCTATCTATCTATCTATCTATCTATCTCCTTACCTATCTATCATCTATCTCCTATTAGTCTGATTCTCTGGAGAATCCTAACTGATACACCTTTCCTATTTCTATGACACAGAAATAGGAAAGTATTTCAAAAACTTGAAAGTGCTATTCCAATTTAAGTTATTATCTGTCATCTGAAATGTATCTCAAATTGATGAATAACAAATGTATTATGTTTCTGTAAAATCCTTCTTGTAAAAGGACACTGTAAATAATAGTTTGAACCGAAATGCCAGTTTTCAAAAGGGAAGACTATGGAGAAGATTTGAAAGATGATTGTAAATCTTTTAATTATTTATCTTGTGAATCTTAATTTAATAACAAAGATGTAAAATGGAAGAAAAATAGTGCCATTCTGTATTTCTCTTCACTGTTCAATATAATTGAGTAAATTGTCCATTTTGATTTTTGACAGAAAGCTTTACTTACATTACTTATTTAATCTAAAAATACACAGAACCTTCCCTCTAACCACCAAATCCCCCATTCTTTTCTTTGCTTTTTGTCTTACTATAAAATGTGTCATTTTGCTTAGTCCAGACTAGACAAGCAGTGAGCGCTTCACCTAGGTGAGTGAGTATGTCTTCAAATAAAGGCTCAGCTGTGGGTTCTACTCTTGGTTCTGCTGAGTTTGCCACGAACGAGTTACTCAGATCTCTTCTTCCCTCGGCTGGTAATCTGGCTGATCAACCGGGCAAAGCATCGTCGCAGCACGGGTCTCCCGTCACCACTTCTCCACTTTCCATAAGCCTCATATCAGAATTAATCTTATTACTTGAGAGATATAGCTCATTTTGGATTACAAACAGCCCTTGTTTATAAGACTTGGCTCAAATATTTGTTTTACTCCAAAACTTAAACCTACCTTCAAAAGGCAAAGTTTGACAAACAGTAAATCTTTGTTTTATTTCATTTTTTGATTTTATTGTTGTTCGATTACAGTTGTCCCAATTCTTCCCTCATTGCTGTCCACTGCCCCATGCCCCCCACTTCCTTAGTCAGACCCCACCCTGTTGTTCATGTCCGTGGGTCCTTTATACATGTTCCTTAAAACGCAATTTATAATTGTTCTCAAATGAGTATTTCTAAAATTATTTGTAGCAGTGGTCTCAATAGATCAAGTAATTGAACTTGATGATAGCAGTGATTGTGTGAAAAAGAAAAATATGTATTGAAATGTTTATATTCTGATAGGGTCATTTAAAAAAATCAGCCTTATAACCATACCTCATTACTCACTGTTTTAAAAAGAATACACATTCTTTTGATATATCCCAGAGGTTGTCTGTTTATAATAAACAACAATTCATCTATTAGGCTTGCTTATGAATGTAACAGAAAAAATCAAAGGAAAATCATGTTCAGACCAAATATTGAATACTGCTTGAATAAACTTACACAGCTATACTTAAAGTTGAATTTTCTTCTCTAGTCTTTACAAACAGTCATTAACTTGGAGTTATCATAAAAATAAAAGCAGTATCTACTTTGTTGGGAGCAATAACACAAATAATTGATTCCACAATTCTTCTTTTCTATCTTTGTTTTTGGTCCTTGATCCTCAATATTCTATAAATTATCAAGTCTGTTAGTATGTCATCTCAAAAAAATAAAAACTTTCATTGTCATGCTTTTCCCATACAATAGATTATTTTAAGTAGTCTTGATATGCCTTGAAAATCTTATAGCAAACAGGAATATTTTCTTATTTTAATCTCTAGAAATTTAAAAAAACACCCTTTGGCTAAATTCTAATCTTTCTTAATTGTGTTTTTAATGCTGTAAAAACTGATAAAATGTATTGAAATATACCTCAATCTACCTCTTTTTTTTAAGTAGGATTTCTTTGTTGTTTTTTTTTTTTTACTTTAAATCCACCTCTTTATTTTGTTATGCAATCATACTCTCTGTATCTTTTCTCCAAATACCTCAAAGACTCCAATTAAAAATATAAAGGTAGCAACAAGAATTGGTATGCCTGGATAATTTCCCTAGATATTGCACAGTTTTGTCAGTTTGTCTTTGTTTTATTTTGCTTTTACCCCTTGCTTAACATCTGCAGTTTCTGGATTATGTACGCATTGTCAGATTTAAGCTCTATGAGGACAGGGGCATGTTCTTCCTTGTATCCCATGCATTCCCAGCGTCCCCAACCAGCGCTCTGGAAGTACCTGAATGAGAGAATGAAATGAAGAGAAAGAATGTATCATTTTTTGATCAAAGCTTGTTCTGATTCTAGCAGGCCTGGAAGGTTCTGAAGGCCTAGAATTCATAAACTACACCGACCTTCTTTCATTGCCTCTTCTGTATAATTAACAGGACATCTCTAGAGCCACAGATTACTGCAGGGTCCTTCTCTTTCCTTGTTAGATGTGCTCTTAGAGGGCTTCAGGGTACTGATTAAAAGGATGGGGTTCTAGAGTTGGTGAACCAGAGTTTGAACCCAGCTCTGTCATTCATTACAAGTGTGACCTTGTAATGAACCTTTCCAGAGTTCAATTCCCTCAGCTGTAAAATGGGGATAATAATGACCCCTATTCCAGAAGCTTATAGGGTTGATTAAATGACATAATTCACCTGAAACATTTAGTGCTGCTTGGCACCAAAGGAAACTCATGATGAAGGCTACGCATTATCATTTTTCCTACTGCCATAATTGCATCTCTACTAAACTATAAGCTCCTTGAGAGCAATAGTCATTATATTTTAAGCTTTGTACCTCCAGTACCTATCATAATATTTGGTGAATGTTTATGGAACTGAACTATGTTTATCATCTACACAGAGAAGTGTACAGGATAAATGTTCTTTATTTTTCCTAACTTCTTGGAGGTGTGTAGGGAAGAAATGGTATACTTGGCCTATGAATTACAAAGGCTGATTGCCTGATCAATAGTTCTAAACTAAAAATTAAATCCTGAACTCTTTAAAGGTGAGAGAAGTTGGATTATAACTTAAAAGTGAGAGCAAAAGCTAAGCAAGAATATACTTGAAGGTGTATAATCTGTTTTTCCTTGCATTTGTTTCTTGGTTTTAAAAGCAACACAGGAAGGGAGAGTGGGTAATGCCAGAGAAACGTGAAGTTTATTTACTTTATTTCACCCTATTTTTTATATTAAGGGACTATTCCAGTTGACTTTGTAGCAAAGCAATTTCCCCCACCTATATACACAACTTTGGTAATTCTTCAGCCACGGCTAAATGCCCATCTTTCCACATTACTTGAAAGAACTTTCAAGAAGGTCTCCTTAAGGAAACTCACTATGTAAATGGCATGATGATAAGAATGGTAAGATCGCCAGGGTCCTTCTCATTGTGAATTCCTTGCTAAGTAACCTTTATCTGCACAACCCTGGGGTTTACACAGAACAGACCCTGCCATAGTAAGTGCCGTAAGTGGGCATAGATAGTGATAGTTTTTGTTCTCAATACACTGGAATGTTGATTTTTCCGAATTCCTCATGCAGCATAACAAAATGACTTTGAATTTCATACACAGTCCACTCTCAGTACTCCTCTCGGCTGTCAGCTCAGAGCTCAACTGATAAAGTGATTCCACTAGACTAAGGTGGGGCTTATGAAAACATTACATCATTTTGTACACACTGAGCGGTGGAGGGATCTCACATAGTAACTCCACGAGCAGCTTGTCCAGTGAACATTTCAATGACTCAAATGGTAATGATTCTACCATTGCTTGAGAAAATATTTTGTAAGCTACTCATCTTGCTCTTAGGAAACTTAGACATACTGAGTCTCTGAGCTGCTCAAAACATTGAGATCACCAAGTCCAACCTTCTTGGTTTTGAAATGTATCCAAGATCTAGTAGGTGGAACAATTGGAACTAAAACCCAGGTGTCCCATTCTTTTCATTACCTGTCACCGATTCCTAATTATTTAAGGTAAACATAAGTAATTTTCTTTAAGACCACTCTTCTGTAGTATAATTAAGGATTCCAGGCAATTTTTCTCATACCAGAAAACTATTCAATTTTATATTTATGTTTTTGACATCATAGTGTCTATTCAGATTTTTTAATATATTCATAAAACATTTAGAATTTCTTTTGAATGAATTATTGTGTGGTAAGACTTATTACATTTAAGTTTTTAAAAATACTAAAACTAAATGAAGTTCATGCCACTGAATGAAATGTCAGTTACTCATTTTAGGAATGTAGCTCTAGACCCATTTTAAAGCTAAGACTTGGGTATAAAATATGTACACTGACTGCCATGACTTGTGTGGCTCAGTGAATTGAGCACTGGCCTGAGAACCGAAAGGCTACTAGTTCAATTCCCAGCTAGGGCACATGCCTGGGTTGCAGGCCAGGTTGCTAGTTGGGAGTATGCAAGAGGCAACCAATCTATTTCTCTCACACATCGATGTTCCTCTCTCTCTCTTTCTCCCTCCCCCTCTCTCTAAAAAATAAATAATTTTTTTAAACATTAAAAAAACATATGTACACTAACAAATGTCTTTCAATATCATGGAAAACTGTTTCATTATACAGCAAACTAGCCAACTTATCCTTTGCCAATAACTACACTGATAATGAAAATATAATTTGAAATTATAATTTCATTTTTCTTAAACAGTTTGTGGAGTCTTAACCATTAAATGAGTTACTATATTATAGCTTAAGGTTGTTCATGTGGAGTCCAACATTTTGTATGTGATTGCCAGGGCACTGAATTTGTGAAGGTCACATGCCCTTAACTGCTTTAGGGAGCATAGCCTCCAAAATGACTCTGTTTCTCTTGGAGTTCTCCAGAGCTCTTCACTTATGAATAGCATCTGACCACTTAACCCAAGAGACAAAATCTTATTGGCTGAAGTTTCCATGGAATTGTCTTCTTTGTACATAGCCATTATCAAGAAAGTCCTCTCCTTGGAGTAGTATCAAGACCCAGACTACCTTGTCCCCCTGCAAAGCTGAGTGAAAACTATACCATTTGGAGTCACAATACTCTTGGGTTTAAATACTGACCCTGTCACTTACTAGCTGTGTCACCTTGGACAAATTAAGGAATCTTGCAGTGCCACAGTTTGCTCATATAGTAAGAAGATCATTCCTACCTTTCAAGGGTGTTATAATGATTATATAAATTTATATTGATAAACTGCCTCCAGAGCCTAAAACATAGTAGGTTCTGAATAAATGGTACTAATCATAGTATTACTCTTCAAACAACAAGTCACTCCTCCTGCCTTCCAAGTCTTCATGTACTTACAGATCCTCACATTTCCACTGACCCAAACTAATGCTGATTATTAGGTGGTCATATTTTCTCAGTGTTACTTTCTAGGCTAATAATTTATTTCCCTTTTTTTAACTAAGGAATGAAACCATTAGTTATCACAGTTCTTCATTATAGTAACACTTTCCAGACTGGTGCTTTCCCTCTGGAAGACCAGCCCCTTAATTATGTACTTTTCCCTGAGCCCCATAGCCAGGGATTTCAGAGATCCTTATGAAGAGTAATTAAACCTGTTACTACTCTCGCTGTAAAGCTGCCTTTATTTTGGACTCCTGAACTGAGGGGTATGTTTTATCGTAGAACAAACCACTAGAAAATCGGGATGTGGAAGCCAACAAGCTAGATTACCAGCTCTTTGTGATACTGAAAGAACACTTCCATTGAGTGACTGATTACCTGTTCCGTGGGACTTCAGCAGTAGCGTAGTGAGACTCTGCGTAGAGACAGGAGCACCTTCCTGCAGTGCAAACGCACTCACGGACAGTTCCCCATTGACTTTAACTGTAGAAAAGGGAAGGCTGGCCCACTACTTAAGAAGGGCTAGTCAACCTACTTAACAATTGCACTTATTCCTAGCTTTCCTATGGCAATAGCTTTTTGTCTATATTGCTTAACCATTGAATATTTATGGTGTGGGTTTCCTGCTTAGAAAAACCTAGCTAGTTTTCATCTAATTTAATTTTATCAGATTACTTAATTTTGTCTATTTTTCCAGATCATTGGCATTATATATAATCTGGCTCGAATTTCCATATATTGCTCCTTGGCACATAAATGAAAATGTCTCCACATTCTTTAGTACACAATGATTTATTTTTTTGTTTTCACAGGCAGGTTAAAAGGAAGAGAAAATATATATTCTTTTTTTTGATGAATGTTTTTGTACTTTAATAAGAGTTTTGTGCCAAAATCCAAAATGAATTACCCTTTATAAACCAATCTCTGAAATTAAAAATTTTTAAAAGACTTTATTTCTTTATTTTTTGTGAGAGGGGAATAGAGGGAGAGAAACATCAATGTTTGATGGCCTCTTGTGTGTACCCATCTGGGGACCTGGCCCATAACCCAGTCATGTGCCCTGACAGGGAATCGAACCGGCAATTCTTCGGTTCAAAGGCCAGCACTCAGTCCACTGAGCCACACCAAGCCAGGCCTGAAATTATGAATTTAATGTTAGAACAGTTGAATTTTATTATCAGAGTGAGAAGAAATTGAAATAAAGGAAAATTCTCAAAACTATCAAGTATAATATATATAACATATTATATGAGGTCTGTCCAGAAAAAGCCCAGCCATTGTTAATATAATGAGAACAGTTTGAGGAACATCAATGTAACCTGGCAGCCAATGAGAGTGGACTGGAATGTGCATGAGTGAACAATGATGACTTCACCGTACTAGTCAGTGGGGGTGGTAGACATACTTCACTGAGTGAGCATGTGTACCATGTGGCCATCCCATTCAAAATGACTGAGTGAGTAGATCTACAAATCTGCATCAAATTTTGCACTATGCTTGAACATTGGAAACTATTCACATGATTCAGAAGGCTGCAGTTATGGGCACCTGGTGATTGGCACCTTTATCATGACAACATGCCTGCTCATGTGTCATGGCTTATGCAGAGTTTTTTGGCTAAGCATCAAATCACTCAGGTGACTCAGCTCCCCTACAGCCCAGATTTGGTGCCCTGTGACTTCTGGCTTTTCCCCAAACTAATATCACCTTTGAAAGAGAAGAATTTTAGGCCATTGATGAGATTCAGGAAAATATGACAGGGCAGCTGATGGTGACTGGGAGAACTGTGTGAGGTCCCAAGGTGCCTACTTTGAAGGGAACTGAGGCTTCATTGTCCTTTGTACAATGTTTCTTGTATCATCTTCAATAAATGGCTCTATTTTTCATATTACATGGATGGATGCTTTCTGGACAAACCCTATGTATAACTATTACTTAACGTGTGTGTGTGTGTATAAAATACTCTGATGCAAATTTTGAACTAAAGCAAAATTTAACCCTATTACATAGACTGATTATGGAGATACTACATCTATGTGGGTTTACATACCATTTTCTTGGCATTTTGAACTTGGGCTCTTTAATAATTAAAAATATTTTCTTCCCAGCATAAGTTCAGTGATTGTTAGGTATGTATTTTAAAAACAGAGCAGATAAAACACAGATTGTACTGGTTAACCATCATTATTTGTTACCTTAAATCTTCACCTTGGTGAACACATTTGTTTTACAAAATCCTTCACTCTATTGTGCTTATCTTCAGTGTTGGAATAAAAAGAATTTAATCTAAAAATAATATAGTTCATGCTTGGTGATTTGGACATTTGGAATTATCTATCCTAATACACAATTTCAGTTCATGATATTGGTGTATATTTAATAAAAAAAAAAACCTACATAATTCCTGTGACTGTTTATTCTTTGTGGTAAGATTCAAGATAGATTGTACCATAAACAATTTTCTTGATTACTCACAAATGTTGATGGTGAAAAAAATGGATCAAGTTGAAACAGAGTTCTTTCTAGCACATGTTTGCTGTCATTGAATGCTAGCAAATAGTGAAAACATTATCCAAGAGCATGGTTTTCTAGCTAGTAAACCAGGTTCAGAAATGTTTCCCAGTTTAATACAAATACATGCATTCAGAAAAGGAAATTGCTGTGTCAGGTGTTAGAATGTGCCAGGCGGATTGTTTCCTGTTTTGGAAATTGCTGTGCTCAGTTAGAGCTGAGATGGTTCTATTCATCCTCTACATGGGGAATTGGCCAGCTCAGTGAGAATGACTTCCAAATATTTCAGTGGAATTAAAGCCCAGGTTGTGAGACTCACTAGATACCTAAATATAAAGCATTTTGGCTCTTTTGCTATAAATTTAAAGTATTTACTTCTATATGCTGTGGGTTTATTTTTACTTTTTTCATACTTTGCATCTTTATATCAACAGAACTTAGACTTTGAATTTAAATTTCCATTTATGCTATCCATCTTATGAATTCCCTCTGATAATATGAGATTTAATTTTACAGTCACAGGAAATTTTTGCCTAATCACAGTAGTAGAGGCACAAAATTTTAGAAATCACATTTTAGCCAGAAACCCCATTTTCCAAATCATATTTTCTATGTAACCTGCTATTAATAAGGAAACTAATTGATTTAAATTTTATATTACTCTCAACTGTTACCATATTAGTTATTTTCTATACTCAATATTCTAACCTCTCCTCCTGTAGTAAATGTATCATACTCTTTGTTTTTTGTTTCTGTTTCAGAACTTTCCCCCTGACTACCTGTTCGGAGCTGGAGCTGCCAATGGTACTGCCTGTCACTCCCAGTTCCAGGGGCTGGACCAAACCAGGCGAACAGCTGTCATCCCCTGAGATTTTGTTAACTAAACAAGGAAGGGACCATGTGAAAGGAGGTATCTGATTATTCAATACATTAACTAATTTTGAAATTGTCTGTGAGAATTTATTATTTAGTGTTTTATAAATTGATTTAAAAATTCCTCCTTACATAACAAAAAATAGAGAGTAACCTATTGTTATATTTGCTCTTTATATTAATATGTAATTTAACATTTTTAGGTAGCAACATGTTTTATTCTGTTGCTGCTAAGTTTGTGAAGTTTCCTTGATTAACGCTGTCCATAGTACGTCACACAAATTCTTTTCAAGTTTTGAGCATTTGTTGATTTACTTTTGCCAAGCAGTAGTTCACGTGCTTCAACTCAGCAATGATAGAAAATCGCAATTGTTTTTGGTGAATTAGTTCTTGAAATTGTTCATTTCTGATGAGCAGAGTTCGGTGACAGGACCACTTCCTCACCGCCTTGTTTCCTTTAAGGCCCAGGACCACCCACTGAGTGGGGAAAGGCAGGGAGGGTATTTATGATTATTTTAAAAAGGAAAACAATTCTGTGCACCTGTTGCACAGCTGTAGTGTCAGCCTAACAGGGGCAAAGCGTGCAGGGAGTGTCCTCCACGGTTATTCCTCTCACTTGAGGTGTAAAGGCTTTGCTGTGTCAAGAATTTCCATGGATAGCATGAGACCTAACAATACTCTTAATGAATTTTCCTGTGAGAAATTCTATCCTGGCTTTTTTCTTTAATTTGTGGGAGCTCATAAAGAATAGCTGCTTTCTAAAGGTAGAAAACTTTATAAAATATCTCATGTAATGAAAAAATTTTACAGGGATAAACTGAGAGAAAATGTTAGATGGAAAGTGATTTTTGAGCCATTTCCATCATCATGGAAAGTTCTATTGGACAGTGTTGCATTAGAAACTCCTATTTTATAAAAATTATTTTAAATCAAGTTTTGCATACAATTATTAAGTTCACACCAAGTTATATTTTACCTTAGGTTTTAAAGAGTCTTTATATTTTTTGTGTATCAAAAGTAGCAACAATAACAAAATGCTATGTTCTTGCCCTGGAGTATTACTCATCAGTGAAAATGAACAGTTTACAGGTACCCACAGACATGGACATGCCTCATAATTATAATGTTGAGAAAAATATTTGATACAAAACTATTAGCATATGCACATTTATAGAAAGTTCAGGAAAAGGGATACATCCATAGGTTGGTAAAATAAACTGTAACAAAATCAAGGACATGATTATTATAAAGTTATAGTAATGGTTTTGCCTGGGGGTGGGAAGGATCCACTCTAGCAGGCATACATGAGCAGAGAGAATAAATGTTCTATTTCCTAACCTGTGTGATGGTAACATCTGCATTTTTTAAAATAAACTCTCCCAAATTTCTTATATATTTGCAATTAAAAACAGGCTAAAAAATCACTGCCTCAGTCAACTAAAACTGCCTACTTTTTTAGCAAGTCCCTTTAAAACGGAAACAACTGAGGGATTATTCACAACTGCATGGAATCTAGATGGGACTGTACAGATTGTAACTGTGCAAGCTGAAGTGTTACCTTTTAGTGATGAGAGGGAATCCTGACTTTAAAAATGTTAGCAGGGTGAAAAAAAATGTTGGCTCTACATTACAGTAGACATACTTGAACAAAAATAAGATCTCTTTCTTATTCCCTGGGGGCTTACATAAACTAAATGGCATATTTTTATTCTATAAGTGACTAGGTATTTTAAATATCTTTGCTGAGTTGCTATAATTTTCTTCTAGGTGTCATGTTAAATAAAAGATTAATAGAAGTGTTTGTAGATTTAGAAGTTGATACTGATCAGTTGGCAGCATTCACTAAAAACGAGTTAGCACAGTCTTCTACTACAATGAAATCCAGACTAGGTTCAAACATTTCAGTTGAAATGCTTCAAATATTCAAAACAGTCTCTTGTGCTATTATAAATTGGAATGCTTTGAGGTTTTATCATCAGATACCTGTACAGCAAGAAGAATGATTGGTACTCAATTATTCCTAGCCCCTGAGGTTATTCCCAGGAGGTGAATGTGACTATGTAGTAGACCTGCCATGATCTGGAGAATGACTACCCTTCCTAATTAATACCCTTCCAACTTAATGTCCCGCTCTGCTCTCTCCCACTGCAGAGCTGATGAATGTTAAACTGCAAGACCTTTGGAATCTCCATGCCTTCAGTTATTGTGTACTGACTCTTTTTGATTACTAGTTAGAAAAATCAATTCAAAGTAGATTAAGAGAAAGAGAAATTTTTTAAACTCTTCAAAAAGATATTACATACTTACTTGACAATTCCAGATCCAGAAGCAGTAACTACTATTAAAATCTGGCTGTGGATCATTGCAGAGTTTACACATATCTATATGCACAAATTTTTCTTCGTATAGGCTGATACCATTGATACTGCTCTTTCAATGTTTCTTTTAAAAAAAAAATGTTTTAGAGAGTGGAGGAGGGAGGGAGAGAGGGAGAGAAACATCGATGTGAGAAACATCGATTGGTTGTCTCTCATTCACGCCCCCACCAGGGAAGAACCTGCAACCCAGGCATGTGCTCTGACCAGGAATTGTACTGGTGACCTTTTGCTTGCCAGGATGACGCCCAACCAACCCAGCCACACCCATCAGGGCTCATTGTTTCTTTTTGTTTAATGGAAAACTGTCCAAGGCCGTACTCAAGAGTAAAGAGCTTCCTCACTTTGTAATGACTGCATTATGTTGATGGACAGACATTTAGGATATTTCCAGTTTTAAATGAGAATTTACAGATATTATACTGGAACTATCAATAGAGTCCACCATGCAGAATTCAAGGAAAAGTCAACTATCAGCAAGAATGGAGGAACCAAGACAAACTTCAAAGTGGAAATTCTTTGACATTCCTTCCAGAGTTCTGTGATTGATACGGCTCTCAGTTCAAATTCTCTGGAGGGTATCAGATTGTTCCAACTGCACTCAGGTGCTACACTTGGTCCAATTAGGTTTGACCAAGGGGCCAGGGTAACACAGATAAAAATATGGCTGTTAAGAACCAACACCTGAGGTGGGATGCAGAGCCCATATCTTACTTGATTTTGTCTTTGTAGTGCTTACTCAGTGTCTTACCATCTCCATAAACGGAGTTGTGACAGAGTCACCTCTGCAAGGAGTTCTCCTCTTGTCGTCCCCCTTTACTTCAGTGTTTTACTGGTACTATTGGTACTATGTGCTAAATTTAAAGGTACTTGTGTGCTAGGCCCTGAAGCTCAGGTCCAGAGTGGGCCAACCCTGTGGAGCTGCATGCAATAAGGGAGGGGAAGGAAGTTTGTATCAGACCTGAGTCATAGATCATTGCTTTCTGTATCCAATATACTCACCTCTCCTTGTTTTTTCTAGCTCCAGACCTACATGTTTGTTTGACTCCTTACCAACACCTCCACCTAAACATCCAACGGGCACTTCAAATCAGCATTTAACACTAAGTGTATCCTCTTCTCACAGACTTCTCTACTTGTTCTGGGTTAACTCAGTTAACAGCATCTCCTGCCAACTCCTTCCTGACCCTTGCTTAGTAATCAGTGCCTAACCCCTGTCAGGTCTTCCTTTAAGGTTCATCAAATCACCCCGTTTTTATCCAGTCGATCACCACTGCTCTACCTTAGGCTACCATCTTCTGTAGCCTGAACAACTCAATTTCTACTCATCTAACTCATCTACCTCTAGTTTTGCTCCCTAAAATCAGTCCCCAGCCCCGCAGCCTGTGAGAGCAAAACCTTTTTTTGCAACTATTTTCTTCAGCATTAAGCTTAAAGTCCTTAGCATGGCTCATAGCATAGTTTTTCAGCACAAGATAGCTTTGTACAGCCTGTAAAGATTTTCATAAATTGTTGGCTTCTTCCACCAAAGCCTTTCTAACCTCCTTCCTTATTACCCTTTCTATTTCCTTGTAGCTTCCTAATTTCTTGCCTCTAGAGAAATGGTTCTGATCTTTGAGTGCACATTACAATCACCTGGACAGCTTTTAAAAAAAATCTTACCGCCCATGTCATCTCAGAGCAATTAAATCAGAACCTCTGGCATGGGGCCCAGGGTTCAATGTTTTTAAAGCTCCCCAGATATTCCAATATGCAGCTAAGTTTGGGAGGCTCTGAAAATCTTTGTGTATGGTCACTTTGTCTCCCTGACCCACTTCCATCCTACTTTGTTTATTCTTGTCCCCCTTCTCTAAGCTTTAGCTTCTCTAATTCATCCTACTCATTTTACAAACCATATATGCTGGGAAGCCTTTCTGGACCACAGGAAATAAGCTGTGTGAATAAATGCAGAGTTTTAAATAATGAAACTCTCAAGAGCTCTAAATTTATATCTATAAGTTATCCTCTGGACTATTTGATACCCATGCCATAAACATTTTGAAGACTCCACTGTGCTTTCAGGCTAATAATAAACATATTAATTAAGTAAACTACCACCATCAGAGTTTATGTTAGATGATCTGTCTACATTTTCTCATTTAATCTTCTGAACAATCTTCAGAAAGTATTGAAATCTCATTTTATTGCCGAGAAAACTGAAGCTCAGATAGCCTAACAAATTTTTCAGATACATACTAAAGCTAAAATAAAGATACTAGTGCAAATCATAAAAAAAAGAATATAAAACATACCAAGGTTCATTTTTTAAAAAATCAGAATAATATAAATGAAAAGTTTAGAAATCTTTAAAACAAAAAACTTTTTTGAAGTGTATGTTTTAAAAATGTCAGATGCTTATGGAGAAAACTACTCCGTAGCATAGCAGAATGAGAAATAATGTCAGAAACATCAGCTACTATAATGATTTTTATGACATTTTGATTAGCACATAAAGAGTCAGATAAGAGAAAAGGAAAATTTGTTGACATTGCTTTAAAATGAAAAACAGTTCATTTACAATTCTAATGTGTACTGAAGGGGGCTTCATTTCAAAAGCAAGAGTTAGGAACAAAAGCTGAGAACAAATTTTTAGCAGTTTTAATATGACAAAGATCTTTATATCTTCTGCATGGTTGACAGACATTAAGCTTTCAGAACCAGAACATACACCACACCCTCTTTATTCACTACTCCTTTCTCTCCCTGCTCCTTTCCTCCCCTCCCCTCAACTCTGACAATCTCTCTTTATTTTTCCAGCTTGCACTGTTTGTTCACCTCCTGTGTAATTACCATAAATAATGAGCAAGATAGGACCTGTGTGGTACAAATGCCACACCTTGGTTGTGTTGTGAGCAACCATTTAAGTGGTAGCAACCTAAACGTTTGCACACTTCTTTCCACAATGTCCCATACTTAAGTATTTCACAACAAGTCACTCTTTTAAAATTCAACAGGTAAAATACCTGAATGCCTCTCTGTGGTTGATACCTGACCCAAAAGATACCTTCCCCTATTCATTGAAAGGTTGACTGGCCAAAACACTTGACTCTACATGCCTGGGATGGCTCTTGACTGCAGCTCAGAGCTATTCCTTCAATTTAAAAACAAAACACACACACACACACACACACACACACACACAAATTGTTCTTCCCTATTAAGAACTGAGCAAGGAAACAAAAGGCTTTATTCAGCTGTTCACCCTGTAAAAGCAGGGTATGGTACCTTCTGCCAAGAATAAAGTAGAGCAATCAGCAACGTGACTTCAGGGATTTTAAAATCCCAAGAAAGAAATATTCTGGTACTTTCTTGAGCCAGATATTAGTGTAAAAGGAAAAAAAATAAATAAGTAACAGTTTTCCATTATGGGTTTCTTTGGTCCATCTTCTGCCTACACAGCCAAGCTCAAGACTTTAATAAGAGTTATT